>OW971683.1:57025870-58225870 GCA_921997135.2 Mus spretus | reverse complement strand
ATGCATTTATTTCTGTGGAACTAGTTTTAAATATTCTCCAAAAGCAGTTGATAACTTTAGTGCCACTATTGTACTCATGGACATATCTTGCTAAGTACATCATGAATGATATTCATTGATGCATGGTGCACAGCTGGGTAATACTACTGATGAATTTTTCACTAATGGTCTCCATAGCATCTTTTGTTATTTGGAAGCTCGATAGCTGGAAACAAGCTTCCTGGTTAGTATCTACTTGATTTCTCTATGTCCTGTGACCAAAGTATCTAGTGTATTCAGCAATAGGAGCCTACCATCAAGTTCTGTTGGGAAATCCAGTGCAAAAGAAATTTAAGTGGGAGGAGGGATTGGAAGGTATGGTACAGGAAAAAAAGAAGATATGTACAACTAACACTAAGGATGTTTGAAAAAGCCATATGGAAACCTACTGTTTTATATGATATATTTGCATATATATACATATATTATGTACATTCATACATATGTCACATATATGAATATGCACACATATATACATTTATACATATGTCACATATATGCATATACATACATATATATGTATATATGCATAATACAAACATATATGGAAGAAAGACCAGCACATAAAAAGCCTAATTAGGTTTGCCCTACATAAGGGTTATTTGTTTCCTGGAAGCCAGAGGTTATCAAATTAAAAGGTCAGCATCAGTATAGAATACCTGAAGTTTTATATTCCATTTTATCCTTTCCATCATGCTAGATGTTCTTTTTGTTTTATTTTGTTTTTCTTTTTTCTCTCAGGATAGCTACAATGTTACCAACAGCATGAGCTAGGACAGTGAAGATCTAGAGACTCATTGTAATTGCTAAATTGTCTCCTGCTTTCCACTCTCCTGAATTTGGTCACATTGGTTTCTCAACTAATCATTTGTCAATAAGCAATAGAATTGCCAGAACTAGCTTACTCAATCACAATTATTCCATCCCCATAATTGGGTTAAAAAGATTTCTGTCCAGGGAATGGACCAGCCTTACCTGAGGCATGCTAATTAGTAAGCGAATGAAAATAGCTGTAATCATCTCCATCTGTTAATAGTGACTGAAATTCTAAAAGCACAGACTTGCAAGAGAGCCAGACAAGCAAAGAAAGCAAGCAATATATCATATTTCACATGATCACTGAGAAGAGAAGGGGAACATCACTCTCCAAAGTGCATTTCTTCTTTAGTACTATTTAAGTATTCCATCATCATTTTTGTTAGGAAAAGTGAAGGTAATGGCTCAGAAAAATATATATATCACATATTAAGGAGGAAATTGAATTTGTTGGATTGATTTTTATTTAACTGCATGTCCTAGAGAATATTCTTCAACCCATCTGACTTGTGGTCATGCTGTAATTCAATTTTCCCATTGAGCTGATTGAGGAGTTCTTAGCACAGGAACAACTTTCAGACTTCAAAAGGCAATCATTTCTCTTTGAGTTTCTTGTTCATCTGATCACTGCTTATCTTGGTAAACTGCCATTTCTGCTTCCAAACCTACCATCTTCACATCCTCATTTTCTTCTTCTGTAGCTGTATGTAGACTTAACCAGGTGAAAGAGTGGGTTGCTGTCTTCCTTCATTTCTCCTTCAGTGAATGGCAGGTGGGAGGGTTGACCTTCTCAAAAACTTTCCTAGAAGCTTTTTGATGTGTGTGCATACATCACTTTGTAGACTCATCTCCAAGTGTGGAGGCATGGCTTCTCTAGAGAGCTGACCCAGATCTAGAAGGAAAGCTTGAACAAATCTGTTTTCTCTGGAGTACACGTTATCTAATACTCACTTCTACAGGATGGAAGACAAATAATGGTCACCACTAATCACAGTGACAGGCTAGCCTCAGGATGCAGAAAGGATTTCAAGTCAGTGATAGCTTTATGTGTGCAGAAGCAGAGAACATAATTATATTTCATCCATAATAATCAGGTTTTTAATTATTTTGATTTAGACGTTATTTTTAATACTTCTTAGAAAATGAATGCGTTTTCAAACCTTCTGATTTGATTTTTTTTCTGCTTCTTCCCCAAAAATCTGGTTTGGAAATCTTTTGACTTAATAATGAGTCTCAAAAATGTGGCTCTTTAGCAACACTAATTACTTCTAAGTCAATTTGGTAAATTATAAGAGTGACACAAAATACAAGGAAGTATCTCTAGCCAGACTTGTGTAGAGAAATCAGTACACCTGGGTAGGCACTACGTGTGTACGCAGTATGTTGTAAGAATGGAAAGCTCTTACATGCATAACTCCACATTCCTACTGAAAAGCAGCCTTGTAGAGCAAGGAAGTAAATTCAGAAACAAAACCTGGATAGATATGTTTGAGCTGTGGACTTGGTCCTGAAGGGGACCAGTGGAAGCCTGTTCCTGGAGTTGAATGGCTATGTCTCAGTCAGACTGCCTGGGATACAATTCCACCTTCAAAATTTCCCCGACAACATGGCTTCACAAGGGTCTTTGGAGGTCTCTGTGCTTTAGTATCATCTTCTGAAAAGTATCAATGACAACAATGATGGTGACAGGACGGGGTAGGTGGGACAATTAAAGTCTCTGGTAAAACAAATTACATTGGGGCACACAGGACCCACTGGCATTATTACCACCATCCAATTTTTCAAGTTGAAGAATTCCCTAGAAAATAAAAATTTATGGTTTCGACTTAGGTTAGAGGCAGTCTGTTTTCCTCTTTGCCTAGCATAGTTATATACACATTGTTTTACAAGAAGCAGAAAGCAATGAAACAATTAGTGTCATACCATCAGTAAATTCTATATGATTTACAGGAGACAGACTTCATGCTGTCCAGTAAGCAGAAACTATAGAAAGCACAAAGGAAATTAAAGAAACACCTTTAAAAAATATTTAAATCTGTTTTTTACACTCCAGATTTTAACCTCCTCCAGGTCTACTCTCTGACTGTCCAATACCCATACCTCCTTCCCTCCCACCCTCACCCCTCCCCCAACCCCACCAGACCTCCCCACTCCCTGGGGCCTCCTGTCTCTTGAGGGTTAGGTGCATCTTCTTGGACTCAAGCCAGACCCAGCAGTCCTCTGCTGAATATGTCTTGGGGGCCTCATATTAGCTGATGTATGCTGCCTGATCCAATGTCTGAGAGATGTTGGGAGTCCAAGTTAACTGAGACTGCTGATCCTCCTACAGGGTTGCCCTCTTCCTCAGCTTCTTCCAGCTTTTCCCTAATTCAACCACAGGTGTCAGAGTCCATTGGTTGGGTGCAAATGTCTCCCTCTGACTCTTTCAAATGCTTGTTGGGTCCTTTGGGGGACAGTCATGATAGGTCCCTTTTTTATGAGCACTCCATAGCCTCAGTAATAGTGTCAGGCCTTGAGCTGCATCCAACTTTGGGTCTGTCACTGGACCTCCTTTTCCTCAGGCTCTTCTCCATTTTTGTCCCTGCAGTTCTTTCAGACAGGAACAAATATGGGTCAGAGTTTTTGACTGTGGGATGGTAACCCCACCCCTCACTTGATACCATGTCTTCAAGCTGGAGGTGGGCTCTACAACTTCCCTCTCCCCACTGTAGCGCATTTTATCTAGGGTCCCTTCCTTTGAGTCCTGAGAGTCTCTCATCTCCCAGTTTTCTGGTACATTCTGGAGGGTCCCCACACCTGTTACCTCCATAGTTGCCAATTCTTTCTTGTTAGCCATCATGGTTTCAGTCCTTTTTCCCCACCCAATACCTGATCATGTTTCCCTCTTTCCCTCCCTATCCCCTTTCCCACTCACATCCCTCCCTTACTGCCCCCTCCTATGATTTCTTTCTTCTCTTTCCCAAGTGGGATTGAGGTGTCGTGACCTGTGCTCTTGTTAATCTTTCTGAGTTCTGTGCACTGTACTGTATCCTGGCTATTTTCTTCTTTCTTTCTTTCTTTCTTTCTTTCTTTCTTTCTTTCTTTCTTTCTTTCTTTCTTTCTTTCTTTCTTTCTTTCTTTCTTTGCTAAAATACACTTATTAGTGAGTATATACCATGTATGTCCTTTTGAGTCTGAGTTACCTTACTCAGGATGATATTTTCTGGTTCCATCCATTTGCCTGCAAAACTCAGGATGTCCTTGTTCTTAATATCTATGTAGTATTCCATTGTGTAAATGAACCACATTTTCTGTATTCATTCTTTTATGGGACATCTGGGGTGTTTACAGCTTCTGGCTATCACAAATAAGGCCACTATGAACATAGTGGAACTCATGCCCCTGTGGCATGGTGGGGAATCTTTTAGGTATATCCCCAAGAGTGGTATAGCTGAATTTTCAGGTAGATCTCTCTATTTCCAGTTTTCTGAGGAATTTTCCGATTGATGTCCAGAGTGGTTGTACTAGTTTGAAATGCCACCAGCAATGGAAAAATGTTCCTCTTCACATTCTTGCCAACATGTGCTATCCCTTGAGGTTTTGATCTTAGCCATTCTGATGGTTTTGATTTTCATTTTCCTGATCACTAAGGACTTTGAACATTTCTTTAGGTCCTTCTCAGCCTTTCGAGAATCCTCTATTGTGAATTCTCTGTTTAGTTCTATTACTCCAACCCCCTTTTTATTGGATTGTTTGGGTTTTTGGTGATTAGCTGAAACACTTTTTATTGAAAGAGATTATGCTAGATCAAAATGACTGGCCTCTGGTGGCACATGACTTTAATCCCAGCACTTCAGAGACAGGTGAATCTCTATGTGTTCCAGGCCAACCTGGTCTATAGAGCAAGTTCCAGTACTGAGAAACTATGTCTCAAAAAACCAACCTCTGTCTGTCTATGTCTATGTCTATGTCTATGTCTATGTCTATGTCTATGTCTATGTCTATGTCTATGTCTATGTCTATGTCTATGTCTATGTCTATCTCTATCTCTATCTCTCTCTCTCTCTCTCTCTCTCTCCATCCATCCATCCATCCATCCATCCATCCATCCATCCATCCATCCATCCATCCATCTATATCTATCTATCTATCTATCTATCTATCTATCTATCTATATATATATATCACCATCATCAATACCTCTATCAGGCATTCCATTCATCAACTCACCTGTTCTCCAACATCATGACTCACTGTTGAATTCAGAAAATTAGATGTAGCTGGGGACAAACACTACTAGACTGGTTGATTGCCATTAAAATTCCTGTTCAAAACAAAACAAACAAAACTTCCAGTAGGCCCTTAACACAATAATATTCTATCTGCATTCTCAAACATGCATAGGTACACACACACACACACACACACACACACACACAGAGAGACAGAGAGAAGACAGAGATAGAGAGACAGAGAGACACAAAGAGACACAGAAAGAAACAGACACAAAGAGAGAGAGAGACAGATAGAGGGAGAGAGAGAAAAACTCTTTTCCAATTCTTACTTTCAGTTTATATTATTTCTTTTCACTACAGCAACAATCTGGAACAATCAGAGGACATCCACCATTTAATATGTCTCTCCACTGGGTCCCTCCTCTGAATGTAACTATTACACTACACTATCAGGGTTTGCATTAGCACATCTTTGTATTTGTCTACCATGTCAGCAGTTCCCACCTCTCCTTTTCATCAATAAATTTTGCTTTTCATTGAAGAATTACCATTATTTAAATGTATTATTCTAATCTTAGAAAAACTTTCATATTTTTGATTTGGAGACAGGGTCTCACTATGTTACTCTGGCTAACATAGAATTCACTGTGTAAACCAAGGGACCTTGAACTCACTGAGGTCTGCTGCCTCTGCTTCCTGAGCACTAAGATTAAATGTGTGTTCCGCCATATCAGGCAAGTCCTAGAAAAACATTTTTAGGATTAAATTTTCTCACACAGCAGACATCTTCTTCTCCGTGTCTTTTTCTCAGTAAAATCTGGAATGATTTGTAAGCTTGATTCCTGTTTTTAGCCCTACTCTTGATTGTGTTTTACCACCCAGGCTTTGATTCCTTCTACTTCTCCAAGGACATTTTCATTATGTCATCAGTGACCTCCTCACTGCTCTTCCACACACTTTTGACTAACATTTGGTTCAGATTCCCATTCTAGGAGAGACCTTACTGAGTCAGCTTTCAGAGAAGGGTCTTCTGTTGACTAACATTAGTTAGTTACTCCCTCTTGGTTGCCCTCTTTGGTTATTTCAGCTCTATTTTTTAACACTAAGGCACTGTAATGCTCAAGCCCTAGGCCTTTCAATTACCAGGCTTGCATAGTGAGTACAGCCAGTTGCTGCTGTCTAATCTCTTTTGGGTCTTCTATCTGCGGGGAGGGGGGGCGGGGATGAGCTTCTGGTTGCAGGTGGACAAGGAGTTGGCCAGAAGGAGGGGTGACAAACAGACTTGACACAGGGAGTGTGGATCTGAATGTAATTTGTCAAATTGAGCATCAAACTTTTATACAGAAGAAAATAGGGAAGTTAGGTGACACACTGGCAAGGTACAATGAGGTTACTGCATGTTTAATGGCTCTTACACAAAGCAGAGGAATGCAAACACAAAGGACTGGTAGGAACCAACTGGGATAAAATTCAATGTTAATAACTGGGATCAAAAGCAGCCCCACCCAAGGTCAGTTTAATCTTAGAAGTCAGGGGCAAGGGCTTGCCATAGTTCCTATTCTAGTCTATTGTATAGTCCACCTTCCCCCTAGGCCATAGTAAATTCCTCTGTATGGGTGTAACTCAGCTATCTGTAGTTCTAAGTATCTACTCTGGTTCCTCCTTAGATCACAAACTTCCTTCTTCCTATATTCTTATGCGCGTTCGCAACTGGCCAGGAAAGATGCAACAAACCAGAATCCTCTGCGGCAAAGCTTTATTGCTTACATCTTCAGGAGCAAGAGAGGAAGAGCGCGAAAGAGAGAGGCAGAGAGGAAGAGAGAGAGAGACGCAGAGAGAGAGGCAGATAGAGGGGCAGAGAGAGAGAGAGAGGCAGAGAGCAGAGGAAGAGAGCAGAGGAAGAGAGCAGAGGAAAAGGCGAAGAGACAAAGAGACGAAGAGAGGGAGTGCCAGAACCCTGTCCCTTTTAAGGAGAATTATCCTCCGCCTAGGACGTGTCATTCCCTGATTGGCTGCAGCCCATTGGCCTAGTTGTCATCACGAGAAAGGCAGAGCACATGGCGGGAAAACTGCCCCTGCACATGTGCAGATTATTTACTACTTAGAACACAGCTGTCAGCGCCATCTTATAATGGCAAATGTGAGTGCGGCTCCCCACATCTCCCCCTTTCCTTTTAATAAGAGCAATAGGCCACCCATATTAATGAGAGTGGAGATAGAGGTCAAATCCCCAGTGTGCAGGTAAAGGAGCCGTACACATAACCTCCTTCCAGGCTCATCACCGAGAGGGGTCCTGGTCTGGTCCCATGTCGTTTTTCCTGGGGAGAAGGACACTTGGACACTCAACCTTCTTGAAAGATGACATGTCTCGTTGAATAGGCTCATATATGCCGCAGAGCCCTTCTACTGCAGTGCTTAGCCGTGCAACTCTCTTGGGCTGCTGAAGCACACTCACTTTATCCCGTGCAATGAGACTAGCCTCGTGGGGTGCAAGAGCTGATTGGCCAGCGACCTATTGCTTAAGCATAGATATATCAGGGGAAGCACCATGTTCTAGAGCTGCAAGTGCCTGGGCAATAACCACCTTGTCTCTCCTAGTTTGGGCCTTAAGCTTACAGACCAACCAAAGAAGCAACACTAATCCACAGCAAAGTATATCTCCAAATAATCCCACCCCCACCCATTCTTTAAAGAAGGAAAATGCTGAGGAGATCCAATTGAGTAATCCTTTGGTCAGGGACAGGTCCAAGCGCGTGGAGTTGACCTGAATGATGGCAATTCCCGAAGGGTCTGTTCAAATTCAGCCGTCCAATTCTGTAACATATACTGAGAAAGACTTTTTAACAAATTAGCTGCCCTAGTAAATTTCTCATACTGAATGGAAGTAACGCACAATCCTGGAAACTTTTGTTCACATCCCAGCTGAGCTATTTGCCATAATACATCTAGTTGTTCCTGGACAAGATCTATGCGTTGATTCATTTCTGCCCATGGAGCATTTTTGGGATTGGAGGATGGCGGCCGCTAAGCCTGCATTGGTGAGAGGTTCCCCAAGCTCCCGACAAACCCTGAGCCAGTCTTGTAAACCTTTGTTCTTTCTTGGGGCTATGGCCGCTCGGCATTCCTGCGTGGCTTGCTCATAAATGAGTTGTTCTACCAGAGGTGCGGCTTGCTCCGAATCTGCAAAAATATGCTCTGCTGCCTCTGTCATTCTGGCCACAAAATCTGAGAAGGACTCCTGAGGTCCCTGGACGATCTTTGTTAGTTGTCCAGTGGCTTCGCCTGTTCGGGAGAGTGCCTTCCAGGCCCTAATAGCCTTTTCATCGGATTCAGAACTACTAAGAACTGGCTCCTTGAGCTCATCTAGTGATGAGTATAGGCTGCTTCTCCTAGAGACCTCTGCTAATTGATCTTTTTTCTTTTCTTTTTCCTTCTCCTTCCTTCCAATCTCTCCCCAGGTATTTTTCCCTGACCCAAACTTTTCCTCGGGTTCAAGACCCTTGGAAAGGCCTGTATACTTATTTTGCGCACCATATTTCCTCTTTGCTCCTACTCTCTCTCCCTGCTTTACTTCTGATAGATTGCCCTGAATTTCATCCAGAATTTTTAGCCCTGCCTTAACCTCTTGATAACATGTGAAAAGGAACAAAAAGGCTCCTAACACTGGAGAAAGTTCAAGGCCAAACATACCTTGTAAAGCTATTTCCCACTTTACTTCTGATAGACTGTCTTGAATTTCGTTAGAAAGTTCAAGATTAGACCTACCTTGTAAAGCTATACTTACGGGTACCCCTGTTCCCCAGCTGAAGAGTTCTGAATCCACACAGCAGTTGAATCCTTCTCAACAGTCTGTGTTGCGGGAACACTTCATTACCACCATTCCCCAGCTGAAGAGTTCTGAATCCACACCGGATCTTTCTCAACAGTCTGTTTTACGGGAACCTTTATGACCGTGACCTGCAGTTCTGGTTCCGAAATGAGGGATCTTCCTTGCGCCGGTGATGGTAACTCCCGGGTTTTCTCGTCCCGGGTTTCGGCACCAACTCTTACCAACTGGGATAAAATTCAATGTTAACAACTGGGATCAAAAGCAGCCCCACCCAAGGTCAGTTTAATCTTAGAAGTCAGGGGCAAGGGCTTGTCATAGTTCCTATTCTAGTCTATTGTATAGTCCACCTTCCCCCTAGGCCATTGTAAATTCCTCTGTATGGGTTTAACTCAGCTATCTATAGTTCTAAGTATCTACTCTGGTTCCTCCTTAGATCACAAACTTCCTTCTTCCTATATTCTTACGCACGTTCGCAACCGGCCAGGAAAGACGCAACAAACCAGAATCTTCTGCGGCAAAGCTTTATTGCTTACATCTTCAGGAGCAAGAGAGGAAGAGCGCGACAGAGAGAGGCAGAGAGGAAGAGAGAGAGAGAGAGACGCAGAGAGAGAGGCAGAGAGAGGGGCAGAGAGAGAGAGAGGCAGAGAGCAGAGGAAGAGAGCAGAGGAAGAGAGCAGAGGAAAAGGCGAAGAGCCAAAGAGATGAAGAGAGGGAGTGCCAGAACCCCGTCCCTTTTAAGAATTATCCTCCGCCTAGGACGTGTCATTCCCTGATTGGCTGCAGCCCATCGGCCCAGTTGTTATCACGAGAAAGGCAGAGCACATGGCGGGAAAACTGCCCCTGCACATGTGCAGATTATTTACTACTTAGAACACAGCTGTCAGCGCCATCTTATAATGGCAAATGTGAGTGCGGCTCCCCACACTATATAATGGTAGATTCCTGAATATGGGTGTAGCTTGCCCTGAGATTTCTAACTCTGTGTAGTAGATAGTAATGCCTGATTTCTTTCACTATCTCTCTTACAATACTAGAGATAAATCTGTCACTGAATAGGCAGCACTCTTTACTTAATTCAAAGCCCATGGTCGGCTCAAGGACTGCCTAGGACTGCCTAGGACTGCTGAGAAATCTAACTTAGCTATATGTCAAATAGAGGCACTTATAATAAAGCAATATTAAGGGAAAGCACACAGATCCATTTACCAACTAAAGCAAGGACATTGGAGCATTTGTTATACAGGATGCCACGGTTCCAGGAGACTAAGTTTCTGTGAACGTTTCACCTCAGGACAGTGCCCAGGTTTTGGGGGCCTGTCTCATGTGTCACTAATGGAGTGGTTGTATCAGCCAGTCCTATAAATTTAAATAATTTCTATTATGCTTCCAAATGTAAATCTTCAGTGTAACATTCTTGTCATAAAACTAAAACCAATGCACTACCTCATGAACTAGAATTGCAACATGTTCTGGGATGAATATTTAAAATCTTTTGGTTCAATAAGAAGGAGACATAAAGGGGACATGGGACAGAGAGGAGAGGGTTAGAGAAGATATTGGGGGTGAAGATGAGCTAAGTGTTATATGCTTGTATGAAAACACATTCCAATGAAGTCGATTACTTAGTACAGTAGTGAATTTCATTGCTTTAAAATTATGACTAAGTGAACTTTAATGATACTTTTGAAATGTTGCTGCATGGTTTTTCATATATATCTGACTGAATATGAGGATTTGAAATTTAAAGCTATTGAAGTGCACAAGACAACATTGTACTGGATTTCAGAGCCAAAACAAAAGGAAGCCAGATCTCCAAATGCCTTTGGCTGACCTTTGAGTCCTGAATGACCGAGCCCATTTCAATTCAATTCTATGAAACTTTTTTTTTTTTTTTTTTTTTTTTTTTTGGCAAGGTTTGTTGTTTGAGGACACTTGATCCTATTCACTATAATACAGTTTCTGCGGATTTTCCTAAGAAATTATTAAAGAATCCTCCATTCATTATCCATCCTGATTTCCACTAAATTATGTTGAAAAGAAAATCATTTATTCATTAGTCTGTGTCCTCAGTTTTGTTCTAGTCTAGTAAGAGTTGACACAGAGCAATTATGTATAGAGTTTATTGATATTTTCAAATTTAAGAACATTTGTCAAGAATTTGATATGCCAAGAATCTAATTTTGTAATGCCTAACTTTTATGGAATAAATTTATTTTCTTCCTTCTGTAAAGTTAGTATATATATATATATATATATTCTCTTTTTCTCTTCTCTCTCCTCTAGCAAGAAATCTGAGAAAGCAAGGTTCAAATCTGTCTCCTTCCTAGTATGTCTCCTGGAACCTCTCAGTGAGGTGGATGTGCAAGCATAGGAACCTTCTTTATAGCCCCATGGTACTAATTAAATGAGGTAAGAGATGTAATGAGATGAGCTATGAATCAGAAATTCTATTAACATAAAAATATCTGCATTCCCAAGTATCATCTCAGCACTTACTTGTTCTGAAGTTCCAAGATAATGCCAGCTTTTCTGAGTTTCTAGAGTTCGTTTCGTGTCTGTTCATGCTGTTTTCCATTCTTAAACCATTGAAGAGTTACATATGAGCTTGGAAACACATTTCGGTTTTTCCCTGACCTTAGCCATGATATAAATGCATAACCAAATTATCTGATGAATGTCTAGACAAAACATGTGTTACCAGGCTTCTCTGACCTACCCAGGACAAATATATATATATATATATATGAGTTTTGTCTTTATGTAGGATGCATCACCGAGTATTAGCACTGAAAGTTCTTTGGCTTGCTAATAATGGATTCTAATTTGGCTTCATAGGCCGTGTGGTCTGTAACTTTTTCTGGACCATAACAGTTCCAATAATTTTCATTTTAACAGAAGTTGAATGCATATCACAATATGTGATTCTGTCATCTTTAATAGGATGCTTGAAGCCCTGTGACCAGGAAGAATTAAACTACACCAGTGCCTGGCCACAGAAACAACATGACATTGTGTCTAAGGAGAGTGTAGCCAAATGCTGCCACTAGCTTCATGTGCACAGGCCCTATCAAGTCTGTAGGTGAAATAATACACCCCAAAGCTTATACTACATAGAATTCAATTTGACATGTTTAGTGCTCTGTGGAGTGAATGGAGAACCTACTGTTTCTGCTAACTCATCTCAGAAGGGAAGTATTTTCCTTTAAGAATTCTCAGAAGGCAATGATTTTTGGATAATTGATCACCTGTGGCTTTGGTCAGGTGTAAACTGTGCAGAGTTTTCAAAGAGATAAAAGGTACAAGCACAGACAGATGCTTTCCTGATTGTAATGAAATGAGATGTTGCTGGGGCCCTTTAAAGAATGAAAAGCCAACCATTTAGAGGAAGCCTGGAAGAAGCCAGAGAGCAAACAGGAGTGAGCCCACCCTGGTGAGAGAGCTTCAACTACAGCTCAAGTTGCTTCATAATCTGTCTCTGCTTCCCCAGGTGCTGGTGTTCAACATGCAAACGTAGCAGTCCAAAGCCAGAAGCCAAAGGGTTGTCAACAAACCACCACTACCACCTTAAAAACAAACCGAGAAATATTGTTTCCCCATACAACACTGCAAAAAGAAACAGTAGAAACATAAATGACTAGTTACAGTAGGAGTGCCTAAAGAAAAATAGATCATTACTGAAGATAGAACAGAGGTTGAAGGAAGAAATTCTCATGAAGGCAGAACACAAGTAAGTAAGTGTGTGCCCATTTTGTCCTAAAATCAGATCAATACACAGAGTCCTTAAAATGAAAACCGAGTGTCCACAGTTCGAGATGATATTTGCTTCCTTTGTGTACTATATATATAGAAAAGCCTGACCTAAGTCTTAACAGGTATGTCAGCCAGATATGCTGAGTAGATCACACTGGGCATCACCAAATTGTTTTTTTTTTTTCCCAATGCAAGCTTGTGCCAACCATCCCAAGCATCTTTCTTGTTTTACTCATCCAACTGTTCTTCATTATGAATATTCCTAAGAATGCTTTATGCAAGACACAGTGGCACACATTTGTGACTCCAGTCTCAGGAGGTTGAGGAAGAAGTGTCATGGGTCTCAAAGCCAGCTATGGCTAAATAACTGGACAGGCATCCTGTTGACAGGAATGAGTAGTGTGGAAGGGGAGAAGGGGGGGTGGAGGAAGGAAGGAAGGAAGGAAGGAAGGAAGGAAGGAAGGAAGGAAGGAAGAAAGAAAGGAAGGAAGGAAGGAAGGAAGGAAGGAGAAGCAGAGAAGGGGCAGGAAGGAGAATACTTTATCAGAAACTTTTTAAACGAAGTTACTTGTCAAGGACCAGTCTCAGCATGGGGAGGGGTTCTGAGAGAAGAGGTGTCTTGGAGCATTGAAAAGAACAACTTGAAGTAAAATCATGCACCCAAGCTGACAATCTGTGTTCTACTTGATACAGCTTTTCTAGTCGGCTTCTCTCTATGCTCTGCTTTCTTTGTAGGGATTTCACTGTCTATATTCTGCTTGTTTGCTATTCAAAGATATCTCTCTGTACATCTCTCTCTCTCTCTCTCTCTCTCTCTCTCTCTCTCTCTCTCTGTGTGTGTGTGTGTGTGTGTGTGTGTGTGTGTGTATGTATGTGTGTCTGTCTCTCTGTATGTATGTAGGTAAGTATGTTTGCCTCTGTGTCTGTGTGTGTGTCTCTGTGTCGTGCCCCTTTTTATCCTAAAAATTTCTCTGGATAGCTCATCTCCTGAAGAATACAGGTCTAGTCTTTTATTTCACATATCAATCCAGTCATTATTTATTCCATATTCTTAAGAAATAGCAAGCATACACTTTTTTCTTAACATTGCAAGATAATTCAGAGATCTGCTGCCCCCTTTTAAGCACAGACGATAAACTAGTTGTGTAACTTTATTTTTTTCAAACCTTATTTTCAATGATGCTTCTTAAACACTTTAATTTTCCTTTTAGTCTACCACCCATCAGACATAGTGGAAAAGAAAGAACACAGGGGAAGTAGATTGTCCGTGTGTCTGTAAATCTGAAGTTCAGTTCAGAGGTTAGGATCGGCAGCTCAATCCACTTACAAACACTTCATGGATGCACCAGCAGTCCAGTTCAGTATAGTCAGGATAGCAAGCACGAATCCGCAATGGTGGCACTACCTAGCAAAGTCATACAGCCCTCAGCCTAGGTATGAGTCATTAAGAGGGACCAAGAGTGTTAGCAGTTGTTCTCAGCTTTGCCTCTCTCAGGGAAGTGAAGACACAAGACCAAGATGCCTTGCACAGCTAGTTTGCATAAGCAAACTTAGCACAGCCTCCATCACTGTCAGTAAAGTCCTATCTATATCATATCCTTCACATGTCTTGCCTCAACACGTGTGTCTGTCTCAGCTAACATCACTTTGCCAATCATCCTGAGTCCTCAAAGCAAGAAACTGCAGCACACCACCAGAAGTTTTTTTTTGGCAAGTTTCTCTATATGTAGTCTTGACAACTGCAGCTCAACTACAAAATGTAAGGCAGGCCAATATATACCTGTTGTTAGTAAAGAATCCTTCATCATGTGTTCCTTCATGTGCTTGCTTTAGTACAATACCCTCTCTCCTATGTCTGCTTCAATCGAAAGTTCCTTTAGGAGTCTACCTTAGTCTAACACCTGTGTCCACTTCCTCCAAACATTCTTCATCTGTTTGCTTCAGCAAAGCACCATCCAACTTAACTTTCCAAAGAACCCTTAGATTTCTGTTTCAAAGTTGGGTAGGACCCTGCCCTGAAATTACCATTTCTATCACAGTTGAGCCTAACCCTGCTGTGCCCAGGCTGACATTGAACTGGGGAATCTGCATACCTTTGTATCTTTCTGACAAGCTGACTCATTATTCCTCTAGACTCTTGAAACCGTTTGTAATTCATATTGTATCCTTATATTTTGCAAAGTTGAGAAATCATATATATTTTGAACTCAGGTATTTAGAGCTCTTTACTTACATTGTCTTTTCTTTTTATTTTCTTATTGGAGGAACAAGAGAAATGTCCCTATCTCTGCCATACAGCACCGCATGCTACTTCCCAGAGTTCCTGTGAAATATCATAATCCTTATAGCAGTGGTTGTTTGCATGCCTGAAGGCTCCTTGAGAGCCTACACCACTTACGGAGCACCAAACTATACTTCAGTCTAATTTCTGAAAGTAAACGACTCATGTTAGCCCTGTTAGTCATGCTTTTTCATCTCTGCTGGGATTATGGCCGTCAATTACATGTGAATATATATAAATATGTGTGTGTGTGTGTGTGTGTGTGTATTTATACTCAATAAAGCAACAGACACAATAGAATATATGGTTACTTAGATGATTCTATATTTATACTCAACAAAGCAACAGACACAATAGAATATATGGTTACTTAGATGATTCTAATTGTGGCAAGTTGACATTAAAATTATCTATGGTAAAAGGTGTAGGTAACCTTAACAATAGTTGTTACCATGGTTTTAGTTATCAGACTCAATTCCTGAGTAGAAAAACAATATTTTCCAAGTAATTTTGTTCAATGTCCTTTACATCTTACTGTCTTTGGACTCAAGAATGCATCTTTGGACTCATAGTGGCTGCCTTTAAGGGTGAGACCGTGATCCTTATTTGTTATTACTGTAGTGAAAGATTTGAGAAAAATCAATTTAAAGAAGGAAAAATGTATCATGATTCAAATTTCACAGGTTTAAGTTCATGACTGCCTAACTCTCCTGTTCCTGAGCCTGTGAGGGATTAAAACTTAATCGTGATGAAATGACTCAGAAAAGCTGCTGACCTCCTAGTACCAGGAGCTAGATAAAGACTAACAAGGGGATAAGGACAAGATAGGCATCCTTAAATCAAGGATGAAATTAAAACACTCACCATTCAACTAACGCCCAGCAGCAGCACCATCTATGCAGCAAAGTTCAACACACTTCTCTATGGAAACATGTTAAATGCTCCATAATTTCATGTTAAATATAACAGCAACTAGAGGATATATTATTGTTTACCTTAGTTACTAGCAATTTAACTTTGTGATCATTTGCAGATACCTTATTCCAATATACCTTCAGCATTCTTTATAATATATGTATGTATTATATTAGTTAAATGTAGTAAACCCATCAACAAAATGTTTTTATAATCTATAATTATGCTTTATGAAGTTATTTGCATTTTGATGCTTTTGCCTATCCATCTATCTATCTATCCATCCATCCATCCATCCATTTATATGTTTGTTTGTCTGTCTGACTGTCTTTCTGTCTGTCTGTCTATCTGTCTATCTATCTATCTATCTATCTATCTATCTATCTATCTATCTATCTATCTATCTATCTTCCTATCACCTGCCTACCATTGTAGGGGTGAGGAGAGGTCTTGCTCTGTTGTGCAGGCGGCTTTGAAATCATGTTCTTCAGCTCTATTGGGATTATGGCTGTGAATCATTGCATTCAGCAGAAGGTGCTTTTAAATCAGATAGGAACAGAAAATATTAAAAAATATATATTTATATTTCCCATTATATCTACCTGATATCTTCTGTAAGAGTAGCAAGTGCTCTTAACTACTCAGGCATCTTTCCAGTCCATGTCCCATTTTTATATTAGTTATATTCTACTATTCACTCTCCTTTAAAGCATCCTTTATCCCAACAAAGCTTTCCTATTTCTCTTACCTGTGCACACACTACAGTTTAAATAAAATAATAAATATTTGAGTTTAGAATCCCCAAAGTGGGATAGATAGAGTATATATCTATCTGCATCAGAATTACCAGTCTCTCAAATTTTTTTCAAGTTTCATCCACTGTCTTGTCTTCATCAAGTATTATCCATTGACATTCTTTCAGTTTTCCTCACAGCTCAACAAATAGTCATTGTGCATATATACCACATTTTCATTATCCATCATCAGTTAGTGGATATCTAAGCAGATGCTACTTACCAGCTATAGAGAATAGAGCAGCAATGCATATGTTCAAATAATTATCTCTGTTGTAGGGTATGGGATGGATCATATACCCAGGATCATTGAGTCAAATTGAAGTTCTATTTCTAGTGTTTTGAGTAACTTCAACATTGATTTCTGTAGTGGCTGTCCAGATTACAGACTCACTGAAGTAAAGACAGGTCCACTTTTCACATACCCTCAAAAGTATTTGTTCTCATTTGATTTCTTGATAAAAGCAATTCCTACTGGGATAAAATAAAATTTAAAGTCCTTCAAAATCCACATTTCTGTAATGGCTAATAATACTGAAAATGTTTACTAGGATTTGTAATTCCTCTTTTTGATAATTATGTTCAGATCTATGACCCTGTTTTAATTGAATTTTTGTTCATTGATGTAATTTTTTAAAAGTTTTTCTTGTATTCTAGATATTGATTCTCTACTGGAGATAAAGCTAACAAAAATGCTCTCCCATTCTGTAGGCATTTTATTTAATCTATTAACTTTTTACAGATGTACGCAGGCATTTTGTTGTTGTTGTTGTTCCTTGAGATCCCATTTGTCAGTTACTGGTTGTATGGTTAATAGTTAATCTACATTTAGAGCCCTCTAGGTCACTTGCACTTTTAGCCACCCATCAGAGCTCTCTGGATTCACAAATGAAAGACACACACCTACAAAGACACACAGCATTATTTTTAATACGCCTTACTAGTTTAATGGTTGGGTACTTCCTGAACCTCCCAGTGGCTAGAATATACACTCTTCTCAAGTATCTCTGGTTTAACATTTTCCAAATCTATATTTAGCTTTGCTGCCCTGCTTCCCTCAGCAGCCTACCCATGGGGGCTGCTTTCTCTTAGTATCTACATTCCAGCTGCCTCACCCTCCTCTCCTTCACGGTGTGGTTAGTCCTAAGCCCCTCTCAGGTTGGAATTCCTTATCCTCTCCTCTGTATTTTTTGCCCAGAATCCTAAAAGTTCTGCTTCTCTTACTCTGCCCAAAAATTGACTGTTGGCTCTTGATTGATCAATCAAAAACCAACTGGGGACAGGGATCCTCAACAATCTTGACAAGTAGATTCTTGTGCGATTTTGCAAGCCGGATTAAGACAAAACATTAGAACCAATCCGGTACACTAGTCATTTTTTTGAAGTACTGGAGTTCTATTCAGAAAATCCTTGACTGCATCTACATGTTGAAGTGGACTAGCTAATTTTCTTTCTAGATACTTCATTATGTCTGGTTTTATACTGACATACTTGATACATTTGAAGTGGAGTTTTGTGTTGTGGGAAAAAATAAGTTTCTGTTGTCATCCTTCTACCTTGGCTATCAAATTTTCTCAGCACAATTGAAGATGCTGTCTTTTTCTCTGTGTGTATTTTTGTATCTTTCTAAAACAACAGATGTGTGAATTTATATATGGGCTATCTGTTATGTTACATTGACCAGCATGTGTGTTTTGGGCTACTCTAATGCTGTTTTTCTTGTTATTGATCCTGTTATGTGACTTGAGATCAGTTCTGGTAATTCTTTTTACACTACCATTTTCACGCATGATGGTCTGGTTATTATTATTATTATTATTATTATTATTATTATTATTATTATTATTATTTGCTTTCACATAAGTTTCAGGAGTACATTTCTACTGTTGTAGTTTATATTTAAAGATAAAAGAAAATAGAGAGAGGAGATAATATGGATACTTTCAGTATTGAAACTTAACAAAATATAATTTGTACTTAATTGTTAAAGAGTAAGTGGAGACAGGCATGGCATCATGTGCCTTTAAAACAAGCACAGCCTTTAATATAAGCATGGCAGCATGATCTTTGTGAGCTCAAAGTGAGCCTGGTCTAGGCTGTGAGGTCCCTGAAAGCCAAGGTTACACAGAGAAACCCTATCTCAACAGAGCAACATGAAACAAAACAAAACAGGGCCCCACAAAAAACAAAACAAAAAATAGTGAATTGGATATTAATTGAAATTACAATGAGTTTGTATATTGCTCTTGGTAGGATGGCTATTTTCATTATAATAAGTCTTCTGATCTTTAACCTTATGATGCTTTTTTATCCTTTAGTGTCATATTTTATTCCCAGTTTAATTTAAGGCTATTGTGAGTGGGAATGTTTCTGTGATTTCATTGATGAAATTGATGATGTCATTTGATTATAGGAAGAATATTGACTTTTTGTGTTTTCTATCAATATTTTTCAAGAATTTTTTGTATAAGCTGTAAGAGTTTTTAGGTGAAGCCTTGAGGGACACATACATAGAATCATATGAAAAAATGAAATATCTAGACTTATTTTCCATTTTTGTACTTTCCCCCTGTATCTTTGTTGGTATTTATTAGTTGCTTTCTTGATTTTAGCCATTTTGATTGTCCTGAGACAAAATTTCAATGTAGTAAAAATTTGCTAAGGATGATGAACGTTTGAGATAGTTATTATTCATTTTTACTATTTCTTCTGTTTAGATGGTAGCCAGGTCGTTGTTTGTTTTCTTGGACTATAGAACTTTGAGATCTTTATATAGAGTGGATATTAGTCCTTGGTCAGATATAAACCTGACAAAGATTCTCTGTCATTCTGTGGGCTTCTTTTTCACTTTACATTGTTCTTTTAGCTGTACAGTACCATGCTACTGTTTATTATTATAGCTCTTTAATATATTTTGTAGTCTGCTAGTTCCTTGAACATTTTTTTTTTCTTGGTTTGGGATTGCCTTGTCTCTTTGGAGTCTTTCACATTCCATATAAATTCTAGGATCCTTTTTCTTTTCTTTCTCCTGAGAAATGTTGTGTAATTTTTAATAGGAATTGTGTTAAATTTATAAATTAACTGTTTTTTTGGTGATAAGATGGTCATATTTGCAATGTTCGCTCTTCCAGTCAATGAGCATGATTCTAGTATCTTTATCATTTCAGGAAAGTTTTCATAGCAGAGGTCCTTCATCTCCTTAATCAGGTTTACTCCAATATATTTTTTCATTAAAGCTATTGTAAATTCGTGCCTGTGATCTCCTTTTCTGTATGTTTATTGGAGGTATATAGCAAAACTTTATTTTAGCAACTTGATTCTGTATCCTGACACATTATTGAAATTATCTCAATTTTCTGGCACAATTTTTGGGGTTCTCCTAATATAATATCGTCTCATACGCAGACAGAAAATCTATTTCTTCCTTACCAATTTGTACCCCATTAATCTTCTTCTCTTGCTTTATTACTCCAGCTAGTACTTTGAGAACTATAATGAAAAGGGGTAGGAACAAAGGGCAGCCTTATTTAGTTCTTGATTTCAATGGGATTGATTCTAGTTTTCTGCATTTTGCATGATGCTGTCTGTGGGTTTGTCATATAAACTGTAGTATGATAATCTGTGTCCCCTTCTGTCCTGCTCTGTGAATTTTTATCAAGAAGGTATATTGGATTTTTTTCATTTATCTATTGGCAGAATTATTTGATTGTCTTTCTTTAATCCAATTTAACTTACATATGTTGAACTAACCCTAAATCTTTGGAATAAAGACAGTATGATGATGGTAGATAACCTTTTCGATATACATCTGTATTCAGTTTACAAGTATTTTATTAAGGATTTTTAAAATTTATATTCAGCAAAGATACTGGCTTGTAGGTTTCTGTGACTGTTTGTGTCTCTCTGAGTGTATTTGGAATTGTGTATGTGTGTGACACACACACATATGCACATGGGTGCCACTTACCAGGTTTGGCTTCCATAGGAGTTTAGAAGTGTTTGGAAGTGTTTGGAAGTGCTTTTTCTAGTTTTACACTCTTTTAAAAAATATAATTTAAAAAGTACTGATTGTAGATATTCTTTGAAAGTCTGGTAGAATTCTGTTTTGGATACATCTGGGCCTAGGTCTTTTGTTAGTTGGTAGTCCTTTATTACTCTTTTAATCTTCTTACTCTAAGGTAGGATAATGTAGGTTGTTGACTTTTTTTAAGCTTATCTCTGGTGCTTTAAATGAATCTGGAAATTTGTTCATTTCTTTATATTTTCAGACAATAAATTGCAGTGTTCAAAATATTGCAATTTAGAGTTCCGAATTTCTGTGATATCATCTGTTCATTGCGAACTCTGTTAATCTGGGTCCTCTCTTTCTGCAACTTGTTTGGTTGACCAAAGATCTGTTGATATTGTTTATCTTCTCTATAAACCAGCCCTTTGATTTGATTCTTGGCATCTTTAATTCGTTTCTGTTTCAAAGGTTTCTGCTCTGACTTTTATTATGTGTTTGCATCTGTTAGATTTGAATTTCTTTAGATATTGTTGTTCTTTTATGATATTGTTGTTCTTATTTTTCTAAATTCTTGACCTACATCATTAGTTCATTTATATGTGCTCTTTCTGAATTGTTAGTATAAGAGCATAGAGCTATAAATGTCCCAATAGGACTGCTTTAACTGTATCCCAGAGATTTTGGTGTGTTCTGTTTTAATTATTACTTTTCCCAAGAATATTTTTTCTTTCTTTCTTTATTTCCCTTTTGGCTCATTCAATATTCAATAATGAGTTGTTTAATCTCTATAAGGTTTCCTATTTACTAGGGATATGCTGGTGGTATATTTTAAGCCTTATTGCATTATGGTAAGATAGGAATCATGGAAAGATTTCAATATATATGAATAAATTAATAATTTGATGTGGTCTATGTTTAAGAAGCTTCTATAGGCTACTCAGTAGAATGTATATTCCTTGTTATTTGGGAGGAACATTCTTCATATATTTTTTGGTCCATTTTGGTGTTTCTCTTTAGTTTTTGTTTGAATGACCTGCCATTGGAGAAAGTAGGGTACTGAAGTCACCTACTATTATTGAATTAGTGTGAATCTCTGTCTTTACTTCCATTTGTATAAAATTGGTTTCATCTGAATATTGTAGATATGTTTATGATTATATGTCTTCTTGATTATTAGAATTAAATGGCCTTCTTTATTTCTTTTGGATGATTTTAAAATGAATTCTGTATTGTAAGATATTAAAACACTGATTCCAGATTGCTTGATGGTCAGATTTGCCTGGCTAACATTTTTCTATTCTTATACATTAAAGTGATATCCATTTTTAAAATATGGGTTCATTGTAGATAATAGATAGATGGCTTTTGTTTCGTAATCCATTCAAATAGCCTTTGTCTATTGACTGAAATTTTAGATCATTAATATATAAAGTTATTATTAAAGGATGTATGTTGGTTGAAGTCTTTTAGTGGCTTCATTTGCTACTTGTGAACTTTATGTTTCAATAATTACAGCTGCATTTGATTTTGTTTTGCAGTCCTTTATGTGTATGATTATTCCCCTTTTCCTTCTGAACTATTGCTTCCAGTATTCTCTACCAGGGTGGCTTTATGGAATGAGTTTTTTTTTTATCCTGTTTGAATTATAGAAAGTTTTTTTTTCAACTATGCCAGATATTCTTGATGGATATAATAATCTAAGCTGATGTCTTGTTTTGTTTTTGTTTTTGTTTTTGTTTTTGTTTTTAGAACTTAGAGGCTATTGCTGCAGCTTCTTGTGGCTTTCAAAGTTTCTTTGAGCAATCAGCTTTAATTTTGATGTTTTTTTCCTTCCTTTTTTTGACTTGTGTCTTTTCTCTTGGAGTTTTAATATTATTTATTTAATATGCATATTGAGAGTTTTAGCTTTGATACCATGAAGGTGTTTATTTTCTAATCTTATATATTCGATGTTCCATTTGTTGTTGTTATATATATGCATATATATATATATGTATGTACAAACATATACACACACAAACACAAACACACATATACATACAAATGCCTTTCTTATATTGGGTGATCTCACTATAGTTCAAAGATTTAGGCTTTTCATTGATTTTCATATTTTCATAGTCCATGAATGTTCCTTTATATGTGTGTATATTTGTGTGTATGTGCATGTCTGTGTCTGTGTTTCTGTGTTTTACATGCTTTGCTTGAGGGGACTTTTGAGCTCTACTATTCTCTCTTCTACTTGATTCATTCTATTTGTATTCTATTTCTAAGACTTTTTTCCCTGAGTTTTATAATTGCATTATTGAGCTCTACAATTTCATCTTCATTTGAGTTTGAGTTCACATCAATATTTTGATCACTTTATTCAATTTAATTTTTGAATCCTAAATTTTCTTTTTCATTACTTTAACATTATATTTTCTTGGGCATCACACAGGTATTTATTTTATTTGAACTCATTTTCATTAATAGATTTGAAATATCTCTTTGTATCTTCCTTAAACTCCTTTAATTCTTTGATGAAGTTTATGATCTTTTTTTAAGTTCTGCATCCTGAAGTTCACCTACATCCTGGACTGTACATTTTGAAAAAAAATCCATCTTCAAATCCATCCAAGGTTAATGGACACAGTAATCCATTAGAATTTAGCAGTCAGAAGGTTGATGGTGTGGGCAGGTAATGGAATATAGAGTGTAAAAAATAAATTAATTAAAAAAAATCAGTACAAAAAAGTATTTATACAAGAGCAAGTTAACCAATATGGGGTATAGTATAATAACTGTTGAGCTAAAATTTTATCACAAAATGTCTGAGTTATTTATGAGATAATCATCTGCAAGGTGAGAGAGCAAACATGTTACTGGCTTTGGACTTAAAAAAAAGTCAGACAAGGTTTCAGTATTCAGGCTTTTGAAAGCCATACTCAAAGTGGTCATTGTAAAGCAGAATTAGAGATTCCTGAGGAGGGGCATCTCTTACAGAAGCTATTAGCAAAAAATACCTGCCCCATTGCAGAAAAATCTCTATGTTCTTCATCAATTTCTGCTTTGTGAATTTTTCTGTCAATCCTATCTGTGGAATGTTATTTGTGTCTCTTTTTCTCACCTTCTTTGACAGAATTTGGGTATTTTATGAGAGTATGCAGGAGCCAATGTTATTCATCTACCATTTCTGGAATCATTCCCTTCCATCTTGAAAATCACTGACCTAACCACTTACTGGTTTTTAAATTAAATCTATCCCACAGAACAGGTGTTATTTGAATTTTGCTTTTGTACCAGTGAATGAATTCCCTTAGAGCTGTACAGCTGTGCTTCTGACATCTTGATAGACTAGCCCTGGAATTGGCTCCCTAATTGCCTCAAGATTGAATATCACAGGGGATTGGAATGCCTGCTGTTATACAGAATATACGCAATACTTTTACCATCATTCACATACCACATTAACTCATGGTGAAACAAAAATATAGTATTTATTATTTTATTAGATTCTTAATGTTCAGAAACATAATACAAAGACCAAAATATGAGTTGGCAATTATAGCAACTATGAAAATACATATTAAAGTAATGAAAGCTTCTCCACTGAACTGCTAGAAGTGTACAAAAATTCCTACTGCTGGTAGAAAGGGTGAAAATGTGAATTGTAGGCTTTTTCAAAAGCCATCAGGAAGAGTCTATTAAAAATTGAAAAGGCTCATATCTTTAAGCCCAGCATTTCTATTCCAAGGCAATTCAATTACCCCATGAAAATAAGACCATCAGCAAGCAATGCATCTTGTTCAGAGATGTTTATTAGAGATTTTATTAAAGCAAAAGACTGAAACAAAGAGAATGGCAGTCAGTTAAAGGCTGAATAGATTGTGATATATTCCAGCCAGCACCTATTATAAAGAATTCATTGGACTTCTACCAAATGAATTAGAGCAACTGCAACAAAACATGCGATTTGATGACATTTGAAATCTATGTTATCGCTTCTCGGCCTTTTGGCTAAGATCAAGTGAAATCTATGTTATTACTAAGTATACACATATTCAGACATATTAAAGGAGACAACAGCAAATGCTAAATACACAAATAAGGAACATGAAAGGGGATGATTATGTACACAAATAAACAGATGCATTGAAAAAGGTAGAACCTAAATTCTAAGTATGGCTTTGGTTTGTTACTGTGTTTGTTTTTGTTATATTGGGACTGGGTTTCATTATGTACTGCAATCTAGCTAGAGCTCATTTTACAGCCCAGGACATTCTCAAAATTGTGATTCTCTTGTCTCTGACTCTTAAGTACTACAAGTATAGTTATGTGCCTCCATGCTTATCACAAATACAGGTATCTAAGGTAGATGGTTTCAGGTAATTTTCTATGCAATTTTTTTTTGCATTTTTCACAAGTATGTGTGATTCCTATTAGATACACAAATAACATAAAATATTCTTATAATATAATAAATGATAATATCAGCAAACATGAGAATGACTGGACATAGATGTTTATTACACATCTAACATTCCACATCAATTTAAAAATGATACATATAAACACATTCCCCCATGCATTGTATGATGACCTTTCTGCCAGCTGCATGTACTAATAAATAATAGATGAGGGAGGAGAAACTGTTATCACGATTATATTTTATGAGAAAAATGTTTCCATGAAAAATTCAATAACAGACAAATATATGAATACTAAAAAGCTTCTGTATGTTCAAGGACATCATCACTCAGACAATGCATCAGGGTGCAGAATGAGAGAAAATTTTTACCACCTACATATCCAATAGAGGTTTATTATCTAAAATATATCAAAACCCAAAATCTGAACATCAAGAAAAAAAAAACAATTTAAAAATGCAGCACATATCTAAACAGAATTTTCAAGAGAGGAAACTCTACTATTCAGCATCCTTGAATATGAGAAAAATGCAAATAAAATTATTTTGAAATTCCATTCTATACCAGTTAGAATCAGAAAGATCAATAAAATAAATAAGAGCTCATGTTGCTCAGGAGATGGCATAAGGGGAACTTGTCTCTTTTGCTGGTTGCAATATAAACTTTTACAGCCTAAATGGAAATCAGAGAAGTGGCTGTTCATGAAGCTGGGAATTGGTCCAATTATATGATTCCTTGACATATATTCATATGATGTTTCTCCCTACTCTAGAGACCGTTTTTCAACCATGTTCACTGCTATTCTATTCATTTTTTTATGAAGCCCCGTTAACTAACTGTTGATCTTAGTGTCTGTGCTAACTCTATTTTGTTCATAAAGTCCTTTCTTGTGACAATAAATTCAAGATTATTCCCCAGCTTGTCTTCTATCAGACTCTGGGTGTCTGGCCTTATTTTGAGGCCTTTAGTCCATTTGGAACTCAGCTTTGTGCAGGATGATAAGTATGGATCTATTCTCCATTCAATTTGACGTGCACTATTTGTTGAAGATAATAGGCTTCCACACCCCACTATTTCTGGCTTCTTTATCAAAAATCAGGTGTGCAAATTAATATATGTCTTTTCATTCAGTGCCATTAATCAACTTGTCTTTAGTGAGGGTAATAACATAATTAGATGCTCTGTAGTACATCTTGATGTCAAGGATGGCAATCCCTCTGACAGTTCTTTTATTTTGCAGGAAAATTTTTGTTATCCTGTTTTGTTTGTTTGTTTGTTTTGGTTGTTGTTTTTCATGTGAAGCTGAAAACTCTCCTTTAATTTTCCTTTAATTTTATTCTTCAATGTCTCACAGTTTTTACAATGCAAAATTTTCGCTTGCTTAATTAGAGTCACTCTAGTTGCTTTATATTTTTTGAGGTTATTGTAAAAGGTGATGTTTCCTAATTTTCATGTCCATTTTTCCTTTGTAGAAAAATACTGATTTTTCTGTGTTAATTTTGTATCTAGTTACTTTCCTGCTTATCAGAATTTTCTGTTGAACTTTTTAGGGCCACTTGTATATTTTCTCAAAACATCTGGAAAACAAGATATTTTGACTTACTCCCTTTCTATTTCCACCCCCTTATCTCCAACAGTTTTCTTATTGTTCTAGATACAAATATAATAGTGAATAGGTATGAAAAGAATGGACAATATTGGCTTGTGCCTGATTTTAGTGGAATTGCTCTGATTTTCGCTCAATTAAGTTGATGTTGGCTATGGGACTGTGGTAAATTATCTTTATTATGTTGATGTATGTGCCTTGTATCTCTGAATCTCTCCAAAACTTTTATTTTGAAGGGTTGCTGTATTTTTGTCCTAGGCCTTTACTCTACTTAATAAAATTGTGCTGTGATTTCTGTCTTTTTATTTGTTAATATGGTAGATTACATTTATTGATTTACTTATATTGACCTATCTCGGCAACTGTGAAGTCTATTTGATTATGGTGGATGATATTTGTGAGATATTCTTGCATTTGGTTGTCAAGTATTTTATTGAGATTTTTTTGCATTTAGCTTCATAAAAATATTCTTTTCCTGCTGATTTTTTTTTGTTTTTTTATTCATTATTTTAAATGTTATCCCCCTTCCCAGCTTCCCCTCTACAAACCCTTTATCCCTTTCCACCTGCCCCCTACCTCTATGAGGGTGCTTCCCTAACCGCCCACCCACTTCTGCCTCAGCACCCTATCCTGGGTCATTGAGCCTCCACAGGACCATGGGGCTCCCCTCCCAGTGATGCCAGATAACGTGATCCTCTGCTTTATATCCAGCTGAGCCATCCAGGTTTCCCGCCCTGTGTACTCTTTGGTTGGTGGTTTAGTTCCTGGGAGCTTTGGGGTGTCTGGTTGGTTATTATTGTTGTTCTTCCTATGTTGAATTTTTATGAGGTTTAGGTATCAAGCATAACTGTGGGCATGTGAAAAGAATTGAGCCATTGACTGTTTTCATTTTGTAGAGTAAACCTCCCCACCCCTAGTTGATCATCTCACTCCAGTCACCTCCCCTCATTCATACATAACTAGCTTTTCTATTTTTCTCCCCTAATGAGATCTGTTTAGACGAGTCTTTTATACCTATCTGCTACATCCACTTCAGTAGTGACTCGCATAACAGGCCGAGAAAGCCTGGAAGCAGTCCCAAGGCAAAGAGTTTCATGGAAACTTAGTCTCCTGGAACCTTGGCATTCCCATATGCAAGAATTTACCATGGCCTAGGAAAAATGAGGGTTGTGGTTCTAAGAAGAACTACAGTATTGTATTATTCATGATAAGGTTTGCTAAAGCAGACCCCCCCTGGTGCAAGCTCTCACAAGGCTCAAAGGAATAGCATACATTGTGACTAGGGTATAGAATCCTCTCCTGGCCCATCATTAGTTGACTCTAGGCAGGGCTGCTTTTATCTTAACAGTAAACATTCCCTGATTCTTGCCAGTCCACTGAAGGCATTCCTCTCTTTGGTGTCAGATAATTTCAATGTACCTTGCCTGCTGTGACACCCTACTC
This sequence comes from Mus spretus, assembly GCA_921997135.2. NCBI lineage: Eukaryota > Metazoa > Chordata > Mammalia > Rodentia > Muridae > Mus > Mus spretus. Next base: position 58,197,771 of record OW971683.1, on the reverse strand, counting down.
CTTTGTTTTCTGTACTCTATAAAACTGATGTGAACTTTGACAAAATTACATCCAGATACAGCACTCCCTTGTGTCTGTATCTATTTGTTATTCTTTTCCTCGCCAAGTACTTGCTCACCTGTAACCGGAACCCTGAGTTTTCCTGCGGATTGAGGACACAACTGCGGTCCATCTGCAGCACCTATCCTCTGTAATTCTATGGATTACTGTTTTCTTATCATTCACTTAGCAGCTAATATCCTCATACAAGCCTGTACTTGCCATGTTTGTCTTTCTGAGTCTGTTACCTCACTCAGGATGAATTTTTTTCTAGTTCCATTAATTTACTTATAAATTTCATTTTTAATGGCTGAATAATGCTATATTACATAAATGTACCACCAAATTACAGGAAAGGGGTTAACACTAACCCAACCAAGCCCTTTAATATGCAATGGTAACCTGCCTGCAGGATATGCTAGCAAAATAGTAGCACAACGTTTGTGGGAGTAACCAACTCTCTTAGGGTTTACTTGGTTGTGAAGGGACACCATGACCAAGGCAACTCCTATAAAGGACAACATTTAATTGTGTCTAGCTTACATGTTCAGAGGTTCAGTCCATTATCATCATGGTTGGAACCATGGCAGTTTTCAGGCAAGGATGCTGCTGGAGAATCTGAGAGTTTTACATCTTGTTCCAAAGGCAAACAAAAGAAGACTAGCTCCCATGTGGTAGGAGCAGGGTTTCAAAGCCCACCCTCAAAGTGACACACTTCCTCTAACAAGGCTATCCCTACTTTAACATTCCTCCTGATAATGCCACTCCCTGGGCCAAACATATTCAAACCACCATACTGACCAATATCTGATTGGATTTAAATCCTACTTCATGAGATAAAAAACATACTCAACACAGGTGATGAGAGAAAATACTGAGACTAGATAGGCCAAGGGTCTAGGGGAAGTTAAAAAACCTCATTGAGGATTACTTTTTTCTAGTTCCATCTATTTGTCTGAAAATTTCATGACTTTTTTTTTTAAACAACCAAATCATACTCCATTGTGTTAAATATACCACATTTTCTTTATCCATTCTTCTGTTGAGAGAAATCTAGGTTGTTTCCAATTTCTAGATATTGTAAACAGAACATCAGTGAACATGGTTGAGCAAGGATCCCTGTGGTAGAATGAAGTATCATTTGAATATACACCCAAGAGTGATATAGCTGGATCTTGTGATACTTCCATTCCCATCTTTATGGGAAACATCACACTGATTTCCATAATGGCTGTATGAGTTTTCACAATTACCAGAAATGCATGTGTATTCCTCTTATACCACATCCTCACCAACATGAACCTTCACTTGTTTTGTTGATCTTAGTCATTATGCTGCTGTAAAATAAATCTCAAAGTAGTTTTGATTTACATTTCCCAGATAGTTAAGGATGCTGTATCTACATTTAGTGAGATGATGAGTTAGCTTTTCTTTTGGTTTGGTTATATAGTAGATTACATTTGTTGATTTTTGTATATTGAACCATCCTTGCAACAGCAAGATAAAGTCTACTTTACCATGGTAAATAGTCTTTATTTTTGTGTGTTCTTCAATTTGATTTACAAAGTTTTATTAAATGTTTTTGTGTCTATGTTCATATGAAAATTATTTTGTAAGTTTGTTCTTCAGTTGGGCCTTTTTGTGGTATCAAGGTAACTGTGGCCTCATAGAATGAATTGATCAGTGTTCCTTCTGTTTCTATTTTGTGGACTAATTTGAGGAATATTGATATGAACTCTTCCTTGAAAGTACAGAAGACTTCTGCACAAAACCAATCTGGCCATGTTGTTTTCTTTTGTTTGGTTTTGAGACTTTCAATGTCTGCTTCTATCTCTGGGAGATTTATGTCTTTTACAATGCTTATGAGTTACCTTTTGTAGGTGGTATATACCTGGAAAACTATCCATTTCTTTTAAATTTTCCAATTCGGTCCAGTATACATTTTTAAACTATGTCCTCTGAGTCTGGGAATTTTCTCATTGTCTGCTGTTATGTCCCTCTTTTCACTTTGATGTGGCTAATTTGTATATTTTCTCTCCATACATTTAGTGACACTGGATATGGGTTTATTAGTTTTACTGATTTTCTCAGAGAAGTAACTCTCATTTCCTTGATTCATTGTATTGTGCTCTTTGTTTTTACTTTATTAATTTTACCCCCGAGTTTGGTTATTTTTATAAGTCTACTTCTTTGTGGTGGGATGTCTTCTTTTGTTCTAGAGATTTCAGATATTCTATTAAGTGCCCAGTATGAGAATCTGTATAGATTTTCATGGAGTCACTTAGTGCTGTGAACTTGTCACTTAGAACCATTTCACTGTGTCCCAAAGGATGGATATGATGTGTACTCATTTTTATTCAATTCTAGAAAGTCTTTCATTTCTTTCTTTATTTCTGCATTAACTTGTTTTTTTTATTCAGAAGAGAGTTGCTCAGTTTAATGAGTTTGTAAGCTTCCTGTTGTTGTTGGCATTAACTTTAATCTATAGTGGTCTGATAGGATAAATGGAATCATCTCAATTTTCTTGTACGTGCTGTGACTTTGCTTTGTGTCCGAGGAGTATGAGGACAATTTGAAAACAGTTGAATGAGGTATAGAGAGGAAAAAAAATATGGGTTTTGTGTGTGTGTGTGTGTGTGTGTGTGTGTGTGTGTGTGTGTGTGTGTATGTTTGGCAGAAATATTTTGTAAATATCTGTTAGTTCTATTTGGTTTATAATGTCTGTTTGCTCTAGCATTTCTCTGTTAAGTTTTTGTTTTATTCATTGGTGAGAGTAAAGTACTGAAGAGTCCCACTATCAATATATAAATTGTTGATATTGTAGATTTAAGTTGTAGTATCATACATTTTACAAGTTTAGGTGTCCTTGTGTTTGAAACATAAATTTTAAGAATTGAAATATTAGTATTATTATTATTTACAATCTGACCATTACTCCCTACCATTCCCCATTCCCACAATTCTTCATTTCATTCCCTCTCCCCCTTGCCTTCTTGAGGATGCTCCCTCACCCTAGATTTCCTCAATTTCTGGGTTCTCAAGTCTCTCAAAGATTAGGCACATCTTCCACTGAGACAAGACCAGGGAGTCCTCTGCTATATATGTGTCAGGTGTCGCAGACCAGCTCCTATATGTTGCCTAGTTGATGGCTCATTGTCTGGGTGCTCCCAGGGGCCTGGGTCAGTTGAGATTGCTGGTCTTCAAAGGGGGCCATCCTCCTCTTCTGTTTCTAATATCCTTCCCCTATTTCAACCATAGGGGTCTTTGATGTCAGCCCAATGGTTGGGTGTAAGTATCTTCATCTGTTATAAAGAGCTGCTTTTTGACCTCTCAGAGGACAGCCATGAAAGTATGTACACCATAGCATTAGTGATAGTGTCAGGCCTTGGTGTCTCCCCATGAGATGGATGCCCAGTTGGTTTGGTCTCTGGATCACCTTTCCTTCAGTCCCTTCTTCATTTTTGTCCCTGCAGTTATTTTAGACAGTAAAAATTCTGGGTCAGACATTTAGACTGTGGGTTGGTAAAACTATCCTTCCTCGTGAGACCCTGTCTATTTACTGGAGGTGGACTCTTTGAGTTCCCTCTCCACACTGTTGGGCATTTCATCTAAGATCATTCCCATTGAGGTCAAAAAGTCTTTCACTTCCCTGGTCGCTGGTACTTACTAGAGGGTTTCCCCACCTCTTGCCTTCTGAGAATGCATATTTCCATTCATTTTGCTGGTCACCTGGGCTTCTCCCCTACGGTACCCAAACATAACTGATCCTGTTCCCCCTTTCCCCTTATCCCTCTCTCACCCAAGTCGCTTGCTTCCTCTGCCTCCAGTGATTATTTTCTTCCCCCTTCAAGTGGGATTGAAGGATCCTCACCTGGCCTTTCTTCTTGTTAAAAGTTCTTAAATTCTGTAGGTTTTATCCTACAAATTTTGTCTAATATCCACTTATTGGTGAATACATACTATCTATGACCTTTTGGGTCTGGGTTACCCACTCAGGATGATATTTTCTAGTTCCATACATTTGTTTGCAAAACTGATAATATCCTTGTTCTTAATAGCTTAATAATATTCCATTGTGTAAATGAATATTTTCTGTATTCATTCTTAATTTGAGGGACATTTGGGTTGTTTCCAGGTTCTGGCTATTGCAAATAAGGCTACTATAAATATCTTGGAGCACATGTCCCTGTGGTGTTGTGTGACATCTTTTGAGTATATGGCCAGAAGTGGTATAGTTGGGTCTTCAAGTAGGTCTATTTCCACTTTTCTGATATATCACCAAATTGATTTCCAGAGTGGTTGTACCAGTTTGCAATCCTATCATCAATGGAGGAATGTTCCTCTTTCTTTACATCCTCACCAGCATGTGCTGTCACCTGTGTTTTTTATCTGATTGGTGTAAGGTAGAATCTCAGGGTCATTTTGATTTGCATTTCCCTGACTACTAAGGATTTTGAACATTCTTTTAAGCACTTTTCAGCCATTTGAGATTTCTCTGTTGTTAATTCTCTGTTTAGCTAGCACGTCATTTTAAAATGGAATTATTTGGGGCTTTGGGGAAGGTTCTTCATAGATATTTCCTTTGATGAATATGTATTGTACTTTCTTACCTCTTCTGATTAGTTTTGGTTTGAAATCTCTTTTGTTAGATGTTGAAATGGTTTCACCAGCTTGTTTTATGGGTCTATTTACTTGGAATATTCCTTCTTTCCTTCCTTTCTTCCTTCCTTCCTTCCTCCCCTCCCCTCCCATCCTCTCCCCTCCCCTCCCCACTTCTCTCTCCTCTCCTCTCCTCTCCCCTCCCCTCCCCTTCTCTCTCCTCTCCTCTCCTCTCCTCTCCTCTCCTCTCCTCTCCTCTCCTCTCCTCTCCTCTCCTCTCCTCTCCTCTCCTCTCCTCTCCTCTCCTCTCCTCTCCTCTCCTCTCCTCTCCTCTCCTCCCCTCCCCTCCCCTCCCCTCCCCTCTCCTCCCCTCCCCTCCCCTCTCCTCTCCTCTCCTCTCCTCCCCTCTCCTCCCCTCTCCTCCCCTCTCCTCCCCTCCCCCCTCCCCTCCCCCTTCCCTCCCCCTCCCCCTCCCCCTTCCCTCCCCTCTCCTCCCCTCTTCTTTCTTTCTTTCTTTCTTTCTTTCTTTCTTTCTTTCTTTCTTTCTTTCTTTCTTTCTTTTCTTCTTTCTTTCTTTCTTTCTTTCTTTCAAAGGCCTTTGTGATTCACTGTGAATGGGGTCATAGAGGAAAGGGATACCACAGACTACTGAGCTATGCATGAGACTATGGGGAATTATTTCTAGAGAATCAGGAGAGGTATGGATATGACTGCTCTGGCAGGTGAAGCCCTTATGTAGGCTGGGGGTATGTGATAACATGGGGGGATAGGGAAATACAATGAATTGTGAAAGGAAGGTTACAAGGGGAAGATCTGGGGGATCCACATGAGATGAGAACAGGGGCAGGGAAGGCTGCCATCAATCTTCTGCTGTAGAGATGGAGGTCTGAATTAGGGATTGAATGGGACCAACAAAAAATAAAATATTTAAACAATCAAGGTAATTGGACAGAAAACTGAAATAGAGACGTGCTAAACCTTGATGCAGGTGTTCAATATAACCAACATGCCCATGACTTCTTTACATATTTTATATGAGAACTAATAGTACAGCTTCTGAGAGAAGTCACTAGGGCACTATACGGCTAGATGAACTGCAGCTAGTCCACTCAAAATCCCAATGGCCAGAAAGCCTTCTTCCACACCTCCCTTGCTTTTTTTTTTTTTTTTTTTTTCACTTTCAGTTGCTGCTTCTGATCACTGAAGGCAGAATTAAAGAATTTATGCTGAAACGTGCCCAATTTCTGAACAGATGATTGCTTGGACTCTGTAAAATTTAAGTTGTTAGTTCTTTTAACACAACTGTGACAATACTAACATTTCCCAGTGGAGTCACATAATGTATAGTCATATTGCATTTGGACCTAGTGGGTCCTGGGTTCATGTACTGGACATCTTAAAGGTGCCTAATATTATCTGGGATATTAGAACTCATTTATTTTTTTTTAAAGTTGTTTTTCTTTTTCTTTTTTCCATTTTTTATTAGGTATTTAGCTCATTTACATTACCAATGCTATACCAAAAGTCCCCCATACCCACCCACCCCCACTCCCCTACCCACCCACTCCCCCTTTTTGGCCCTGGCGTTCCCCTGTACTGGGGCATACAAAGTTTGCGTGTCCAATGGGCCTCTCTTTCCAGTGATGGCCAATTAGGCCATCTTTTGATACATATGCAGCTAGAGTCAAGAGCTCCGGGGTACTGGTTGGTTCATAATGTTGTTCCACCTATAGGGTTGCAGATCCCTTTAGCTCCTTGGGTTCTTTCTCTAGCTCTTCCATTGGGAGCCCTGTGATCCATCCATTAGCTGACTGTGAGCATCCACTTCTGTGTTTGCTAGGCCCCGGCATAGTCTCACAAGAGATAGCTACATCTGGGTCCTTTCAATAAAATCTTTCTAGGGTATGCAATGGTGTCAGCCTTATTTATAATAGCCAGAAGCTGGAAAGAACCCAGATGCCCCTCAACAGAGGAATGGATACAGAAAATGTGGTACATCTACACAATGGAGTACTACTCAGCTATTAAAAAGAATGAATTTATGAAATTCCTAGCCAAATGGATGGACCTGGAGAGCATCATCCTGAGTGAGGTAACACATTCACAAAGGAACTCACACAATATGTACTCACTGATAAGTGGATATTAGCCCCAAACCTAGGATTCTCAAGATATAAGGTACAATTTGCTAAACACATGAAACTCAAGAAGAATGAAGACTGAAGTGTGGACACTATCCCCCTCCTTAGAATTGGGAACAAAACACCCATGGAAGGAGTTACAGAGACAAAGTTTGGAGCTGAGATGAAAGGATGGACCATGTAGAGACTGCCATATCCAGGGATCCACCCCATAATCAGCATCCAAACGTAGAACTCATTCATATGGGTGACACTCCACACTCAGACACAGATCCTCACAATTGTCTAATATCATCACCTAGCTGCTTATTCCCCCAGCAGTTTTTGCTTGGTACTTGGTTGTTTCATCTAGTCTCGTGAAACCTCTGTTAGCTGATGATAAACCTCTATGTCTATACAACAAATGTTCCCAGGAAACACTGCTGTAGGAGGATTCTAAAACCAGCACTGAGCTCCTTTATGCTTTCTTAGATTGATATGAGATGAAGCCAGGAAAATTTGAGACAGCTTAGAGTATGTTATCTATAGCTACTTTTTTGTCCATACTGTGTGGGAGGTGGTGGTGGTGGTGGTTATAGCTCACTTTACATGTCTGATGTCTGAGGCCACCTGTCTTTGTCCTGTATCAGAAAATGTAGATAATATTCTGTTGCTGACAACTTAAGGTTTTCTAGGGAGAGTATCGATGCACAACAGCAGCAGTATTTATTCTGGTTTCTAAAACAATGCAATTCTGTTATGTTTGAAAACCCATGGACCCCAAATTCACATATCATAATTAATCTAGAGATAAAGTAGGGTTTTTGTGGGTGTAATTACATGATAAAGGTAGCAGGGTCGTTAACAAAGTAGATGATCTGAGAATGGACACCATGAGAAGGTCTCATATGTGAGCTAGGAAGTAGCCCTCAGCAGACAGGGAAACTGCCAAAATCTTGAACTTGTACTTTCAGCCTTCTGAACTGTGAAAAAACTGTTTCTGTTTATGAGAAACCATTGTCCTGGTTTATTTTATTAGAGCAGCCTATATGGGCTCAGATAGTCTCAGGTATGTATATAAACTGGGCACACTTGGTAAATTCCAGGGTAGGAGCACTGAAGAGAAGCACTGACCCAGGAGCTATGCAAGCAGAGAACACCATGACTCTTTGTTCCTGCAGCCATCCTAGGGCTTGAGGTAACTGTCAGTGTGCTTTATGTCCTTTCATGAACAACTGATCCTGAAAATGTAGGAACAGGAGGCCAGGTAGCAAACTTTCATGTTTTTACAGTATCTTGTAGCTGGCCTACACATATACATGGTTAGGTAAGTACTGACCATTTGATCACCAGGGCAGGAACACTGAGGCATGACTATTTTGTTAGCTATTCATGTTCTCATTTTCATGGGGAATTGGTTGCACTATATTAAGGGCCTGTTGGAGTGAATTTACCCCTTATGCCATTAACAACATGATGTGTATTACTCACTTCTGTCCTACATTTCACCATATGCAAAGACAAGATCAAGTAATCTGAGAAAATAGATTTCAGATTCTCTTTATTTTTCCACCTGCAAAATTAAGAATGAATATTTTTATTTCTCCTCCTCCTCCTCCTCCTCCTCCTCCTCCTCCTCCTCCTCCTCCTCTTTACCCTTCCCTCCTTCTTTTCTTTTCTTTTTTTTGTGAGGATAATATCGTAGTCTATGATGTTTTCTTGAAACACACACCCAATTATATATAATCTCAGAATTTTATCCTGAATGTTTTACCTGGGGTACATAGTCACCACCTTAGTCATCAACTCTTTCTAAGTGGAAGATAACTAATTTTCTTAGGTAAGCTGATATTTTATACACTTCCTGCTTACAATTTTAGTATTGTAGCTATGGACTTTCAAAAGTTAACTATTATGGATCATTACCATTGATCTTTTTGGTTCACCAGAATATGATGGTAAGTCCCTATTGCTGAAAACACCATATGCTTTGGTCATAGGACTTAGAGAAATCAGTGGGTCCTGGCAGATGGTTATCTCACATTAACTGGCTTTAAAGTACAGAAATAGTCTGTGAAAGTTGCTGGAGGGGTTCACTAACAGTCTCCTCTGAGGGCCTGTGAGCTATAATGAGAGCCAAGGAGACAAGATATATTTTTTAAATATTTATTTTATTTTATTTTATTTTATTTTATTTTATTTTATCTTATTTTATTTTTGCAGAATGTTATGGGAATGACCCTCCTAGCTACTTTGGTATTGCTGTGAACATGTACCATGACCAAGTAAACTGATAAAGGAAAGAATTTATCAGGCTCTTATGGATTCAGACGGTGAGTCCATGGACATCCTGGAAGGAATCATGGCAACACACTGGAAGTTATGGTGCTAGAGCAGCTGTTGAGAGTTCAGACTTTGAGACAACAACGATGAAGGAAAGGAAAACCTCAAAGTTCATCTGCAGTGACATACCTCTTTTTTCCATAACACAACTCCTAATACTTCCCAACTCATTGCAGCAACTGGAGCTTAAGTATTCATGCATATGAGTCTATGGGCCCACTTTTATTGAGACCACCACAAGGACCAACTATCTTCTTTTTGGAATTAAGAGGTAATTGAGCTGATGAAAATAATTCTTCATGGTATAAAACTAGAGAAGAACTTTTGACTGGCTAACTTACAGACACTAGGATGAATCTATACAATGCCTGTGTTAAAGGTCCTATCAAACTGCTTTCTGAATTCAGAAGTCTATAGAAGTCTATACTCAAAGGTTAGTAAGCTCTTAGACCTCATCAGAGGGTTTCTTAGTGCAGAGAGTTGTGTTAAACATTCAAAACTGCCAACATTCAGAGATTGAGTCTTTGTAGAATCTCTTGGGCATGCATGGGTGCTCCCTTCCCCCACAAACACACATACACACAATTTATAGTACACCTTCTTCTAAGTATCTGAGACCATTCAAGAAGAGTAGGTTGAAAGATTTTAAGATCCAGAGGTGAAGGAGGATTGGAATAAAGCAGTTTAACATGAACACATCATTACTGCTACCTTTCAGAACATTGAGATCAAGTCAGTCAATGTTCTAATGTGAAAATATGCTCACTAGCCCCACCCATGACTGAAAAAGATGTTGACATATTATGGCTGCTAGAGAAGGAAGAGTCAGTTTACTTTAGGATGCTGATGTTTGGTAGGTTGAAAAATACTTAATGGATGCTACCACAGCCATGAGGATACTAGTGTAAAATGTTGGCTTAGGCAGGCCATTAAGAAAAAAAAGGAAATCTAAAAGAAGAAAGAGGAGGAGGAAGAGAAGGAAGAGAAGGAAGAAAGGAGGTGGAAAGAAGAAAAGGAGGAGAAAATAATAATAATGATGATGAAGAAGAAGAAGAAGAAGAAGAAGAAGAAGAAGAAGAAGAAGAAGAAGAAGAAGAAGAAGAAGAAGAAGAAGAAGAAGAAGAAGAAGAAGAAGAGAAGAGGAGGAGGAGGAGGAGGAGGCAGCAACTCCAACATCAAGTTGGGGCAGTTGTTTTGGAGGTGAGGGAGGAGTGAGAGACAGGAAGAAGAATATGATCAAAGTGTATTCATGTATAAACATTTCAGAATTAAAAGTTAATAGTTTAATGCTGTTAAAATTCTTATGAAAACCTTTATCTTTTCAAGGAAACATCACTGTAACTGCAATTAATCTCTATGTGCATTGGACTATACTACTTGTCTGAAAAGCCAGATGATGGGCAAAGCTTAGTTCATTCACTTATGGTTTTCAACCATTTTATTTTTTTCTTGAGGAAATATGAAATACTGCATTATGATCCTTAGTGAGGATTTTGACAAATGTTTTCATCATCGTTGGGGGAAAGATAATCTTCACTGCCATTTAATTTTCTATTTTGTGAATTCAATACCTCAAATACAAAGTTTTTGGGTACCAATACGAACTCTTAGAAATGAAAAGTCACATTACTCTGATATTTAATTTTAATATGATTCATTATTGCTTTACTATATCTTATGAATCTTACAGGACAAAACATTATATTCTAGCACTAATGTGTGGCTGTTGACACCTATATTTTTTCAGGTGAAATATCTTGGCACAGTGAGAGCATAGAGGCAACTCTACAGTGTTCTAAGGGCCTGCTGTCTTAGTTAGGTTCTCTATTGCTGTGAAGAGACACCATGACCAAATGAACTCTTATAGAAGACAACATTTAACTGGGGCTATCTTACAGGTTCAGAAGTTTACTCCTTTATCATCAAGTCAGGAGCATGGCACCATCCTGGGAGGCATGGAATAGGAAGAGCAGAGAATTCTGCATCTGGTCTCAAAGGCAAACATGAGAAGACTGGCTTCAAGGCAGGAAGGAAGGTTTCTCAAAGCTCACCCCCACAATGACACACACCACTTCCTTCAACAAGTTCACACCTGTTAATAGTGCCACTCCCTGGGCCATCATAGGTCACACCATCACACAAGACATGTGCCCTACCAGATGTAATTACAAACAGAGGCTACCCTCCCTTATAAAATATATAATTATTGAAAAATATAGGTTACAAAAATGAGACAGTTTTGACAGAATGACATCAAGAGCTGTTGCCTATATAAGGTAGAATCATATAAAATAAGCTATTAATTTTATTGACTTTTTTAATTTTTAATTTAAAAAAATTTATAAGATATTTTCCTCATTTAAATTTCCAATGCTATCCCAAAAGTCCCCATACCCACCCCCACACTCCCCTACCCATCCACTCCCCCTTTTTGGCCCTGGCATTCCCCTGTACTGGGGGATGTAAAGTGTGCAAGTCCAATGGGCCTCTATTTCCAGTGATGGCCGACTAGGCCATCTTTTGACACATATGCAGCTAGAGACAAGAACTCCAGGGTACTGGGTAGTTCATATTGTAGTTCCACCTATAGGGTTGCAGCTCCCTTTAGCTCCATGGGTACTTTCCCTAGCTCCTCCATTGGGGGCCCTTTGATCCATCCAATAGCAGACTGTGAGCATCCACTTCTGTGTTTGCTAGGCCCCTGCATAGTCTCACAAGAAACAGCTATATCTGGGTCCTTTCAGCAAAATCTTGCTAGTGTATGCAATGGTGTCAGCGTTTGGAAGCTGATTATGAGATGGATCCCAGAATATGGCAATCACTAGATGGTCTATCCTTTCTTCACAGCTCCAAATTTTGTCTCTGTAACTACTTCCATGGGTGTTTTGTTCCCAATTCTAAGAAGGGGCAAATTGTCCACACTTTGGTCTTCGTTCTTCTTGAGTTCCATGTGTTTAGCAAATTGTATCTTATACCTTGGGTATTCTAAGTTTCTGGGCTAATATCCACTTATCAGTGAGTACATGTTGTGTGAGTTCCTTTGTGATTGGGTTACCTCACTCAGGATGATGCCCTCCAGGTCCATCCATTTGCCTAGGAATTTCATAAATTCATTCTTTTTAATAGCTGAGTAGTACTCCATTGTGTAAATGTGCCACATTTTCTGTATCCATTCCTCTGTTGAGGGGCATCTGGGTTCTTTCCAGCTTCTGGCTATTATAAATAAGGTTGCTATGAACATAGTGGAGCATGTGTCCTTCTTACTGATTGGAACATCTTCTGGATATATGCCCAGGAAAGGTATTGCGGGATCCTCCGGTAGTACTATGTCCAATTTTCTGAGGAGCCGCCAAACTGATTTAAAGAGTGATTGTACAAGTTTGAAATCCGACCAACAATGGAGGAGTGTTCCTCTTTCTCCACATCCTCGCCAGCTTCTGCTGTCAACTGAATTTTTGATCTTAGCCATTCTGACTGGTGTGAGGTGGAATCTCAGGTTTGTTTTGATTTGCATTTCCCTAATGATTAAGGATGTTGAACATTTTTTCAGGTACGTCTCTGCCATTCAGTATTCCTCAGGTGAGAATTCCTTGTTCAGCTCTGAGCCCCATTTTTTAATGGGGTTATTTGATTTTCTGGAGTCCACCTTCTTGAGTTCTTTATATATATTGGATATTAGTCCCCTATCTGATTTGGGATGGGTAAAGATCCTTTCCCAATCTGTTGATGGTCTTTTTGTCTTATTGACAGTGTCTTTTGCCTTGCAGAAACTTTGCAACTTTATGAGGTCCCATTTATTGATTCTCGATCTTACAGCACAAGCCATTGCTGTTCTATTCAGGAATTTATCCCCTGTACACATATCTTCGAGGCTTTTCCCTACTTTCTCCTCTATAAGGTTCAGTTTCTCTGGTTTTATGTGGAGTTCCTTAATCCACTTAGATTTGACTTTAGTACAAGGAGATAGGAATGGATCAATTCACATTCTTCTACATGATAACCACCAGTTGTGCCAGCACCATTTGTTGAAAATACTGTCTTTTTTTCCACTGGATGGTTATTGCTCCCTTGTCAAAGATCAAGTGACCATAGGTGTGGGGGTTCATCTCTGGGTCTTCAATTCTGTTCCATTGGTCTACTTGTCTGTCTTTATACCAGTACCATGCAGTATATATATATATATTTTTTTATCACAATTGCTCTGTACTACAGCTTTAGGTCAGGCATGTTGATTCCACCAGAGGTTTTTTAATCCTTGAGAAGAGTTTTTGCTATCCTAGGTTTTTTGCTATTCCAGATGAATCTGCCGATTGCCCTTTCTAATTCGTTGAAGAATTGAGTTGGAATTTTGATGGGAATTGCATTGAATCTGTAGATTGCTTTTGGCAAGATAGCCATTTTTACTATATTGATCCTGCAAATCCATGAGCATGGGAGATCTTTCCATCTTCTAAGATCTTCTTTAATTTCTTTCTTCAAGACTTTAAGTTTTTATCATACAGATCTTTCACTTCCTTACTTAGAGTCATGCCAAGGTATTTTATATTATTTGTGATTATTGAGAAGGGTGTTGTTTTCCTAATTTCTTTTTTCTTTTCTTTTTTAGAATTAATTTTTTTATTAGGCATTTTCCTCATTTACATTTCCAATGCTATCCAAAAAGTCCCCAATACACTCCCACCCCCCACTCCCCTACCCACCCACGCCCACTTTTTGGCCCTGGTGTTCCCCTGTACTGGGGCATATAAAGTTTGCAAGTCCAATGGGCCTCTCTTTCCAGTGATGGCCGACTAGGCCATCTTTTTATACATATGCAGCTAGAGTCAAGAGCTCTAGGGTACTGGTTAGTTCATAATGTTGTTCCACCTATAGGGTTACAGATCCCTTTAGCTCCTTGGGTACTTTCTCTAGCTCCTCCATTGGGGGCCCTGCGATCCATCTAATAGCTGACTGTGAGCATCCACTTCTGTGTTTGCTGGGCCCAGGCATTGTCTCACAGGAGACAGCTATATCTGGGTTATTTCAGCAAAATCTTGCTAGTGTGTGCAATGGTGTCAGCGTTTGGAAGCTGATTATGAGATGGATCCCTGAATATGGCAGTCTTTAGATGGTCCATCCTTTCGTCACAGCTCCAATCTTCATCTCTGTAACTCTTTCCATGGGTGTTTTGTTCCCTATTCTAAGAAGGGGCACAGTGTCCACACTTTGGTCTTCGTTCTTCTTGAGTTTCATGCGTTTAACAAATTGGATCTTATATCTTGGGTATCCTAAGCTTTTGGGCTAATATCCACTTATCAGTGAGTACATTTTGTGTGAGTTCCTTTGTGATTGTGTTACCTCACTCAGGATGATGCCCTCCAGGTCCATCCATTTGCCTAGAAATTTCATAAATTCATTCCTTTTAATATCTGAGTAGTACTCCATTGTCTAAATGTACCACATTTTCTGTATCCATTCCTCTGTTGAGGGGCATATGGGTTCTTTCCAGCTTCTGGCTATTATAAATAAGGCTGCTATGAACATAGTGGAGCATGTGTTCTTCTTACCAGTTGGAACATCATCTGGATATATGCCCAGGAGAGGTATTGCTGGATGCTCTGGTCGTATTATTTCCAATTTTCTTTGGAACCGCCAAACTGATTTCCAGAGTGGTTGTACAAGCTTGTAATCCCACCAACAATGAAGGAGTGTCCCTCTTTCTCCACATCCTCGCCAGCATCTGCTGTCACCTGAAATTTTGATCTTAGCCATTCTGACTGGTGTGAGGTGGAATCTCAGGGTTGTTTTGAGTTGCATTTCCCTGATGAACATTTTTTCAGGTGTTCCTCTGCCATTCGGTATTCCTCAGGTGAGAATTCTTTGTTCAGTACTGAGCCCCATTTTTAATGGGGTTATTTGATTTTCTGGAGTCCACCTTCTTGAGTTATATATATATATATATATTGGATATTAGTCCCCTATCCAATTTGGGATAGGTAAAGATCCTTTCCCAATCTTTTGGTGGTCTTTTTGTCTTATTGACGGTGTCTTTTGCCTAGCAGAAGCTTTGCAACTTTATGAGGTCCCATTTATCGATTCTCGATCTTACAGCACAAGCCATTGCTGTTCTATTCAGGAATTTGTCCCCTGTACACATATCTTCGAGGCTTTTCCCTACTTTCTCCTCTATAAGGTTCAGTTTCTCTGGTTTTATGTGGAGTTCCTTAATCCACTTAGATTTGACGTTAGTACAAGGAGATAGGAATGGATCAATTCACATTCTTCTACATGATAACCACCAATTGTGCCAGCACCATTTGTTGAAAATACTGTCTTTTTTTCCACTGGATGGTTATTGCTCCCTTGTCAAAGATCAAGTGACCATAGGTGTGGGGGTTCATCTCTGGGTCTTCAATTCTGTTCCATTGGTCTACTTGTCTGTCTTTATACAAGTACCATGCAGTTTTTTTATTACAATTGCTCTGTACTACAGCTTTAGGTCAGGCATGTTGATTCCACCAGAGGTTCTTTTATCCTTGAGAAGATTTTTTGCTATCCTAGTTTTTTTGTTATTCCAGATGAATTTGCAGATTACCCTTTCTAATTCGTTGAAGAATTGAGTTGGAATTTTGATGGGGATTGCATTGAATCTGTAGATTGCTTTTGGCAAGATAGCCATTTTTACAATGTTGATCCAGCAAATCCATGAGCATGGGAGATCTTTCCATCTTCTGACATCTTCTTTAATTTCTTTCTTCAGAGACTTGAAGTTATTGCCGTACAGATCTTTCATTTCCTTAGTTAGAGTCACGCCAAGGTATTTTATATTGTTTGTGACTATTGAGAAGGGTGTTGTTTCTCTAATTTCTTTCTCAGCCTGTTTATTCTTTGTGTACAGAAAGGCCATTGACTTGCTTAAGTTAAATTTATATCCAGCTACTCCATTGAAGCTGTTTATCAGGCTCAGGAGTTCTCTGGTGGAATTTTTAGGGTCACTTATATATACTATCATATCATCTGCAAAGAGTGATATTTTGACTTCTTCTTTTCCAATTTGTATCCCCTTGATCTCCTTTTGTTGTCTAATTGATCTAGCTAGGACTTCAAGTAAAATGTTGAATAGGTAGGGAGAGAGTGGACAGCCTTGTCTAGTCCCTGATTTTAGTGAGATTTCTTCCAGCTTCTCACCATTTATTTTGATGTTGGCTACTGGTTTGCTGTAGATTGCTTTTATCATGATTAGGTATGGACCTTGAATTCCTGATCTTTCCAAGACTTTTATCATGAATGGGTGTTGGATTTTGTCAAATGCTTTCTCAGCATCTAACGAGATGATTATGTGGTTTTTGTCTTTGAAGTTGTTTATATACTGGATTATGTTGATGGATTTCTGTATATTGAACCATCCCTGCATCCCTGAGATGAAACCTACTTGATCATGATGGATGATTGGTTTGATGTGTTCTTGGACTCGGTTAGTGAGAACTTTATTGAGTATTTTTGCATCGATATTCATAAGGGAAATTGGTCTGAAGTTCTCTGTCTTTGTTTGGTCCCTTTGTGGTTTAGGTATCAGAGAAATTGTGGCTTCATAGAATGAGTTTGGTAGAGTACCTTCTGTTTCTATTTTGTGGAATAGTTTGGGAAGAACTGGTTTTAGATCTTCTTTGAAGGTCTGATAGAACTCTGCACTAAACGCATCTGGTCCTGGGCTTTTTTTGGCTGGGAGACTATTAATGACTGCTTTTATTTCTTTAGGTGATATAGGACTGTTTAAATCATTAACCTGATCTTGATTTAACTTTGGTACCTGGTATCTGTCTAGAAACTTGTCCATTTCATCCATTTTCTCCAGTTTTGTTGAGTATAGCCTTTTGTAGAATGATTTGATGGTGTTTTGGATTTCTTCAGGATCTGTTGTTATGTCTCCCTTTTCATTTCTGATTTTGTTAATTAGCATGCTTTTCCTGTGGCCTCTAGTGAGTCTGGCTAAGGGTTTATCTATCTTGTTGAATTTCTCAAAGAACCAGCTCCTCGATTGGTTGATTCTTTGAATAGTACTTCTTGTTTTCACTTGGTTGATTTTGCCCCTGAGTTTATTTCCTGCCTTCTACTCCTCTTGGGTGAATTTGCTTCCTTTTGTTCTAGAGATTTTAGGTTTGTTGTCAAGCTGCTAATGTGTGCTCTCTCTAGTTTCTTTTTGGAGGCACTCAGTACTATGTGTTTTCTTCTTAGAAATGCTTTAATTGTGTCCCATAAGTTTGGGTATGTTGTGGCTTCATTTTCATTAAACTCCCAAAAGTCCTTAATTTCTTTCTTTATTCCTTCCTTGACCAAGTTTTCATTGAGAAGAGTTTTGTTAAGTTTCCACGTCAATGTTGGCTTTCTATTATTTATTTTGTTTTTGAAGATCAGCCTTAGTCTATGGTGATCTGATAGGATGCATGGGACAATTTCAATATTTTTGTATATGATGAGGCTTGTTTTGTGACCAATTATGTGGTCAGTTTTGGAGAAGGTACCATGAGGTGCTGAGAAGATGGTATATCCTTTTGTTTTAGGATAAAATGTTCTGTAGATATCTGTCAGATTCATTTGTTTCATAACTTCTGTTAGTTTCACTGTGTCCCTGTTTAGTTTCTGTTTCCATGATCTGTCTATTGGGGAAAGTGGTGTGTTGAAGTCTCCCACTATTATTGTGTGAGGTGCAATGTGTGCTTTGAGCTTTACTAAAGTTTCTTTAATGAATGTGGTTGTCCTTGTATTTGGAGCATAGATATTCAAAATTGATAGTTCCTCTTGGAGGATTTTAACTTTGATGAGTATGAAGTGCCCTCCTTGTCTTTTTTGATGACTTTGGGTTGGAAGTTGATTTTATTAGATATTAGAATGGCTACTCCAGCTTGTTTCTTCATACCACTTGCTTGGAAAATTGTTTTCCAGCCTTTCATTCTGGGGTAGTGTCTATCTTTTTCTCTGAGATGAGTTTCTTGTAAGCAGCAAAATGTTGTATCTTGTTTGTGTAGGCAGTTTGTTAGTCTATGTCTTTTTATTGGGGTGTTGAATCCACTGATATTAAGGAAAAGTAATTGTTGCTTCTTGTTATTTTTGTTGTTAAACTTTGCATTCTGTTCCTGTGGCTATCTACTTTAAAGTTTGTTGAGGGATTACCTTCTTTCTTTTTCTAGGCCATGGTTTCTGTTCTTGTATTGGATTTTTTTCTGTTATTATCCTTTGAAGGGCTGGATTCGTGGAAAGATAATGTGTGAATTTGGTTTTGTCGTAGAATACTTTGGTTTCTCCATCTATGGTAATTGAGAGTTTGACTGGTTATAGTAGCCTGGGATGGAATTTGTGTTTTCTTAGTGTCTGTATAACATCTGTACAGGCTCTTTTGGCTTTCATAGTCTCTGGTGAAAAATCTGGTGTAATTCTGATAGGCTTGCCTTTATATGTTACTTGACCTTTTTCCCTTACTGCTTTTAGTATTCTATCTTTATTTGGTGCATTTGGTGTTCTGATTATTATGTGTCGGGAGGAATTTCTTTTCTGATCCAGTCTTTTGGAGTTCCGTAGGCTTCTTGTATGTTCATGGGCATCTCTTTCTTTAGATTTGGGAAGTTTTCTTCTATAATTTTGTTGAAGATATTTGCTGGTTCTTTGAGTTGAAAATCTTCATTCTCATCCACTCCTATTATCTGTAGGTTTGGTCTTCTCATTGTGTCCTGGATTTCCTGGATGTTTTGAGTTAGGATCTTTCTGCATTTTCCATTTTCTTTGATTGTTGTGCCGATGTTCTCTATGGAATCTTCTGCACCTGAGATTCTCTCTTCCATCTCTTGTATTCTGTTGCTGATGCTCAAATCTATGGTTCCAGATTTCTTTCCTAGGGCTTCTATCTCCAGCGTTGCCTCACTTTGTTTTCTTTATTGTGTCTACTTCCCTTTTTAGGTCTTGGATGGTTTTATTCAATTCCATCACCTGTTTGGTTGTGTTTTCCTGCAATTCTTTAAGGGATTTTTGGGCTTCCTCTTTAATGTCTTCTACCTTTTTAGCAGTGTTCTCCTGTATTTCTTTAAGTGAGTTATTAAAGTCCTTCTTTATGTCCTCTACCATCATCATGTGATATGCTTTTAAATCTGGGTCTAGCTTTTCAGGTTTGTTGGGGTGCCCTGGACTGGGCGAAATGGGAGTGCTGGGTTCTGATGATGGTGAGTGGTCTTGGTTTCTGTTAGTAAGATTCTTATGTTTACCTTTCACCATCTGGTAATCTCTGGAGTTAGTTGTTATAGTTGTCTGTGTTTAGAGATTGTTCCTCTGGTGATTCTGTTACTCTCTATCAGCAGACCTGGGAGACTAGATCTCTCCTCTGAGTTTCAGTGGTCAGAGCAGTCTCTTCAGGCAAGCTCTCCTCTTACAGGGAAGGAGCACAGTTATCTGGCATTTGGATCTCCTCCTAGCGGAAGATGAAGGCCCAATACAGGTCATTTCCCAGAAGCTGTGTTGCTTTGGCCTGTCACAGAAGCTGTAAGTTTCAGTAGTCCACACTCTCACCTGTGCAGACTACTTTCTGTGGAGTCCCATAACCAAGATGGCTCCTGCCTATCTTGAGGCAAAAGCCTCCCCGGGCGGGTAGACACCTGTCCTCTGGCCTGGAAGGTGGCCGGATGTCTGGAGCCCGAAAATGGCGCTGCCTCAGGAGCTTTGTGGCTCTTTCCTGTCCCAGAAGCTTAAGCTTCTGTAGTCCACACTCTCACCTGTGCAGAGTACTTTCTGCGAAGTTCTGGAACCCTTTTATAGACTTTTACATGAAATTTTTGTCAATATTCTTGCTGTTTGAACATTCTCTTCTTCAGTGTCCAGCCTTATTAACACTGTAGTCCTTAAGTAGATAGGAAGAAGACCTTTGTTCCTGACACATTTACGTGTATTCCATTTGTTCTGGATTTTTTTTTTTTTTGCAGACTCTTTTATTAGCCTCCATATTGAGGTGTTAAGAATGCAATCCTTGTGTGTTAACATGTTTCCATCTGTAAATGTGGTTCTTATTGAAGATAGTAGGAATAGAGTCAGACATGGTGGTCCCTGAATCTCATCACTTCAGGGATAGAGACAAGAGTAGTTCAAGACAGGATGGCCTATGTAGCAATACCTGGCCTCAAAAATAAAAATAGATATTAAAAATGAACAACGTAATATGTGAACAGTTGTAAATATTTTATATCAAAAACCAAATGTTTAAAAGTCCATGGTTAAGCAGTGGTGGTTCATATACTTAATCCCAGACCTTGGGAGGCAGAGGCAAGTGAAACTCAGTTTGAGGCCAGGCTGGTCAACAGAATATGTGCCAGGACAGCCAGTTCTACAAAGAGAAACCCTACCTCAGGAAAAAAATTCGTCTATGAATTAGTCACTTCATGTCCCATTTGTTACATAACATGAAGTAATACACACTTTTTGATTGAGCCAGAGAATCTCATTTCATACCCTTTTCCACAGTGAATCACATGCACCTGGAAACTTTTATTTCTGACATGGACTAACCACATGACTTGCATTAAAAATAGAAAACGATTTGATGTGTATGTAGTTATCACAAAAAACATTTTAAGCATGTTAGTGGTATGTGAAAGTTATTGATTGTCATATTTAAATGTATTTTTTAGGTCATTGAAATAGTAAATTTAAAGACATATTTATAGAATAATTAGTTACTTTCTGGAGTTTGGCAGACTCAAGCACTTGTGTAAATCTGAAACAAAAGGTAGACAAGATAATAGCCAGATGCCCCTCAAAAGAGGAATGGTACATTTACACAATGGAGTACTACTCAGCTATTAAAAAGAATGAATTTATGAAATTCCTAGGCAAATGGATGGACCTGGAGGGCATCATCCTGAGTGAGGTAACCCAATCACAAAGGAACTCACACAACATGTACTCACTGATAAGTGGATATTAGTCCAGAAACTTAGGATACCCAAGGTATAAGATACAATTTGCTAAATGCATGAAACTCAAGAAGAATGAAGACCAAAGTGTGGACACTTTGCCCCTTCTTAGAATTGGGAACAAAACACCCATGGAAGAAGTTACAGAGACAAAATTTGGAGCTGTGACGAAAGGATGGACCATCTAGAGACTGCCATATCCAGGTTTATATCCCATAATCAGCTTCCAAACGCTGACACCATTGCATGCACTACCAAGATTTTGCTGAAAGGACCCAGATATAGTTGTCTCTTGTGAGACTATGCCGGGGATAGCAAAAACAGAAGTGGATGCTCACAGTCAGCTGTTGGATGGATCACAGGGCCCCCAATGGAGGAGCTAGAGAAAGTACCCAAGGAGCTAAAGGGATCTGCAACCCTATAGGTGGAACAACATTATGAACTAACCAGTACCCCAGAGCTCTTGACTCTAGCTGCATATGTATCAAAAGATGGACTAGTCGGCCATCACTGGAAAGAGAGGCCCATTGGACTTGCAAACTTTATATGCCCCAGTACAGGGGAACACCAGGGCCAAAAAGTGGGAATGGGTGGTGACCAAGATGCAAGTTGGGGAGGAAAGGGTTTATTCAGCTTAC
The DNA here is from genome assembly GCA_921997135.2 of Mus spretus. Taxonomy (NCBI): domain Eukaryota; kingdom Metazoa; phylum Chordata; class Mammalia; order Rodentia; family Muridae; genus Mus; species Mus spretus. The sequence continues at coordinate 58,176,102 of OW971683.1, read as the reverse complement.
ACTTCCATGCTGCTGTTTATCACCAAAGGAAGTCAGGACTGGAACTCAAACAGGTCAGGAAGCAGGAGCTGATACAGAGGCCATGGAGGGATGTTCTTTACTGGCTTGCTTCCCCTGGCTTGCTCAGCCTGCTTTCTTATAGAACCAAGACTACCAGCCCTGAGATGGTCCCTCCCACAAGGGCCTTTCCCCCTTGATCACTAATTGAGAAAATGCCTTACAGTTGGATCTCATGGAGGCATTTCCTCAACTGAAGCTCCTTTCTCTGTGATAACTCCAGCTGTGTCAAGTTGACACAAAACTAGCCAGTACAGGTGGGTAGCAGAGTGGGGCGAGGGTATGGGGGACTTTTGGTATAGCATTGGAAATGTAAATGAGGAAAATACCTAATAGAAAATATAAAAAAAAAACAAAAAAAAGGTAGACAAGTGTTCTACTTATCCATTGACAAGCTGAACATGTGTTAGTCTTCTGTGTTGCTTTTCTCCCATAAAGCAGCAGCATAGTAAGACAGATTTTAATATGAGTTATGGGGCTTGGGGAAATGTGTGGATGATATGGCAATTGTAGAGTATTATACCCTAGGATTTGGTCTGAGTTTAAAGGATAATATAAACTGTTCCTCTAGTCACAGATCCCGCATCCCCAACATAATGTAACATTTGTGATGATCACTTCTTGTGAGAAGAGAGATGTGGGCTTAGAGACAGGAGTGTAAAATTAAAATAGGAATACATGAATGAAATATGTGACATTGCATAAATATTATAATAATGAGTATTGAATCTGATCCAAGTGTTCTCGTGAATAGCTCCTAAAGTTTTATTTTGCAATTTTAAAAATTAAAATAAAAGTATTCATTTTTCTACCACTCTCACTCTTACCAATTTTCTTCTCCCACTCACTCTTAAATTCATTGCACCTGTAAAATTGTTGATACATATTTATAGCTAAGTATATAAATGTATGCTTACAATGTGCTGAGTCTCTTCAGTGATGCTTGCATGTGTATGTTTTCAGGTCTACATACTATATGTTATATAATAATTTAGAGGAACTCATCTCTGCAGAGGACTAATTCTCCCTTCAGTATTCCTTTGTTGATTATAGCTCTTTGTCTTAGAAGAAGTCCCCACAAGTTTCCCCATCTACTATTTTCAGCATCTTAAGACTTTTTTGGTAACTATATTATTGTAGTTTTATGGGTACAAATGCCTTGTCATTTCTAAGAGTCACACACACTCTGTGACTACTAGGAAAAATATGGAGAATTGAATAGGAAGCTGCAAAAATTTAGTAAAATGTCAGTGGGAGATTTGGTCACAATGTCATGGACCTCAGTTTGCTAGAATTCCAATACAAAGGAGTATTTTCCTCATTGAGCAGGCCTTAAGTCCAATGGCACTTTTGCATTTTTTGGCCTTTTGTCATTAATAGGTGCATCTATAGCACCTTCTATATTACCTTCCACAATTATGAAAGCTAGTTCTTATAGAGGTTTTAGTGTCACACTGAACTCAAATGTCCCAAGTGCTTCCTATTTTTAGCAACAGGGCCTGGCCTTAAATTTCTGTCAAGTGAGCAAAGGTAGCAGCATGAATATATATTATTTTTTCCTTTGGATGCCCATGGCCAGTAACACAAAAGGTTTCTCATGCCAGGTTTTTGTATTTGAGAGTTTGTCTTTGGGGAGCTTTTGGCTTCAGGGAACATCCTTTCCTTCTTAGAGGTCTTGGTTCATGCCAGGATTATGCAGGAACCAGCATGATCCTTGAAACCTAAGATTTCCAAAGTGTCCTTGGCTGTTATAGGTTCATGTTCTGAGCTAATTTCCTGTAATGATTTGTCCTGATGTTCTCTCACTTAGGTTTCATTCACATTCCTTTGGTTTCAGGGTTTTGTCAGAGTTACTTTTATGTTAGAATATAGCTTATGGTCAAAAATCCACATATTTAGTGGTAAGACATCAAGGCTCACTGGTGGAGTTTCTTACCAGTTTTGAACTCACAAATCAACCCATCAATAGGTGAATGAACAAGGGATACAATAAAAGCTTTGATTAAGGTGACCTAGTTGTTATAAGACTCATGACTCTATCCTGGAAAGTCTATTCTATTTTATTTCACTGAAGTTTGTGAACTACAAACACTCTGCTTTCTGATGCTGGCCAAAGAGCATTGCATGCAGACTCTGCAAGCGCCTGTCCAAGAGTTAGAACAGTGTGATACCTGGAGCTCAGGTATACTTAGGATGTCACTTGAAAGTTGATGGGAGAACCAGTGAAGTATGATCACTGACTTTTATTTTTATAGGGTCTGATGTCCAACTGTAAAGAAGGACCATTGACTTACATGGTTATGGAAAGGCACAGGGTGATTTTCACAGCCCTGAAAAGGCCTGGGACACTGAGGGACTGTACTGTATCAAAGATCAGGGAAATGTGAGTTAGAGATGTATGTAGCTGGATATTGAACATACCAACATATTTACCATATAAACCTTCCAAGGTCAAGCCCAGAGTTGTAACACATCAGTCTTTAGTTTCTCTAATTAAAAACCAGCATATTTTAACTGTTCCATTGACATGAATCTGTACTTGTATTGTGGCACCATACATGGATTTATTCTCATGTGGAGTCTCAATAGAAAACATTCTCCAGAAACCTGGTGCCCTGTAAATGACATAAAACCTTGTACTTCTCCTCTGCCTCACAGAATTTCATCATCAATGTTATAAACTTTGATGACAATCTGATTTTGGCACTGGAAATGGCTGGTAGGAATCTCTCCTTGAAATTGTATCCTCACGATTGCACAACAAGATGAGTCCTTCTGCCTACTTGGCCTCTTTCTGCAGTTCTCCTTGGGTGACTCCCTTTAAAGGCAAATGTACAAAGTATGGATAGAGGTGCATTGATCTTCAGGATATGGCCTGAGCACAGATATGTACCATATACATGGAGACAGCAGGTAAGAAAGAGATGTACCAGCTACCCACATGCACCATTTATAACCATTACAGCCTAATCTTATGATGTTCAAAGACTGAAAAGAACTGTTAGAAACACAGGGAAAGAGAAAAATAGGCATCAGAATAAACAATGATAGCAGGTGAATGTTTTTATTAAAAACTACATATACAATGCTAGGGAAATACATGCATGAAAATAATGTAAGACTTCAATCTTCAGAATTGTGTTGTGTAAATCGAAGGCAGAGTTCTGTAGATGTCAAGATATAATTCTGGCTTCTTCAAGGTAGGCTCTGGTGAGCGTTTAAAGAAGCATAAGCAACAGTGTCTAAAACAGATGTCTAAACAGTGAGCATGCCAGCAACAATGCCACCAGAGGAGGGGTATCAGGGGTTTCCATTTATAGTTTTGTGTTTAAATTGTGTCTGTACCCCTAAGTCATCATATTCTTCATCCAGTGGGTTTTCATGAGTTTTGTAAAGCTTAAATAGCAGGTAGTAAGACATGACTTGAGAGTATAGCCCACACATTTATAATGACAATGTCTGCCCATGTTGTTTGACGTTCATTTGTGGGTCAGAAACCATGAAGGGTTCGTTTGGCTCTGGTTCCCCTTGATGTTTCTAATCAGGTCTGATTGAGGACCAAAGTCAACATAAAATGGCTAGAGAATCTGAAATTTCAGGACAAGAGGATTTGGACCATAGTCTTGAGATTTATTAAGGTGATGTCACATATCAGACCACCAATGCTGGTTGTTGTAATGGTTCCAATTTTTCCTGAGGACTTGCTGTTGGATAACTCACACTTGAGATCATATTCTCCTGGACACATCATAACTACTGGGTGTGGCCCACAGACTCATCATGCCAAGACTACCCAGGTTTTATCCCTGCTGTTGCACAGACATCACAAATGGCATGTTTTGTGGTCCAACATCTTCTGTTTGAGCATATCTCCTGCTTTTGATGAAAAAAGGGTGTTGCCAACAGCCCTTGAAGTTAAATTTAACATAGGCTTCTTGTTATGCAGTCTCCAGCTTACATGGACACTGATTGGATATCATTTATCAGTTTAGGAAACATTGTTCATGCATTTAAGATTTTTTGATGAACAGAGTCTTGCCTGAGGAAAAAATCAGTTGGTCACATTTAGTTCATGTGTCATTAAGTTATTAGAGTATGGCCATGTGGTTTGGTCATTAAAGAGAGTCCTTGTCCCATTGAAGGCTATGTTGTGTGGGCCTGGCTCCCTTGTTCTGAGTGTAGTATTGGGCCATATAAAGAGTGTGTGGCCCACACACCCTTGAAATACATCGGCACCCAGGTTACTAAGTAGTTAGGGAGCTGACAGAACCCAACTGATGTGACTTCATGGCCTTTGCCCTTATTTAAGTCTTCAGAAACTCCACAGTTTTAAAGTGAATTCAACATTCCTAAAGTAGTATATGACATAGATCACACTTGAGATCAAACTTTTGTCTTTGATTTATGGTATTACATCTAACACCTGGTCACAGGGGATTCCTGGGTGTGGCCCACACAACCTTGATCCCAAGATGTGCCCATGTCATTTGATATTCAAATCTGACCCAGATTACATGAAGGCTGTGAGGTAGGGAGGGAAGGCTTGACTTCCTGATTTGAGAATGTTTTCTGGGTTATATGATGAACCTTTATGACCAAACCACCAACCCATATTAGTACAGTGGGTCTATTTTGTTGGAGGGTTTGGTATGGACTAATCCACACTCTGTAAACATTACCTTTTCATGAGTTTTATAAAGTCTAAATAGCAGGTAGTAAGACATGACTTGAGAGTATAGCCCACACATTTATAATTACAAAGTCTGCCCATGTTGTTTGATGTTCATTTGTGGGTCAGAAACCATGAAGGGTTTGTTTGGCTCTGGTTCCCCTGAACTGAGAATGTAGCCTGTGTTGGGAAAGAGGAGGTTTGGCTGAAACATACTTGAAGGTTTTAGGTGTTCAAGGAGCCTCCAGTTTACATTGCTATCATTTGGTAGTTATACAGAAGACTTCAGTATGATTTCAAGTTTTATATAGAAGATTCTGGCCTGGAGAAAATATTAAAATTACATAAGTCCAGATACAGTCGACCTATTTTTTATATGTTTGGCCATTTCATTTGGTCATTAGTGTGAGCTCTTAACTCAATTAAGAACAAAAGGATGGACCATCTAGAGACTACCATATCCAGGGATCTATCCCATAATCAGCCCCCAAACACTGACACCATTGCATACACTAGCAAGATTTTGCTGAAAGTACCCTGATATAGTTGTCTCTTGTGAGACTACACTGGGGCCTAGCAAACACATAAGTGGATGCTCATAGTCAGCTATTGGATGGATCACAGGGCCCCCAATGGAGGAGCTAGAGAAAGTACCCAAGGAGCTAAAGGGATCTGCAACCCTATAGGTGGAACAACATTATGAACTAACCAGTACCCCGGAGCTCTTGACTCTAGCTGCATATGTATCAAAAGATGGCCTAGTTTGCCATCACTGGAAAGAGAGGCCCATTGGACTTGCAAACTTTATATGCCCCAGTACAGGGGAACACCAGGGCCAAAAAGTGGGAATGAGTGGGTAGGGGAGTGGGAGGGAGGGTATGGGGGACTTTTGGGATAGCATTGGAAATGTAAATGAGGAAAATACCAAAAAAAAAAAAAAAAAAGAAAAGAAAAGAAAAGAAAAGAAAAGAAAAGAAAATGTTGTGGTCCTGTCTTCATGTCTTCATTGTGGTAGCAATATAGGAAGTATTGCAGGTGAGTATCAGATCACTTATTGCTCTTGGCCTTCGTCAGGGTTAGGGAGAGAACTAGGCACACATTACTTCTTGCTTGGGGATAAGGATTATTCAGCGTGATGCATTGGCCCAGGCCCATGTATCCTCTTGTTTGGGTCCATACTTTTCAGGATACAAGATTAGCCCAGGCCTACCTTTCTTATTCTGTGGTCCTGGGCCTTTTCAGAGTGAGGAATAGGCCAAAGCCCATATCATGAATCACATCTTGCTTTAGACCCAGGCCTCTTCAGAGTCAGGGATTGGCCCAGGCCCATATTTCTTTTTTTTTTTTTTTTCCATTTTTTATTAGGTATTTAGCTTCTTCTTTGGGCCCAGGTCACTTCATATTTAGGAATAGACCTGGACATATATTACATCTTGCTCAGGCCCAGGCTTATTCAGGGTCAGGGATTGGCTCAGGCCCACATTTATTCTTCTTTGGGCCTAGGCCTCTTCAGATTTAGGAATAGGCCCAGGCCCATATCATACCTTGCTTTGGGCCAGAGCCTCTTCAGGATCAGGGAATGGCCTAGGTACACATTCCTCTTCATTTGGGCCCTGGGTGCTTTAAGGTGAGGAACTAGCCCTGGCCTACATCTCTTTTTTTTTGGACCTGGGTTTTTTTCAGGGTGAGGGATTGGTTTAAGCCTACATTCTTTGGGATTGTACTTCTTCAGGATCAAGAAATGCCTGAGATTCATATCTCCTCGTTTGGGCTCTGGTGTTTTCAGGAACAGAGTACCTGTTTACTTGTTTTTCTTCATGGTTGTGGTAGTAGATCTTTTGTGTTCCATGTTTATAGAAAGCTACTTTGACATTAGTCTTGCTCTATTTTCAGCATTTCTAAAAAAAAAAAAAAGTAGAAGGTGGATACTGATAAAGAAAAATATTTAGTCTTCTTCTCTAGCATCTCAAATGTATTCCAAAAAAATCACTGACCTGTTCTCAGGAAAGCTTATGCACACACACACACACACACACACACACACACACACACACACACACAGACACACACAGACACACACAGACACACACACAGAGCCCAAAATACAGGTCAAATATATTATACATTTTGCAACTAGAAAGATGAAACGATTAGGACAAATAGGTGTTAAAAAAACAAAAAACAAAACTGTGGTTGCATAGCTTACTATGCCTGTGTGGTAGAGAGGTCCTACTCATGTGCAAACAGTGATGGTGCTAAGTTGTGAGATTCACAAGAGAGTCCCAAGCAGATACCATGATGCATTCACTTGTGTGGTCAGATTCCAAAATGGAATTATCACAGGTAGTGAAAGGAAACAACAGAGGTAACCCTTCTAGAATCTAACTAAGATATAGGAAGCTCTGTAGATCTTTACAAGGCCTGCTGTCCCTGTGTGGGGATGGTGTTATTTCTCTGAATGGCTCACTTTCTGTGAGGGTGGCTCTTTGGTCTTTACTACTACAACTCTTCTCAAGATCACATCTGTCTTGTACATCACCCTGTAGCCCCAGACACTTAACTGTAGTTTTGTCACCTCTTTCAAGAACCTGCCAAGTTTCTACCCTCATGTGACTCCAAGTATTCACATGACAAATTTTCTGCATAGGCTTAATTGAAAGGGACCCCTGCCTACCTTTTCTGGTTTTAAATCCTTCCCCCTGAAATGGATTCTGCTCCCTTCAGAACTGCCATGGTTATTAAGGCATACCTAAAAGTGTGATAGTGACTCATTATATGAGGTCACAGAGGCCCAGTCACACTCTGTTTGGGAAAGCTCAAAGGCTAACCAGGCATACAAGTACACATCCAGTCCTCCCTCTCCCTCAGGAAGCTTTACCCCTGGGAAGAGCTAGGAAAGTAGGGATGGGCCATACTTGCCGAGAGCCATGGCCTCAACCATGGCCTTGTGGATATTTTCTAGCTTACATAAACAATCCTGAGAGAACATTCGTGGTCATAACATTAAGAATGTTTGTGAGAAAAGAGAGCACCGTTGGTTCCAGGAGCTGAAGATTGTCATCTGACCTTCAGAGAGCCCCCCACCTCCCGGGCTCTTCGCCCCTCCCTTGGAGCCTCCTCTTGCTTATGTTTATATTGCCACTCTTGAATAAGGTTTTCAGAGCTTGATCAGTATGATTGACTTGCTCTCCTTCTTCGTGTCTCTTGTCCTTCTCTCTCTCTCTCTCTCTCTCTCTCTCTCTCTCTCTCTCTCTCTCTCTCTCTCTCTCTCTCTCTCTCTCTCTCTCTCTCTCTCTCTCTCTCTCTCTGTTTCTCTCCTGCCCTGGGTCCCTGCTGATTATCCCTGCAGGTCAGGGTAACATACTCAGCCTCAACATGGAAAGTTCACATCTTTGTCTACAATTTCTACTACTCAGTCTATCAGCAAGTGTTTCTTTTCATGAGACTTGAGGTGTACCACCTACAGGATTTTGGGTACAAAGCTAATTAAAAATTTAGCCTCCAACACATTCCTTCAGTGTCATTAAACACAGCTTGAAGTGGTTCTTCCCAGAAAGCAGGATGTCATGAAGTTTCTCTGTCTCTAACATGGTAGTCTATGACTTCTGAAATATCACTCACTGGAGAACAGCATACCAGTAGAGCTTCATCCTGTCCCAGTTTGGAAACTCTAGTTCATCAGTTCAGGTGCTAACTCTGCCTCAGTTGCTGTCCCCTTTTCTCACAAATACAGGTGGAGATTAGTAGAAGAAAACAACTTGTTATACACACAAACACATGTACACACTGATTCATACACTAATATATTTATATGATTCATGACTAAATGTATAAATCTTAAAAGTAGATGGCATGATAGTGTGACATCAATGTCTATACCTATGCAAGGTAGGGCCTATGGGCTGAATATAAGAATGCTTTCTATGAAGGTTTATGTCTGGCAAATATTTTTTATCTACCCTGTGCTGCATGTGTTCCTAAGTGGATATCACAGAGGAGTAGGGCTTGTTAATCTTTAACTTTCTATAGGCTCAAGACTTGAGCCTTAGGCTCTTCTGGGCATGTGTATAGTGTCCACTCTGAGTTTTTTCATAGCATGCCATTCTGCAGACATGCTTGTTGCTATTATTTACTGCTCTTTTGATCTCTTATAAGAAATCCTGATTAAGAACTTCACTGAGCCCCAGTCACTGCCATTCAGGTCTTTGCCCCTATTCTTATCTGATTTTCTGTACACCTGAAGGCATATGTACACACACACACACACACACACACACACACACACACACACACACACACATACACACACACACACACAAAAGCATATGTACATGTACATGCACCATGTATGTGGGCATGCATGTGTGCATGCAATACAAATCATACAACTTGAATTTCAATGTGGATAGGATAAAGTGTTAGGTAGAGTGCTGAAATACTATTTTCGATTGAACCCCTGCCTGCAATCATGCTGGAATAACCATGGGTAAAAAATGTCAGGGTGACTGCTGAGAATAAGCAGTGTCCCTTTAGAAACCCAGACAGTAGGATTCTGAAACATTTCCTACCTGACCTGGACACTATAGGCTGCTGTAGCTGACAGTTTTCCCTGGCTTAGAACACCAGAGCAGAGCTTCATCCTGCACAAGTATGGGACCTGTGTGTGTGTGTGTGTGTGTGTGTGTGTGTGTGTGTGTGTGTGTGTGTGTGTGACTCAGCCTGGTGTTGTCATTCTGTGGCCTCAATCTCTGGTGAGTTGTGTGTATGTCATCTCCCTAGGTCCTTGTGTGGCAAGTTTCTTGGCATATATCCCACTGATTCTGCCATTTTTTTTCTACTGCTGTAGCACAGGTCCTGTTAAATGTTACTTCAAGGACCACATTGTGCCTCAATCCCTTTATTACCCCCATCTCCCACCATAATACACTGAAGTTGAATTAGGCCTCCATCCCAGAAGTCCTGTTTGTATTTGTCTAACCACATAATCTAAACATATCTGAAAGATCTTCTGAATCCCATCCTGCCCATCCTGGTAGACACTGCACTTTCTATCATCAAATCTGCAACCTTCACCATGTCAGTAATCTACTATATGAGGTAAGAGAGGCCTGACCACACTTCTGTCCATCTTCTTCCTATGTGCCTGAGTGTAGTATGAGGAATGAACATGCTTTCACACACAGTTGGGAGGTTGTGCATATGGTGGGGTCAATGCCTGAACATGAATTTATATGGTCTCATGTAACAGTGTGTATATTTGTAGAGGAATATATGTATCATTATTCAATAACATCTACATACAGGTTCACACATGGATGTGGACCTGCAGACACAAGCAAACACACGAGCACACATACAAAGTGTTAGCACTGGTGTAAGTACTGAACTAGATGACTGAGTACTACTGTGGTGCTGCCTGTGATAGTGACATTGATGTTTGTTCCCAGATTGTGGTAGGTATGTGAGTACAGTGAAAAGATTGTCCCTGACAGGGACTGAAGATCTCAGGAAAGATCAGGCATCATTAACTTGGATGCTTTGTCTCTTTCCCTGGGCATGCTATGTGTGATGGTCAAATATGGGCATACAAATAGCAGTTTCTTCCTTCCTTTCCTAGTCTGGAGTCTAGGGTCCAGATACACTTGTGTGGCTTCATTCCAAGGCTTACTCCCTGGTGCATGGAGGGTTCTTTCTGTGTTCTTGAGTGGCCAGTCCCACTGCTATGAGACTCCTGATTTCTGCTGTCTCTAAGGACAATTTGTCCTCCATCAAACATCAAGTTCTGCACTAGGTTTCAGACCTTCCCCCCTCTCATTTTAGGTCATAATGAAAAAGTGCCTCACACTGAATTACTCACATGTTGAATTTCAGGTAGTGTCCATCCCAGAAAACAGCCTAAACCTAGGCAGACACAGTGTTTTTGCTGTGAATCCAAGCTTTCCTTACTGGACCCTGCATTGTCCTAAGGCTAAGAACACTTGTTATCAGGGCAAGAATTTACCATGTGATGTCATAGAGACCTCACATCACTTCATTCTGAGAACCATAAGGTGCATCCAGTTTGTAATTATCTCCCAGCTTGGTCCATTCTTGTTCTCTGCCAGACTATGTAGATGCAGCCCAGAAGTACTTATCTTTGGGGAAGGAAATGGAAGTGTTTTACAAAGGCACTTTACAAGGAATGACCTACCTGTATTTCCTGATAGCCCTCCACTTTCCCATATTACCTTTAGCCGTGAGAGGAAAAACACAGTGGACAATGCTGCTTCCTCACCTCAAATGTCTGAACCTGACACTCTCCATCATGCTCTTAGATTATCTACTGCCTTCATCGTTTATTTCTGCCTCACAGCCTGTAGGGTGCCATTGTGTGCCCCCTATATCTAGCTCCAACGGTAATCATGCCTAACTTTCTACATTACCTCTGTACACCATTAATCTTTTAGCTTGCCTGCAATGCCCATGCCTCTGTGTTTTAGAGTTAATGGTGCAAAAATACATAGATGGGTAGAGAATAAATAAATACAGCATGGATATATCACGATAGAAGGTTTTTCAGGAAGAGCTCAGCTTGTAAGGTGCAGACTTACAATAGACAGATATTGATGATTTCATCACCAAGGAAGTAGCATTGAGAGGTTAGAACATTTGGCAGATGGTCGTGTTCTCATTCTCATGTAGGACTGATGCCATTGTAATAAGGGTTTTTGGAAACAATTTGCCTCTTTCCTGCCATGTAAAACCATTCTGTTTATTACACACTTCTGTTATACCTACCAATGAGATCAACAACAAGGATTCCAGATTCCAGATTCTGGCATCTAGCTCTCTATCTTTCTATATGCAGAATTTATAAAGGACATTTCTTTGTTTCTTCTTTTTCTGTCTTCTCCTCTTCTTTCTCTTCCTCTTTTGCTCCTTTCTTCTTCTTCTGGTAATATCTTAGTCTATGATGCTTTGTTGAAACACATACTCAATTATATATAATCTCATAACTTTATTCTGAAATTTTGACCTAGAATAGAAGGCAGAAAATAGTTTTTATCTTCATCTACAATTGTTTCTAAATTGTAAATCTCTCATTTTCCTAGATAGTGTGGTATTTTGATACATTATTTACTTGTAATTTTGGTAACGTAGTTAGGGCTTTTAAAAGGTTCAATATTACAGACTATTGCTTTTGATCTTGATGGTTCATCAGAACTTGATAGTAAGATCCTATTGCTAACACAATACTATATGCTTTGGTCACAAAACATGAGAAATCAAATGGGTCTTGAACAGATGGCTTCTCCATGAAGACTTGTTTTAGGGTGTAGAAATATTCTATGTAGGTTTCTGGATGAGACACTAACAGTTTTCTCTGGATGTGTTCCTGTGAGCTACAAATGGCAACCTATGGGTGCAATAGTGGCATTAATGTAATGTGAGTTACTGTCTTGGTTACTTGGTTATTGCTGAGTAGAGATACCATGACCAAGGAAACTGGTAAAAGAAAGAGATTATGGGCTCTTATGGATTCAGATGGTGAGTTCATGTCTATCCTGGCAGGAAACATGGCAACACACTGGCAGTTATGATGCCAGAGTAGTAGTTCAGATCTTGAGACAACAACCATGAGGCAGAGAGAGAAACCTCAAAATTTACCTGCAGTGACATAACTCTTCCCTCCCCAAATCATTGCAGCAACTAAAACCTGAATATTTATTCATATGAGTCTATGGGCCCATTTTTATTGAACCCTCCACATGGGCGTTTTCACTGGAATTAAGATCCAATCCACAGGAGTAAAAGCATGTTCCATGGTGTAAATCTGAAGACGAACCTGTGGCTAGCAAACTCACAGACCCTCAGAGCGAACCTGCCACAGTTCATATTATAAGGGTCATATCAAACTGTCCTCTGAATTCACAAGTCTTCACTCATAAGTTAGTAAGCACTCAGATATCATCAGAGAGATTTCTTAATGCAGGGAGTAGTGTTGAACACTGGAAATTGTGAGAAAGCAGGTGTCTGTAGAGTTCTCAGGAATATAATGCGAGATTTCTATTGCATGTTTCTCTGAGTCTCAGAGACTATTCTGAAAGATGGGATGGAAAGATTTTGAAATCCTGTGGTCAGGGAGAATAGCTATAAAATAGTGAGTCGTGGACATGGCAGTACAACAACTTTAGGAACACTGCCATCAAGCCGGTCAATGCTCTAGCATGGAAGGAAAAATGGATCACTAACTGCCACTCCTGACTGAAAAGCAGCTGACAAATGATGGTTCCTAGAGAAGAAAGAATGAGCTTTTTTTTCAGATTCCTAATGCCAAGTAGACTGAGAAAAACTTTATGGATGACCCTGTACCAATAACCTAGTAGGTCATTTTAAAACCAGAAGACACTAGTTTGGGGCAGTTGAGTGTGATACCAGACAGGACTTGGAGGAAATGAAGGGGAATATGATCAAAATACAATGAATTCATGTATACAAGTCTCAAAGAATTAATTAAAATGTATTATTTAAAAGTTCACTGTTTAATGCTGTTAAAATTCTTATGAAAACTTTATATTTTAAAGGAAAAGTCACTGTCACTGCAGTTTATCTGTGTGTACATTGGACTCCAATACCCAAGGACAGATAAGGCTCAGTTCATTCTCTTATGGTTTTCAACCATTTTCTTTTTTCTTCAGAAAATATGAAATACTGCCTTGTGATACGAAATGAGGTTTTCAACAAATGTTTATCATCTTAGGGAAATGGGTAATCTTCATTACTACTTAATTTTCCTTCTATTTGGGGAGTAAATACTTTGAAGTACCTTGGAAGATGAATGAAATGTGAAAAATAAAGGAAAGTCATGTCACTCAGTAACTTAATTTTAAGAAGATTCATTATTGCTTCCCTGTCTCCTGTAGGTTTTACAGGATAGAGCATTATGTTCCAGTACTGCTGTGGGGCTACTAACACATGTATTTTTTTTAGGTGAAATACGCAGAAAACCAACTTCACACTATTCTAATAAGCCAACTATGTGTTCTGGCTGATGAGATTTACCAAATTACAAATAGAGACCACCTTTCCTTGTAGAATCAGTGTAGTTGCTGAAACTTATAGGTACATAGGGAACATTTTATAGAATGACACCACTTTTATTGACAATTGTCTTCTTTCTCATACAATATATTCTGATTATAATTTCCCATCCTGCCCCTCCCAGTTTCTCTCCACCTTTCCTTCACTCTGGAACCATTCCTGTTTTAGTCTTTCATCAGAATAGAACATATTTGTAAGAGATAACAACAAAACATTGCAAAATAATATGATAAAAGAAAAACTATTTCATCAGATTGGAAAAAGGCAGCCTGACAGAAGGAAAAGAGCCATATATGCAGGCACAAGAATCAGATATGCTCTTATTCATGCACTCAGGAGTCCCATAAAAATATTGAGTTGAAAAGTATAATACATACATAGAGGACCTGGTGCACACCTGTGTTAGCCCTGTTCTGCTTCAGTCTCTGGGAGTTTATATGAGCCTTGAGAAATTGATTCAGAGCTCATTGCTTTACTGCTGTTCTCCATCTGTTCTGTCTTTTGTATTCTTTCTACCTCTTCTTCCAGAGATTCCTGAACTCTGGGGACAGTAGATTTGATTAAAGCTGTGTGTTCTAAGGACTTTCTCCATAAGGGTCTGCTGGAAGTCTCTGCATCTGTTCCCATTTGCTGCAGGAACATTTTTCTTGGATGATGCCTTAAAGGGGCCCTGAGTACAGCAGAATACCATAAAGAGTAATTGTCTTAAAGTTTCCATTGCTGTGAAGAGACACCATGACCACTGCAACTCTTATAAAGGAAACATTCTATTGGAGCTGGATAACATTCCTTTATTTATTTATTTGTTTACTTATTTATTTATCTATTTATTTTAGACTCTATATTTTATTTCCACCCATCCACCTATCTACTTCTTCACACCCCATACCTCCTCTCTAGCCCCCTGTCTCTATGTGGATGCCCCCACATGACCTTTAGACTCCATAATTTATCCCCCCCCCCATCCACCCTCCTACTGCTTCACATCCCATATGTCCTTTCTAACCCACTTCACTATGTGGATGCCCCACATGACCTCTAAACTTCCTGGGCTATCTTGTGTCTTGAGGGTTAGGTGCATCATTGTTGTGCCCACCTCGGCCGGCAAGGAAGACACAAGACGGTCAGATTCTTCTCAACAGCCTTTATTGCAGGAACACCTCGATAATGCTACAGGGACCCCGGGAACCCAGGGAGGTCTGCTTATACACTCTCAGCCCCCATCCACTCATGGCAGGCCACGCCACCCACCAGGCACGCAGCTTCAGCCAATCAGGGTGGCAACGGCATGTCTCCACCAAATATGGACTTGTTTACACCACCAGGATCATTGTGCACCTGCGCAGCTCTCATGATGGCCGTGGCTTATTTTCAGGTGTATGAGGAAGTCAGGTGCAAGTCATAAGACTTAGCTGCAGTCCCGGGCGCCATGTTGGGACTGCTGCCACACCCGCTTCTCACATCTCCCCCTTTTTTTCTTTTTTGGCAGAGAGAATATCTGTCTTAGATTGCCCCCAGTGGCAATGCCCCTTACCCGTCCTTGGGAGACAAACAGCATTGTTTTGATCCCTGTCTTAGGTTGGTGACATTCCCAGGGAGTCTTATCCGTCATTGACTACTTCTCTATCATGCCAAGCTACACTTGAGGAGATTGTCCTGTCTGCATGTGACAGGTGCACCAGAAGGCCAGGACGCTGATTAATCTATGGTCCAATTTTGATTGCTGCAAGCAAGCCCCATGGGTGAAGGTAGAGGTCTGATCCCCAGTGTGCAAGCATAGGGGCCCTACACAAAACCATCCCTTGGGCTCATCTCCAAGAGAGGTCTTGGCTAGCTCCCTTGCCGTATTTCCTGGGGGAAGGAAACTAGGACACTGAACCTTCATGCAATCAGACATGCCTTCCACAGGATGCCAACAGCAAGCTATCCTCTGTGCAGTGCTTAGCCTCGCAACCCACGGCATAATGCAGCATTATTTCTTTAGAGCGGCAAGTCAAATCTGAGGAGATTGTCCACTGCGGCAAAGGCCTGCACCACCATGGTGGAAGTGCGGGCCTGCACACTCTGCACCCGACACATACACCAAACACACAACACACACACTATTACAAGCATACATCCCAGGGCTCCCATCAGCCCTGAGGCAAGGGATCAGTGAAACTACCATTCACCCCACATAACAACCATACATATAAGGGGCACTGCCCAAGGTGGAAGGGAAGCAGGAACACTCCTACAAAAAGGAAGGGGGGCCCATCTAGGTTGGAGGGTATAGTGCCATTGCCCTTGGATATACTGGTAGGCCACACCCCTCGAATCCAGGTAGCATTAGCTTTAGTAGATACAGCTGAACACAATCACTCATCTGTGAAATATTTTGAATTATTTGAAAACACAACAATCCCTTTAGCTGAAGCAGCATAGAAAAAAAGGCAACTGTAGTGAAGCATTAGATGCAAATAATTGAGGAAACACTTGAATGTGTCAATGGCATGGGCCTCAGGAACACAGACATAATTCCCCAACATAGATCTTCAGTTTTCAATAGCGGGAGCATTCCCAGCCACAGGAATATCCATGTCCTCATAGCTCTGCTTGTTTTGAATTGCTCTGTTCAGCCTTTCTGGAACCCACAGCTGTTGTCGGTGATCCTGGGGAAACACAAACAGACCCTCTCTCCCAAACCAATTGAGAGCGCTCCTCTCTCACCTGATTCAGCGCCTAATTACCTCTCTGAAGTTTGTGCCATATCTTTCTCTATCTTCTATGCAATTTCTCACTAACTTCCAGACCGGCAAAACCCCTTTTGGTAAAACTCTCTGTTCCTCTGCAAGCCTCAATTCCACATGGTGCTTGGTGTAACTTGTCCCAAAACCGTGAACCTTAACTTGTCCTAAAACCGTGAACCTTAACTTGTTCCAAAGCCGGGAACCATAACTTGGAAGAAGAAGAAGAAGAAGCAGAAGCAGAAGCAGAAGCAGAAGCAGAAGCAGAAGCAGAAGAGGAGGAGGAGGAGGAGGAGGAGGAGGAGGAGGAGGAGGAGGAGGAGGAGGAGGAGGAGGAGGAGGAGGAGGAGGAGGGAGAGGAGGAGGAGGAGGAGGAGGAGGAGGAGGAGGAGGGAGAGGAGGAGGAGGAGGAGGAGGAGGAGGAGGGAGAGGAGGAGGAGGAGGAGGAGGAGGAGGAGGGAGAGGGAGAGGAGGAGGAGGAGGAAGAGGAAGAAGAAGAAGAAGAAGAAGAAGAAGAAGAAGAAGAAGAAGAAGAAGAAGAAGAAGAAGAAGAAAGAAGAAAAAGAAGAAGAAAACAACTTGTCCCAAAGAAGCCAGCAACCTTAACTTGTCAACTTGCCCTGCAACAGTGTTCATGCTCCAAACAGCTCCTTACCATCTTAAACTTTTCTATGGTTTTTCTTTTTCTCCCCTTTTTATGTCTGTTCTTTCTTGTTTCTCTTTTTCTCCTTTCTTTTTCTTTTTTCCTTTTAAGCCCTTCTCCTCTTCTGACATACTCTCTTGTTGCTCTGTAAGGATTTTCTGACCTGTCTTGACTGCCTCTACACATCACTTGTCCTCTAAATAAGAACGCACCATGCGCCAAAGCGGTTTCACTCCTGGTTTTACTGATCCTTCTTCAGCTTCTCTTTCTAGGTCCCTCCCCAATTTATCCCACGATCCCAAAGTTAGGGATCCTGTAGGCAAAAACCAGGGCACACCATGGTCAACTTCAGACAGAAAACTTGCTAATATTTTTCTTTCGATTTTGAGCTTCCGCTGAACAAGCAGATCTTGCAAAGAGGACAAGAGATGACTAGATGGACACTCATGTCCAGGTCTGTGACAGTTCAAACAAATGCAAAGGCCATAAACTACCAAAAATGAAACAACAAGGATGAGAGCTACCCACCCTGGGTCTATAGGCGGAAAAAACATATCCCGCTTTAACCAGGGATCAATTAGGGAGACTTACTGGTATCACCGTTCCCTGGCTGAAAAGTTCTGAATCCACGAGGTCATTGTCCTCGGGTCCCTGTACGGGCCACCAGATGTTGTGCCCAACCTCAGCCGTCAAGGAAGACACAACACGGTCAGATTCTTCTCAACAGCCTTTATTGCAGGAACGCCTCAATGCTGCTACGGGGACCCCGGGCACCCAGGGAAACCAGGGAGGTCTGCTTATATACTCTTAGCCCGCATCCACTCATGGCAGGCCACGCCACCTCACCAGGCACGCAGCTTCAGCCAATCAGGGTGGCAGGGGCATGTCTCCACCAAATATGGATTTGTTTACACCGCCAGTATCATGGTGCACCTGCACACCTCTCACTATGGTCGTGGCTTATTTTTAGGTGTATGAGGAAGTCAGGTGCAAGTCATAAGACTTAGCTGCAGTCCCGGGCACCATCTTGGGACTGCTGCCAAACCAGCTCCTCACACATCATCTCTGAATGAATACAGACCTGGTAGTCCTCTGCTGTGTATGTGTTGGTGGCCTCATATCAGGTGGTGCATGCTGCCTGTTTGGTTGTCCAGTGTTTTTGAGATCACAAGGATCCAGGTTAATTGAGACTGCTGGTCCTCCTACATGGTCACCCTCCTCCTCAGCTTCTTCCATCTTTTTCCTAATTCAACCTCAGGGGTCAGCAGCTTCTGTCCATTGATTGGGTGCAAATATCTGCCTCTGATTCTTTCAGCTGCTTGCTGGGTTTTCTGGAGTGCTGTCATGCTAGGTTCCTTTTTGTGAGTGCTTCATATCCTCAGTAGTAGTGTCAGGCATTAGAACCTCCCCTTAAGTTGAATCTCACTTTGGACCTGTCACTAGACCTTCTTTTCCTCAGGCTCCTCTCCATTTCCATTCCTTTAATCCTTTCTGACAGAAATAATTATGGGTCAGAGTTGTGACTGTGGGATAGCCCCCCCCTCCATCATTTGGTGCCTTGTCTTCCTGATGGAGGTGGGCTCTATAAGTTCCCTCTCCTCACTTTCAGGCATTTCATCTAAGGTCCCTTTGAGTCCTGAGAGTCTCTCACCTCCAAAGTCTTTGGTGCATTCTTGAAGGTCCCTCCAACCTCCTAAAGTTGGAGCTTGCTTACATTTTAAAAATTCAGTCCCTTATCATATTGATGGGAAGTGTCATAGTGTGTAGGCAGATGAAGTACTGGAGAAGGACCTGAGAGTCCTAGGTCTTAATCTGCAGGTGATAGGAGACTGTGAGTCACGATGAATATAGCTTGAGCATATGAGACTTCAAATACTGTCCCACAGTTTCACAGTTCTTCCGAGAAGGCCACACTTTTTCCAACAAACTCACACTTCCTAATAGAATCATTCCCTATGGCCCAAACATTCAAACTTTGAGTATGTGGAGGCCATTCCTATTGAAACAGCACAGTCATGTTGTCGATAATTCTTTTTGGCCACTAGTGTTTGCTTTTCTGCATATCTTGTTCTGATTCTTGGTTACCCAAGCTGTGTTAGATATGGATTCTCTCTCCTGAAGTCTCTGGCCTTAATTCAAGTAAGATTTTGTTTAGTTACTCTTACAAGTGCCATCATTGCCCTAGCATATCTTGCTGGCCTGAGAGAGATTTGTTTAAAATTTTTGTAGCTAAGTTGATTTTGACATTTCTCTTTTTGTAACCTATAGAGTATCATTCTGCACAAAGACACTGGAACATAGAAATGAAGACTTTGTGTAGGTTCCAGCTTACCTTTGCTGTGATCAATGACTTGTGTCAATATTGTGCTCAGCAATGAGACTCCACCATTAGTTTGCAGAGAGCCACCTAATATCTTGGCAAGATGTTGGGTTGCTCAGGGATTTTTGTGGGACCCCCTCATCCAACAATTCAAGAGAATACAACTCAATCTAAGTACTAGAAGCCTCATTTAGTGACAGGATAGAGTCTGTTGGAACTGTGCCTCCCTTTTATTAGAAAACTTCATTAGGATCACATTTATAGGTTTTAGAAAGTTTCTACTTGTCTTAGTTAGGGTTTTACTGCTGAGGACAGACAGCATGACCAAGGCAACTCTTATAAAAAAAAACATTTAATTGGGGCTGGCTTACAAACTCAGAGGTTCAGTCCATTATCATCAACGTGGGGGCATGGCAGCACCTAGGCAAGCATAGCGCGGGCAGAGCTGAGACTTTTATGTCTTCATCCAAAGACTGCTAGGGGAAGACTGAACTTCCAGGCACCTAGGGTGAGAGTCTTAAGCCCATACCCACAGTGACAAACCTAATCCAATCAGGTCACACCTATTCCAACAAGGTCATACTTCCAAATGGTGCCACTCCCTAGTCCAACATATATAAACCAAACCAAACCAACCAACCAACCAAACACCCAACCAACCAAACAACCAAACAAAGAAAACCAAAATATACAAACAATCATACTACTACATCCCTCAAACTCCCTTTCCTTGCATTCCCTCCCTTAGCCCTATTTCCCCTCCCCAATCCCCACATGATACTTAGTTCACATCTCCTAGTCCACCTGTAAAATCTATTCTAGTTCTTCTTCCCTGTAAGATCCATGTACCTCTACTAGTCCCTTCCTTTATATGTAACCTCTCCAGGTTTATGGATTGTAGTGTGGTTATCATTTACTTAAAGAATAATATCCACACATAAGTGAATATATGCCACATTTATCTTTCTGGGTTTGGGTTACTTCACACACTATTATTTTTTTTCAATTCCCATCCCTTTGTTTGCAAATTTCATGATGTCTTCTTTCTTAATACCTGTATTGTGTACATACTCCGTCGTGTAAATATAGCATGTTTTCTTTATTCATTATTCTGTTGAGGGATATCAAATTTCTGGGTAATATAAAGAAGCAATCAACATGGTTGAGGAATTGTCTTTCTGAGATGTTGCAGCATCCCTTGAATATATGCCCAAGTGTATTACAGATGGATCTTGAAGTTGATTGATTACCATTTTCAGGAGGAACCACTAAATTGGTTTCCCCAGTGGCTGTATGAGTTTGTGCTTTTATCAGCAATGCATGCATATTCTTATTATTCCACATCCTCCCTAGCACAAGGTGTCAGATCTACCCATTCTTATTGGTGTAAGATGGAATATCAAAGCAGTTTTAATCTGTGTTTTCCTGATAGTTCAGGATGTTGAACATTTCTTTAAGTGTTTCTCAGCTATTTGAGTTTCCTCTATTGAGAATTCTTTGTTTAGATCTGCACCCATTTTTAATTAGGTTATTTGGTTTTGGTTTTTTGTTGTTGTTGTTTGTTTGTTTGTTTTATATCTGGTTTTCTGAGTTCTTTATATATTGTGGATATTAACCCTCTATTGGATGTAGAACTGATGATTTTTTTTTTTTTTTTTTTTTTTTTTGCATTCTGTAATGTGCCACTTTGTCCTAATGTCAGTGTGATTTGCCTTGCAGTAGCTTTTCACTTTCATGAAGTCACATTTACTGATTGTGGATCTTAGTGTCTGTAATAAGTGATCTGTTCAGGAAGATGTCTTCTGTGCCAATGAGATCAAGGATATTCCCCACTTTCTCTATTATTATGCCCAGTGTAGCTTGTTTATTGTGAAGTTTTTGATCCATTTACCTTTGAACTTCTGGCATGGTGGTAAGTGTGGTATGGTTTTATTTGCATTTATCTGGAAATCCAGTTTGACAAGAACATTTGTTGAAGATGCTGTCTTTTTTCCAATTTGTAGTTCTGTTTTTTTTTTGTTTTTTTTTTTTTAATCAGATGTTCATGGGTGTATGGATTCATGTCTGGGTTTTCAATTCAATAAATTGATCAACTTGTCTCTTTTTATTTTAATGACATGCTTTGTAAAAATTACTATGTGACTGTCATCCACTTTGAGGTTAGGTCAGATATTATCTCCTGCAGGACTTCTATTATTCAGGATTATTTGAGCTATCTTTGCTTTTGTTTGTTTTTTTAGTTGGCTGGTTTGGGTTTTTTTTTCTGTTTTTGTTTGTTTGTTTGTTTGTTTGTTTGTGTGTAAGTGTACTTCCATATAAAGTCCAACATTGTCAATTTAATATCTATGAAGAATTGTGTTGAAATTTTGATGGAGATTGATTTTGGTTGGATTGCCATTTTCATTGTGTTAATAGTACTGATCCATGAGCCAGGGAGATCTTTTGATGTCTTCTTCAAAATCTTTCTTCAAGGTATTAATATTTTTTACCATACAAGAGTTTCATTTGCTTGGTTAGAGTCATCCCAGGATACTTATTCTTTGACACTACTGTGAAAGGTGTTTTTTCTCTGATATTTTGTTCAGTTTGTTTATTATTTGTGTATAGGAAGGCTACTGAATTGTGACTTAACTTTTTATCCATTTACTTTTGATAAAAGTGTTTATAAGCTGTAGAAGTTGCCTAGTGGAATTTTAATCTATAATATCTCTAAGATGTTTATCATGAATGGGTAATTGATATTGTCAAAAGCCTTTTCTGGAGGTACTCTGATTCCTGGACACAGGGGATATAGTCATTTTCTCTCTGGTGTCTCCCTAAGGCAGGTTCACTCAGGAGGGCTCAGGCTGATGAAGCAGCAGAACAACTGGGACAGGGTCCTACAGGCCTATATTTGCAGCCAGGAGGTGTGTCTGTTCCACCCCCCTCTTTGCACTGGTCTCCCCAGGAGAAAGCTAGTCTCTCAAGAGTGCTGACATAGGCTTACAGACTCACAGGAGGAACAAGCCCCAGCCAAAGACAGCAAAAACATCTAAACCAGAGATTACCAGATGGTGAAAGGCAAATGTAAGAATCTTACCAAAAGAAACCAAGACTACTTGGCATCATCAGAACCCAGTACTCTCACCACAGTGAGTCCTGGATACCCCAACACACGGGAAAAGCAAGATTCAGATTTAAAATCTTATTTCATGATGCTGGTAGAGGATTTTAAGAAGGACATTAGTAACTTCCTTAAAGAAATACAGGAGAACACAGTTAAACAGGGAGAAGCCCTTAAAGAGGAATCATGAAAAAAATCCCTTAAAGAATTGCAGGAGAATACTTTTTTCCCTTTTAATTTTTGGATACAGACCCTAAGAGAACACAAGTGCCAACCCAGGCTCTTTTTACCCAGCAAATTTTTTGATTACCATGGATGGAGAAACAAAAGTATTCTGAGACAAAAAAAAAAATAATAATAATTACACAATCTTTCCATGAATCCAGCCTTTCAAAGGATAGTAAAGTGAAAACTCCAACAGAAGGAGGGAAGCTACATTCTAGAAAAGCAAGAAAGTAATCATTCAACAAACCCAAAAGAAGACAGCCACATGAACAAAATCCCAACTCTAACAATAAAAATAACAGGAAGCAACAATTATTTTTCCTTAATATCTCCCTAATATCAATGTACTCAATTCCCCAGTAAAATGTCATAGACTAACAGATTGGCTATGTAAACCGGACTCAACATTTTGCAGCATACAGGAAACCCACCTCAGGGAAAAAGACAGACACTACCTTAGAGTAAAAGGCTGGAAAACAATTTTCCAAGCAAATGGTCCCAAGAAAAAAGCTGCAGTAACTATTTTAATATCGAATAAAATCGAATTTCAACCTCAGATTATCAAAAAAGACAAGGAAGGATGCTTCATACTCATCAAAGGTAAAATCTGCTAAGATGAACTCTCAATTCTGAACATCTATGCTCCAAATGTAAGGGAATCCATATTCATTAAAGGAACTTTAGCAAATCTCAAAGCACACATTGTACCTCACACAATAATAGTGGGAAACTTCAACACCCTAATCCCATCAATGGACAACCCCCTGAAACAGAAACTAAACAGAGACACAGTGAAATTAACAGAAGTTATGAAACAAATGGATTTAAAATATATCTATAGAACATTTTATCTTAAAAACAAAAGGATGTACCTTCTTCTCAGCACCTCATGGTATCTTCTCCAAAACTGAGATGTGGTCACAAAACAGGCCTCAACAGAACCAAAAATATTTTAAAAAATTCCCATGCATCCTATCAGATCACCACAGATTAAGGCATAACTTCACTAACAACATAAATACCAGAAAGCTAACATACACATCAAAACTGAACACCACTCTACTCAATGATAACTTGGTCAAGGAAGAAATGAAGAAATTAGAGACTTTTTACAGTTTAATGTAAATGAAGCCACAACATACCCAAACTTATGGGACACAATGGAAGCAGTCCTCAGAGGGGAAAAAAAAATATATCTCTAAGTGCCTCCAAAAAGAAACAGGAGGGAGCATACACTAGCAGCCTGACAGCACACCTAAAAGCTCTAGAAAAAATGGAAGCAAAGTCACCCAAGAGGAGTAGATGGCAGGAAATAATCAAACTCAAAAGTGAACTCAACTAAGTGGAAACAAAAAGAACTATACAAAGAATCAACCAAACCAGGTGCTGGTTCTTTGAGAAAATTAACAAGATAGATAAACCCTTAGCCGGATTAGTTAGATGACACAGGGGCAGTATTCTTATTGACACAATTTGAAATGAACAGGGAAAAATAACAACAGAATCTGAGGAAATCCAAAAAAAAAAAATCATCAGATCCTACTACAAATGCCAATACTCAACAAAAGAGGGAAATCTGGATGAAACGGACAATTTTCTAGAGAGATACAAAGTACCAAAATTAAATTAGGATCAGATTAATGATCTAAACAATCTCATGTCCCTGAAAAAAATAGAAAAAGTCATTAAGAGTCTCCCAACTAAAAAAAAGCCCAGCACCAGATGGGTTTATTGCAGAATTCTATCAGCCCTTCACAGAAGCTTAATTCCAATACTCCTCAAACTATTCCACAAAATAGAAACAGGTACTACACTCAATTCATTCTATGAAGCCAAAATTACTCTGATAATTAAACCACACCAAGACCCAACAAAGAAAGATAATTCTGAACAATTTCCCTTATGAATGCTGATGCAAAAATACTCAGTAAAATTCCTGCAAACTGAATCCAAGAACACATCAAAAAAATCATTCTTTATGATCAAGTAGGCTTCATCCCAGGGATGGAGTGATGGTTCAATATGCAGAAATTTATGAACATAATCCACTATATAAACAACCTCAAAGACAAAAACCAAATGATCATCTCATTAGATGCTGAGAAAGCAATTGAAAAGTCCAATACACATTACATGCTAAGAAAGCTTTCGACAAAGTCCAACACCCATTCATGATAAATGTCTTGTAAAGATCAGGAATTCAAGGCCCATATCTAAACATAATAAAAGCTATATAGAGCAAACTAATAGCCAATATCACACTAAATGGAGAGAAACTTGAAACAATGCCAGTAAAATCAGAGACTTGACAAGGCTGCCCACTCTGTCCCTACCTATTCAGTACAGTACTTGAGGTCCCATTCAGAGCAATGAGACAACAAAAGGAGATTAAGGGGATACAATGGAAAGGAAGAAGTGAAAATATCACTAATTGCAAATGACATGATAGTATAAATATAAGTGACCCCCAAAATTCCACCAGAGAACTCCTGTACCTGATAAACAGCTTTAGTGAAGTATCTGGATATAAAATTAACTCAAAATAATCTGTAGGCTTCCTCTATATAAAGAATTCACAGCTGAGGTAGAAATTAGGGAAACAACAACCTTCACAATAGTCACAAATAATATACAATACGTTGGTGTGATTCTAACTAAGCAAGTGAAAGACTGCTACATCCACTCCAGTAGTGACAAGCGCGCCAGGCCCCGAAAACCTGGGCACTGTCCTGAGACGAAAAGTTCATGGAAACTTAGTCTCCTGGAATCGTGGCATCCTGTATAAAGAATGCTCCAATGTCCTTGCTTTAGTTGGTAAAGACAAGCGCGCCAGGCCCCGAAAACCTGGGCACTGTCCTGAGACGAAAAGTTCATGGAAACTTAGTCTCCTGGAATCGTGGCATCCTGTAGAAAGAATGCTCCAATGTCCTTGCTTTAGTTGGTAAACGATTTTATGTGCTTTCCCTTAACATTGCTTTATCACAAGTGCTCCTAAGGATTGATATTTTAGATTCTAGGCAGTTTTTGATCTGACCTTGGGCATGGATAGCTAAGTCACTGCCCTACACAGAAATATACCATTATCTAGCAAAAAGGAAGTTTGTGACCTAAAGAGGAACCAGGGTAGATACTTAAAACTATAGATAGCCAAGTTACACCCATAAACAGTATTTACAATGGCCTGGGGGAAGGTGTACTATACAATAGACTAGAGTAGGAACTATGGCAAGGGCACTAAGCCCTTGCCCCTGGCTTCTAAGATTAAGTGGACCTTAGGTGGAGCTGTTTTTGATCTTAGTTGTTAACATTGAATTTTATCCCAGTTGGTTCCCGCCAGTCCTTTCTTGTTTGCATTCCTCTGTTTTGTGTAAGAATCCAGTAACCTCTTGGTCCCTTGTCTGCGTGGAACAGGTTTATGGTCACAAGTGGGCAAGGAGAAGGTGGGATTTGACAGACAGACTGGACACAAGGGAGTGTGGATCTGAATGTAATTTGTCAAATCGAGCATCAAACTTTTTATACAGAAGAAAATAGGGAAATTGGGTGACACACCGGTCTTTCTTTCTTTCTTTCTTTCTTTCTTTCTTTCTTTCTTTCTTTCTTTCTTTCTTTCTTTCTTTCTTTCTTTCTTTCTTTCTTTCTTTCTTTCTCTCTCTCTCTCTCTCTCTCTCTCTCTCTCTCTCTCTCTCTCCCTCCCTCCCTCCCTCCCTCCCTCCCTCCCTCCCTCTCTCTCTCTCTCTCTCTCTCTCTCTCTCTCTCTCTCTCTTTCTTTCTTTCTTTCTTTCTTTCTTTCTTTCTTTCTTTCTTTCTTTCTTTCTCTTTCTCTCTCTCTCTCCCTTCCTTCCTTCCTTCCTTCCTTCCTTCCTTCCTTCCTTCCTTCCTTCCTTCCTTCCTTCCTTCCTTTCTTTCTTTCTTTCTTTCTTTCTTTCTTTCTTTCTTTCTTTCTTTCTTTCTTTCTTTCTTTCTTTCTTTCTTTCTCTCCGCTCTCTCTCTTTCTTTCTGTCTTCCTTTCTTTTTTCTTTCACGTTGTCCTTTTTGAATTATTATTTATTCACTTTACACCCTGCTTACTTCTCTTCCAGGTCACTCCTTCCCATAATTCTTCCCATCATCCCTCCCTCCCCTTCTCCTCTGAAAAGGTGGATCTGCCCCCAGGTATCCCCCAACTCTGGCACATCAAGACTCTGTGGGGCTAGGCACATCTTCTCCCACCCAGGCCAGACAAGGCAGCCCAGCTAGAAGAACATGTCCCAAAGACAAGCTACAGTTTTAGGGATATCCCTGGCTTCAGTTGTTTGGGACCAACATGAAAACCAAGCTGCTTATCTGCTACATATGTGTATGTATGGGAGGAGGTGGCAAGGTCCAACCTATGTATGCTCTTTAGTTGGTGGTTCAGTAAGGCTAGAGAACAAACCCAGATCCTCTGGAAGAGCAGTCACATTCAAATTTACAATTTCTCCACACAAACCTGAGTGTTATACTATTGACTCTTTAATTATCTTCACTTTTGACACAATAGGCACTATATTTGTACACGCACAGAGAGATATTATGTATTTGATGTGATTATGTCCCAACACTTTTTTTATTGAAGTACTTTTAATTCTAGAATTTTCGTGTCATTTGAATATTACACTGACTCACTAAATCCATTAATATTTAGGCTTTATAAAGATATATCTTAATGATCTAATTTGCTATATCATATTTTGGGCATAAGAAAGAGAGCAAAGTTCCCCATCAATGGGGTGATTCTATCTTAGAAAATAAAAAAATCTTAAAAAATAAAAAATGAAGAATCTAAGATAATTGAAATTTTAGAAATTAACTAAGAATAAAAATCTGTATACTATAGTTTAAGTCTAAGGTACCAACAAAATAAGAAAATAAAATGATTTATGCTAGAAATAGGCTAGCTGAAAATGATGTGTTAACTAAGTTTATACAGACTTTCATTTAAAATGAAGGCTCTTGGGCCAATGCAATTGCTCTATGTATAAAATCACTTGCTATGAAGTCCAGTATGTTGCGTTTAATGCTTAGAACACAACACAGATAAACATGCATAGAGCCCTAACTCTGCAAAGTTGTCTTCTAACCTCCACCTATGTGCCACAACATTTACTTGCCCCAAATACACACATATAATAAGAAATTAAAAAGTAATAAAATGAGGATTCCTATCCCAAATTCACAGATAAAAATGTTCATTCAAGTAAGAAAAATCAGTAATGTTGAGGTGGCTGTTGGGGATCATTTTTTCATGAGCTGGCACTTCTAACAGCAATTTATCATCCTTTTCTCTTTTGAAATATTTAGATATAATTTTCTTTCACTTAGGAGTACTAGCCTATTATTTCCATTTTATCACAAGAGGCAAATCCATGAACACAAAATAGTCACAGATAGTTCCAGTAGCCTTTTTCCTCCCTTATCTCTGCAGAGAAAGAAGCGTATAAATACAGAATATATATATATATATATATATATATATATATATCACTAAGTTATTAGAAAGATTGAACATTCCCAAAAACTTATTCACAGAGTTATTTGCAGAGTTTAATTATTTCTTATGGTTCTCATTCAGATTTTTAGTTTTAGGAGGGTATTTTAAGTTCATTAAAAATTTGAATATTTCATCATTTTACTGGTATTTTAATCCATCATTTCTAAGACTAATTATGTACAATATTAAAGTCTATATAGACCCTGACATCTGTAGACATCAGGGAACTAGAAATTAAAACTCTTTCAAATTCTCATGTTACCTTAGAGAGAAAGACCATGATTAATAAAAATGTATGACAGTGGATAATGGCAAAGATACAGGAAAAGAAAAACACTTATACAGTCATGATGGAAATCAGCATGATGTTCTGCAAAATGCTGATAGTATAGAGACCACAAGATCCAGCTGTACTACTCATGGACTCTGTCTTACTATAAAGATCCTTGCTCATTCCTGTTCATTGCTGCACTACTCATAATAGCTAGAAAGTGGAAACCATCTAAATGTTCATCAACTGATGAGTGGATAATGAAAATGTGATAACCTCACAAAATGGAATTGCTATTTAGTTATCACAAAAAATAATAAATTATCAGAGAAATGAATAGAGTAAGAAAAAATTACCCTGAGTGAAGGAACCCAGGCCAAAAATAACAATCATTTCCTATTTTCTCATATATGTGCTTGGATCTCTGATTTTATGTTTAAATGTGTGTGTGTGTGTTTCACTTAGAAAACCCACAAAGGCTCAGTTGCTAGTAAGAGAAGAGGGTGTTGATAGGGAGAGAATTTATTTAAAGAAATAAAATATAGAATTAGTATTATGGGTTATTAGGATAAAGGTCAACACAAATCAGACTTCATGGTTTTAGTGGCTCTTTCCCTCCCTCCCTCCCTCCCTCCCTCCCTCCCTCCCTCCCTCCCTCCCTCCCCTCCCTCCCTCCCTCCTCCCCTCCCCTCCCTCCTTCCCCTCCCCTCCCCTCCCCTCCCTCTCTCCCTCCCTCCCTCCCTCCTTCCCTCCCTCCTTCCTTCCTTCCTTCCTTCCTTCCTTCCTTCCTTCCTTCCTTCCTTCCTTTCTTTCTTTGTAACTTTCATGTTTGTTAAAGTATGTAACATGTAATGTGTGGTAAATTTTGGAGGAGTTGGAAGACAGAAAAGAGTAGGATAAAACACACTGACAATCATTTTTTTAAAAATTAAGGAGAAAAAGAATAAAATCTTTTCAAAATAAACAAGAAGTTGAGACCATCTTGGAAATAAGTGGCAGAGGCCACCTAGTGGTGGTGAAGAAACATGTCCAATTTCCCAGACTTCTGCAAGGAAGTAGCTGAAAAGATCCGCAGTGTCTGCATCACTTTCAGCAGGAAAAAAGTTTGCTACAGAGAAGTCTATTGAGCACACAGTGTTTGAGTTTCAGGAGATAGTTTGCTTTGATTTTACTATCTGCCTAGGCAATGTAGAATTTGTCATTAAAAAATAGATGGCTATAGAAAAGATGAGTAAAGTTTTCCCTTTTTAAATTTTAGAAATCACCTTTAGGTATTTTTTAAAGTGACAAATACATTAAATAATTTCATAAAACAGTGTTATCATTTTTATATCATCATTGTACATATGATGGATAAGACCCTGTTAGGCACAAGAAACACACAAAAAAGAAAGACGTAGCCCAAGCCCTATGTGATTGTAAATGGAAAACTGATGTGGAATATTACTTTCTCTGTAACAGAAATAAGGATAGTGAAAACAAGAGATCATTGAGGTCACTTTTGGGGAAAATGAACACAGAAATTATTCAACAGAAGAGGCAAATTGAGTTGTCTATGTGTGCTATGTGTGGTCAGTCTGTTTAGAAGTCTATATTATTTGTGGAAGGAAGAGCTGAATTAACTTTGGAGACATGCCTTAAGTAGCTCTTAAAGCCATTTGGCAAGACTTTTGTTCCAATTCAAGTACATAGTGAATATTTGGGGCACTTGAACACTTGATCTGTAGTTGGTAATGTTGTTTGAGTATGTTTAGGTGGTGTGGTCCTGGAGGAAGAATGTCACTGGGGTAGTCTTTAAGAGTTTAAGAACTCACATTTTTAGTTCTTTGTCTCTGCTTCATGCTTGTGGTTCAAGATGTGAGGTCTCAGCTTCCATGGCTACTTTTCCTCCATGATGAACCCTTATCCCTCTGTTAGCATAAGTTAAACAAACACTTCTTTCTATAAGTTGTTTTGATCATGGAGTTTTACTACAATAGAAAAGCAGGCTAATACAGGTATATATATATAACTTAGCTTTGATGGTTTTCATATGCCAATGAATATTCCTTTTACATATTCCTCTCAGATCCAAGGATGTAAACACATCAACCCCAACATAAGTACTGGAGTGGTAGGTATTTTCTAGAGTGTGGTGTGACAGTCTTTGACTTGTCACAATAACTCATAAAATATACCATAGCATTTGCTTGTCTATGCATCTTATACCGCATATTCTGCAGAGGGCAACTGGCGTGCTATAGAGATAGTCAGGCAGTACAGTGAGAGGATTAAATGTCAAGAAACTGAAGACTCCAACATTTGTGTGAGCTTTCAATTGCACCTGCCACCCAAGACAAATCAGAATCACTGGCCCACCATGACTTTTAAATAGTTAAAACTTTTTGTTTAAAATATGTACTATTTGGTACTATGTAATACAGGAAGTTACCTTCCCTCAAATTATTTTTCTTTGCCTTTTGATTCAATGCAGAGTTTTTGGCAATCAAAGTTAAGTGACAAATCATGTAAATGCAGTATGATTTTTATTCTTTTTGTATGGAGATAGAGTAATTATTTTACCTTCACTTCCCTGGGATTTCCTTTGTATATCAGTGTTATTCCTACAGTTCTTTACTATAGTCCATCTTTGTCATTTAGAAAGCAAATTTTGACACTTGGGGACTTAATTGATATTGCCAGGTTTAAGTGACTTTCCTTAAATGCCTATTTTTTTTCATCCTGAAACAAGCACTACACACACAGACTTATTTTTATTTGCAACCTCCTATCAGCAGAACTAAATCCAGATTCCAGAACCTTAGTCTCCTGAAGGAAATATCAGTATGAAATTATGCTAAAAAAAAAAAAAAGCCGGGCGTGGTGGCGCAAGCCTTTAATCCTAGCACTCAGGAGGCAGAGGCAGGTGGATTTCTGAGTTCTAGGTCAGCCTGGTCTACAAAGTGAGTTCCAGGACAGCCAGGGCTACACAGAGAAACCCTGTCTACAAAAACTAAAAAAGAAAAAAAAATATGCTTCATGGCCTCGAACTGAATGAGAATATGGAGCAGGGGGGGTATGGTCTGTGCTCAGTCTCATATCTGTGCAGGAGTCATAGCTCAGCTCTACTTAATGTCTCTATGAGAAAAATATAGTAGATGGCTCCAAGTTAAATTTTTCCTACTAGGGAACTAGAGCATTGATGCCTACTTTACAGCCATACAAAGAATTTAGAAGATTCCTTAATCAAGTATTTTGTATGTTCTAGCTGTTGTTAGGATATCACAATACAATTACCTAAAAGCCTTCCAGATTTCAGAGAACAAGAATACAAACTCCTTTCTTCTCTATCCCTGTACAAGTGTAACACACTGAGAGTAGAATCAGGAAGATGGCAGTCCCTCTCAGGTCTGGTGCTCCTCACCTAGAGGAGAGAAATGCATTAAGGAACTTCAAGATGCTATCTTGGGTACTATACTAGTACTATAATTGCTGAAGAAGGCTGTGGTCACATAGGAAAAGATGATTTCAGCACTGAAGAAAAATAATGTGTGCCTTTTGTGTTCAGAGAGAGTTTGATTGTGACTAGTTCATGCAGTGTGAAATGTTATTATCTTCTTGGATAAGTAGCCAGGTAGTGCCTATGGAGTCCCTTATTTTTTTTTAATACTTTAATGTAACTGAAGTGATTTTGGCTACTCGCCTCTGGAAAACAAATCTAGTGATGTATAATTTTTAAATCCTAAAGTCACTTTTAATTTCACTGGTAATAGCAAAAATTACCTTTAATGCTAAGTATTAAATCACAGTAAGTATTCATGCTGAACCATAAACCATCTGATATGGCAATCATTTATTTATCATTTGTATGTTGCTGTCAGATCTTATAGTATATTTAAAATTTATTAAGCAATATATCACAAGGAAA
The DNA here is from genome assembly GCA_921997135.2 of Mus spretus. Taxonomy (NCBI): domain Eukaryota; kingdom Metazoa; phylum Chordata; class Mammalia; order Rodentia; family Muridae; genus Mus; species Mus spretus. The sequence continues at coordinate 58,143,588 of OW971683.1, read as the reverse complement.
CATTTAGTTCCATATTATATTTATAATAGTAGCAATGACTGTTGCCAATGCTAGTCAAGTGTAAATTATTGCTCAATTTGAACATGATGCCACTGCAATATAATGCTCTTTGGCTAAGAAAGTAATTAGTATTTAACACTCTTGTCCTGCCTAGAACAGAATGAGCCTGTGCACATGTGCACGCACACACACACACACACACAAACACACAAGAAGCCTTAAAGCAGAAGTCAAATTTTTCCCTTAAGTTTGTAAGTAGAGGAAAAACATATAATCAACCAGGTTCCTTGCTGCTTTAGAAAATATGCTAGATTACATAGACATATGTAAATTATTGATCCCTTCAGCAAGGGACAGTCCTGACCTATTATGGTACATACCTGGAAACTGAAGGAAGACATAGCAATTCATTCATCAAAAACTTTAGTTTGAACAATGTCTCTGTACATGTGCTAGGCCTTGGTATGTATTTGTGAGTCAAAAATTGTGTCTGACTTCTGTTTGGATTTGCATGCAGATCACTGAAGAAGCAGGTCAAACATTGGTAACATTATAACCCTGAGACTGAATTTAGGATCTCCTTAGTGACTCTTCCCAGATACACTAAGAAGCCAGGATCATTGAACTTGCCAATGTACCCTCTAGCTACATGTCCAGGATAGACCCAGGTTCTGAGTCATCCTTAGATTACAAAACTCAAAACCTAGGGACTGTTTAAAATCAAGAGAGTTTTGGTTTACACAGCCAACAGTGCTCAGGATTGGGACACATGTTGCATGAAGGGGAACAGCTTACTCCTCCCTCATATATAAATAGATACATGGTATTTTCTAATTTCTTATTTGTGGGTGCCTGGTTATTCAGTAGTGACATTTGAGGTGGCTGCTACTTTTATGACAGAATCAACAGCTGTTAAAGACATGTCTAAAAGATGCTCTGCTTTGTAAGCCCTCTCCCCTTTATATATTATAGTACTTTTTTACATCAGTGAATATAAGTCAACCTGGGCAACCAGAGAAATGAGATACTTCAAGTGGAATTATGTATTTTGTACAGTGAAAAAAATTAAAAAATCTATATGTACCATCAAAAGAAAATCAAGCCTAGAGGCTACATGCTCTCATTTGTAAACTGTGTGTTATTTTCCAATTAAAATTTATATAGATAGAGAGAAACCCTAAAACTGAGATAGAGAAGGAGACAGGGAGACAAGGAGGTTTGAAACAGAGAGAGAGAGAGAGAGAGAGAGAGAGAGAGAGAGAGAGAGAATGATATAGACTAAGATAATTTTCGTTTCATGAAAGTAAATACTTTGAGGAAGAAGAAAGTAACTCTTTTGGGATTTTTGTCAATTACGAACTGTTAGGGTAATTCTTATTAGTTTTCTATTTCCTTTTATTTTTGTGCTCATTGATTGAATAAATGCTTTATTATGAATAATAAAATTAAAGCTGCAAACTTAATGTATGTATTATGAGAGTCATAACAATTATGTTTAGTTTTCAGAATGCTTCGAGGAAAGGCAATACTTCCAACACTCTGGTCTTGAAAGAACACTTTTCAGGTTCTCAGGAAGTAATGGAAATGACAGGCTTATGTGAGAGCTCAGAGAGGGCTCTCTCTCTCTCTCTCTCTCTCTCTCTCTCTCTCTCTCTCTCTCTCTCTCAGTTTCAAACCTCCCTTCTTTGAAGAAAATTTCCAAACACTTCAATGAGATGGAACAACATATTAAATGAGTATTTAGAAATGTTTTCTTTATCTCCTACAGTAATTCCTATGTTTACATATCTATTGTTACATCCAGGAAAATCATTCAATCTTTACCTTTTGCCTCCTCATCTCTAAAATGGGCATAAACGTATCTCACACTCAAAGCTATGAGTGGGATTCTTTGGAATGGAAGTATAAGTATTTGACTCAGGATCTTGTGCACCTGCTGATTAGATTCTAAGCAAAGTAAACGTCAGTGTTCGGTGACTTCATCAGAGAGGTCAGTGATGACAGAAGCTCATGCTACAGCTGTTAATGACAGTCTAAATTAGAATCCCCGATTCAATATTTTCATTACAAAATGACTAAAGTGCTTGTTCAGGGTGTGGAATTCGTTAGCTCTTACCTAATTGTACCAGTTCAGCAGGGACAATTGCATACAACACCTCTCCAGTCTGCTTTTACCAGCGTTTAGACTCACAAACATAAATTTGGTGAACATTTGCATCACAGAGACTCAGAAGATCTGCTAGTGGAGAATTTTGCTTCTACAGATCAGTGATGAAATTCTCACCAGCACATCTCAGGGGTCTGAAGATCTGGATGCAGCTGTGTGTTTTGTCTCTTTGGTCAGTTGATGCATGGAATCCTGACATTATCTCACTTACAGGCCTCACAGGGTTTCAAATTATCAGATTTCATTTGTAGTTAATATTTCCAGTATGTACTTCACTGATTTGGAACAACTTCCAGAGAGGGTATTTTCCATTGTGTAATTCTATAGGTGTCTTTTAAAACCATCTTATACCATCAGTTTTCTGATTTTATTGCCTTTATTGAAGGTGGAGTAAAAGGCCTTCAGAGAAATCAGAACATTGTGTTTTGTTTTGTTTTGTTTTGTTTTGTTTTGTTTTGTTTTGTTTTGTTTTGTTTTACCATCTTTTATGTTAGTAGCTCAGCACAGATCACCCCTCAGGCAGGATTAATCGCTCAGGCCCCTGTGCTCCTTAGTATCTTGCTCACACTGTCAATGCAGCTTGTTCTCATCACACAGTAGCAGTGGCAGATTTTCCCTGCCCCCCCCCCCGCCCCTTAGCAGAATCCCAAGTTGTTCAATGGCCTCCCATTCACAGTTTGTTCTAGTATGTAAAATTTCCCTGGATTTCATTGCTGAGTTGAGCTGAGATGATATTCAAAAGTTGCAGCTAGTCTTCTCTTTGCATACTTTCCTCATTTTGAAGAGGAATAAATTTTTAAAACCAACAAACAAGCAAACAAACACAATACAAAACCCAAAACTGACTCTCCATTATTTTTCTAGGTCATAAAAATATTTATATAGCTATTTCTACAATAAAATTAAAATAAAAATGATACAGTAAGGTAGGAAAATTAAGGGGCAGTGGGATTTTATTTCAAGGAGACAAATGAGGCTTTGTGTATTTTATATATTGACAGTTCCTTTATGGGCTCTAACATTACATTGAAATCATCCAGGGGAAGAGTGTATAATCACCATGTTCAGATCATAACTATGTCATCTGACAGTAATTGTAGCCACCATTAAGCTTAAATTCAGTGTTTACATAAATGTTTCTAAGATTTCTTCTATCCTAGAATCAAACTCATAAAGGGATCTGGTCTATTGATTTGGAACTTTTTTCCTGCATCAATTATATTCTATGAAGATTTGGTGTTTATATGATATTTCATAGTTCTTTGTCTTTCCCGTGTGTCTTTCTCACTGTTATATTGCTGTGAAGAAACACCATGACCAGGGGAACTCCTTTCAAAGAAAGCATTTGACTGGGGCTTGCTCCCAGGAGTTTAGTCCATTTTCATCATGGAAGGGAGCATGGGGGCACACGAGCAGACATGGTGCTGGAATAGTTGACAGTAGAGAGAGACACTGGCCCTATCTTGGGTTTTTGAACCCTAAAGCCGACCCCTCCTCATACACTTTGTCCAAGGTAATAGATACTAGTTCTCAAGTAATGCCACTATCTGATGACTAAGCATTCAAATATATATGCTTGTGGGGCCATTCTTATTCAAACCACCACAAAAATGAACAAACAAATTGCAGGAGGTTATAAAAGAAAAAAAGTAAGGTACTCTGGATTCATATTGTATCTACGTTTCTGGAAAATTTAGTATTTTTCAAAACCATACAAACAATATATATATAATTGGGGTGGTTACTAAAGTACAAGGGCTAAAATCTTATGTCTCGGTTCTTAATCTGTGGGTTGTGATCCCTTTCAGGGGGTCAAATGACCATTTCACTAAGGGTTGTATATAAGATATCCTTCATATCAGGTATTTACACTATGATAAAAACTTTCAGCACAATTAAAATTATGAAGTAGCAATGACAATAAATATATGGATGTAAATTACCAAAATATACAGTAAAGGGATGGCACATTGAGATGGTTGACAACCACTAGTTTATATATAAATATAAGTATCTAAACCGAGCTGAAAATTCACCATCAGCTTAGATAAAAGTTAACACATGGAATTTTTCTTCATAGCATAGGACATGTCAGACCTGGAAACCACCTTTCAGCCCCTGAAAATTCATGCATTGCCACCCATCTTATGCTAACCAACCTTCCCCAGTTTCCCAAATAAACAGCTGGTGTGTTAGAATTTCTGGCCTGAAGAGACTCTAAATTTTGGTCAAAGAGAGATAATCATGCTAATTTTTTCTAGACCCCAAAAGAGGATCTAGAAAAAAATCTAGAGTGAAAAATTAAATGAGAAACATAATTTTGAAAGTTTCTAACAAACTGTAACAAATCAGACAGTCAAAATATTTTTCTTTTGCAGAGATTTGGTTTACAGCAAATTTGGACATTCCTAGCATTCCCAAGAGTCTGAGACCCTGTTCGTGCCTCATTTCGACCCTTCAAAGAGTGTCTTTCTATGTCAAGGACAACACTCCCCTGGAATGGAATAAATTCCACTTCCTAGTCTCTTTCCTGTGATTGTAATTAAACTTCCAGAATCCAAACTGTGGCATACTAGCTGGGCGATACTGCCATCTAGTGACACTTTGAAACCGATCAACTAACACCATTAAATTTCAGCCAGCCAGATAAACACATTTAGTATATAAATCTCTAATTTCAGCAGGCAACATTCACCTCTCATTCATATGAAAGCCACTGAAATTTCCTCAGTATCTGGCGCTCCACCAGCACTGTTCCAGCAGCATGAGATGACAGTGTTCTATGGGAACCAGGAGTGTGCCTGCTGTGGCAGACACTCACATTCATAGACATTTTTCTCTGTAACAGAGAAGCCTGGCTGCTCTGTTACTATGACATTTTGGATTCATATCCAGGCTTGAGTGTCAATTTTTACTCAAGTACCAAACATTTGACCCCAGTTAGTCCTCGAGTTCTGGTAACCTAAAAACCTGCCTTCCATCTTATCTAAATTCTTAGACAAATCCAAACCCAGGCAGCACTGTTAAGAGAAATAAAATGAGGATCTAAAACCCGCCCTGGAATGTCACATTTAATGTATTGTATTATGGTGGAGGGCTTATGTGGCAGGGTCAGGACTCAAAACGATGACATGAACCCACAGTCTGGTCACTGTTTCAGTTAAGTAGCTAAGAAATGATTGCTGGAGCCGGGGAATGAGAAATAATTAAATATATAAATATCATTTGCTGTTAATAATACCGTTTCTTTTTTCTCCTGCTTTTCCCCCACTGATAGGTAAGGCTTAGCCACCAGTTTCTCTGAAGATAGAATTTGATTAAAGAACCAGCTCTCAGAGCCAATGGTTCTTTGTATTGTTTTTTTTTTTTTTTTTTGTTTCTATTTCACTGATCTCTGCTCTGGCTTTTATTATTCCTTACCTTATTATTAGGTTTGATTTGTTTTCACATTTTTGACTTACTTCATTAAACTATTTATTTGAAATCTCTGATTTTTTTTTCAAATGGGGGACTTAGATCTAGAAATTTCCCTCAAAGGACTGTCATTGTGTCTCAGAGGTTTTGTTGTTGTATTTTGGTTTTCAATTAGATTAAAAACTTTTTACGTTCATTTCCCAATTTTCCAGTGTCATCATTCAGTGACGAGTTTTTTCATCTTCATGAAATTTTGTAATTACTGTAGAATTGTTTGCTTTCAATCTAATTTTAATTTCAATTTCAATTTGAAATTCAATTTCAATTGAGTTGATATGATATCAGGAGTCATTTAAAAGTTTTTGATTTTGTAAATATTTGTTTTGTGCTCTAATTATAATTTAAATGTTTGTTAACTGTGCTTTTCATGTTGCTGAGTTTTGGTGTTGTATGTGTACTTTAATGGTCCTTTGTGTTTTAATAATTATGACTCATATTTGTGTTCACAGTCCCTCTGCTGTTTATTCCTCTCCAGACCAAATAATGCTTCCTTTATTTTCTTTAGGTTTGATTTGTTGAATATAAAATTTTTAGTCTGTTAATTGGAAAGTTTTTCTTTCTCCTTCAATTACAGTGGGTAGTTTTCTGGGGACTATTAGCCTAGGCTAACTTTCATAGTCATTTAGCACACAGAATGCATTGCTGCTAGGTCATCTGGTTTTTAAAGTTTCTATTGCTAAAGCAACTGTCTTTTGATGGAATTTTCCTTTTTTGTGATTTACATTTCTTCTCTTTAATTTTTCAAAACACTTTGTTATATCTCCTTAGTGTTTTAACTGGAATATTCTGTGGACATTTTTTTCTTGGTATCTGTGCTTCTTATACTGCTCTCTCTCTCTCTCTCTCTCTCTCTCTCTCTCTCTCTCTCTCTCTCTCTCTCTTTTGTGGGAACGCATTCTTCTATGATCTTGTTGAAGTTTTGGTTTATGCCATTGACTTGGGATTCTTCTTCATGAACTTTATAATTGAATGTTTGATTTTTTTTCATTGTGTGAAAAAACACATAGTGTAAAAATACACATTTCTGTATATTCCTTTCCATGGCTTTTTGTTTGTTTTATTTTAATTTTATATTCCTTTCTGGTTTAGTCTAGAGTGTCAGAGACCATCCTGTGAGAAAGCAAGCCCTTCACAATCTCCCTGACAGGCCAAATGGCCTCGTCATAGGAGCTGGTTATCACTTCCTCCTCCCTATACCCTTCCTGGCATCTGAGGCTGTAAAAGCTGAATTATAGTCCCCTCTTCCCTGTCTCTCCCTGACTCCCAGGCCATCCAAGGACATGAGTTATGCCTGAGCCCAGTCTGGCACCCAAGTCTGTCAAGGAGGATCTATGTTCTAGAGATAAGATGCAGAGTGTCCGATGCCTGGCACCTCACTTCGGCACCCATGTTAGCAGAAGCCCGCTTCTATGTTCTTTGTAAAATTCCCCCTCGACCCCTCCCCTATTCCCCGGGATGTATGCTTTAAAAGAAGGCACCGCAGCCTAATAAACGAGACCTTGATAGGTACCATCTTCTTGGTCTCCTGCCTCTCCTTCCCTTCCTCTCATTTCTTTCCAGGTTTGTGGTCTCCCTCGCACCCACAAATAACTGAATTCCGCGGGCCATGATAAGTGGCACCCAAAGTGGGGCGAGGTCCAGATCCTAATTCCTACAGGTGGAGGTTCCAGAGAAGTTCGTCACGACCCCAAGAATTTAGAATTAGTGAAGGACCCCTTCCACCACTCATGGAAGAGTGAGACGTCCTTGGTGAGTTGATTTATCTCCACGCCAGGATTTGGGAAATAAGCTATCTAAAGAGGTAGCCTTCGTTAAAGGCTTAAAAATAGTAATCAGAGAAAGAGGAGTACGAGTTAAAAAGAAAGATTTGATAGACTTTTTTATTTTTATAGACCAGGTATGTCCATGGTTTATTATAGATAAAGCAGAGATACATTGTAAAAAATGGTAAAAGGTAGGTAGAGTTTTAAATAATAAACTAGCTAATGAGGGTCCCGATGCAGTCCCTGCAACTGTCTTTTCTTATTGAGGAGTAACTATCAGAAGCAGCTACTGTGCCTCCTCTCCCTTCTCTGGCAGAATTCCCAGAAGAAGGAGATAAAGAATTAGAGTCTGAACATGAGAGAGAGAAAATAAGTTTCAGAAAAGTAGTAATCCCCTGTTTGGGACTTTTTAGCAATAAAGATGGAAAATACAAATAAGCTATTTCAGAGCTCTCCTAGGGACAAAAGGAAAACAGGAGACGTCCTGCTTCCTCTCTGGCTCCTATGGAGATATTCTTAGCTCTGGTTAGGATATCTGGGTCCCATTGAGACATCAAGTTCTATTCCCTGTCTGTCTTTGTTTGTTTTTGGTGCACCAAATTGTCCATATGTCTGTCAATTTATGTTTGTTTTGTTTTGTTGTTTAAATGATTGTTGTTCTGTGTTTCATATGAAAAAATGGTTAAAACTTTATCTGCTGGCTGTCCATCCTTTGATTTAGTTTAACTTGTTTAAAAAGCAGTCTCAATTTGCACAGCAGAAACTGATAAGTTATGCTGCACTGTGGCTGGGAATCAAGTACAGCTGGAAAAGAACTGCTGGGAGCCAATTGCAAAAGGATCTCTTAAAGGGGCAGGCAGCCTTTTGCTTGTAACAGAAAGTTAGCTTAAAATTAAGAACTCAGGGTTGGAGTTATTCTAAACAACATGAACCCAGGTAAACAAGTCTTTAAAGATACTTCAAAATAGGGATAATCTTTGGGCCAGGACTCTAGCAAAATGTTCAGATTGAGGAAATGTTTGTGTTTGGGTTGACGCTGAACTCAGAGGGGAGCAGCCTCAGCGAGGCTTGTGTGGCACTTCTTTTGCTTTGCAAACCGTGCCTAGGGAAACCTGGAACTTCAGCTCTCCCTCCCTTTCTTTTAGCTGAAAGAGCCTTGTTACAGACCTAGCCAGATGTTGTTCTGAATAAAGTTTAAATTCAAAGTTTATAAAAGGTCAATCAGGCTGTGGAATTTATCAAGACATTGCGATTTGACTTGCCTACTTTATATAAAGTTATAGTGTACAGAATTTGCTTATATGTATGTGTCTGTTCCTTGTTCCAAACAGCCATTAATTTGCTTATTACAGAATATTGATATTTGATCTATTGCATACCATCATTTTAAATAAAATAATCATTATTCCATAGATAAGTTAAAAAATGTTTTTATGCATGCTCCTATATCTTCTATAAATTCATGCATGCATGCATCCCATTTACTGTGTTTAAAAAACAGCTTTTATATGGGAGAAAAGAATATGTGAATTGAATCACATGCTTATTCTTTTGAGTTTCCTCCTGCTTCAGCACAGATAATTAAACTTGTGCTGTAGATGGTGTTTTAAAATGTTGAACCAAACTTTAAGTTGTATATTAATAGTCAATATTATATCTCAGAGCTTGCAATTGCTTAAAATTTTCATCCCTCAGATGCTATTAATTCTCTAGCTTACAATTGTGTATGCAAATTATATAAAAAAAATACTGTTCCTTTAAGAAGACTGTTTTATGACAGTTAAGAAATTGTCCTGGGTTGCCTGGAAAAGACCCCCCAGGATTTGCTTGTGTGTTATAGAGGTTTACATAAAGCTTTAACTGATAAAGATTACAGATAGCTCCTGAAAAAATACAAACTCATGATCCTTATAATTATTTGGGCTTTAGACATACTGATCAAGCTGTTTTTCCCTAGAAGATAGTTATTTGCAGAGACAACTTAAGGACTTTCTCTTATTTCTGATTAATAAATAAATAAATTATATGCATGTGACTATAATAACTTTTCAAGCATTCTAGTTACGACCACTCTTCAAGAGAAACAATTTAAAGTTTAATTAGTCACTGCCCATGTTATATTAAAACCGACTATAACAGTCGAGTATTTAAGTGGTTTTGTCAACAAATTTATAATTCTCAAAGACAAGGCATTATAGAACTTTAAAACTCTACCTTCTAAAAAACAAAAAAGGGAAAAATTATACCCCTGTGCACATTATTTAAATCATACTTTTATTTTTAAAAATTTTGAAATTTGGATGTCAAAGAACGTAATCTCAAAAGCTGATGCCTGTACATGGAATATGTTCTAGCTGGGCTGCTTTGTCTGGCCTAAACTTGTAGAGACTTGAAGTACAAAGGTGGTGGGATATTTAGGGGGGATATTCAGCTTAGAGGAGAAGGAGAAATGGGGAATGGATTGTGGGAGGGGTTGACCCAGAGGGGGCCAGAAAGCAGAATGTAAAGTGAATAAGTAAAAATTAAGTCAACTTAAAACAACAACAAAATAAATTACTTTTCATTTTATTAGTTAATTTATTTATTTACATTTCAAATATTAGCCCCCATTCCCTTCTCTCTTCTCCTGCTTCTATGAGGGTGCTCCTACACCTGCCTACCCTTTCCTGCTTCAGTGCCCTAGCGTTCCCCTATCCTGGGTCATCAAGTCTCCACAGGACCAAGGGCTTCCCCTCACATTGATGCCAGATAAAGCAATCCACTGCTACATATCCAGCTGGAGCAATGTGTACCCATTGTGTACTCTTTGGTTGATGGTTTAATCCCTGAGATCTTTTATGGGGGTCTGTTTGGTTGATATTGTTCTTCCTATGAGGTTGTAAGCCCCTTCAACTCTGTCAGTCCTGGCCCTAATTAGGGCAAGGAGTTGTTAATTAACAATGTGTATACTTGGTACTAACATTACCAATAGAAGGAACCAGAGTTCTATGAATAAATGAATAACTCTATTCCAAGTCAAAAAATTCACATTTTCTTTTTGTTGTTGCAAAGTGTACATTATAGTATCAGTAAGTACGGAAGTACTCAGATATACTTACTTCAATTTGGATGAAGACATGCCCAGGGCAACTAAGAGATCCCTCAGTAGTCAATCACGTGAACAACTGAAGAAAGCAAGTAGTTATTATGCAAGGATTTGAGATTAATAACCCAAAGTTCACACTAAAATAAATAATCAATCAAATAAGTACATGAAAGGGGAGACTGCTTTCCAAGAAGAACTACAAATTATCACTGTATGTACCTCAGCCTCTAGACTCTATTTATTATGAGCTGGCTATGTTTTGCAACTTCTTGCCCAGTACTGTAAAATATCTGAAATAAAGTAACATTTTAGAGAAGAAAGTTATCAAACAATACCTCAAACCAGGAGATTAAGACTAATGTTTATTGTGACTAGCCATGTACCTGCTAAGCATCTTTGAAAAGATGTTGTGAGAATCCATTCTGTTGTCTCCTTCACAAAAATCCGTACACATTCTCATAGGAAGAGAAACAACCAACCAGCATAAACCATGGGAGAGAACTTCTATAAAATACCAGACCAACTGTCTTGACCTCTTTTCAAAGGCATCAACAATAACGAAAAAAGATTATTATAATAGACTACGAAAATTTAGTGGTTTGCTGCACAGAATGCTAGAACAGGAGGAAACTCAAGTCTCAAGAAGAAACAAGAGAAAAACCAGAGAAATCTAAAGAAAGTATGATTTTTTGAAGAAGGAAACATCAAAGAGATGAGGTAACAGGCGATTGTCAGTTAAAGAGTTGGAGATGAAACTGAAAGATTTGTTTAGGAGAAGAGGAAGGATAATAAAGACCCGAAGATGACCTGTCTTTATCATCAGCCTCCCTCATCAACCCATCCTTCTGTCTTAGCATCCAACATCTGCAGGAACTCACTGAAAACATGTTGGCCAGAAAAGCATGGAGGCGATCTCCAGATTTTCATGCTTCCTCCTCTCCTCCTCATCCTCAGCTTTGTAGTAGACTTCCATCTGTGAACTCTCCTCCATCTCTGTCTGCATTCCTAGGGACTAAGCATACCTGGAGGCACATTCTGCTTTCTTCTTCCTGAGGACCCCACACCTCAGGTGCCCAGTCCATCTCCATTCCTAACTTCCAGCTCCCAACCCCTAGAATCACATTCTAACCAGAGACTCCAGTGGCTACATCTGACAGGATCTCAAAAGCATTCTTTACCAATCATACCCTCAGTTACTTTTCTCTCCTAAGAATTAAAAAGGGCAACAGAAACTAAGTGATATAACTTTCAAAGAACTAAGCAAAGACAAGACCAAATATCAGAACCCAGAATTAAATCATCCTGACCCCAGATACATAGGTGCCAGCTAAACACCATAGTCAGCAACTGTCAGGCAAATATGCCCCCACTAAAGTCTAGCAACCCTACAAATAAGAAATACAGTATATTTTTGGTTGTGAACCTAGTCCTGCTCTTTTCTAAAGGAAAACAGAGGAGGGTTGATTTGGATGAGAGTAGAGGTGGAAGGGAGCTGGGTAAATGAAGGAGGGAAAAACACATAGGATATACTGTAGGAGAGAAGAATCTATTCTCAATAAAAAGTGCAATATAACTGAAGGATCTGACAAGGACTTTATAATTGCATTTATAAATATTTTAGCAGTTCTTAAAGAGAAATTAATAAATCCATTAAGGAAGTCTATGAAAACCCAAACAGTGGAATGAAATGAAGAAATCGAGCCAAGATTTTCAAGTGGAAAAAGATTTAATAAAGAAAAGCCAAACTGAAGGAAAACCAGAAAAAAAATGTGGAAACTTGAACAGGAACTTTAGAGGAAATCCATACCAAGAAAATACAAAGAATAGAAGAGAGAATCTCAGTCATGAAAGAAAGAAGAAATTGTTATACTTCAGGGATGTAGAGAAAGTACCCAAGAAGCTGAAGGGGTCTGCCGTCCTAGAGGAGAAACAACAATATGAAGGAACCAATACTCCCAGAGCTCCGTGGGGATAAGCCACCAATCAAAGAAAACACATGCTAGGACAGGTGTCTCTAGATGCATATGTAGCAGTGGATGACCTAGTTGGCCATCAATGGGAGAAGAGGCCCTTGGACTTGAGAAGATTCTATGTCCCAGTATAGGGGAATGCCGGGGCCAGGAAGCAGGAGTGGGAGTGTTGGGGAGCAGGGGGAGGGGGTGGATGGGGGAATTTCAGGGAGGAAACTAGGAAAGGGGATACCGTTTGAAATGTAAATAAAGAAAATATCTAATAAAAAGAAAAAAATTCCAGTCATAAACCACCCAGGAATTCTGGGACACTATGGAAATATCAAATCTACAAATCTTAGCAATAGAGGAAGTAGAAGAAATCAGGGTCATAAGTACAGAAAATACTTTTAAAAAAGTATAGAAGGAGCGAAGCATCAAGGTGAAAAAGCATACAGAACAACCACATCAACTGGATAAAAATTATTCCTTAGGATTGCAATAATGAAAACACTAATTGTACAGAAAAAAAAAAAAAAAACTCAAGGAGACAAAAACAAACAAACAAAAGAAGCAAAGAATGAAATAAAAGATAGTAAAAGCTGCAAGGGAAAAAACCCAAATAACATAAAAAGGAAGACGTTTTAGAATAATATTCAACAGAGATTCTAAAATCCAGAAGGGCTTTTGACAAATGTTCTACAAAGTTCAAGAGCCTACAGATAATACCTCAGACTACTTTACCCATTAAAAATCTCAATCACAATAGATGAAGAAAGATATTCTATGTTAAGCAAATGAGGGCAATATCTATTTTCAAATTCAGTGCTACAGAAGGCACTAGAAGGAAAATTTTAAGTTAAAGAGACTATCTTAACCAATAAAATATAAGTAATAAGTACTATTGGACCAGAAAGTCCAAAAGAAGGGGAAAACCTCCACACTACAACAAAATAAAGAGAATCAACAAACACAGTTCATTGGTAACTCTTACCATCAAAGGTCTCAATTCCTAGTTTAAAAGAAAAATACAGAATAACAGAATGGATTTGAAAGCAGGATCCATTCTTCTGCCACAGTAAAAAAACTCACTTTAACATAAAGTATAAAAATCACCTAGGCCTAAAAGAGTAGAAGAGATATTCTCAGCCAAAAAGACCTAATAAGCTACCCAGTGTAGCCAGTTTAATATCTGAGAAAAGAGACAGCAAAACAAAACTAATCAGAAGAGATAGGTCATTATCTACTCATAAAAGGAAAAATCACCAAAAGGATGCTGAAATTCATAGTCTCTATGATCCAAACACAAAGACACCAAAGTTCATAAAATAAACACTACTTTAGTTGAAATTACATATTAACCTTCACAAATTGATATTGGGAGACTTTAATAACCTACTTCAATAAACAGTCATCCAGACAAAAATAAGTGGAGAAATACTGTATCTAACTGATTTCATAAATCAACCTGACCTAAAAGACTTTTACAGAACATTTACTCAAACACAAAAGACTATACCATCTTCTGAGCAGCTTACGACACTTTTTCCAAAATTGTCCATGTTTTTAGACACAAGGCAAGTCTTAGCAGATACAAGAAAATTTAAATAACATTCTGCATCCCACCAGACCAGTATGGATTAAAGCTGGATATCAACAACAACTGAAATAACAGAAAGCTTACAGACAAATTTAAAATGGACAACTATCTACTGAATGAAAAATGAGTCAAAAAAGAAACTAAAGACTTTCTAGAATTGAGTAAAAATAAGTACCCAGAATTAAGGGACAAAAATGAAAGTAGATATCAGAGGAAAAAATATATACCAAGAAGCAAAAAATTATACCACTAAGCAAAAAAAAAAAAAAAAAAAAGAAAGAAAGAAAAAAGTAGAGAGACAGAGAGAGAAACAGAGACAGAGAGACAGAGAGAGATCTCAGAACTATCACCTGAACAGAACTGAAAGCTTTAGCAGGAAAAGACAAAATAACACCCAATAGGATTAGTGACAGGAAATAATCAAGCTCATGGATAAAGAATGATAGACACAAACAAAAAATACAAAGAATGAAACAAATTTGCTTCACTGAGGAACTCAGTAAAATTGAACATTTTCTCAAATTAACAAAAATATGGAGAATGAAGATACAAACCAACAAAATACAAAGGAAACCAAGGAAATGCAGAGAATCACAAGGACAAACTTTAAAGCTCCTACTCCAGCAAATTGGAAAATCTAAAGAAAGTGGACAATTTTCTTGGTATATATACCACCTATCAAAGGTGAATTAAGATCAGGTGAACAAATCAAACAGACCTATAACACCTAGTGAAATAGAAGCAGTAATTATAAGTTTTCCAACTAAAAAACACAAAGCCTAAGTCCTGATGGTTTTGACAGAGAATTCTACCAGACATTGGAAAAAAAAAAAAAAAAAAGAGTTAATGCTTATGTGCCTCAAATTATTCTACAAATTAGAAAAATACAGAATATTGCCCAATTCATTTTACAATTTACCAGTTACTTTGATACTTAAATCTCATAAATAACAATAAAAAAGAATTATAGAAAAATTTCACTCATGAACCTAAATGCAAAAAAACCTCAATAAAATACTTGTAAACTGTACGCAAGAATACACAAGAAGATCACCCATCATGGTCAAGTAGGCTTCATCCTAGAGCTTTGGGGATGGTTCAATATACAGAAATCAGTATATAAAATCCACACTATAAACAAGGTGAAAGAAAATAAACACACGTTCATCTCCTTTTATTTAGGAAAAAAAACTTTTTACAAAATTTAACACCTCTTTTATGATAAAATGCCTTGGGAAGAACACAGATACACGAGTCACAATACCTAAACATAATAAAACTATTTAAAGCAAACCCATAGCCAATATCAAACTAAATTGAGAGAAACTCAAAGCATTTCCAATAAAATCAGAATAAGACAAAGTTTTCCATTTTCTCCATAGCTTGCTTATATTGTACTTCTAGTATTAGCTAGAGTCGTAAGAGAACTGAAGGAGATCAAAGGGACATAACTGGAAGAGAAGTCAAAGAATCTTTATTTCCAGATGATATAGAAGAGGTGGAAAGAGTGTAAGAGCCAAAAGGGATGGATGACAGCAAGAAATCAAGGCCTTCTAGACAAAACAGACCTGTCTCTCATAGGAATTCACAAAGACTAAGGTATCATGTTCAGGGTCAGCACAGGTCTCCACCACATGGAGTCTTAGAGCTGAAAGCAGAAGTGAACATCTGTCCATATCCTTAACCCAGAAGCTATCTCCAAATGATGGCCACTGGAGGAAAAAAATGGTTTTCTACAGGGGAGTCTTCCTGGGGAAACAAACCACTCTTTTTTTTTTATTACATATTTTCCTCAATTATATTTCCAGTGCTATCCCAAAAGTCCCCCACACCCTTCCCACCCACTCCCCTCATCACCCATTCCCATTTTTTGGTCCTGGCGTTCCCCTGTACTGGGGCATATGAAGTTTGCAAGACCAATGGGCATCTCTTTCCAGTGAAGGCCGACTAGGCCATCTTTTGATACATATGCAGCTAGAGTAAAGAGGTCCTGGGTACTGGTTAGTTCATAATGTTGTTCCACCTATAGGGTTGCAGATCCCTTTAGCTCCTTGGGTACTTTCTCTAGCTCCTCCATTGGGGGCCCTGTGATCCATCCAATAGCTGACTGTGAGCATTCACTTATGTGTTTGCTAGGCCACGGCATAGTCTCGCAAGAGACAGCTACATCTGGGTCCTTTCGATAAAATCTTGCTAGTGTATGCAATGGTGTCAGCGTTTGGAAGCTGATTATGGGATGGATCCCTGGATATGGCAGTGTCTACATGGTCCATCCTTTCGTCTCAGCTCCAAACTTTGTCTCTGTAACTCCTTCCATGGGTGTTTTGTTCCCAATTCTAAGAAGGGGCAAAGTGTCCACACTTTGGTCTTCGTTCTTCTTCAGTTTCATGTGTTTTGCAAATTGTACTTTATATCTCGCTATACTAAGTTTCTGGGCTAATATCCACTTATCAGTGAGTACATATCATTTGAGATCTTTTGTGATTGTGTTACCTCACTCATGATGATGCCTTCCAGGTCTAAACATTTGCCTAGGAATTTCAAAAATTCATTCTTTTTAATAGCTGAGTAGTTCTTCATTGTGTAAATGTACCACATTTTTTTGTATCCATTCCTCTGTTAAGGGGCATATGGGTTATTGCCAGCTTCTGGCTATTATAAATAAGGCTGCTATGAACATAGTGGAGCATGTGTCCTTCTTACCAGTTGGGACATCTTCTGGATATATGCCCAGGAGAGGTATTGCTGGATCCTCTGGTAGTACTATGTCCAATTTTCTGAGGAACCGCCAGACTGATTTCCAGAGTGGTTGTACAAGCTTGCAATCCCACCAACAATGGAGAAGTGTTCCTCTTTCTCCACATCCTCCGCAGCATCTGCTGTCACCTGAATTTTTGATCTTAGCCATTCTGACTGTTGTAAGATGGAATCTCAGGGTTGTTTTGATTTGCATTTCCCTGATGATTAAGGATGCTGAACATTTTTTCAGGTGCTTCTCAGCCATTTGGTATTCCTCGGGTGAGAATTCTTTGTTTAGCTCTGAGCCCCATCTTTTAAGGGGGTTATTTGATTTTATGGAGTCAACCCTCTTGAGTTCTTTATATATATTGGATATTAGTCCCCTATCTGATTTAAGATAAGTAAAGATCCTTTCCCAATCTGTTGGTGGCCTTTGCTTCTTCAAGGCAAAAGACAAACCACTCTCAAAAGAAGGACCTATACCTTCTAATAAATGGTCAGCATAAAAGAAATTCAATGTCATCTTGGAGATTATATGTATCAAAATGTTCAGTAAGGACATTTTTTCTATATTACAGGCCTTATGTGTATAGACTATAACTTTTGGTTTTGTGTTTTATGTGATTTCTGTGTGTGAATATGTGTGTCTCTTTGTTTATATGTTTTCTGTGTTCTTTGCCTCTTTTTCATGTTTGGCTGCTTGTCATATTCAGATTTGTTTTTTCTTATTTATTTTATTAATATTTCTTAGATGTATATTTGTTCTTTAAGGAGAGACTTCTGTGATGTAATTCTGAAAATGAGGTGAGAGGTGGGGAAGGAACTGGGTAAAATAGGAGAGGGGAAACAAAAATCAAAGTACATTATATAAAAAGATCTACTTTCAATATATGAAATGGGAAATGTTTATTTTAGGAAGTAATGCATTGATATAGATGATGAAACATGCCTGTTATCCAGGACTCAAAAGGCTAAGCTATGAGGAGCATTCATATCCTGGCTACATAATGATTCCAAGGCCCCTTGTGTTATGTAATTAGACTTTGTCTCAACAAACCCTCAAAACAATAATAATAGAATAATGGCAATAGAGGTTACTTAATTATCTTGAATGGCTCAGACTAATGTGAATTATTTTTAACCTAAAAATTAATTAGGAACTATACAGAAACTATGAGCTATCTTAACATATTTTCTGTAAATGAAAGAAAATTCTAAATTTTAAATTACACTAAAAGCCTATAATATAAACCTCTTCAAATGAAATATGTTTATGTTTAAAGAGATACACTTGAAAAACATATTGTAATGACAGTCATATTTTCCATCAAATTTTCAGAAATATTAATGAATACTTCATAAAAATATACTTTTCTTCATGAGAAATTTCCGTAGCTGCCATTGTTTAGCTACATAAACCCTACCTCTGCCAATCTGACAACATTAAGCTCTATATTTGTATAATTAATTAGCTCATCTGTATATTAGATTTTCAAGCTTCATCAGCTTAATGAGGAAAGCAGAACTGGTGGGATATTTTTGGTGCACATCCATTATCTGATTTGCTGACACTTGTTAGTACTGTGCCCTTGAGTTCTAGCCACATGGAGCATTACCTCCACTGGGAGCAAATAAATACTAATTCTATCACATTTAAATTTTAAAATGTTACATCTAGGTTACATCAACATCAGTTTTCTTTTTTTTTCTCTCTTTTTTTTTATTAGGTATTTTCCTCATTTTCATTTCCAATGCTATCCCAAAAGTCCCCCATAACCACCCCTCACCCAATCCCCTACCTACCCACTCCCCCTTTTTGGCCCTGGAGTTCCCCTGTACTGGGGCACATAAAGTTTGCAAGTCCAAAGGGCCTCTCTTTCCAGTGATGGCTAACTAGGCCATCTTTTGATACATATGCAGCTATAGATAAGAGCTCTAGGGTACTGGTTAGTTCATATTGTTGTTCCACCTATAGGATTGCAATTCCCTTTAGCTTCTTGGGTACTTCCTCTAGCTCCTCCATTGGGGGCCGTGTGACCCATCCAATAGCTGACTGTGAGCATCCACTTCTGTGTTTGCCAGGCCCTGGCATAGTCTCACAAGAGACAGCTATATCTGGGTCCTTTCAGCAAAATCTTGCTAGTGTATGCAATGGTGTCAGCGTTTGGAAGCTGATTATGGGATGGATCCCTGGATATGACAATCACTAGATCGTCCATCCTTTCGTCACAGCTCCAAATTTTGTCTCTGTAAATCCTTCCATGGGTGTTTTGTTCCAATTTCTAAGAAGGGGCAAAGTGTCCACACTTTGGTCTTCGTTCTTCTTCAGTTTCATGTGTTTTGCAAATTGTATCTTATAATTTGGGTATCCTAAGTTTCTGGGCTAATATCTACTTATCAGTGAGTACATATTGTGCGAGTTCCTTTGTGATTGGGTTACCTCATTCAGGATGATGCCCTCCAGGTCTAAAAATTTGCCTAGGAATTTCAAAAATTCATTCTTTTTAATAGCTGAGTAGTACTGCATTGTGTAAATGTACCACAATTTTGTATCCATTCCTCTGTTGAGGGGCATCTGGGTTCTTTCCAGCTTCTGGCTATTACAAGTAAGGCTGCTATGAACATAGTGGAGCATGCGTCCTTCTTACAGGTTGGGACATCTTCTGGATATATGCCCAGGAGAGGTATTGCGGAATCCTCCAATATGTCCAATTTTCTGAGAAACCGCCAGACTGATTTCCAGAGTGGTTGTACAAGCCTGCAATCCCACCAACAATGAAGGAGTGTTCCTCTTTCTCCACATCCTCGGCAGTATCTGCTGTCACCTGAATTTTTGATCTTAGCCATTCTGACTGTTGTGAGATGGAATCTCAGGGTTGTTTTGATTTGCATTTCCCTGATGACTAAGAATTTTGAACATTTTTTCACGTGCTTCTCAGCCATTCGGTATTCCTCAGGTGAGAATTCTTTGTTCAGCTCTGAGCACCATTTTTTAATGGGGTTATTTGATTTTCTGGAGTCCACCTTCTTGAATTCTTTATATATATTGGATATTAGTCCCCTATCCGATTTGGGATAGGTAAAGAGCCTTTCCCAATCTGTTTGTGGTCTTTTTGTCTTATTGACGGTGTCTTTTGCCTTGGAGAAGCTTTGCAATTTTATGAGGTCCATTTATCGATTCTCGATCTTACAGCACAAGCCATTGCTTTTCTATTCAGGAATTTTTCCCCTGTACCCATATGTTCGAGGCTTTTCGCTATTTTCTCCTCTATAAGTTTCAGTGTCTCTGGTTTTATGTGGAGTTCCTTAATCCACTTAGATTTGACCTTAGTACAAGGAGATAGAAATGGATCAATTGGCATTTTTCTACATGATAACTGCCAGTTGTGCCAGCACCATTTGTTGAAAATGATGTCCTTTTTTCCACTGGATGGTTTTAGCTTCCTTGTCAAAGATCAAGTGACCATAGGTGTGTGGGTTCATCTCTGGGTCTTCAATTCTGTTCCATTGGTCTACTTGCCTGTCACTATACCAGTACCATGCAGTTTTTATCACAATTGCTCTGTAGTACAGCTTTAGGTCAGGCCTGGTGATTCCACCAGAGCTTCTTTTGTCCTTGAGAAGAGTTTTTGCTATCCTAGGTTTTTTGTTATTCCAGATGAATCTGCCGATTGCCCTTTCTAATTCGTTGAAGAATTGAGTTGGAATTTTGATGGGGATTGCATTGAATCTGTAGATTGCTTTTGGCAAGATAGCCATTTTTACAATGTTGATCCTGCCAATCCATGGGCATGGGAGATCTTTCCATCTTCTGAGATCTTTAATTTTTTTCTTCAGAGACTTGAAGTTCTTATCGTACAGATCGTTCCCTTCCTTATTAGAGTCACACCAAGGTATTTTATATTATTTGTGACTATTGAGAAGGGTGTTGTTTCCCTAATTTCTTTCTCAGCCTATTTATCCTTTGTGTAGAGAAAGGCCATTGACTTGTTTGAGTTAATTTTATATCCAGCTACTTCATTGAAGCTGTTTATCAGGCTTAGGAGTTCTCTGGTGGAATTTTTAGGGTCACATATATATACTATCATATCATCTGCAAAAAGTGATATTTTGACTTCTTCCTTTAAAATTTGTAACCCCTTGATCTCCTTTTGTTGTCTAATTGCTCTGGCTAGGACTTCAAGTACAATGTTGAATAGGTAGGGAAAGAGTGGACAGCCTTGTCTAGTCCCTGATTTTAATGAGATTGATTCCAGCTTCTCACCATTTACTTTCATGTTGACTACTGGATTGCTGTAGATTGCTTTTATCATGTTTAGGTATGGGCCTTGAATTCCTGATCTTTCCAAGGCTTTTATCATGAATGGGTGTTGGATTTTGTCAAATGCTTTCTCAGCATCTAACGAGATGATCATGTGGTTTTCGTCTTTGAGTTTGTTTATATACTGGATTACATTGATGGATTTTCGTAAATTGAACCATCCCTGCATTCCTGAGATGAAACTTACTTGGTCAGGATGGATGATTGTTTTGATGTATTCTTGGATTCGGTTAGCAAGGACTGTATTGAGGATCTTTGCATCGATATTCATAAGGGAAATTGGTCTGAACTTCTCTATCTCTGTTGGGTCTTTTTGTGGTTTAGGTATCAGAGTAATTGTGGCTTCATAGAATGAGTTGGGTAGAGTACCTTCTGTTTCAATTTTGTGGAATAGTTTGTGAAGAATTGGGATTAGATCTTCTTTGAAGGTCTGATAGAACTCTGCACTAAACCCATCTGGTCCTGGGCTTTTTTTGGTTTGGAGACTCTTAATGACTGCTTCTATTTCTTTAGGGGATATAGGACTGTTTAGATTATTAACCTAATCTTGGTTTAACTTTGGTACCTGGTATCTGTCTAGAAACTTGTCCATTTCATCCAGGTTTTCCAGTTTTGTTGAGTATAGCCTTTTGTAGAAGGATCTGATGGTGTTATGGAATTCTTAAGGATCTGTTGTTATGTTTCCCTTTTCATTTCTGATTTTGTTAATTAGGATGTTGTCCCTGTGCCCTTTGGTGAGTCTGGCTAAGGGTTTATCTATCTTGTTGATTTTCTCAAAGAACCATCTCCTCGATTGGTTGATTTTTTGAATAGTTCTTCTTGTTTCCACTTGGTTGATTTTACCCCTGAGTTTGATTATTTCCTGCCTTCTACTCCTCTGGGTGAATTTGCTTCCTTTTGTTCTAGAGATTTTAGGTGTGTTGTCAAGCTGCTAATGTGTGCCCTCTCTAGTTTCTTTTTGGAGGCACTCAGAGCTATGAGTTTTCCTCTTAGAAATGCTTTCATTGTGTCCCATAAGTTTGGGTATGTTGTGGCTTCATTTCATTAAACTCCAAAAGTCCTTAATTTCTTTCTTTATTCCTTCCTTGACCAAGGTATCGTTGAGAAGAGTGTTGTTCAGTTTCCACGTGAATGTTGGCTTTCTATTATTTATTTTGTTATTGAAGATCAGTCTTAGTCCATGGTGATCTGATAGGATGCATGGGGCTATTTCAATATTTTTGTATATGTTGAGGCATGTTTTGTGACCAATTATGTGGTCAATTATGGAAAAGGTACCATGAGGTGCTGAGAAGAAGGTGTATCCTTTTGTTTTAGGATAAAATGTTCAGTAGATATCTGTTAAGTCCATTTGTTTCATCATTTCTGTTACTTTCTCTGTGTCCCTATTTAGTTTCTGTTTCCATGATCTGTCCATTGGTGAAATTGGTTTGTTGAAGTCTCCCACTACTATTGTGTGAGGTGCAATGTGTGCTTTGACCTTTACTAAAGTTTCTTTAATGAATGTGGCTGCCCTTATACTTGGAGCATGATTATTCAGAATTGAGAGTTCAACTTGGAAGATTTTACCTTTGATGAGTATGAAGTGCCCCTCCTTGTCTTTTTTGATGACTTTGGGTTGGAAGTCGATTTTGTTAGATATTAGCATGGTTACTTCAGCTTGTTTCTTCAGGCCATTTGCTTGGAAAATTGTTTTCCACCCTTTCATTCTGCGGTAGTGTCTATCTTTTTCTCTGAGATGAGTTTCTTGTAGGCATCAAAATGTTGTATCTTGTATGTGTAGCCTGTTTGTTTGTCTATATCTTTTTATTGGGGAGTTGAGTCCATTAATATTAAGAGATAATAAGGAAATGTAATTGTTGCTTCCCATTATTTTTGTTGTTAAAATTGGCATTCTGTGCTTGTGTCTGTCTTCTTTTAGGTTTGTTGAGAAATTATCTTCTTGCTTTTTCTAGGGCGTGTTTTCCGTCCTTGTATTGTTTTTTTCTTTTATTATGTTTTGAATGGCTGGATTCGAGGAAAGATAATGTGTGAATTTGTTTTTGTCGTGAAATACTTTGGTTTCTCCATCTATGGTAATTGAGAGTTTGACTGGGTATAGTAGCCTGGACTGGAATTCGGGTTCTCTTAGTGTCTGTATAACATCCGTCCAGGCTCTTCTGGCTTTTATAGTCTCTGGTGAAAAATCTGGTGTAATACTGATAGGTTTGCCTTTATATGTTACTTGATCTTTTTCCCTTACTGCTTTTAATATTCTATCTTTATTTAGTGCATTTGTTGTTCTGATTTTTACGTGTAGGGAGGAATTTATTTTCTGGTCCAGTCTATTTGGAGTTCTGTAGGCTTCCTTATTTATTTATTTATTTATTTATTTATTTTTATTTTTTTATTTATTACGCATTTTCCTCAATGACATTTCCAATGCTATCCCAAAAGTCCCCCATACCCTCCCCCCCCACTTCCCTACCCACCTATTCTCATTTTTTTGGCCCTGGCGTTCCCCTGTACTGGTGCATATAAAGTTTGTGTGTCCGATGGGCCTCTCTTTCCAGTGATGGCCAACTAGACCATCTTTTGATACATATGCAGCTAGAGTCAAGAGCTCCGGGGTACTGGTTAGTTCATAATGTTGTTCCACCTATAGGGTTGCAGATCCCTTTAGCTCCTTGGGTACTTTCTCTAGCTCCTCCATTGGGAGCCCTGTGATCCATCTATTAGCTGACTGTGAGCATCCACTTCTGTGTTTGCTAGGCCCCAGCATAGTTTCACAAGAGACAGCTACATCTGGGTCCTTTCGATAAAATCTTGCTAGTATATGCAATGGTGTCAGCGTTTGGATGCTGATTATGGGGTGGATGCCTGGATATGGCAGTCTCTACATGGTCCATCCTTTCATCTCATCTCCAAACTTTGTCTTTGTAACTCCTTCCATGGGTGTTTTGTTCCCAATTCTAAGGAGGGGCATAGTGTCCACACTTCAGTCTCCATTCTTCTTGAGTTTCATGTGTTTAGCAAATTGTATTTTATATCTTGGGTATCCTAGGTTTGGGGCTAATATCCACTTATCAGTGAGTACATATTGTGTGAGTTCCTTTGTGAATGTGTTACCTCACTCAGGATGATGCCCTCCAGGTCCATCCATTTGGCTAGGAATTTCATAAATTCATTCTTTTTAATAGCTGATTAGTACTCCATTGTGTAGATGTACCACATTTTCTGTATCCATTCCTCTGTTGAGGGGCATCTGGGTTCTTTCCAGCTTCTGGCTACTATAAATAAGGCTGCTATGAACATAGTGGAGCATGTGTCCTTCTTACCAGTTGGGGCATCTTCTGGATATATGCCCAGGAGATGTATTGCGGGATCCTCCGGTAGTACTATGTCCAATTTTCTGAGGAACCGCCAGACTGATTTCCAGAGTGGTTGTACAAGCCTGCAATCCCACCAACAATGGAGGAGTGTTCCTCTTTCTCCACATCCACACCAGCATCTGCTGTCACCTGAATTTTTGATCTTAGCCATTCTGACTGGTGTGAGGTGGAATCTCAGGGTTGTTGTTTTTTTTTCCATTTTTATTAGGTATTTAGCTCAATTACATTACCAATGCTATACCAAACGTCCCCCATACCCACCCACCCCCACTCCCCTACCCACCCACTCCCCCTTTTTGGCCCTGGCATTCCCCTGTACTGGGGCATACAAAGTTTGCGTGTCCAATGGGCCTTTCTTTCCAGTGATGGCCGATTAGGCCATCTTTTGATACATATGCAGCTAGAGTCAAGAGCTCCGGGGTACTGGTTGGTTCATAATGTTGTTCCACCTATAGGGTTGCAGATCCCTTTAGCTCCTTGGGTTCTTTCTCTAGCTCCTCCATTGGGAGCCCTGTGATCCATCCATTAGCTGACTGTGAGCATCCACTTCTGTGTTTGCTAGGCCCCGGCATAGTCTCACAAGAGATAGCTACATCTGGGTCCTTTCAATAAAATCTTTCTAGGGTATGCAATGGTGTCAGCGTTTGGATGCTGATTATGGGGTGGATCCCTGGATATGGCAGTCTCTACATGGTCCTTCCTTTCATCTCATCTTCAAACTTTGTCTCTGTAACTCCTTCCATGGGTGTTTTGTTCCCAATTCTAAGGAGGGGGATAGTGTCCACACTTCAGTCTTCATTCTTCTTGAGTTTCATGTGTTTAGCAAATTGTACCTTATATCTTGAGAATCCTAGGTTTGGGGCTAATATCCACTTATCAGTGAGTACATATTGTGTGAGTTCCTTTGTGAATGTGTTACCTCACTCAGGATGATGCCCTCCAGGTCCATCCATTTGGCTAGGAATTTCATAAATTCATTCTTTTTAATAGCTGATTAGTACTCCATTGTGTAGATGTACCACATTTTCTGTATCCATTCCTCTGTTGAGGGGCATCTGGGTTCTTTCCAGCTTCTGGCTATTATAAATAAGGCTGCTATGAACATAGTGGAGCATGTGTCCTTCTTACCAGTTGGGGCATCTTCTGGATAAATGCCCAGTAGAGGTATTGCTGGATCCTCCGGTAGTACTATGTCCAATTTTCTGAGGAACCACCAGACTGATTTCCAGAGTGGTTGTACAAGCCTGCAATCCCACCAACAATGGAGGAGTGTTCCTCTTTCTCCACATCCACGCCAGCATCTGCTGTCACCTGAATTTTTGATCTTAGCCATTCTGACTGGTGTGAGGTGGAATCTCAGGGTTGTTTTGATTTGCATTTCCCTGATGATTAAGGATGTTGAACATTTTTTCAGGTGCTTCTCTGCCATTCGGTATTCCTCAGGTGAGAATTCTTTGTTCAGTTCTGAGCCCCATTTTTTAATGGGGTTGTTCGATTTTCTGAAGTCCACCTTCTTGAGTTCTTTATATATGTTGGATATTAGCCCCCTATCTGATTTAGGATAGGTAAAAATCCTTTCCCAATCTGTTGGTGGTCTTTTTGTCTTATTGACAGTGTCTTTTGCCTTGCAGAAACTTTGGAGTTTCATTAGGTCCCATTTGTCAATTCTCGATCTTACAGCACATGCCATTGCTGTTCTGTTCAGGAATTTTTCTCCTGTGCCCATATCTTCAAGGCTTTTCCCCACTTTCTCCTCTATAAGTTTCAGTGTCTCTGGTTTTATGTGAAGTTCTTTGATCCACTTAGATTTGACCTTAGTAAAAGGAGATAAGTATGGATCGATTCGCATTCTTCTACATGATAACAACCAGTTGTGCCAGCACCAATTGTTGAAAATGCTCTTTCTTCCACTGGATGGTTTTAGCTCCCTTGTCGAAGATCAAGTGACCATAGGTGTGTGGATTCTTTTCTGGATCTTCAATTCTATTGCATTGGTCTACTTGTCTGTCTCTATACCAGTACCATGCAGTTTTTATCACAATTGCTCTGTAGTAAAGCTTTAGGTCTGGCATGGTGATTCCACCAGAAGTTCTTTTATCCTTGAGAAGACTTTTTGCTATCCTAGGTTTTTTGTTATTCCAGAAGAATTTGCAAATTGCTCCTCCAATTCGTTGAAGAATTGAGTTGGAATTTTGATGGGGATTGCATTGAATCTATAGATTGCTTTTGGCAAAATACCCATTTTTACAATGTTGATCCTACCAATCCATGAGCATGGGAGATCTTTCCATCTTCTGAGATCTTCTTTAATTTCTTTCTTCAGAGATTTGAAGTTTTTATCAAACAGATCTTTCACTTCCTTAGTTAGAGACACACCAAGATATTTTATATTATTTGTGACTATTGAGAAGGGTGTTGTTTCCCTAATTTCTTTCTCAGCCTGTTTATTCTTTGTATAGAGAAAGGCCATTGATTTGTTTGAGTTTATTTTGTATCCAGCTACTTCACCGAAGCTGTTTATCAGGTTTAGGAGTTCTCTGGTAGAATTTTTAGGGTCACTCATATATACTATCATATCATCTGCAAAAAGTGATATTTTGACTTCCTCTTTTCCAATTAGTATCCCCTTGATCTCCTTTTGTTGTCGAATTGCTCTGGCTAATACTTCAAGTACTATGTTGAAAAGGTAGGGAGAAAGTGGGCAGCCTTGTCTAGTCCCTGATTTTAGTGGGATTGCTTCCAGCTTCTCTCCATTTACTTTGATGTTGGCTACTGGTTTGCTGTATATTGCTTTTATCATGTTTAGATATGGGCCTTGAATTCCTGATCTTTCCAAGACTTTTATCATGAATGGGTGTTGGATTTTGTCAAATGCTTTCTCTGCATGTAATGAGATGATCATGTGAATTTTGTCTTTGAGTTTGTTTATATAATGGATTACATTGATGGATTTTCGTATATTAAACCATCCCTGCATCCCTGGAATAAAACCTACTTGGTCAGGATGGATGATTGCTTTAATGTGTTCTTGGATTCGGTTAGCAAGGATTTTATTGAGGATTTTTGCATCGATATTCATAAGAGAAATTGGTCTGAAGTTCTCTATCTTTGTTGGGTCTTTCTGTGGTTTAGGTATCAGAGTAATAGTGGCTTCATAAAATGAGTTGGGTAGAGTACCTTCTACTTCTATTTTGTGAAATAGTTTGGGCAGAACTGGAATTAGATCTTCTTTGAAGGTCTGATAGAACTCTGCACTAAACCCGTCTGGTCCTGGGCTTTTTTTGGTTGGGAGACTATTAATAACTGCTTCTATTTCTTTAGGGGATATGGAACTGTTTAGATGGTCAACTTGATCCTGATTCAACTTTGGTACCTGGTATCTGTCCAGAAATTTGTCCATTTCGTCCAGGTTTTCCAGTTTTGTTGAGTATAGCCTTTTGTAGAAGGATCTGATGGTGTTTTGGATTTATTCAGGATCCGCTGTTATGTCTCCCTTTTCATTTCTGATTTTGTCAATTAGGATTTTGTCCCTGTGCCCTTTAGTGAGTCTAGCTAAGGGTTTATCTATCTTGTTGATTTTCTCAAAGAACCAACTCCTCGTTTGGTTAATTCTTTGAATAGTTCTTCTTGTTTCCACTTGGTTGATTTCACCCCTGAGTTTGATTATTTCCTGCCGTCTACTCCTCTTGGGTGAATTTGCTTCCATTTTTTCTAGGGCTTTTAGATGTGTTGTCAAGCTGCTAGTATGTGCTCTCTCCCGTTTCTTCTTGGATGCACTTAGAGCTATGAGTTTCCCTCGTAGAAATGCTTTCATTGTGTCCCATAGGTTTGGGTACGTTGTGGCTTCATTTTCATTAAACTCTAAAAAGTCTTTAATTTCTTTCTTCATTCTTTCCTTGACCAAAGTATCATTGAGAAGAGTGTTATTCAGTTTCCACGTGAATGTTGGCTTTCCATTATTTATGTTGTTATTGAAGATCAGTCTTAGGCCATGGTGGTCTGATAGGATACATGGAACAATTTCAATCTTTTTGTATCTGTTGAGGCCTGTTTTGTGACCAATTATATGGTCAATTTTGAAGAAGGTCCCGTGAGGTGCTTAGAAGAAGGTATATCCTTTTGTTTTAGGATAAAATGTTCTGTAGATGTCTGTCAGGTCCATTTGTTTCATAACTTCTGTTAGTTTCACTGTGTCCCTGTTTAGTTTCTGTTTCCACGATCTGTCCATTGAAGAAAGTGGTGTGTTGAAGTCTCCCACTATTATTGTGTGAGATGCAATTTATGCTTTGAGCTTTACTAAAGTGTCTGTAATGAATGTGGCTGCCCTTGCATTTGGTGTGTAAATATTCAGAATTGAGAGTTCCTCTTGGAGGATTTTACCTTTAATGGGTATGAAGTGTCCCTCCTTGTCTTTTTTGATGACTTTGGGTTGGAAGTCGATTTTATCCGATATTAAAATGACTACTCCAGCTTGTTTCTTCAGTCCAATTGCTTGGAAAATTGTTTTCCAGCCTTTCACTTCGAGGTAGTGTCTGTCTTTTTCCCTGAGATGGGTTTCCTGTAAGCAGCAGAATGTTGGGTCCTGTTTGTGTAGCCAGTCTGTTAGTCTATGTCTTTTATTGGGGAATTGAGTCCATTGATATTAAGAGATATTAAGGAAAAGTAATTGTTGCTTCCTTTTATTTTTGTTGTTAGAGTTTGCATTCTGTTCTTGTGGCTGTCTTCTTTTTGGTTTGTTGAATGATTACTTTCTTGGTTGTTCTAGGGCGTGATTTCCGTCCTTGTATTGCTTCTTTTCTGTTATTATCCTTTGAAGGGCTGGATTCATGGAAAGATATTGTGTGAATTTGGTTTTGTCGTGGAATACTTTGGTTTCTCCATCTATGGTAATTGAGAGTTTGGCCGGGTATAGTAGCCTGGGCTGGCATTTGTGTTCTCTTAGTGTCTGTATAACATCTGTCCAGGCTCTTCTGGCTTTCATAGTCTCTGGTGAAAAGTCTGGTGTAATTCTGATAGGCCTTCCTTTATATGTTACTTGACCTTTCTCCCTTACTGCTTTTAATATTCTATCTTTATTTAGTGCATTTGTTGTTCTGATTATTATGTGTCGGGAGGAATTTCTTTTCTGGTCCAGTCTATTTGGAGTTCTATAGGCTTCTTGTATGATCATGGGCATCTCTTTCTTTATGTTTGGGAAGTTTTCTTCTATTATTTTGTTGAAGATATTAGCTGGCCCTTTAAGTTGAAAATCTTCATTCTCATCAATTCCTATTATCCGTAGGTTTGGTCTTCTCATTGTGTCCTGGATTTCCTGGATGTTTTGAGTTAGGATCCTTTTGCATTTTGTATTTTCTTTGACTGTTGTGTCGATGTTCTCTATGGAATCTTCTGCACCTGAGATTCTCTCTTCCATTTCTTGTATTCTGTTGCTGATGCTCGCATCTATGGTTCCAGATCTCTTTCCTAGGGTTTCTATCTCCAGCGTTGCCTCGCTTTGGGTTTTCTTTATTGTGTCTACTTCACTTTTTAGTTCTAGTATGGTTTTGTTCACTTCCATTACCTGTTTGGATGTGTTTTCCTGTTTTTCTTTAATGACTTCTACCTGTTTGGCTGTGTTTTCCTGCTTTTCTTTAAGGGCCTGTAACTCTTTAGCAGTGCTCTCCTGTAATTCTTTCAGTGACTTATGAAAGTCCTTCTTGATGTCCTCTATCATTATCATGAGAAATGTTTTTAAATCTGTGTCTAGATTTTCGGTTGTGTTGGTGTGCCCAGGACTAGGTGGGGTGGGAGTGCTGCGTTCTGATGATGGTGAATGGTCTTGATTTCTGTTAGTAGGATTCTTACGTTTGCCTTTTGCCATCTGGTAATCTCTGAAGCTAGCTGTTGTAGTTGTCACTGTTAAGCTTGTTCTTCAGGTGACTCTGTTAGCCTCTATAAGCAGACCTGGAGGGTAGCACTCTCCTTAGTTTCAGTGGGCAGAGTATTCTCTGCAGGCAAGCTCTCTTCTTGCAGGGCAGGTACACAGATATCTGGTGTTCGAACCAGACTCCTGGCAGAAGTTGTGTTCCACTCACTAGAGGTCTTAGGATCCCGTGTGGAATCATGTGTGGGCCCTTGCGGGTGTCAGGCGACTCCGCTGGCCAGGTAGCCCGGGGCTCGAGTGGAGCGGAAGGGGCTTGTGCCCCAGATTAGCCCCGGGTAGCCTGCTTCCCTATGTACTGCAGTCTCAGGTTTTTCGCAATTGGATTGGGGCAGGCGCTGTGTTCCACTCACCAGAGGTCTTAGTTCCCGTGGGGAGTTCTTTGTGGGCCCTTGCGGGTGTTGGACGAGACTCTGCTGGCAAGGTAGCCCGGGGCTCGAATGGAGCGGAAGGGGCTTGGGCCCCAGAGCAGCCCCTGGTAGCCTGCTTCCCTATGTACCGCAGTCTCAGGTTCCCTATGTCCAATTTTCTAAGGAAACGCCAGACTGATTTCCAGAGTGGTTGTACAAGCTTGCAATCCCACCAACAGTGGAGGAGTGTTCCTCTTTCTCCACATCCTCGGCAGCATCTGCTGTCACCTGAATTTTTATCTTTTCCATTCTTATTGGTGTGAGATGGAATCTCAGGGTTGTTTTGATTTGCATTTCCCTGATAATTAAGAATGTTGAAGATTTTTTCAGGTGCTTCTCTGCCATTCGGTATTCCTCGGGTGAGAATTCTTTGTTCAATTCTAAGCCCCATTTTTTTGGGGGGTTATTTGATTTTCTGGAGTTCACCCTCTTCAGTTCTTTATATATATTGGATATTAGTCCCCTTTCTGATTTAGGATAGGTAAAGATCCTTTCCCAATCTGTTGCTGTCCTTTTTATCTTATTGACAGTATCTTTTGCCTTGCAGAAGCTTTGAAGTTTCATGAGGTCCCATTTGTCGAATCTCGATCTTAAAGCACAAGCCATTGCTGTTCTATTCAGGAATTTTTCCCCTATGCCCATTTCCTCGAGGCTTTTCCGCACTTTCTCCTCTATAATTTTTAGTGTCTCTGGTTTTATGTGAAGTTCCTTTATCCACTTAGATTTGACCTTAGTACAAGGAGATAGGAATGGATCGATTCACATTCTTCTACATGAGAACAACGAGTTGTGCCAGCACCATATGTTAAAAATGTTGTCTTTCTTCCATTGGATGGTTTTAGCTCCCTTGTCAAAGATCAAGTGGCCATAGGTGTGTGGGTTCATTTCTGGGTCTTCAATTCTATTCCATTGGTCTACCTGTCTGTCACTATACAAGTACCATGCAGTTTTTATTACAATTGCTCTGTAGTAAAGCTTTAGGTCAGGGATGGTGATTTCACCAGACGTTCTTTTATCCTTGAGAAGAGTTTTTGCTATCCTAGGTTTTTTGTTATTCCAGATGAATTTTCAGATTGCTCTTTCTAATTCGTAGAAGAATTGAGTTGGAATTTTGATGGGGATTGCATTGAATCTGTAGATTGCTTTTGGCAAGATAGCCATTTTTACAATGTTGAACCTGCCAATCCATGAGCATGGGAGATCTTTCCATCTTCTGAGATTTTCTTTAATTTCTTTCTTCAGAGACTTGAAGTTCTCATCATACAAATCTTTCACTTTCTTAGTTAGAGTCACACCAAGATATTTTATATTATTTGTTACTATTGAGAAGGATGTTGTTTCTCAAATTTCTTTCTCACCCTGTTTATTCTTTGTGTAGAGAAAGGCCATTGACTTGTTTGAGTTAATTTTATATCCTGCTACTTCACAGAAGCTGTTTATCAGTTTTAGGAGTTCTCTGGTGGAATTTTTAGGGTCACTGATATATACTATCTTATCATCTGCAAAAAGTGATATTTTGACTTCCTCTTTTCCAATGTGTATCCCCTTGATCTTCTTTTGTTGTCGAATTGCTCTGGCTAGGACCTCAAGAACAATGCTGAATAGGTATGGAGAGAATGAACAGTCTTGTCTAGTCCCTGATTTTAGTGGGATTTCTTCTAAGCTTCTCACCATTTACTTTGATGTTGGCTACTGGTTTGCTGTAGACTGCTTTTATCATGTTTAGGTATGGGCCTTGAATTCCTGATCTTTCCAAGACTTTTATCATGAATGGGTCTTGGATCTTGTCAAATGCTTTTTCCGCATCTAACGAGATGATCATGTGGTTTTTGTCTTTGAATTTGTTGATATAATGGATTACGTTGATGGATTTCTGTATATTAAACCATCCCTGCATACCTGGAATAAACCCTACTTGGTCTGGATGGATGATTGCTTTAATGTGTTCTTGGAATCTGTTAGGGAGAATTTTATTGAGGAATTTTGCATCTATATTCATAAGGGAAATTAGTCTGAAGTTCTCTATCTTTGTTGGATCTTTCTGTGGTTTAGGTTTCAGAGTAATTGTGGCTTCATAGAATGAGTTGGGTAGAGTTCCATCTACTTCTATTTTGTGGAATAGTTTATGCAGAACTGGAATTAGATCTTCATTTGTAGGTCTGGTAGAACTCTGCACTAAATCCATGTGGTCCTGGGCTTTTTTTTTGGCTGGGAGACTATTATTGACTGCTTCTATTTCTTTAGGGGATATTGAACTGTTTAGATCATTAACTTGATGCTGATTCAACTTTGGTTTCCTGGTATCTGTCTAGAAATTTATCCATTTCATCCAGGTTTTCCAGTTCTGTTGAGTATAGCGTTTTGTAGAAGGATCTGATGGTTTTTGGATTTCTCCAGGATCTGTTGTTATGTCTCCTTTTTCATTTTTGATTTTGTTAATTAGGATGTTGTCCCTGTGCCCTCTAGTGAGTCTAGCTAAGTGTTTATCTATCTTGCTGATTTTCTCAAAGAACCAACTCCTCGTTTGGTTAATTCTTTGAATAGTTCTTCTTGTTTCCACTTGGTTGATTTCACCCCTGAGTTTGATTATTTCCTGCCTTCTACTCCTCTTGGGTAAATTTTCTTCCTTCTTTTCTAGAGCTTTTAGATGTGTTGTCAAGCTGCTAGTATGTGTTCTTTCTAGTTTCTTTTTGGAGGCACTCATAGCTATGAGTTTACCTCTTAGAAATGCTTCCATTGTGTCCCATATTTTTGGGTATGTTGTATCTTCATTTTCATTAAACTCTAAAAAGTCTTTAATTTCTTTCTTTATTCCTTCCTTGACCAAGGTGTCATTGAGAAGAGTGTTGTTCAGTTTCCACGTGAATGTTGGCTTTCCAATATTTATGTTTTTATTGAAGATCAGCCTTAGCCCATGCTGGTCTGATGGGATGCATGGAATGATTTCAATATTTTTGTATCTGTTGAGGCCTGTTTTGTGACCAATTATATGGTCAATTTTGGAGAAGGTCCCTTGAGGTGCTGAGAAGAAGGTAAATCCTTTTGTTTTAGGATAAAATGTTCTGTAGATATCTGTTAAGTCCATTTGTTTCATAACTTTTGTTAGCTTCACTGTGTCCCTGTTTAGTTTCTGTTTCCATGATCTGTCCATTGATGAAAATGGTGTGTTGAAGTCTCCCACTATTATTGTGTGAGGTGCAATGTGTGTTTTGAGCTTTACTAATGTGTGTTTAATGAATGTGGCTGCCCTTGCATTTGGAGCTTAGATATTCAGGATTGAGAGTTCTTCTTGGAGGATTTTACCTTTGATGAATATGAAGTGTCCCTCCTTGTCTTTTTTGATGACTTTGGGTTGGAAGTCGATTTTATTCGATATTAGAGTGGCTACTCCAGCTTGTTTCTTCAGACCATTTGCTTGGAAAATTGTTTTCCAGCCTTTTAATTCTGAGGTAGTGTCTATCTTTTTCTCTGAGATGTGTTTCTTGTAGGCATCAAAATGTTGTATCTTGTTTGTGTAGCCAGTTTGTTTGTCTATATCTTTTTATTGGGGAGTTGAGTCCATTAATATTAAGAGATATTAAGGAAAAGTAATTGTTGCTTCCCGTTATTTTTGTTGTTAATATTGGCATTCTGTTCTTGTGGCTGTCTTCTTCTAGGTTTCTTGAGGAATTATCTTCTTGCTTTTTCTACTGTGTGGTTTCCGTCCTTGTATTGGCTTTTTTCTGTTATTATCCTTTGAATTCGTGGAAAGATAATGTGTGAATTTGGTTTTGTCGTGGAATACTTTGGTTTCTCCATCTATGGTAATTGAGAGTTTGGCTGGCTATAGTAGTCTGGGCTGGAATTTGTGTTCTCTTAGTGTCTGTATAACATCTCTCCAGGCTCTTCTGGCTTTCATAGTCTCTGGTGAAAAATCTGGTGTAATTCTGATAGGTTTGCCTTTACATGTTACTTGACCTTTTTCCCTTACTGCTTTTAATATTCTATCTTTATTTAGTGCATTTGTTGTTCTGATTATTATGTGTCAGGAGGAATTTCTTTTCTGGTCCAGTCTATTTGGAGTTCTGTAGGCTTCTTGTATGTTCATGGGTATCTCTTTCTTTAGATTTGGGAAGTTTTCTTCTATAATTTTGTTGAAGATATTTGCTGGTTCTTTGAGTTGAAAATCTTCATTCTCATCCACTCCTATTATTCGTAGGTTTGGTCTTCTCATTGTGTCCTGGATTTCCTGGATGTTTTGAGTTAGGATCTTTTTGCATTTTTCATTTTCTTTGATTGTTGTGCCGATGTTCTCTATGGAATCTTCTGCACCTGAGATTCTCTCTTCCATCTCTTGTATTCTATTGCTGATGCTCATATCTATGGTTCCAGATTTCTTTCCTAGGGTTTCTATCTCCAGTGTTGCCTCACTTTGGGTTTTCTTCATTGTGTCTACTTCCCTTTTTAGGTCTTGGATGGTTTTATTCAATTCCATTTCCTGTTTGGTTGTGTTTTCCTGCAATTCTTTAAGCGATTTTTGTGCTTCCTCTTTAATGTCTTCTCCCTGTTTGGTTGTGTTTTATCCAGGTCTAGCTTTTCAGGTGTGTTGGGGTGCCCTGGACTGGGCAAGTTGGGAGTGCTGGGTTCTGATGATGGTGAATGGTCCTGGTTTCTGTTAGTAAGATTCTTACCTTTACCTTTTGCCATCTGGTAATCTCTGGAGTTAGTTGTTATAGTTGTCTATGTTTAGAGATTGTTCCTCTGGTGATTTTGTTACCCTTTATCAGCAGACCTGGGAGACTAGATCTCTCCTCTGAGTTTCAGTGTTCAGAGCAGTCCTGCAGGCAAGGTCTCCTCTTTCAGGGAAGGTGCACAGTTATCTGGTGTTTGGACCTCCTCCTGGCCGAAGATGAAGGCCCAAAACAGGATCTTTCCCAGAAGCTGTGTTGCTTTGGCCTGTCACAGAAGGCGTTGTTTCAGTAGTCCACATGCTCTCCTGTGTAGACTACCTTCCCTGAAGTCCTCGAACCAAGATGGCTCCCACGGATCCTGAGGCAAAAGCCTCCCAGGATGGGTGGACACCTGTACTCTGCCCAGGAAGGTGGCTGGATGTCTGGATCCTGAAAACGGTGCTGCCCCAGAAGCTCTGTGGCTCTTGCCTGTCCCAGAAGCTGCTAGCCTCTGTAGTCCACACTCTCACCTGTGCAGACTGCCCGCTGCGGAGTCCCGGAAGCAAGGTGTCTCCCACAGAACCTGAGGCAGAAGCCTCCGGGCCGGGCAGATACCTGTCCTCTGGTTCCGAAGGTGGTCAGATGTCTGGAGCTGAAAATGGCGCCACCTCAGAAGCTCTGTGGCTCTCGCCTGTCCCAGAAGCTGCTAGCCCCTGTAGTCCACACTCTCACCTATGCAGACTGCCCGCCTCGGAGTCCTGGAAGCAAGGTATCTCCCACGGAATCTGAGGCAGAAGCCTCCGGGCCGGGCAGACACCTGTCCTCTGGCCCCGAAGGTGGTCGGAAGTCTGGAGCCGAAAATGGCGCCGCCTCAGAACAATATCAGTTTTCTAACATACCATTGAAACCAACTCATCGGTTAAGCTGTGTGGAATTTAAATATCTTTGAACAGATTGGATGGTTGAATACACAAAAATGTTTAAACTCAGTGTCTAAGCACTGAAATAATTTAGCTTGCTAAATAGTTTTATCAGTCTTTAAACTGCTGTATGTGTGAAGACCTAAGGTAACTTTCCTGAAGAAAACCTGTAGTTTGTATATAATTATAATCTTTGACCCAAGGAGGGAGGGCTGGCTTACTTTTAAATTCTTTTTTTCCCATTACAAATTAATTTATGCATTATGAGAAAATCACCACCAGTGTCAGAAGGCCCATTTCATTCTGCCACCTGAGTATCTATAACTGATAATTACAGGCCTCTGTTCACGTCATTTCTGAAGTATTAATAAAGATAAGGACTGTTGCATTTGAAATGCCATATATGCCATATAATTTCTTACTTTTATTCTACAACACAAAATTAAAACAAATATCCAAATACTTTATGCAATTCTGGATGTCTTATTTATCTATTTGCTGAAATATGTGGCGATACATCACCAGGTAACATTAGTCTAACTAAATTCCTTTTTTTTCTAGCAGGTTAGAATTTCAAATTAAATTTTGAATAGGATAACATTATGCTTTATAATGCCACCTTATTTCTATCCCATACTGGTTCTGAGATCTGCCAGATCAATTACTTCTTAAATGCTCCTATTTCCTTCTTCTGTAACTCTGAATAATATTTCCCCTGTGTGATTAAATGAGAACTCTGTATGGTGTGAATTCATGTCCCATATTATAATCAAATGACCTCCAGTGCCACACCCACTCCAGTGAAGTCTGTGTGACAGGCCTAAAGGTTTGGATGCAGTCCTGAGGCAAAGAGTTTCACGGAAACTTAGCCTCCTGGAACCTTGGCATTCCCATAGCACAAATGCTCCAAACCTGTCCCTGCGTTAGTCGGTGTGTGCTTTCTTTCAGTATTGTTTTATTATAGGTGCCTCCAAGTAATGGTTTTTTAAATACCTATGAGATTGAACTTTACTCCTTGGCTTTCACCAATGTCGTAGGCAGTCCTTGAGCTGACCCTGGGCTTGGAATTTTGTAAAAATGTTATTCATCCAGATGAAATGCCCCAGTGTTGACAGTTAATAATCAGGCATCTCAGTTTGCCTGATAGGAGCTAGTATTCTCAGGGATAGTTCAAAATAGTAAACTTAGGATTCTCATTACAGACATCAATGGCAGCCTACATTACATAATAGTACAAAGTAAGGAGGTTGTGGTTTTAGGAGGAACTGACATATTGTA
This sequence comes from Mus spretus, assembly GCA_921997135.2. Taxonomy (NCBI): domain Eukaryota; kingdom Metazoa; phylum Chordata; class Mammalia; order Rodentia; family Muridae; genus Mus; species Mus spretus. Next base: position 58,105,942 of record OW971683.1, on the reverse strand, counting down.
TTATTCATGAAAGGGTTAGTAGAATGGAATTCCCCTCGTGCATGTATTTCACCAGGCCTAGAGGAATAGCATAATTAGGTATTTACTAAGGGATTCCTGGTTTAACAATAGACTAACATTGCATCAGACCATTCACCTGGCTCCTGTGTTTAGCAGATCCTGAGATAGGGCTGTTCCTATCTCAGTGGTAAACAGTGCCTGGCTCCCCCCAGCTTTTAATGTATCCATTTTCTTTGTTTAATGCAAAGAACTATTATGCATCTTGATGTACCTTGGTTAATGTATTCACCTAGCTTTCTTGTTTTTCTTCTGTGTTATAAGTCTGGTGCTCACTTTGAGAAATTACATTCAGATACAACACTCCCTTGTGTTTGCATCTGTTTGTCGCCCTTTTCACAGACTCCTTGCCCACCTGTACTGGGACTCTGATTCTCCCTCGGAGGGCACATCTTTTTCTGTTTTTCTTCATTTTTTATTAATATATCTTTTACACTCCATAATTTATCCCCCCTCAAACCACCCTCCCAATGTTCCTCATCCCATACCTACTTTCCAGCAACCTGTCTCCACATGAATGTCCCCATCTCCCACCCCACCTGACCTCTAAACTCCTGGGGGCCACAAATCTCTTGAGGGTTAGGTGCATCATCTCTAAATGAACATGGACTTGGCAGTCCCCTATTGTAGGTGTGTCGGGAGCCTCATATCAGCTGGTGTATGCTGCCTGTTTGATGGCCCAATGTTTGATCGATCTCTGGGGTTCAGATTAATTGAGAATGCCTACCCTCCTACAGGATCGTTCTACTCCTCAACTTCTTCCAGCCTTCCCTAACTCAACAACAGGGTTCAGCTGCTTCAGTTCATTGGGTTGGGTCCAAATATCTGCATCTGATACTTTTTTTTTCTTTTTACCTTACAATTCTTTTTCTTTTTATTTAAATTAGATATTTTCTTTATTTACATTTCAAATGTTATCCCCTTTCCTAGTTTTCCCTCTGAAAGTCCCCTATCTCCTTCCCCATCCCACTTGCTCCCCAACCCACCTACTCCCATTTCCTAGTCCTGGCATTCCCCTATATTGGGGCATAGAACCTTCACATGACCAAGGACCTCTCATCCCATTGAAGACCAACAAGGCCATCCTCTGCTACATATATAGCTAGAGCCACAAGTTCCACCATTTACTTTCTTTGATTGGTGGTATAGTTCCAAGGAGCTCTGGGGGTACTTTTTAGTTCATATTGATGTTCATCCTATGCAGTTTCAGTCTCCTTCAGCTCTCTGGGTATTTCTCTGGCTCCTTCATGGGGGACTTCGTGCTCTTTTCAATGGATGACTGTGAGCATCCATTTCTGTATTTGCCAGGCACTGCTAGAGCCTTGCAGAAGACAACTATATCAGGCTACTTTCAGCAGGTTCTTGTTGGCATCTGCCTATTGACTGTGTTTGGTGGTTGTTTATGTGGTGGAGCCCCACATGGGGCAGTCTCTGGGTGGTCCTTCCTTCCATCTCAGCTCTGAAATTTGTCTGTGTAACTAGTGCTTCCTGGCATTCACCATTGAAACAAAAACTTCATATGTCTTCAAAGGCCAACAATTCTGGACTCATCATGTTGTCATTACCATTATACTGAATATATTTCTTACCTTTTTAAAATTATATAATCTTTTTCTTACAGTCCAGTTGTCATCTCCCTCACAGTCTGCTTGCCAATAGTTCCTTATCCCATTCCTCATCCCTGTCTCCAGGAGGATGTCCACATCCCAGGTACCCCACCCACCTAATTGAATATGAACATCCAGATCCCAATTCTGCCTCTTTGATATATTGTTTCATTGAAGTTTATGAGAACTAATAAAAATTTGTATCAAAAATAAAATAAAATTTAATTCAACAATAAGGAAAGGCATTCAAATGAACATTGAGGAGGACACAGCTTACGTGAACCAACTGAACAAACGAACAAACAAACAAATAATAACAACAACAACCATGAGAAATCACAGACATTCAAAGCTGGCTCATATGTTACTAGTGATAGAAACACATATCAAAATCTAGTTAGTAAAAAAAAAAAAAAAAAGAAAGAAAAAGTACCCCACACATGTATAACACTGAATGCCCACATACATAAAGGTCACAAATAAAAAGTCAAATTAAACTTGAAAATGAGACAATTCTTACAGGGTCACCCTCTGTAGTGGCTATTCATGGTTGTCAACTTGACTATATTTGGAATGAACTACAATCCAGATGGAAAAGCTCACCAGTGACGCTTATCTGGAGGTTTGGAGATAGAAGTTTCTGATCTGGATCTTGGTATGGAAATCTTGAGGCATAGTGGCTATGGATTCCAGAAGATTAAATCTCTGAGTTCAAGATCATCTGGGATTAAAGGTGTGGTGGAACACAACTTTAATCTGGGCTACAACTTCTGCTGGAGACAATATAAGGACATTGGAAGATGGGAATCTTGCTCTTGCTTCCTTGCCTGCTTGCCCTGTGGGACTGAGTAGCTATTAGATCCTTGGACTTCTATTCACAGCTACTACTGAACCATTGTTGGGAATTGGACTGCAGACTGTAAGTCATCAATAAATTCCTTTACTCTATAGAGACTATCCATAAGTCCTCTGACTCTAGAGAACCCTAACTAATACAGAAGTTGGTAGCGGGAGTGTTTCTAGAGGAGCAGAAGTATAAGGATGAATTTTTTAAAATACTGGAACTGGCTTGTTGATCCACCAGCACTTTCAACTACTGAAACCTCTCCAGATTCTCCCTCCTGTGAGCTCAGAGAATTTTGAAGACCCATGGTTGAAACTATATTTCAAACTTAAAGAAGCGAATGCCCTTGATTTTCTTGATGAATTAGGTGATTAGCTGTACAAAGCTTTCTACAAGATGGGGAAAAATTGAAAAATGATTTTACTGGCTGGCTTCTCTTAGCATCTGGGGAAAAATGATGAATGAAAGGAAGGAGTTGAGAGACAAAATCGAAAGGCCCCAGACACAAGTAAATGATTTAAATTTTGTTAAGTGTGTCCTTGAAGAGAATCTTCTCTCTTGCAGCCATAGAGCTAAAGTTGCAGAAAATCAAACTGACACCCTCATTGTAAGGTTGGCTGAACTACAGTGAAAATTCAAGTCTTAGCCTCAGAGTGTGTCAACAGTTAAAGTAAGGGCACTAATTGGCAAAGAATAGGATCCTATAACTTGGGATGGAGATGTGTGGGAAGACAATGTTGAAGCTGAGAATTTTGAATCTTCAGATTCTCAAGGGTTTGCCCCACCTGAGGAAGTAGTACCCTCAGCCCCATCCCTTGAAATAATGCCTTCCCCACATGAGGAAATTAATTCTGCAGTCTGACAAACCAGCAGTGACTTTCACTGAAGAAAATTCCAGACAAGAGAATGCTGATGTTTCTCAAAGCCCACCAATAGTTTCTTCTAGACCTGTAACTAGACTTAAAGCAAAACAGGCTCCTAGAGGGGAGGTAGAAAGTGTAGTCCACGAGGAAATGTGCTACACTACTAAGGAACTTAATGAGGTTGCTAATTCATTCAAGCAGGAACCTGGCAAATATGTGTGGGAATGGATTTTAAGGATGTGGGATAAGGGTGGAAGGAACATAAAACTAGAGCAGGCTGAATTTATTGACATGGTCCCTCTGAGTGGAAATTCTAGGTTTAATACAGACGCTTGCATAGTTAAAAAAAGTATCAAAAGTTTGTTTGAATGGTTGGCTGAAGTGTTTATCAAAAGATGACCTACTGGAAATGACTTGGAGATGCCTGATATTCTGTGGCTTAGTGTTGATGAAGGGATTTTAAGACTTAGGGAAATTGCAATGCTACAGTAGATATATTGTGTAAAACCTAATTTCCCACAATGGGAAGGCCCAGAAGATATGCCATTTACCAGCTCTATAAGGCGCAAACTGGTGAGAGGGGCACCAGCACATTTGAAGGGTTTTGTTCTTTCCCTTGTGCCAGACCTTAGCATTGGAGATACTGCTGAACAATTAGATGAATTAAAAATTCAATGGGTTTAATTGTATTTCAAGGTAACAAGGGCCAGGTGGCAGCATTGAATCGCCAGAGGCAAGGTGATCCTAGTTATTATAATGGACAGCGTAGACAAAAGAATATTTATAATAACATACCCAGTAATGGTCAGCACAGGAGAGGTGAAATTTATAATGGCATGACTTGCTTGGACCTTTGGTACTGGCTAATCAATCATGGTGTTTCCAGGAATGAAATACATAGGAAGTCTACTGCATATTTGTTTGATCTGTATAAGCAGAGAAATTCTCAAACAAATGAAAAAATGGCTACATTAGATCGTGGTAAACTGCAATCTCGGCCAGTGAATCAATTTCCAGATATGAACCAGTTTGCAGATCCGGAACCCCTTGAATGAAGGGGTGGTCAGGTTCCGCTGAGGAAGGATCTTGGTAAGACACCCAACGGTTTTGCTGTTACCCTTTCTCCAGTTCTTCCCCAGAGGGACCTACGGCCTTTTACAAGGGTAACTGTACACTGGGGAAAAGGAATTAATCAGACTTTTCAGGGTCTGCTGGATCATGGTTCTTAGTTGACACTGATCCCAGGAGATCCCAAGAAACATTGCGGCCCTCCAGTTAAAGTAGGGGCTTATGGAGGGCAGGTGATTAATGGAGTTTTGACTGATGTCCGACTCACAGTAGGTCCAGTAGGTCCCCGAACACATCCTGTGGTCATTTCCCCAGTTCCAGAATGTATAGTTGGGATAGATATACTCAGAAATTGGCAGAATTCTCATATTGGTTCGCTGAACTGTAAAGTAAGGGTTATTATAGTTGTAAAAGCTAAATGGAAGCCTTTAGAGTTGCCTCTGCCAAAGAAAATAGTAAATCAAAAACAGTATCGTTTTCCTGGAGGCACTGCAGAAATTACTGCCACTATCGAGGAGTTGAAAGATGCAGGGGTGGTGGTTCCCACCACATCTAACTTTAAGTCTCCTATTTGGGCAGTGCAGAAAACAGATGGATCATGGAGAATGACAGTTGGTTATCGAAAACTAAATCAGGTAGTAACTCCAATTGCAACTGCTGTACCAGATGTAGTTTCGTTACTTGAGCAATTTAATACATCTCCTAGCACCTAGTATGTGGCTAATGATCTGGCAAATGACTTTTTCTCAGTACCTGTCCATAAGGACCATCAGAAGCAATTTGCTTTCAGTTGGCAAGGCCAACAGTATAGTTTGTTTGTAAGAAGAAATGGACAGATGTACGATTATTCACTGACTCATGGGCTGTAGCCAATGGATTGGCTGGATGGTTAGGGGCTTAGAAAGATCACAATTGGAAAATTGGTGAAAAAGACATCTGGGGAAGAAGTATGTGGATAGATCTCTACCAATGGGCAAAGGATGTGAAGATATTTGTGTTCCATGTAAATGCTCACCAAAAGGTGACTTCAGTGGAGGAGGAGTTCAATAATCAAGTGGATAAAATTACCCATTCTGTGGACAGTCAGCCTCTCTCTCCAGCCATCCCTGTCATTGCTCAATGGGCACATGAACAAAGTGGCCATGGTGGTCGAGATGGAGGTTTTGCTTGGGCTCAGCAACACGGACTTCCACTCACCAAGGCTGACCTGGCCACTGCTGCTGCTGAATGCCAGATCTGCCAACAGCAGAAACCAACACTGAGCTCCAGATATGGCACCATTCCTTGAGGTGACCAGCCAGCAACCTGGTGGCAGGTTGACTACATTGGACCAGTTCCTTCTTGGAAAGGACAGCATTTTGTTCTTAATGCAGTAGATACTTATTCTGGTTATGGATTTGTCATTCCTGCATGTAATGCCTCCGCTAAAACCACCATCCACGGACTTACAGAATGCCTTATCTATCATCATATTATTCCACACAGTATTGCTTCTGACCAAGGAACTCATTTCACAGCCAGAGAAGTGCAAAGGTGGGCCCTCGATCATAGAATTCACTTGTCTTACCCTGTTCCCCATCATCCTCAAGCAGCTAGTCTGATAGAAAGATGGAATGGCCTTTTGAAGATGCAGTTACAGCACCAATTAGGTGGTAATAGCATGAAAGACTGGGGCAGAGTTCTTCAGATGGCAGTATATGCTTTGAATCAGCATTTGATATTATATACAGTTTCCTCCATAGCCAGGATCCATGGGTCCGGGAATCAAGGGGTGGAAAAGGGAATAGTTCCACTCACTATCACTCCTAGTGACTCTCTAGGAAAATTTTTGCTTCCTGTTCCCATAACGCTAGGCTCTGCAGGCCTAGAAGTTTTGGCTCCAGGGGAAGAGTGCTCCTACTAGGAGCTACAATAAACATTCCATTGAACTTGAAGCTCAGACTGCCCCCTGGTCATTTGGACTTCTATTGACCTTAACCCAACAGGCTAAAAAAGGAATAACAACAGTGTTAGGAAGGGTGATAGATCCAGATTACCATGGGGAAATTGGATTACCTCTTCACAATGGTGGTAAGCAAAATTATGTCTGAAATGTAGGAGATTCCTTAGGGCATCCCTTAGTACTACCATATCCTGTGATTAAGGTCAATGGGAAACTACAACAGCCTAATCCAAGCAGGATGACAAAGGACACAGATCCATCAGGATGAAGGTATGGGTCAATCCTCCAGGAAAAGATCCAAGACCTGCTGAGGTACTTGCAGAAGGTGAAGGAAATGCAGAATGGGTAGTAGAGGAATGTAGTTATAAATACCAATTAAGGCCATGTAACCAGTTGCAGAATTGAGGATTATAAAGTAATTCGAATGCCCCTGTCTTATTTTGCTAACAAATATATTTGTCTTTCTTCCAATTTCTTTAACATCAATTTTTATTTAAGTTGAGCCACTAAAAGAATGTGCCCAAGGGACATTGCCCCATTGTAAATTTACAAACATGTTTGTGATTGTAGAAGGGATACTTATATCATGTTAGGTGTATTCACAAACTTGTTATTGTTTCATGTGAACATAAGATATTTGTGACAAGTTGACAAGGGGTGGATTGTAGTGGCTATTCCTTGTCAACTTGATGATATTTGGAATGAACTACAATCCAGATTGGAAGGCTCACTAGTGACCCTTATCTGGAGGTTTGGAGATAGAAGTTTCTGATCTGGATCTTAGTATGGAGATCTTGAGGAAAGGTGGCTATGGATTCCAGAAGAGTAAATCTCTGAGTTCAAGATCATCTGGTATTAAAGGTGTGGTGGAACACAACTTTAATCTGGGCTACAACTTCTGCTGGAGACAATATAAAGATATTGGAAGATGGGAATCTTGCTCTTGCTTCCTTGCCTGCTTGCCCTGTGGGACTGAGTAAGTGTTAGATACTTGGACTTCCATTCACAGCTACTACTGAACCATTGATGGGAATTGGACTGCAGACTGTAAGTCATCAATAAATTTCTTTACTCTATAGAGACTATCCATAAATTCTCTGATTCTAGAGAATTACCCTAACTAATACACCCCATTCTTTACCTTCTTCCAGCTCTTCCCTAATTCAATCACAGGGAATCAGCAACTTCTGTCCATTGGTTCGTATAAATATTGGCATCCCAATTTGGACCTGTTGCGGGACTTCCTTTTCCTTAGGCTCTTCTCTGTTTTTGTCCCTGTGTTCCTTTTGGACAGGAATAATTCTGCGTCAGAGTTTTTAACTGTGTGATGGCAATCCCCACCCCTTCACTTGGTGCCCTATCTTTCTACTGGAGGTGGGCTCTACAAGTTCCCTCTCCCCACTGTAGTGTGTTTCATCTAAAGTTCTTCCCTTTCACCTCTCAGGTCTCTGGTACATTCTAGTGGGTCCCCACTCCTGCCTACTACCTTTTGGATGTTGCCTGTTTCCATTCTTTCTCATGGCCCTGTTCCAACCACCCAACACCTGATCATGTTCTCCTCGACCCCATCCATTTCCCCTTTTCCACCCAGGTCTCTCCTTCCCTCTCCACTCCTGATATTGCCTTTTTCTCACTTCCAAGTAGAATTGAGACATCATCACGTGGTCCCTTAAGCTTGTTGACCTTGAGTTCTGTGGATTGTATCCTGGGTATTCTTTACTTTTTAAGCTAATATTCACTTATTAGTGAGTACACACCATGCATGTGCTTTTGTTTCTGAGTTACCTTACTTCGGATGATATTTTGTAGTTCTATGTATTTGCCTGCAAAACTCATGCTGTCCTCATTCTTAATAGCTGAGTGGTATTCCTTTGTGTAAATGGACCACATTTTCTGTATCCAGAAGTCTCAACTAACATGGACCCCCCAGATCTCTCAGACAATAAACCACTAACTGGGCAGTATACACCAGCTAATATGAGGCCTCCAACACATATACAGCAGAGAACTGCAGGTTTGGACACAGTCAGAGAAGATGCACATAAGCCTCAAGAGATTGGAGGCACCCGGGTGTGGGGATGTCTTGTAGCGTGGGGGTGGGGATAATCAGGAGGACTGGAGATGGTGTTGGGGAAAGATGTGGGATGTGGAACAGTCAGAGGGTCAACTAGAAGTGGGATGAAGTATGGACTATAAAATATTCAATAAAAATAATGACAGAAAAAAGACTAAAATGATAAAAAGAACAAAAGAAAGAAAGAGAGAGAGAGAAAGAAAGAAAGAAAGGAAGGAAGGAAGGAAGGAAGGAAGGAAGGAAGGAAGGAAGGAAGGAAGGAAGAAAGGAAGAAAGAAATCTAAATCTAATGTTGTTTGGATAAGAACAGCCCAGTATACTCATATATTTGAATGTTTAATCACCAGGGAATGGAATTTTTGATATGATTAGGAGTTTTACTGTTGGTGTATAAATGTATTTGTTAAAAGTATGTCTTTAGGGGTGAGGTTTGAGGATCATGCCAGATTAGACTCTTTCTGCCTCTCTGTCTCTGTCTGTTTGTCTCTCTGTCTCTGTCTCTCTGTGTCTGTGTCTGTTTCTGTGTCTCTTTCTCTGTCTCTGTCTCTATTGCTCTCTTGCCCTCTTACTGTGAGTCAGAATCTTAGGCTCTCAGATCCTATTTCAGCTCCATATCTCCTGCAATGTTTCCCTGTCCCTCCCCTTCCCCCACCACCCAGATCCCTCCCTACTACTGCCATAAGGATTCTTTCTCCCTCCCTAGTGGGATTGTCAAAACCTTACCTGGGCTCTATGGCTTGTTAAACTTTATGAGTTTCTAGGGTTCTTTATGAGTTTCTAGGGTTCTATTCTGGATCTCTCTCTCTCTCTCTCTCTCTCTCTCTCTCTCTCTCTCTCTCTCTCTCTCTCTCTCTCTCTCTCTCTCCTCCTTCTTCTTCTCTCTCCCTCCCTCCTCCCACCCTCTCTCTCTGTGTTTCGCTAATATCCACTTAGTAGTGAGTATATACCATGCATATCCTTTTGGGTATGAGTTACCTCACTCAGGATGATATTTTCTAGTTCCATCCACTTGCCTATAAGACTCATTATGTCCTTATTTTTTATTGAATATTTTATGTATTTACAATTCAAATGTTATCCCTTTTCCCAATCCCCCCCTCCAGAAACTTTCTATCCCATCCCCCTTCCTCATGCTTCTATGACGGAGTGCCCCACCAACTCACTCCTGCCTCCCTACCTTCGCATTCCCCTACACTGGGCCACTGAACCTTCTCTGGACCAAGGGCCTCTTCTCCCATTGATGCCCTACAAGGCCTTCCTCTGCAACATATACAGGTGGAGCCACAGGACCCTCCATGTATACACCTTGGTTGGTGGTTTAGACCCTGGAAAATCTGGTTGGTTGATTCTGTTTTTTTTCCCCCCTATGAGGTTGCAAACCCCTTCAGCTCCTTCAGTCCTTTCTCTATCTCCTCCATTGGTGATTCCATGATTAGCTCAATGGTTGGCTGTGAGCACCTGCCTCTGTATATATCAGGCTCTGGCAGAGCCTCTCAGGAGACAGGTATATCAGGCTCCTGTTAGCATGCACTTTTTAGCATACACAATAGTGACTGCATTTGTTGATTATATATAGGAAGAATCCCCAGGTAGGACAGTTTCTGAATGGCCTTTCCTTCAGTCTATTCTCCACAGTTTGTATCTGTATTTGCTCCCTTGAGTATTTTGTTACCCCTTCTACGAAGGACCAAATTACCCAAACTTTTGCCTTCCTTCATACTGACCTTCATGTGGTTTTTGAATTGTATCTTGGGTATTCCAAGCTTTTGGGCTAATATCTTCTTATCAGTGAGTATATACCATGCATTTTCTTTTGTGATTGGGTTACCTCACTCAGGATATCCTCCAGATCCATGCATTTGTCTAAGAATTTCATGAGTTCATTGATTTTAATAGCTGAGTAGTACTCCATTGTATAAAAGTCCCACATTTTCTGCATCCATTCCTTTGATGAAGGATACCTGGGTTCATTCCAGATTCTGCCTCTTACAAATAAGGCTGCTATGAACATAGTGGAACATGTGTCCTTGTTATATGTTGTAGTATCTTTTGGGTATATGCATACAAGTGATATAGTTGGGTCCTCAGATAATGTGGAGAAAGAGGAACAACTCCTCCATTGTTTGTGGGATTGCAAGCTGGTATAGCTACTCTGGAAATCAGCCTGATGTACTCATTCTTAATAAGTGAATAGTGTTCAACTGTGTAAATGAACCACATTTTCTTTATCCATTCTTCTGTTGTGTGATATCTGAGTTGTATCCAGCTTCTGGTTATCACAAATTAGGCTGTTACAGAACATAGTTGAGTATATTCCCTTGTTGTGTGGTTGGGCATCTTTTGGGTATATGTCCCAAAGTGGTATAGCTGGGTCTTCATATAGATCTATTTCTAATTTATTGAGGAACCTTCAGATTAATTTCCAGAGTGATTGCATCAGTCTGCAATCCTACCAGTTTTGTGTTTTTATGTTTTTGTTTTGGCGACTCTCCCACCACCACCAGTGGATAACTTGCCACATTTGAACAAAATATCATATGAAAGTTTTCCAAAGTTCATCAATATCTTTGCAGTAGAATGGTGGTGCAGCTAGAAGCAGACATACTATTGTCATTAAAAGTCTTTTATTAGTTACATATCCTTATATTCCATAGTCTCTAGATCTCTGAGGTTTCTGAAGACCATCTATGATTCTATCTCTAGTATATCTGATTTGCTTGTCTGTAGCTACCTAATAACTACTTAACTTTGAAAGCATCTAAGGAAGCTAAATGAAAATTATTTTTATAATTAACTAAACTAAAATCTAACATGACCAATAAGTTTGATTCAATGATTGCTACCTTGCATTCTTATTTATCCTAAATAGTTGTAAAGAATCTTTCAAAAATTAGAATTTCACATATTTTTTTATTTTGTTAGTAATTTTTTGATTAAATATTTTCTTCATTTAAATTTTAAATGCTATCCCAAAAGTCCCCTATACTCTCATCCCATCCTGCTCCCCAACACACCTTAGGTACATTACCATAAAAAATAAATAAACTTGTATACATAATATGTTATAACAAAATAAAACCTAATACTTATCAATATAAAAATTCCATACCAAATATAAATATTTGGCTTTTTTGCAACTCTTTTGCCTAAAAGTAGACTCAGTAATCTAACCTTTAACATATCATTCTTATATCCCTGCTTTTCTTTTTCATTCCCCCTTTATTCTAATGTTAGATGGGAGAGAAAGAAGTAAAGAGAAAAGAAATAGAAAGAGAGAAAGATATCCCTGAATATAGCTTCCCTTACCTAGTTGTCCCTGTGACCTATACCATTAACAATTCACCCACCAAAAGACCAAAATCCACCAATCATTCTTTTGTAAATGAAGCCTCATTTTTTTGAAGTTGCTTCCAGCTGTCAGGAGTGTGATTGTGTGGGCCTGAGCATAGTTTTCTTTGGGGGCTCAAAGAAAATTGGGATGTTGGCCAGTCTTACAAAGTTGGCTGTAACATTTCTTGTCCTCTCTGTGTGGTGAGAAGGCTCAGAGATTAAAAGAAGTCCTGATTGGAACAGTCTGAGAGGCTGAACCCACTGGGGTCAGCACCTTTGAAGCTGTAGTGGATGCAGCTTTTGATGAAAGACCCAATGATGAATCTGAAGTTGGGTGGCTCAGAATAAATATCTGTCAGTATATCAGCATCCTTTTAGCATCCTTGAGAATGAATCTTGTCAGGGCCTCTTTAACTTCATTGGTATCTGGAAACATGTAAATATTCATACTTTTCTGCATTAGCATAGGTATGGAATATGCGGTCTGCCAAATCAGCTAATGATGATGATTCTTTGTTGTCTGTTCAAACAAGGAAGGCATTTGTCTTCTTTTTATAAATTATTATGGACTATGGAAACAAGCATACAATCTACTGTATGGAATTACTTTAAGTTATGCAAAATCTATCTTTAACTCAATTTATTGAATCCTGATGGGTTGCCATCATAACTTCTCAAGCCTTTTTGGATTTTTTCATTTGGAATTAGATTTTTTTGCTGTCATTGTAGCTTCCACATTGAATTTTTGAATATTCTTTATTTTGCCTTAAGGATAACTCTAATTTTTTCTATGGCTTTCAATCTAGCATTTAATATTTCATTCTTCTCTTCCCCTAAGTCTGATTTATTTCTGATCTCCTTTAAAGTCTATATATATAATTATAATAATTATTGACTGAACATATAGTTAATTTTGTTGACTATAAAAGCAACACTAGATGTGGGTCCTAATGCCTTCTTTTACAGTGCTTTCTATTTTTTAATATGAAAAAATTCTTTTTTTTTAAGGCTTTCTAACTATCTTCTTTCCATGGAGACTTCCTATCATTTTTCTTTGAAGACTTTATAAGCTTATATTTAAAGTCAGTATTTCTATGACTGTGTATATTCTCTTTCTTCAACCTGCACATTCCTTTTAAAACACACTTATCTATGTTTTTTCCTCCTGAAAATTTTTATATGCATACACTTATATTTCATTGATTTCTAACCCTAATGTCTTTTAAAAAATCTTTTATTAGATATTTTCTTCATTTACATTTCAATTGCTATCCCAAAAGTTTCCTATACCCATCCCACACCCTACTCCCCTACCCACTTCATGATCCTGGCGTTCCCCTGTACTGGGGCATGTAAAGTTTTCAAGACCAAGGGGCCTCTCTTCTAAATTATGGCCAACTAGGCCATCTTCTGCTACATATGCAGCTAGAGACACGAGCTTTGGGGGTACTAGTTAGTTCATATTGTTGTTCAGCCTATAGGGTTGCGGACCCCTTCAACTCCTTGGGTCCTTTCTCTAGCTCCTCCACTGAGGGCCCTGTGTTCCAGTAGATGACTGTAAGCATCCACTTCTGTATTTGCCAGGCACTGGCAGAGCCTCAAAAGAGACAGCTATATCTGGGTCCTTCCAGAAAAATATTTCTGGTATATGCAATAGTGTCTGTGTTTGGTGGCTGATTATGGAACGGATCCCCAGGTGGAGCAGTATCTGGATAGTCCATCCATGCATCTTAGCTCTAAACTTGATCTCTGTAACTCCTTCTATGGGTATTTTGTTCACTATTCTAAGGAGGAATGAAGTATCCACTTGTTGGTATTCCTTCTTCTTGATTTTCTTGTGTTTTGCAAAATGTATCTTGGGTATTTTAGATTTCTGGGCTAATATCCACTTATCAGTGAGTCCATATCAAGTGAGTTCTTTTGGGGTTGGGTTACCTCACTCAGGATGATATACTCCAGATATATCCATTTGCCTAAAATTACATAAATTCATTGTTTTTAAATAGCTGAGTAGTACTCCAGTCTATAAATGTGCCACATTTTCTGTATCCATTGCTATGTTGAGGGACATCAGGGTTCTTTTCAGCTTCTGGCCATTATAAATAAGGTTTCTATGAAAATAGTGGAGCATGCGTCCTTATTACCAGTTGGAACATCATCTGGGCATATGCCTAGGAGAGGTATTGTTGAGTCTTCCAGTAGTACTATATCCAATTTTCTGAGGAAACCTCAGACTGATTTCCAGAATGGTTGTACAAACTTGAAATCCCACCAGCAATGGAGGAGCGTTCCTCTTCCTCCACATCCTCTCCAGCATCTGCTTTTACCTGAATTTTTGATCCTAGCCATTCTCACTGGTATGAGGTAGAATCTCAGAGTTGCTTTGATTTGCATGTCCCTGATGATTACGGATGTTTAACATTTTTTGAGGTGCTTCTCAGCCATTTGGTATTCCTCAGTTGAGAATTCTTTGTTTAGCTCTATGCCACAATTTTTAATGGGTTATTTGAATTTCTGAAAATCAGCTTCTTGAGATCTTTGTACATATTGAATATTAGGCCCCTGTCTAATTTAGGATTGGTACAAATCCTTTCCCAATCTTTGGGTGGCGTTTTTGTCTTATTGACAGTGTCTTTTCCTTACAGAAGCTTTGCAATTTTATGAGGTCTCATTTGTCAATTCTAGATCTTACATACAGCACAAGCCATTACTGTTTTGTTCACGAATTTTTCTCTGTGCCCATATCTTTGAGGTTTTCCCCCAATTTCTCCTCTATAAGTTTCAGTGTCTCTGGTTTTATGTGGAGTACCTTGATTCATGTAGATTTGACCTTAGTACATGGAGATAAGAATGGATCAATCCGAATTCTTCTACATGATAATCACTTGTGCCAACACCATTTGTTTAAAATGCTGTCTTTTTTTCTCTGGATTGTTTTAGCGCTGTTGTCGAAGATCAGGTAACCATAGGTATGTGGGTTCATCTCTAGGTCTTCAATTCTATTCCATTGATCTACCTGTCTGTCACTGTTTCAGTACCATGCAGTTTTTGCTTTTGTTTTTGTTTTTGTTTTTAATCACAATTGCTCTGTAGTACATCTTGAAGTCAGAAATAGTGATTCCACCAGAGGAAAATTGGTCTGAAGTTCTCTTCTTTGTTGGATCTATGTGTGGTTTAGGTGTCAGAGTAATTGTGGCTTCATAGAATGAATTGGGTAGAGTACCTTCTACTTCTATTTTATGGAATAGTTTGAGGAGAGTTGGAATTAGGTCTTCTTTGAAGGACTGATAGAAGTCTGTACTTGGGATTTTTTTGGGGGGGGCGGTTGGAAGAGTATTAATGACTGACTGCTTCTATTTCTTTAGGGGAAATGGGATTGTTTAGGTCATTAATCTTATTCTGATTCAACTTTGGTTCCTGGTATCTGTCTAGGAAATTGACCATTTCATCCAGGTTTTTTTTTTTTTTTCAGTTTTGCTGAGTATAGCCTTTTGTAGTAGGATCTGATGATGTTTTGGATTTCTTCAGGTTCTGTTGTTATGTCTTCTTTTTTTTTTATTTTTGATTTTGTTAATTAGGATACTATCCCAGTGCCCTCTAGTTAGTCTGGCTAAGGGTTTATATATCTTGTTGATTTTCTCAAAAAACCAGCTCCTGGTTTGGTTGATTCTTTGAATAGTTCTTTTTGTTTCCACTTGGTTGATTTCAGCCCTGAGTTTGATTATTTCCTGCCTTCTACTCCTCTTGGGCGCATTTGCTTCCTTTAGTTCTAGAGCTTTTATCTGTGCTATCAGAATGCTAGTGTGTGCTTTCTCTTGTTTCTTTTTGGAGGCACTCAGGGCTATGCGATTTCCTCTTAGGAATGCTTTCATTGTGTCCCATAAGTTTGGGTATGTTGTGGTCTCATTTTCATTAAATTCTAAAATGTATTTAATTTCTTTATTTATTTATTCCTTGTCCAAGGTATCATGGAGTAGAGTGTTGTTCAGTTTCCACGTGAATGTTGGTTTTCTATTGTTTATACTGTTATGGAAGATCAGCCTTTGTCCGTGGTCATTGAAAAGGATGCATGGGATAACTTCAACATTTTTGTATCTGTTGAGGCCTTTTTTGTGACCGATTATATAGTCAATTTTTGAGGAGGTACCATGAGGTGCTGAAAAGGCATATCCTTTTGTTTTAGGATAAAATGTTCTGTTGCTTTCCATGTGTCTCTATTTTGTTTCTGTTTACAGAATCTGTCTATTGATGTGAGTGGGGTGTTAAAGTCTCCCACTATTATTGTGTGCAATGCATTGTGTACTTTGAGCTTTACTAAAGTTTCATTAATGAATGTGGCTGCCCTTGCATTTGGAGCATAGATATTTAAAATTGAGAGTTCATCTTTCTAGATTTTTATCTTTGATGAGTATGAAGTGCCCCTCCCTGTCTTTTTTGATAACTTTGGATTGGAAGTCAATTTTATTCCATATTAGAATGGCTACTCCAGCTTGTTTCTTTGGACCATTTGCTTGGAAAATTGTTTTTCAGCCTTTTACTCTGAGGTAGTGCCTATGTTTGTCCCTGAGGTTGGTTTACTGTAAGCAGCAAAATGTTGGGTCCTGTTTATGTAGCCAGTGTATTATTCTATGGCTTTTTATTTTGGAATTGAGTCCATTGAAGTTAAGAGAAATTAAAGAAAAGTAATTGATGACTCCTGTTATTTTTGTTTTTAATTTTAGGAGTATGTTCTTGTGGCTGTCTTCTTTTAGGTTTGTTGAAGGATTACTTTCTTGCTTTATATAGGGTGTAGTTTCCTGTAGTCTCCCCTCCCCCAGCCTGAAACCTGCTTACTCAGGGATGGAGCTTCCTGCTCATTCGTTCTGCCACGCCTACTGCTGGAACCTGCGGAGCCACACACGTGCACCTTTCTACTGGACCAGAGATTATTTGGCTGGAATCGGGTCCCCTCCCTCTTCCTTCATAACTGAGTGTCGCAACAGTAAAATTTGAGCTTTGATCAGAATAACTGTCTTGGCTACATTTCTTTCTCTCACCACCTAGCCCCTCTTCTCTTCCAGGTTTCCAAAATGCCTTTCCAGGCTAGAACCCAGGTTGTGGTCTGCTGGCCGGACACAACAATTGGCGAACCAACGCAGGACTGAGAAACTGCAAAGGATTTTTGGAAGAGACACTGCTGGTTCGGAGCTCCATAAAATAAAGGATAAAGGAAATTCATACCGGAGAAGGTATGGGCTAAGCTGAGACAGCATTAAACCCGAGCGCTGGTTCACTTAGGTTCAGCAGTGAGGACCTGGGTAACAGGCGGTAGGCCATAGCTCTCCGAAGCTACATGAGGCGTGAGAAAAGAAAGGCTTTATTAAAAGGAACAGGCGGATTGCCCCAGTTAATAAAAAATGCATCATAAGGGAGAAAAATGTCCCAAAAAGCAGAGAGAAATTTCTCTCTGGGCCTTAAAGCAGGAGTATTCTGTTCCCTTTTGTGTCTTGTATAATGTCAGGTGCACCAATCTGTTCTCATGTTCAATTCATGTATGTTCGTGTCCAGTCTGTATGAATGAATGTTCTATGTTTTGTGTTGGATAATAAAGATGGTATAAAAAACTTTATCTGCAAAGCCGAGAGCTGCCACGTGTTTCAGCCAGGAATCAGACACATGGCGGGAGGGCCCCTGCTGGAAAAACTGTTCGTTTTAGGAAATAAGGGCGAGTGCACAGCCTCTAAATTTCGGAGTAAAAAAGCTAATAAATGGTTCATGATTAATGTGTTTGACAATGGTAAAGTGTTTTTTATTCTATGATTGTAGCTACAAAAATTATTATTCTCTGATTGGTCTAAATGTAACCACTTCATTTGATTCTTTTTTATTGAAAATGTGCTCTGTATGTCTTCACATTCAGCTCATAAGTTGTTGGTTAAGATTAATAATTGTTACATTGCTACAGATGGTTAGTGTTAAATTTGATAACTCAAGTTTAGAGTCCTTCCGACACATGGCATAAAGCAGGTCAAGAGGCTGGGTCTCTAATGATATTTCTAGTTTAGGTAATAATTAATGTGGTTCGTATCCTAAATAGTAAAATTTAAGATAAGATTTAAAGCAATGTCTTTTTATTAAAGCAGTAAAGCTTGCTTCTATTATTGATTTTAAAGATAATATATTGTTTTAAACTTGGGTTTTGCTTTCCCAAGGTTATAGGTATTATCCTAACCTTGCACAAAAAACTTAAAAATTATGATTAAACCTGCTATTGTTTCATTGACTGCAGCTTGCAGTTTGATTTCAAATTTAAGATCTTTAATTCACCTGTATACTGTAATTAAGATAATTACAAGAGTAATCATCTTATGAGAGCACTCATACAGCTCACTTCATACAAACTGTGACAAAGTTATCTAGTTATGTTTGTCTTTCTGAATAGATTAGACAAACAGTTTGGTTATAGTTGCTGCCTGGCAGGAAACTGCAGTACGGGCAATTTTTTCACAACACTAAAGTTGTGAAGAACGTTTTAACTGTAAGTCATCTTAAGAAAGAGTATCAAAATTTAGAGGCGTAGACAGTTATATTGTTTCTCTAAAATCGGTCCTTATTACAAGAGGGCCAAGATGCTCAGATTAAAAAGTATTTTACGTTTGAGTCAATACATGGCTCTGGGCAGCCCCAGAGCGGCTTGTGGCCTTTCTTTTGTTTTGCAAACAGTGCCTGAGAAAGTTTTTTCCCCGTGTTCAAGAGAATTTCTTTTTAACAGTGTTGCAGATCTATTCAGATGTTTAAAATAATGCTTAAATTCAAAGAGTTTTGCTTCTAGTGAACTGTAATCACTAGAAAATTCTGCCTCTAGGTATGGCTAATGTAACTTTACATTATGTAAGAAAAATTTTTATTGTTTCTGCTTCTATACAAGAAGCCAAGAGTTTTAATCTTTCAGTGTATATTGTTTCCTAAGTGAAAAGTATTTTATTAACTAAAGTTTCTTGCAAGTTTACCTTAAATCCTTGCTCTCACCCAAAAGATTCAGAGACAATATCCTTTATTACTTAGGGTTTTAGTTTACTACAAAAGGTTTTACAAAAAATAAAGAAAGCTTTTATAATTGTTATTAATTGGTAATTAAAAATTGGTTGTGCCCAAAACAATTCTTTGGCCAGAAAAAAACATTTTTGTAAAGTCATTTTTCTCATCCTCCCAGCCGATCATTGGCCCACGTGGGCCCAACTAGCTTCTGTGGGGCGGAGTCTTAAGACACACAGTTTCCCCTGTTCCAGCACAGATGATCTAGTTGTGTGCTGTAGATGTTGTTTTAAAATGCTGAACAATCAAACCTTAATTTGTATATTAATAGTCAATGCCATATCTCTGAGCTCGCAATTGCTTAAATTGTTCATCCCTCAGATACTATTAATTCTCAAATTTACAATTGCTTATTCATATTTCTAGTTAATAAATAAATAAATTATGCACATGTGACTCTTAATAACTTTACAAGCCTTCTAGTTACAACCGCTCCTTAAGAAAATTGATTGAAAGTGCAATTAGTCACTGCCCCTTTACAGCCAAGTATTTAAAATATTTTGTCAACTAGTTATTAATTCAAAAGTTTAGGTATTGTAAAATTTTAAAACTTTAACTTCTTAAAAGACAAAAAAGAGAGAAATTGTATCCCCGTGCATACTATTTAGTGCATTCCCATGCACACTATTGAAGTCTTACCTTTATTTTCAAAATCTAATATTTTAATGTCAAAGAGTTTAATAAATGCTTTATAGTATCTTAAAGGAATCTACTTATTGACTTATAGATTGATCCTAAAACAGCTACCTTATTAGAAAAGGGAAAAACAGGTTTTCTCCACAGAATGCTGCAGAAACATATTAATTCGTGTGACGAGCTGGTAGGTAAGTTGACTCATGTCCTGATTGAATTGACTAAAAAACTAAATTAAATTCATGTTTTAGATCCATCCTTACTTGTCATTTTTCCAGTTTAGACTAGCTTCTAGCCTTTTAACTTTATGGCAATAGTACATCAGAGACTGTATATTCAGACTTAGTAAAATTAGTCATTTAATAGAGTCATAATGATTTTTCTCTTTTCTTCAGTGTGACCAGTCATTTTAACTCAATCTTAGACTGGTCTAATATTCAGTCCAATGTTAGAGATTCCTATATTCTAAATTACCTAGCAAAGTTAATTCAGAGCACATCCCCCACTCCCCCTAGATCCCTAACCTCAGAAGGATTGCTGGCCTTACAGCTAGTGGAAAAAGCTATTAAAGAGCAATTGGACACTTAATACATTGGTAAAATAGAAGGACCCCTTGACTAACAAATGGAAGGGTCCAGATCCAGTTCTAATTTGGGGTAGGGGCTCAGTTTGTGTTTTTTCACGAGATGAAGATAGAGCTCGGTGGCTGCCAGATAGATTAATTTGTTAGATGAACACAGATTCTAAATCTTCTAAGGTATCGCCTTGAGGACTAAAACTCCTCTTCTGCTTAAAAGTCAGCTTGAGGTCTCAGGCTCCGAAAAAGCTACTCCCTGACAGGAGGCCAGAGACTAGCCTCAACTTTACAATTTGCATTTGAATAAAGTACCTGGACTTCACCAAAAGAAGTTCTGTTTTCCTACTTTCTCACTGTCGAGATTTTGTCTTTCAAGCAGGTAAATCAACATTCTCGAGCCGGACCAGCGGATGTGCATCCCGCCCCCCTTGAGAGCACAGGTGGCAGCTGTTATCTCCATTCTCAGGACATTCCAACACGTGGCCTTCAGTCTGAGTTAAAAATTAGGTTTACCAAGAGGGCTAGAAAAGTAGATATTTCTATATTAATAAAGATTGATTTTTATTTTGATAGACAGGCTTAGTC
Source organism: Mus spretus (assembly GCA_921997135.2). Classification (NCBI taxonomy): domain Eukaryota; kingdom Metazoa; phylum Chordata; class Mammalia; order Rodentia; family Muridae; genus Mus; species Mus spretus. The sequence goes on along the minus strand of OW971683.1, from coordinate 58,085,288 downwards.
CCTTAGCTGACCTCTGGCTTTTCACCCTTGCTGTTACTGCAAGATGTCCTTAGCTCCTTAGGCTGTGGAAAAAACAGGGATGAGGAGGAACGACTTCCAGCTCCTATTTTAGCCACAAGTCGTGGTGTTACTAATGACATAATTCTTGCCTAGGTCTTGCTAAATCTGAGGTTGATAATTCTCCTTTAGGAGCTGCACAGCACTCAGAACTGTGCATACTGGTTTGTGATCGTACAAATTCAGTATGGGCATCGCTTGGTGCAGAGAGTCACTGCAGGGGAAAGTCCAGCTTGACCATTTCTGAGTTTCCTGTGAGATAAACCCGGTTTGAAAGAGGTTGGTATCAAATTTTGGCTAAAATTCAAAAATATTTTTCAGCTCTGCCTCCCCTCCCCAAAAGATACCGAGAGCCACAGGTGTGGGTCTTAACAGTACCCACGGGAGGAATCGGGTCAATGTCCACCCAAGCCAAGATTAAAAGCCCACTCATCTATGGATGAGAAAATCATTTGATCACCTCAGTTAAGCGTTGCCTTATTTAACTTAATTAATAGGGGGGAGAGAGATTGGAGACCGTACTGTCTTCACTGCCTCCCACCCCAAAATAAAAAAGCCAATTGGCCTTGTACTACAGAGCCGGTCGAACCACTTCTCCCTGTTTCCCACCTATCATCCAAAAATGTGGAGGAATATCAACTTAGTGTTATCCTTAATATAGTGTATTTCTAATTTGTTCAGTCAAACTTAGCCAGAGTTCCAACGCCCTACTTAAATTTCCACTAGAAAGTTACCTACTCAGTACTAATTAGCATTATACAGTCAGAGCCTGCAGCTCCAGGCTTTTCAGTTAGTTGTTTACTAAGATAAGAAAGGACAGTCTTAAGCCAGATACATTTTACCATTAGAAAAGTTAAAGAATCCCAGGGAAGCAGGTTTTTTCTTTAGCCCTAGATTCCAGGCAGAACTATTGAGCATAGATAATTTTCCCCCCTCAGGCCAGCTTTTTCTTTTTTTAAGTTTTGTTAATAAAAGGGAGGAAATGTAGTCTCCCCTCCCCCAGCCTGAAACCTGCTTACTCAGGGGTGGAGCTTCCTGCTCATTCCTTCTGCCATGCCCACTGCTGGAACCTGCGGAGCCACACACGTGCACCTTTCTACTGGACCAGAGATTATTTGGCGGGAATCGGGTCCCCTCCCCCTTCCTTCATAACTGAGTGTCGCAACAGTAAACTTTGAGCTTTGATCAGAATAACTGCCTTGGCTACATTTCTTTCTCTCACCACCTAGCCCCTCTTCTCTTCCAGGTTTCGAAAATGCCTTTCCAGGCTAGAACCCAGGTTGTGGTCTGCTGGCCAGACACAACAGTTTCCATCTTTGTGTTGGTGTTTTCCCTTTATTATTCTTTGAAAGTTTGAATTCGTGGAAAGATATTGTGTGAATTTGGTTTTGTCATGGAATAGTTTGGTTTCTACATCTATAGTAATTAAAAGTTTCGCTGAGTATAGAAGCTTGGGCTGGCATTTGTGGATTTTTTTGGGTCTGTATAACATCTGTCTAGGGGCTTCTGGCTTTCATTGTCTCTGGTGAAAAGTCTGGAGTAATGATAATATACCTATCTTTATATGTTACTTGACCTTTTTCCTTTATTGCTTTTAACATTCTGTCTTTATTTAGTGCATATTTTGTTCTAATTATTATGTGTCGGGAGGAATTTCTCTTGTGGTCTAGCCTATTTGGTGTTCTGTAGGCTTCTTGTATGTTCATGGGCATCTCTTTCTTTAGGTTTGGGAAGTTTTCTTCTATAATTTTGTTGAAGATATTTCCTGGCCCTTTAAGTTGAAAATCTTCATTCTCATCTACTTCTATTTGTCCCATTCAGCAGGACCCAGTTATTCATGAGTGCGAGGAGGACCACAAATCTGAAAGAGTAATGAGCAAGAAAGAAGAGCAGAGACCAAGGAGGAATCCTGTCAAGGTCTCAGTTTATTAGGCTGAAATGCCAGGTTATAAGCACACATCGAGGGCAAATAGGGAGGGGCTTATGGGGAATTAACAAAGAACAAAGAAGTGGGCATCGGGGGACATGAAGGTCCAATTCTGACTACAGGCGGGAGGCACTCTGAGTCTTATCTCCGGAATGTAGATTCCTCCTTAACAGTCCCGGGTGTCAGCCTGTTCTCAGCACATAACTCATGTCCTTAGAAGTTTTGGGAGTCAGGAAGGGAATAGGGAGGAGGGGGTGACCAGCTCCTTAACACAAGGCCACTTTGCTTATTAGGGTGGGAAGCTGCAAAAGGCCCACTTTTTTATGGTATGGTCTCCAACAAATATTACCTGTAGGTTTGGTCTTTTCATTGTGTCCTGGGTTTACTGGATTTTTGGTTTAGGATATTTTTTGCATTTTACATTTTCTTTGATTGTTGTTTCCATGTTCTCTGTGGAATCTTCTGCACCTGAGATTCTCTCTTCCATCTCTTGTATTCTGTTGCGGATGCTCCCATCTATGATTCCTGATTTCTTTCCTAGGGTTTATCTCTAGAGTTGTCTCCCTTTGGTTTTTTTTTTTTTCTCATTGTTTCTACTTCCCTTTTTAGATCTTGGATGGTTTTGTTCAATTCCATCACCTGTTTGTGTTTTCCTGTAAATCTTTAAGGGGTTTTTGTGTTTCCTCTTTAAGGACTTCTACCTGTTTAGCAGTGTTTTTCTGTAATTCTTTAAGGGCTTCTACCTGTTTAGCAGTGTTCTCCTATATTTCTTTAAGTGAGTTATTAATGCCCTTCTTAAAATCTTCTACCACCTTCATGAGATATGCTTTCAAATCCGAGTATTACTCTTTGGGTGTGTTGGGGTATCCAGGACTCGCTCTGGTGGACATACTTGGTTCTGATGATGCTCAGTGTTCTTGGTTTCTTATAGTAAGATTCTTACCTTTTCCTTTTGCCATTTGGTAATCTCTGGTGTTAGATATTCTAGCTGTCTTTGGCTGGAGCTTGTTCCTCCTGTGATTCTGTTAGCCTTTATCAACACTCCTGAGAGACAAACTCTCTCCTGAGTCCCAGTGGTCAGATCACTCTTTAGGCAAACTCGCCTCTTGCATGGCAGGTGTCCAGAAGTCTGGAGCTCTTACTCACCTCCTGAGTCTTGGGATCATAGGCCTCCCTGTAGGTCAACTCTCCTCTGGCAAGGAAGGTGTCCAGTGGTCTGGGTCTCAGCTCTGCCTCCTGGCTGATGATGAAGGCCTGAAGGGACTCTGTTTAAGAAGCTCTGTTGCTTCTGTCTCCCATGTACTCTCCATGATCATGAGGTCCTGGGTATGCTAGGGGTCCTGAGGGTTGAAGAGTCCTCTGGGGCCCTCAAAGCCCTGTGCTGGGTTCATGCTTAAGATGGTGGGTCTGGACCCTACCTGAACGAATCTCAGCCTCTGTTTGGGCAGTGTTCTTTTGTCCCTATTCCTGCTGGCATAAGACCCTCTACAATTCTTTGGAGTTAATGTTGCATTCCACTCACCTGTGATCCCGAGGTCCTGGGTGTACTAGGGTTTCTGTGGAGTGGAGACCTCTGGGGCCCTTGGCGCTCTTGGCAGGGTTCAGGCAGAAGATGCCCTAATGTCTTATTTTGTTTTGTTTTGTTTTTTCTTTTTGGTATTTGATTTTTTCTAAACTGTTTTCCATTCGTGCATGACTTAGTTGTTTTTACTTATTTAATTTTCTCTTAAGAACTTTATCAATTTCAAACTATTTATAATTTGCATTTGATAATTTATTCCCACTCTTTTCTTTCCCATGTAAGCATAATTCCAAGCATCCTACTTTATCAGAAGTTCATTTGAACTGAGATTATTTCTGAGTCTCTCTGTGTCCCTTTGTGTTTCAAATCTAGCATCTCACTGTGACTAGCCCCAGCCCATCAGTCCATCAGTTCACAGAGGATCAGCTGTTCTCCCACACTGTAAGAAGTTTACTGGCTGCGAAGATGGTATGTGCAGATACATAAGACTGGGGACACTGTTTTTCTTGTTGTGAGAATGGAGCCTCATGTTAGAGGGCACTGGCTGCCAATGTACATATTTGTCCACCTTTTTGGGCCATGGTGTATTGCATTTCCAGCCTAGTTTATCCTAAAATGTCAAGTCTGCACTATGATGTCACACAGTTATACCACTCTATATGTGCAGTAGCACAGCCTTGTCCTAGGTGTAGTCAGGTGAGAAATGTAGTTTTACCTGGAGAGGACAGAGGCACCCAACCCACAGAAGCACCTTTGCCAAGACTCACCATATATTTGAGACGGGGACTCCTGCCACCTGAATGCAAGAATGCTCTGAGCTATTGTCATGGTTAAAAGCTAGGTATCCACACTTCTCTATCCAGTGCTAGGATTGAAGATACAGATAGTTACTTCCTGCTATTTTTTTTTTGATAGCCAACATTTTTTAAAATTCTTTTTTCTGTATTATACTAAAATTTTATCACTGTTTCTTTCCCCATCTAAATCCTCCCATATAACACCTCTTGTGCTTTTTCAATTAATTGGAGTCAAAGGCATGTGTGTTTGTGTGTGTGTGTGCATATATATTGCATTTTATGAAACAGTTATACCATGATTTGAAATAAACCCAGGTCAGTCAAATACATATAAGAATCTCTCATCAAATGGATACTGTATGTTCTGTGTCCTTGTAGAGGCCCATTTGAGAGGAACCACAAACTGCATTAAAACTCAGGGACTGTGGTCCACATGGTAGCACAACTAACCTAGGTATGCCTCAGACAGGTAGAACCCTGAAACCTTGGTGTCTTGAGGTATTCATACTCCTTCAAAGCATAACCCTGTTTGTAATACTCCAGTCTTCACATCCTACCTAATATAAGTCTTGTGTGAAAACGCAGAGTGGGCATCTAGCTCCTCACTGGACAGTATTATTAACACTCACAGTAATGATACTTGTTTGTTAAGTATTATTGCTGGAACAATTTAATGATTCAATCACCATCCTTTGAATGAATTGATAGATGTATATTGTCAGCAATGACCAACATTCTTAGAAAGAAATTGGAGATGTAGCTTGTTAGTTAAGTTAGGATATGATGTTTTTGTCCATGGCACTACTGACAAAATGTTTGGTGTTAATTTAAGTTCAGAAAGGCAAACTTCTAATAGTTGAGCTTAGGGAATTTTGAGGTCAGTAAACAAAAACAATGGCAACCCTACCATTATTACCTGACATGACTCTCTTTCTAGAACTAGGCAAGTGATCAAGGTGATGATTAACTTCTTTTACCTATTATTGCCCCCAACTTCCAGATATGATTTAATAAAAATATGGATCAACAGTAGATGTGCACACTGAGGGTTTAAAGTAAAAATGACTGATAGACTTTTATATAAACTTTAGATTTGTGATTCTTTTAAGTATCATGACTTAAGTAAGATGACTTTTTAAGATAAAAAATAAAATAATTGATCATCTCTTTATTAATTGCAAATAAACCTGTCAGTAGAAATAAAATGGCTGAGAAAATTTCATTGTGTTCTTATAATTTCTTAATCTATAACAATTGTCTTACTTATGGATGTGTGCGGGTTCTTGGGAATGATTTGTTTTCTCCTTCATGTGAAATATATAATTTATTTTTCAAGTAAAAGTTTTTGGAACATACGTTTTTAAAAATAATCATTTATTAAAAGTAAAATAGAATGCAATTACATTGTAGTCTTTACACAAAAGGACAGGTTTTTTCTGGGATATAAAAGCAGTGGAGGAAAAAAATAAAAGGAGCTTGTCATGCTTCATTCACTGACTCTGTGTGTATGTGTGTGTGTGTTTGAGAGAGACAGAGACAGAGACAGAGAGACAGAGAGGTGTCTCTTCAAGATACTTTTGGAAATTTCCCAAAATAAACCATATAAGAACAGACAAATAATTGAAATATCTGATATCCTAAATACACAAACTATTCCCATTTATGAAAGGGTGCTGAACGTGACTTTGATAATGGCTACTGATAAATTTCACTGCAGGATGTGCATTGCGTACTTTATTGAACACTCTTTTCACAATATTGAAATCAATTCAACTAATCATATATGAAGCCAGTGATGATTTTCAATAGCAGTAGGGTATTCAGAAATTCATGAGTGACAATTATGAATACTTTATGATAATAATCTTGAATCATCCTCAAAATTTAATTCCAGTGATTCAAGAATAGTGACGAATACAACTTTTCTGCTCTTGAGATCAAGGTTCCAATTTAGGGCATGCATCTGTGAGGTGAGACAAAGAGGGACACATTTAAAATTACTATTGGATATCCTTCATATTTTCATGTAAGGATTTTATATTGTCAAGGTGCAAATTAATAATCTTTATCATTTGTTCTAATTTCAACTCACTTTTACAGGAATCAACTTACCTGTTTCATAGATATTTTCAATATTTTCAGTAGGAATTTCAACATACTCAATAATCTTCACATATTTGTTCCACATTTCTTTAGTGATATTTGTACCAGTTGCTGTATTTCATAGAAGAAAGGTCAGAAGAGGCAGCCACTATAATCACTCCTAATAGTCTAAGTTCATATAGTCTTCTCATCAGTTGGTAAATCCTGCTACTTTGCCCAACCCTTCCTATCAAAATGGAGATGCCAGTCAGGCAAACATTCTGAAGGCAGATCAGATATTCTTACTGTGTATAAGACAGTAACTTACATCCCATCATATCTATGACACTGATTTAAAATCAGGAGTATTAAAATTAGCATTGAATTAAAATCATTATCCTGCACAACTCAACTTGAATTTCACCCAATCATGATTACACTTGAAATATATTAGTAAATAAAACACATTCCTATACCAGTGTGTCATGACACTAAATGCAAGTGACATAGTTATGTTGCAATTAACAAAAAGAAAAAAATAAATGTTTTCTTCCATATGATATTTACATACCCAGAGCTCCTGCCAGCTTCACAGAGTAATTCAAGTAATTAAAAAACCAGGCTTCGAATAGGATGGTTGTGTTTGAGAAAGAATGTATTGCAATAAAAAATGCACTTTGCCCTGTTAAATAAATTTTAATTCATTACATGATGTAGAGTTTCCTATTTTTTATTTACTTACTTGTTGTTTAGTTTTACAATTTAATTTAGTTAAACCATTTAAAAATTCTCGGCAGCGGTCGCCATCTTGGTTCCGGGACTTCGCAGAACTAAGGAAATTAGTCTGAACAGGTGAGAGGGTGCGCCAGAGAACCGGACAGCTTATGGGTCAGGCGGAAGCACAGAGCCGCTGAGGCAGCACCCTTTGAGGGCCGCAGACAGCCGGCCACCGTCCGGACCAGAGGACAGGTGTCCGCCTGGATCGGGAGGCAGCCTCAGCCTCAGTAGCAGCGGACGTCATCTTGGTTCCAGGACTCCACAGAACTTAGGAATTTAGTCTGCACAGGTGAGAGTCTGCACCACAGAAGCTGACAGCTTCTGGGACCTGCCAAAGCAACACAGCTTTCTGAGAAAGGTGCTGTTTTGGACCTTCTTCTTCGGCCAGGAGGAGGTCCAAACACAAGATATCTGCGCACCTTCCCTGTAAGAGAGCTTGCCAGCAGAGAGTGCTCTGACCACTGAAACTCAGAGGAGAGAGCTAGTCTCCCAGGTCTGCTGATAGAGGATAACAAAATCACCAGAGGAACAATCTCTAAACAGAGTCAACTATAACAACTAACTCCAGAGATTACCAGATGGCGAAAGGTAAACATAGTAATCTTACTAACAGGAACCAAGACCACTCACCATCATCAGAACCCAGCACTTCCACTTCGCCCAGTCCAAGGCACCCCAACACACCCGAAAACCTAGACCCAGATTTAAAAGCATATCTCATAATGATGGTAGAGGACATCAAGAAGGACTTTAATAACTCACTAAAGAAATACAGGAGAACACTGCTAAAGAGTTACAAGTCCTTAAAGAAAAACAGGAAAACACAATCAAACAGGTAGAAGTACTTACAGAAAAAGAGGAAAAAACATAAAAGCAGGTGATGGAAATGAACAAAACCATACTAGACCTAAAAGGGGAAGTAGACACAATAAAGAAAACTCAAAGTGAGGCAACACTGGAGATAGAAACCCTAGGAAAGAAATCTGGAACCATAGATTTGAGCATCAGCAACAGAATACAAGAGATGGAAGAGAGAATCTCAGGTGAAGAAGATTCCATAGAGAACATTGGCACAACAATCAAAGAAAATGGAAAATGCAAAAAGATCCTAACTCAAAATATCCAGGAAATCCAGGACACAATGAGAAGACCAAACCTACGGATAATAGGAGTGGATGAGAATGAAGATTTTCAACTCATAGGACCAGCAAACATCTTCAACAAAATTATTGAAGAAAACTTCCCAAATCTAAAGAAAGCGATGCCTATGAACATACAAGAAGCCTACAGAGCTCCAAATAGACTGGACCAGAAAAGAAATTCCTCCCGACACATAATAATCAGAACAAAAAATGCACTAAATAAAGATAGAATACTAAAAGCAGTAAGGGAAAAAGGTCAAGTAACATATAAAGGCAAGCCTATCAGAATTACACCAGATTTTTCACCAGAGACTATGAAAGCCAGAAGAGCCTGGAGAGATGTTATACAGACAGTAAGAGAACACAAATGCCAGCCCAGGTTACTATACCCAGCCAAACTCTCAATTAACATAGATGGAGAAACCAAAGTATTCCACAACAAAACCAAATTCACACATTATCTCTCCATGAATCCAGCCCTTCAAAGGACAATAACAGAAAAAAACCAATACAAGAATGGGAACAACGCCCTAGAAAAAACAAGAAGGTAATCCCTCAACAAACTTTAAAGAAGACAGCCACAAGAACAGAATGCCAACTTTAACAACAAAAATAACAGGAAGCAACAATTACTTTTCCTTAATATCTCTTAACATCAATGGTCTCAACTCCCCAATAAAAAGGTATAGACTAACAAACTGGCTACACAAACAAGACCCAACATTTTGCTGCTTACAGGAAACTCATCTCAGAGAAGAAGATAGACACTACCCCAGAATGAAAGGCTGGAAAACAATTTTCCAAGCAAATGGTATGAAGAAACAAGCTGGAGTAGCCATCCTAATATCTGATAAGATTGACTTCCAACCCAAAGTCATCAAAAAAGACAAGGAGGGGCACTTCATTCTCATCAAAGGTAAAATCCTCCAAGAGGAACTCTCAATTCTGAATATCTATGCTCCAAATACAAGGGTAGCCACATTCATTAAAAAAAAAAACTTTAGTAAAGCTCAAAGCACACATTACACCTCACACAATAATAGTGGGAGACTTAAACACTCCACTTTCACCATGGACAGATCATGGAAGCAGAAACTAAACAGGGACACACTGAAACTAACAGAAGTGATGAAACAAATGGATCTGACAGATATCTACAGAACATTTTATCCTAAAACAAAAGGATATACCTTCTTCTCAGCACCTCATGGTACCTTCTCCAAAATTGACCACATAATAGGTCACAAAACAGGCCTCAAAAGATTCAAAAATATTGAAATTGTCCCATGTATCCTGTCAGATCACTATGCACTAAGGCTGATCTTCAATAACAAAATAAATAACAGAAAGCCAACATTCACGTGGAAACTGAACAACACTCTTCTCAATGATACCTTGGTCAAGGAAGGAATAAAGAAAGAAATTAAGGACTTTTTAGAGTTCAATGAAAATGAAGCCATAACATACCCTAACTTATGGGACACAATGAAAGCATTTCTAAGAGGAAAACTCATAGCTCTGAGTGCCTCCAAAAAGAAACTAGAGAGAGCATACATTAGCAGCTTGACAACACACCTAAAAGCTCTAGAAGAAAAGGAAGCAAATTCACGCAAGAGGAGTAGACAGCAGGAAATAATCAAACTCAGGGGTGAAATCAACCAAGTGGAAACAAGAAGAACTATTCAGAGAATCAACCAATTGAGGAGCTGGTTCTTTGAGAAAATCAACAAGATAGACAAACCATTAGCCAGAGTCACTAGAGGGCACAGGGGAAGCATTCTAATTAACAAAATCAGAAATGAAAAGGGAGACATAACAACAGATCCTGAAGAAATCCAAAACACCATCAGATCCTTCTACAAAAGGCTATACTCAACAAAACTGGAGAACCTGGATGAAATGGAGAAGTTTATAGACAGATACCAGGTACCAAAGTTGAATCAAGATCAGGTTATTGATCTAAACAGCCCGATAACCCCCAAAGAAATAGAAGCAGTCATTAATAGTCTCCCAACCAAAAAAAAAGCCCAGGACCAGAGGGGTTTAGGGCAGAGTTCTATCAGACCATCAAAGAAGATCTAATCCCACTTCTTCACAAACTATTCCACTAACTAGAAACAGAAGGTACTCTACCCAATTCATTCTATGAAGCCACAATTACTCTGATATCTAAACCACAAAAAGACCCCACAAAGATAGAGAACTTCAGACCAATATCCCTTATGAATATTGATGCAAAAATCCTCAATAAATTTCTTGCTAACCGAATCCAAGAACACATCAAACCAATCATCAATCCTGACCAAGTAGGTTTCATCCCAGGGATGCAGGGATGGTTCAATATACGGAAAACCATCAACATAATCCAGTATATAAACAAACTCAAAGACAAAAACCACATGATCATCTCGTTAGATGCTGAGAAAGCATTTGACAAAATCCAACACCCATTCATGATAAAAGTCTTGGAAAGATCAGGAATTCAAGGCCCATACCTAAACATGATAAAAGCAATCTACAGCAAACCAGTAGCCAACATAGTAAATGATGAAAAGCTGGAAGCAATCCCACTAAAATTAGGGACTAGATAAGACTGCCCACTTTCTCCCTACCTATTCAACATTGTACTTGAAGTACTAGCCAGAGGAATTAAAAAAAAGGAGACAAAGGGGATACAAATTTTAAAGGAAAAAGTCAAAATATCACTTTTTGCAGATGATATGATGGTATATATAAGTGACCCTAAAAATTTCACCAGAGAACTTTTAAACCTGATAAACAGCTTCAGTGAAGTAATTGGATATAAAGTTAACTCTAACAAGTCAATGGCCTTTCTCTACGCAAAGAATAAACAGCTTGAGAAAGAAATTAGGGAAACAACACCCTTCTCAATCATCGCAAATAGTATAAAATACCTCGGTGTGACTCAAACTAAGGAAGTGAAAGATCTGTATGAAAAGAACTTCAAGTCTCTGAAGAAAGAAATAAAAGAAGTTCTCAGAAGATGGAAAGATCTCCCATGCTCATGGATTGGCAGGATCAACATTGTAAAATTGGCCATCTTGCCAAAAGCAATCTACTGATTCAACGTAATCCCCATCAAAATTCCAACTCAATTCTTCAACGAATTAGATTGAGCAATGTGAAAATTCATCTGGAATAACAAAAAACGTAGATTAGCAAAAACTCTTCTCAAGGATAAAAGAAGCTCTGGTGGAATCACCATGCCTGACCTAAAGCTGTACTACAGAGCACTTGTGATAAAAACTGCATGGTACTGGTATAGCGACAGACAAGTAACCAATGGAATAGTATTGAAGCCCCAGAAATGAACCCACATACCTACGGTTACTTGATCTTTGACAAGGGAGCTAAAACCATCCAGTGGAAAAAAGACACCATTTTCAACAAATGGTGCTGTCACAAGTTGTGGTTATCATGTAGAAGAATGTGAATTGATCCATTGCTGTCTCCTTGTACTAAGGTCAAATCTAAGTGGATCAAGGAACTCCACATATAACCAGAGACACTAAAACTTATAGAGGGGAAAGTAGGGAAAAACCTGGAAGATATGGGCACAGGGGGAAAATTCCTGATTAGAAGAGCAATGGCTTGTGCAGTAAGATTGAGAATTGACAAATGGGACCTCATAAAACTGCAAAGTTCTGTAAGGCAAAAGACACCGTCAATAAGACAAAAAGACCACCAACAGATTGGGAAAGGATCTTTACCTATCCCAAATCAGACAGAGGACTAATATCCAATATATATAAAAAACTCAAGAAGGTAGACTCCATAAAATCAAATAACCCCAGTAAAAATGGGGCTCAGAACTGAACAAAGATTTCTCACCCAAGGAATACCGAATGGCAGAGAAGCACCTGAAAAAATGTTCAACATCTTTAATCATCAGGGAAATGTAAATCAAAACAACACAGAGATTCCACCTCACACCAGTCAGAATGGCTAAGATCAAAAATTCAGGTGACAGCAGATGCTGGCGTGGATGTGGAGAAAGAGGAACACTCCTCCATTGTTGGTGGGATTGAAGGCTTGTACAACCACTCTGGAAATCAGTCTGGCAGTTCCTCAGAAAATTGGACATAGTACTACCGGAGGATCCCGCAATACCACTTCTGGGCATATATCCAGAAGATGCCCCAACCGATAAGAAGGACACATGCTCCACTACATCCATAGCAGCCTTATTTATAATAGCCAAAAGCTGGAAAGAACCCAGGTGCCCCTCAACAAAGGAATGGATACAGAAAATGTGGTACATTTACACAATGGAGTACTACTCAGCTATTAAAAAGAATGAATTTATGAAATTCCTAGCCAAATGGATGGACCTGGAGGGCATCATCCTGAGTGAGGTAACCCAATCACAAAGGAACTCGCACAATATGTACTCACTGATAAGTGGATAATAGCCCAGAAACTTAGGATACCCAAGATATAAGATATAATTTGCTAAAAACATTAAACTCAAGAGAACGAAGACCAAAGTGTGGACACTTTGCCCCTTCTTAGAATAGGAAACAAAACACCCATAGAAGGAATTACAGAGACAAAATGTGGAAGTGTGACGAAAGGATGGACCATCTAGTGATTGCCATATCCAGAGATCCATCCCATGATCAGCTTCCAAACGCTGACACCATTGTATACACTAGCAAGATATTGCTGAAAGGACCCAGATGTAGCTGTCTCTTGTGAGACTATGCCAGGGCCTAGCAAACACAGAAGTGGATGCTCACAGTCAGCTATTGAATGGACCACAGGGCCCCCAATGGAGGAACTAGAGAAAGCACCCAAGGAACTAAAGGGAACTGCAACCCTATAGGTGGAACAACAATATGAACTAAGCAGTACCGCGGAGCTCTTGTCTCTAGCTGCATATGTATCAAAAGATGGCCTAGTCAGCCATCACTGCAAAGGGAGGCCCATTGGACTTGCAAACTTTATATGCCCCAGTACAGGGGAATGCCAGGGTCAAAAAGGGGGAGTGGGTGGGTAGGGTATTAGGGGGGGTGTATGGGGGACTTTTGGTATAGCATTGGAAATGTAAATGAGCTAAATACCTAATAAAAAAAATGGAAGAAAAATTCTCTTGTCCCCATAAAAATCTGAGTGTGTGCCCATTCACACTCTCCTTTAAATTTAAGACCTTGTTTCTTACTGATTATTATCGTATGCTTTTATTTAATATATTATTGTATTAGGTATTCTATATTTATGTTATACAAAATATGTATTATTTATATAATATAATGAATTCTGTAATATAAAATATGTATTCATAAATATACCTCTCTCAGTCAATACTATATTAGATATATGTCATATTTGTTTTTAATTATATCATTTTTAAAACATTGCAAATTCTTTCATAATAATCCCATTATTCCTAGCATACTACAACATGTATTATCATCTCTGCATTAAATTATTGAGTCAGGGAAATATTTTCTTATCTTCTAACATGAAATTTTAAAAAATCAAGTGTATCCCTGTAGTTGACTAACTTTAGTAAAACCTGTATTTATCTGTTTGATTTTTGTTTGTTTGTGCCACCTTGCAATGTTCATTCATAAGTATATTACCCTGTCTCCCCCATATTTGTATGAATATATATTGACGATTTCACACACTTCGTGGTAAGCCTCCCTCCTCTCTTAGATAAAAGTAGATTGGAAAATGATGAGCTGCATCTCGCATGATCCATGTACTAGGAATGTAATGAATTCCGTTTCTCTTGGGACATTTACTGAAGAAAATTTCCCTATAAAATGAGGCACAATGGACTATTTATCCATGAAAGACAATCTTGATTAAGATCACATTCCATAAAAAACATATAAATAATGTAGTCAATCCTGAACTCACTGTTAATTGAGCAATATTTCCATGGAGTTTTATCAGCCCAAATTGTGTGTAGTTGGCACTTCCCATTTTCCCTAAACAATGCATATTAAACAATAAATACTCCTTATTTCACATTTATCATCACATGTCTATTGTCTCATGAAAAAAAACCACATCTTCCTGAAAGTGGGACACATTCATGGTATTGATCCTGTCTTCTATGGTTTGTAGATATCTTCATTAATCATCTTCTCAGTCTATGATTCCTGTGTGGAATGGACAACTTCCTCTGTGCACCAAGTCTTATGGATGGGAATGGGCTCAGACCCTTAATTGACAGGATTTCTCAGGTCACCAAAGTAAAGCAAGTGACCTCATTGATTCAATGCTAGGAATCCAGTTATCAGGATATATTGCAAGTGTAGGAACACTTCAAACACTGCTTTTGTCCTATTTGATATCAGATTTTTCTTTACTCGGAGTCACATTTATTAGTATTTTACTTTTAGCTAACATAGTTTTCATTACATGATATATTTTTTACTGTGTTGGTATTTTCATGATTTTAATATAAAGAAAGATTAAAACATGAAGATATGAAAACTCAAGTTCAATATACATTAGATGCAGTCACTCCCAACTACAGCTTTTCTCAAATTACTATTAAATCCCAATCTTCTCATTTGCATATTGTAATGCCTTGATTCCCATTTCAACAAATTGCTTCTTCTACCCAAATAACTTTTCTTACCTCACATAGTATGTCATGCTCATGATCCTCTTTTGTTTAAAATATTTAACCTCATGCATCAGCATCCTCGTTTGACTGTTTTCAGCTGTTGCACTCTCAGGTTTGCCTGCTAGGTAAATAGTATTGAATTTTCCTGAAAACTAAAAAAAATTAATATGAATTAAATTCCTCCATTAGGGCATATGAGTTTGAGTCCCCACACCTACATGTCTGAGCATGATATCCTGTAACTTCATTTCTGAGGGTTAACTTATGGCCTTGATAGGTACTACACCATGCGAACTAAACACCCACACACATAAAATGGCAAAATAAATCTAGGGAAAATTTAAGTTTAGAAATGTAAGTTATAAGCCAAGTGTGGTGGCTCACACCTATAATCCCTACACTTGGGAGGCAGAGGCAGGAGGATTTCTGAGTTCGAGGCCAGTCTGGTCTACAAAATGAGTTCCAGGACAGCCAGGGCTATACAGAGAAACCCTGTTTTGAAAAACAAAACAAAACAAATAAAAAAACCAAACCAAACCAAACAAAACAAAAAAACCAAAAAAACAAACAAAAAGAAATATAAGTTATAGATGTTCAAGCAAAGAAATAGAAATTATTTAGTACTGTGATAGAAAAAAATTAAATAAAATTTGCTAACAGCATTATTGTGTATTTCAGTTTTTACCTTATAACTGCCTAATATCTTATTAGAAAAAATATATACATGATAATAATTTTATACTATTAGGAAGCAGCATCAACATAAAAGTGCAATCTTAAAAATGTATTAAACTCCACATACTAAATGCATTGAAAGTTTAAAAAAAAGAAGCCATAATTTGTTGATGTCAAAATTCTTTGTATGCCAATGCATTAGAACAAGTTTTCCTTTTAGAAATCACTCGAATAAGAAGAGGAAAGAGTTGAAATTTTACCCATTATGTGGTTTTGCCTCTGTGTTCTTCATGTTTGCTACAATATTTCATTCAAAGCCTGTAGTTACAGGAACAAAACCACACAGACAAACACATATAAACACAAACACAAACACACACAGACACACACAGACACACACACACACACACACAGACACACAAATGTGCAAAATCAAACTTCAAAAAGTAAGTCCTTGTTTTTTTAATATTTCTGGATTATGATTAATATCCATATTATCCCACATATTGGACATAGTACAATGACTCTAAAAGAGAAAACATTTCTCGAATATATGATTTATAATACGTTTGCCCTGCAGATATCAAATTGATTGTGTTTCTATTATATTAACTAAGAGTCATCCCTGAATTCATGCAGAATAGTGAAACATTTAATGCAACTATTAAAATAAAGTTATTTATGGAAGTTTAATAAAACATGGCATTATTAAGATGTTCAATTTCATAACCTTTACCCTGGTAAAATAATATTAAGCAATATAAAAAGATGAAATTAAGCAATATAAAAGGATGAAATGAGGTAATTATAACCTCAAACTAACAGAAATAATGTTTTAAGACATGGGGCATATTCCATGTACGAACACCAGAAAGGAATCAATATATTCATAGAATCACACTGATTTTCAGGTCAAGCTGTGATAAATTCACCACAGGCACATATTTTTCCTGCATAACTCCCTGATATCCCATCCATGTACCAGTAAGGGTTCCTCAGCAGCAGATACTAAACATGTTAGCGCAAGGAGAAGAAACTTCATCTTCCAGAAAACTTCTCTTTCTTCTAGAACAGGAGAGTACAGTTGTTCAGCTGCTTATGAAATGATGGACTGAAGATGCTCGCAAATTATTTCAGTTTGCACAATGTGCAATGAACGCGTTAATTCAGTCTTTTTTTAAAAAATTTTCAAATCAGTTTGGCAGGCTGGGTGGCATTATTTGTAAGATTCTGGCATTGCTTCATTTTAATTCATGGGATTAGAATTCAGTGGAGTGTAACATAAATGTTCCTGAATTGTTGACACTCAGAAACACAGTCAAGAACAGCAAGCTGGTTTGGCGACATTATACCCACAAAGAAGATCATCTTTATGAAATGTTCCAAGAACATTAATACTGACCTGCATTATTCCCAGGTTTTGATAGGAGCAAGTTCCAAGTGTTTCCTGTTAATTCCCAGCTTACTATTAAAAATCTTATACATTGATCACATTGAGATTATTTTTTTGGTCAAGTAAAATAATTTCTGGGTTCTACAATGTATAAATTGCATATCAGTAGCACAGCTTCAAGGTAAAAATAAGTCCAAACTAAGAGTCTACATTCATTTTGCTCTGAGCACTAAAATGCCCAGATACGAAGACGATTTACTTAATTCCTGGCAAAGAGTCACTTCTATTACTTAGAATATAAGTGATCTTTAGTCCCATGATTTCCACTTGTTAAATTTCCATGTGTATGATCTTGTTTGCTTCCAATCATCTTCCAATCACCACCTTTGCAAGCCTTGCCAGTCACTATGTTCTCTCCCCATCTCTCCCTGTCTATCTCTCTCTGTGTGTCTCACTGTCTCTCTGTCTCTCTCTCTTTCTGTCTCTCTGTCTCTCTCTCTGCCTATGAAACAGATTGTAACTCTCAGATACTGCCCAAGCTCCATGTCTATTATCTTGCTCTCTGCATTATCATAATGGATTAAGACTCTAAAACTGAAAGCAAAACCCAATTATACATTTTCTCTTATAATAATTGCCTTGGACTTAGTGTCTCTTCCTGACAATACAACAGTGACTAAGAAAGCCAGTGAATATCAAAACAGAATTAAGAACCTTTCCTTCATTAAACCACAGGGGTCCTTGGTTTCAATCCATTGGTTGTGTATAAGTATGTGTATGTGTATCTGATCTGGCCTCTCTGAGGACATCCTTGCTAGGTTCCTGTCTATAAACATACCGTAGCATCAGTAATAGTGTCAGGTCTTTAAGCCTCCCCTTTATTTAGATCTCAATTTGAGCTGGTTACTGGAATACCTTTTCCTCAGAACTGCATATCTAGCTGTTTTTCAAACACCAATGATTGCATGTTCTGTTCAGGAAATTTCCCCAGGTGCTCGTGTGCTCAAGGTGCTTCCCTACTTTCATTTTTATTAATTTCAATGTATCTATTTGTATGTGGAGATCCTTGATCCACTTGGCCATGAGCTTTTGACAAGGAGGTAAGAATAGATCAATTTGCATCCTTCTACATGCTAAATAATAGTTAGCATTTGTTCAACCAGAACCAATTGTTCAAAATGCTGTCTTTTTTCCTCTGGATGGTTTTAGCTCCTTTGTCAAAGTGTAAGTGACCATAGGTGTGTGAGTTCACTTCTGGGTCTTCAATTCTATTCCATTGATCTACCTGTCTGTCACTGTACCAATACCATGAACTTTGTTTTTGTTTGTTTGTTTTTTTTTTTGTTTTGTTTTGTTATCACAATTGCTCTATAATACAGCTTGAGGACATGGATGGTGATTTTCCCCAGAAGTTCCTTTATTGTTGAGAATAGTCTTCGCTATCCTGGGTTTTATGTTATTCCAGTTGAATTTGCAAATTGCTCTTTCTAACTCTGAAAAATTGAATTGAAATTTTGATTGGGATTGGATTGAATCTAGAGATTGCTTTTGGCAATATAACCATTTTTAATATATTAGTCCTGCCAATCCCTGAGCATCCGGTATCTTTCCATCTTCTGAGATCTTCTTTGACTTCTTTCTTCAGAGACTTGAAGTTCTTATCATACAAGATCTTTTGCTTGCTTAGTTAGAGTCACACCAAGGTATTATATATTATTTGTGACTGTTATGAAGGGTGTTGTTTCCCTAATTTCTTTCTCAGCCTGTTTATGCTTTGAGTAGAGGAAGGCTAGGTATTTGTTTGAGTTAATTTTATATCCAGCTACTTTGCTGAAATTGTTTATCAGGCTTAGGAGTTCTTTGGTAGAATTTTGTGGTCATTTTAGTATACTATTATATTATCTTCATAAAAAAGTGATAGTTTGACTTTTTTGATTCTACTTTGTGTCCCTGTGACCTCCTTTTGTTTTCTAATAATTCTCGGTAGGACTCCAAGTACTGTATTGAACAGGTAGGGAGAGAGTGGTCAGCCTTGTCTAGTCTCTGATTTTAGTGCGATTGCTTCATGTTTCTCTCCATTTAGTTTGATGTTGACTAATGGTTTGCTGTATATTTGCTTTTTTTAAAATTGTGTTTAGGTATTTGTATGATTTATAATGCACTTTCCCTGCAGATATCAAATTGATGGTTTTTCTATTATACTAATTAAGAGTCATCACTGAATTCATGAAGAATAGTGAAACATTAATGCAACTATGAAAATAAAGTTACTTATGCAAGGTTAATAAAACATGGCATTATTAAGATTTTCATTTTTATACCCTTTACCCAGGTAATAATATTAAGCAATGTAAAGAGATGATATTCGGTAATTATAACCCTAAACTAAAACAATGAATATTTTAAGACATGGGACATATTTCAAGTACAAACTCCAAAAAGGAATAAATAAATTCATAGAATCACACTTAGTTTTAGGTCAAACTGTGATAAATTCACCACAGCCACCTTTTTTTTTTCCTGCTTAACTCCCTGAAAGCCCATCCATGTACCGGTAAGGGTTCCTCAGCAGCAGACACCAAACATGTTAGCACAAGGAGAAGAAGAAACTTCATCTTCCAGAATCTTCTCTTTCTTCTAGAAGAGGAGAGTAGATTTGTTCAGCTGCTGATGAAATGATGCCCTGAAGATGCTCACAAAACTTTTCAGTTTGCACAATGTGTAATGAATAGGTTAATCCACTAGATATTATTTATTATTATTATTATTATTATTATTATTATTATTATTATTATTATTATTATATTTTTAAATTTCAAAGCAGTTTGGCAGGCTGGGTGGAAGTATTTGTAAGATTCTGACATTGCTTCATTTTAACCGGTGGGATTCAGTAGAGAGTAACACAAATGTTCCTGAATTGTTGACACTCAGCAGAAACATAGTCAAGAAGAGCAACCTGGTTTGCTGACATTATATCCACAAAGATAATCTTCATGAAATGTTCCAAGAACGTTAATATTAACCTGAATTATTCTTAGGTTTATATAGGATCAAGAGGTGTACTATACATATATTTAAATAATCATATAGTTAAATAATGTATTTTGATCATAGCCACCATCACATTACAATTGCCTTTCTTTACAGTGTTTTGCAATTGTTAATATGGAAAAAAATGTTTGTTTTTAGTCTCTCTAACTCTCTTCTATGGAGACTTAATTTTCTTTTTCTGTCCTTTCTTTTTTTCTTTTCTTTTTTAAAAATTATTATTCTTAATATCTTTTGATAGTCTAGTCATTACACCCTTCCTGGTCTACCCTCTGATAGTCCTCATCCCATTCCTCCTCCCCCATCTTGAAGAGAATTTCCCCACCTCACCCTCCACTCCTCTAGACCACACCACTCCCTGGGTCCTCAAGTCTCTTGGTGGTTAGCTGCATCTTCTCTTACTTAGGCTAGAACAGGTAGTACTGTGCTCTATGTGTGTTCAGGGGCCGGGGGCTCATATTAGCTAGTGTATAATGCCAGATAGGTGGGTCAGTGTTTCAGAGATCTCAGGGAACCAGATTAGTTGACACTGCTGGTCTTCCTGTGAGGGTCACCCTCTTCCTCAGATTCTTTCAACCTTTCCTTTATTCAACCACAGAGGTGCTTAGTTTCAATCCATTGGTTGTGTATGTGTATGTGTGTGTGTATGTGTATGTGTATGTGTATGTGTATGTGTATGTGTATGTGTATGTGTATGTGTGTGTGTGTGTGTGTGTGTGTGTGTATGTGTATGTGTATGTGTATGTGTATGTGTATGTGTATGTGTATGTGTGTGTGTGTATGTGTGTGTGTG
The DNA here is from genome assembly GCA_921997135.2 of Mus spretus. Taxonomy (NCBI): domain Eukaryota; kingdom Metazoa; phylum Chordata; class Mammalia; order Rodentia; family Muridae; genus Mus; species Mus spretus. The sequence goes on along the minus strand of OW971683.1, from coordinate 58,064,468 downwards.
TGTATGTGTATCTGACTCTTTTAGCTGCTTGTTGGATCTCTCTGAGGATAGCCTTGCTAGGTTCCTGTCTATAAGCATACCAGAGCATCAGTAATATTGTCATGTCTTTAAGCCTCCCCTTTAGTTAGATCTTAATTTGAGCTGCTTACTAAACTACTTTTCCCTCAGTATTTTCTCTATTTTTCTCCCTGAAGTTCTTTTGGTCTGGAACAATCTGCATCAGAGTTTTTGACTGTAGGATGGGAACCCCATCTCTCCACTTGTTTCTGTCCCTGTCTATCTACTGGAGGTGGACAATAAAAGTGTCCTCTCTCCAGTGTTGCACAATTCATCTAGGCCCCTCCCATTCAATTTGAATTTCAGAGAAATGAGTGGACCTACTTTTTTTTATTAGATTCTGGCCACCAAAGGCCAGAATGCTGTCAGATAACCATGATTCTTTGTAAAGCCATCTCTGTATTACTGATGGAGCTGATCTAGTGCTTTTAAGGTCCTGGCTTCTAGTCTCCCTGCTGCAGACCTTTTTTGGTCTCTGTCTGTGTAGAACAGGTCTCTCATTGCAGGTGGACAAGGAGTCAGTGAATGACAGACAGAATCAACATGAGAGATTGTGTAGAATCTGAGTGTATTTTCACAAAGTATACCAATCTTATATAATACAGAAAAAAAGGGGTAGGATGTCATGGCAGGCAAAGTACATTGAAGTTACCCGGCACAAAACAAAGGAATGACGTCAAAAGGACTTACAGGAACCAGGTAATATTTACAGTAAAGATAGAACATCCCTGCCTAGGGTCAGCTAATGACAGGTAAGGATTTCACACCCTAGTCACAATTTGTGCTACTCCTTTGAGCCTTGTGAAAGCTAGCACCAAGGGGTTCTGCTCTAGCAGACCTAATGAATAATGCAATATCACAAACCTCCTGTTTCCTAGGCCTTGATAAATTCTAGTATGAGTGTAACTTGGCTGTTCTTTAAAGTATCTGTGGAAAATTTCCATTTGTCAGAATAATTCACTAACTTGCTTCTAATATGCAATATAGCCTGCAATACCTGGGTGTAGTGAAGATTTCTGTATCAGTGGGATTCCCTAACTCTTATATGGTAAACCCACTTATTAGCTAGGCCATTGCGTGTTCCCTTGTTTGGGTAAGACTGGCTACTGTCCTAAGTAATCGCTCTGCAGACTAGCCCTGAGCTATTCTAGCTCCATTCTTTGTAATGCCTAATTAATTTCACCATCTCTACTAGAAGTAAATTTGAATGTTACTGAATAGGTAACACTCTAACTGAATTCATACTGAATTCCTACTAAATTCCAAGTTTGTCAGCTACAAGAATTTTCTGGGACATTGGAACACTGGCAAAGGCTTAGCTACGTCAGAATTCAATCTTTAAAGGCACTTATAATAAAATAATACTAAAAGAGAACACATGGATCCATACACCAGATTAATGGGGGGATAGGGTATGAGTATAGAGGTTATGAGAATGCCAAGGTTCCAGGAAGTTGAGTTTCCTTGAAACTCTTTGCCTTGGGACTCTCAGCCTATCAAGCAGACTTCACTGGAGTGTGCGTAGCATCTTCCAACAGTTTTATTAGTAGCCAATTCACTTTTCTGTCCAGTTCAGTTTTCTCTTCATTATTATGCTGAATACTGGCTAATGAATATGTTTTCTTTTTTCTAAGTCTATGTGAATACAGCCCTTAGTGAATGAAGCCTTTCTCCATACCACAACTCATGAAGGCAATATAGGAAGTCAGAAAATTAAGACAGACTGAAAAGCAGGCAACACCTGTATAAATCTGTAAACCAAAATTTAAGAATTTTGACACAACTGACCAAACAATTACAAATGCCTCATGCATGAAACCGCCCTCTCTTTACTAAGACATATGTTAGAAAATACTACTAACATGTCTAATAAACCATGATTAAGACTATGTATTATGTAAACTGAGTTGCCTTTGATTACATTGTCATCAGCACATTTTTCACCACAAACCTGTGAAACAAGCCACATTAATAACACACAATCTAGCTTACAAGGGAATTCATGCAGAAGAGATGAGAACATTACATACTTACATAAAATTTAGTTACTAAACTTTATACTAGCTATATATTATACCCATTGAACAATGTAACTTCAAACCCCTCAGAACTGCACATCTAGCTATTTTTCAAACACCAAAGTTTGCATGTTCTGTTCAGGTAATTTCCCCATATTACCATGTGTACAAGACTCTTACCTACTTTCATTTCTATTCATTTCAACTGGTGGTTAGCGTGTAGAAGGATGCAAATTGATCCATTCTTATCTCCTCCAGTTGAACCAGCACCATTTGTTGAAAATGCTGTCTTTTTTCTACATGATGGTTTCAGCTCCTTTGTCAAAGAGGAAGTGACCATAGGTGTGTGAATTCACTTTTCGGTCTTCAATTCTATTCCATTGATCTACCTGTCTGTCACTGTTCCAATACAATGAAGTTTTTATCACAATTGCTCTATAATACAGGTTGATTTCAGGGATGGTGATTTTCTCTAGAAGTTCTTTTATTGTTGAGAATAGTATTCACTCTCCTGGGTCTTTTGTTATTCAAGATGAATTTGCAAATTGCAAATTGCTCCATGAAGGCTTTAGTTGAAATTTTGATTTGGATTAGATTGAATCTAGAAATTGCTGTTGACAAGATGGCCATTTTTACTATACTAATCCTGCCAATCCATGAGCATCAGCAATCTTTCCATCTTCTGAGAACTTCTTTGATTTTTTTTTTCGTCAGACACTTGAAGTTCTTTTCTTCAATTTTTATAGATATTTTCTTCATTTACATTTCATACGCTATCCTGAAAGTCTCCTATACCTTCGCCATGCCCTGCTCCCCTACCCACTAACACCTACTTCATGGCCCTGACATTCTCCTGTACTGGGGCATTTAATGTTTGCCAGACCAAGGAGCCTCTCTTCCCAGTGATGATCGACCAGGCCATCTTCTGCTACATATGCAACTAGAGACACAAGCTCTCAGGATACTGGCTAGTTCATATTGTTGTTCCACCTATCAGGTTGCAGATCCTTTCAGCTCCTTGGGTACTTTCTCTAGCTCCTCCACTGGGGGTCCTGTGTTCCATCCAACAGATGACTATGAGCATCCACTTCTGTATTTGCCAGGCATTGCATAGCCTCACCAGAGACAGCTATATCAGGGTCCTTTCAGCAAAAACTTGTTAGTATATGCAATAGTGTCTGCATTTGGTGGCTGATTAAGGGATGGCTCCCCGGGTGGGGCAGTCTCTGAATGGAGACTTGAAGTTCTTATCATACAGATCTTCTGCTTGCTTAGTTAGAGTCACACCAAGGTATTGTATATTATAGGTAACTCTTATAAAGGGTGTTGCTTCCCTAATTTCTTTCTCAGCCTGTTTATCCTTTGAGTAGAGGAAGGCTATGTATTTTTTTTAGTTAATTTTATATCCAGCTACTTTGCTGAAGTTGTTTTTCAGATTTAGGAGTTCTGTGGTAGAATTTTTGTGGTAATTTTTATATACTATCATATCATCTGCAAATAGTGCTAGTTTGACATTTTCCATTCCTCTTTGTATCCTGTGATCTCCTTTTGTTTTCTAATAATTCTGATTAGGACTTCAAGTATTGTATTGAAACGGTAGGGACAGAGAGGGCAACATTGTCCAGTCCCTGATTTTAGGTGGATTGCTTCATGCTTCTTTCCGTTTAGTTTGGTGATGACTACTGATTTTCTGTATATTGCTTTTACTATGTTTGTATGGGCCTTAAGTTCCTGATTTTTCCAAGACTTTTAACATGAAGGGATGCTGAATTTTGTCAAATGCTTTCTCAGCATCTAATGAAATGTTCATGTGGTTTCTTTCTTTGAGTTTGTTTATATAGTGAATTACATTGATAGATTGCCACAGATCTGCCCCAGTTGACCTCTCTAAATATGTGGGGAATCAGGGGTTCCGGCAGGTGGGCAGGAGTTGGCGAGAAGGGGGTGACGGACATGACACAAGAGACTGAGATGAATCTGAATGTAATCTGTCCAATCGAGCATCAAACTTTATACAGAAGAAAATGGAAGTTAGGTGACACATCAGCAAGGTACAATGAGGTTACCAGATGCTTAATAACTCTTACACAAAAGAGAGGAATGCAAACACAAAGGCTCGCAGGGACTGGGCAACAAAACTACTGAGACAAAGTCAGTTCTATCTAAGGTCAGTTATATTCTTAGAAGTCAGGTATGAGGTCTTTATATTCCCCGGTCAAGGGCGTCCATGCTCAAGTAATGATTCTAATTAGGGAGTTCTGCTGTAGCTAACCTTCTTATGAATAATGCAATACTCTAAAACCACAGCCTGATCTACTTACTAACCAATTGTAAATTCCTGTATATGTAAGTGACTTGGCTTTTATTCTAAGTGATAGTGTGAGGGAACTTTCTAGTAATAAGTAACATAGTCTCCCATACCTACGTATAATAAGAATTCTAACCTTGCCCTGAGATTTCTAACTCTATGTAGTAGATAGTACTGCCTGATTTCTTTCACTATCTCCCTTACAATAATAAAAGCAATTCTGAATGTCACTGAATAGGCAACATTCTTACTGAATTCCAAGCCCAGGTTTGGCTCAAGGACTACCTGGGACATTGATGAAGGCCAGGAAGCAAAGTTCGATTTTGCTTAGGTATTTGGCAAGTCATTGCTTGGAGGCACCTATAACAAAACAATACTGAAAGGAAGCACACAGATCCATTAGTGAGGACGAAATTGGAGCATATGTGCTATGGGATGCCACAGGTCCTGGAGACTAAGTTTCTATGAAACTCTTTGCCTTGAGACTGTGTCCAGGCTTTTGGCCTGCCATGCATGTCACTACTGAAGTGGATGTAGCAATAGATTTCTATATACTGAATCATTCCTTCATCCCTTGGATGAAGTCTACTTGATTATGATAGATGATCATTTTGATGTGTTCTTGGATTCAGTTTATGAGAATTTTATTGAATATTTTTGAATCAATAGTCATAAAGGTAATTGGTCTGGAACTGGCATAGTGATTTTCAAGATGGGTTTACCAGCTTGCAATAACACCCAAACTGGAAGAGTGTTGCTCTTTCTCCACATCCTTGCCAACATGTGCTTTTTGCCTATGTTTTTGATCTTGGCCATTCTGATTGGTGTAAGGTGGAAACTCAGGGTCGTTTTGACTTGCATTTGCCTGATGACTAAGGATGTCGAACATTTCATTAAATACTTCTCAGCAGTTCTATATTCTTCAGTTTAAGATTCTTTGTTTGGCTCTGTACCCCATTTTTAAAATATGGTTATTTAATTCTCTGAAGTCTAACTTCTTGAATTTTTTGTATCCTTTTGATATTAGCCCAGTATTGAATGCAGGGTTTGTAAAGAACTTTACCCAATCTGTGGGTTGTTCTTTTATCCTATTGCCAGTGTTCTTAGCCTTATAGAAGTTTTTCAATTTTATAATGTCCCATTTGTCATTTGTTGATCTTAGAACATGAGCCCTTAGTGTTATGTTAAGGAAATTTTCCCATACCAATGTGTTCAACGTTCACTGTTACTTTCTCACTTTCTCTTTAACTAGATTCAGAGTATTTAGTTTTACGTGGGGGTGTTTAATCCACTTGGACTTGAGACTTATACAAAAAGTTAATAATATGCCAATTTGCATTCTTCTACATGTTCACTGCCATTTGAACCAATATCATTTGTTGAAAATGCTGACTTTCTTTCACTGAATGGCTTCGGCTTTTCATCAAAAATCAAGTGAACATCCATGTGTGAGTTTATTTCTGGGTCTTCAATTCTATTCCATTGATCTATGTGCTTGTCTCTGTACCAATATAATGTGGATTTTTTTTTTTGTCACTATTGCTCTGTAGTACAGCTTGAGATCAGGGGTGGTGATTTCCCCAGAAGTACTTTTATTGTTCAGAATGGTTTTAATCATGCTGCATTATTTGTAATTCCAGATGAATTTGAGGGTTGTTTTTTCTATATTTGTGAAGAAAGGAGTTGGAATTTTGATGGAGATTACATTGAATCTGTAGGTTACTCTTGATAAGGTAATCAATTTTACTAAGGTAATTCTGTTCTTCCATGAGCATAGGAGATCTTTTCGTTTTCTGAGGTTTTCTTTTATTTTTTTTTCAGAGGCTTGAAGTTCTCTCTCTCTCTCTGTTTTGTCTTTTAGTCCTTTTTAAAAAATTTGATATTTACTTTATTTATATTTCAAATGATATCCCCTTTCTTGGTTTCCCCTCTGAAAACCCATTATCCCCTTCCCTCTCTCCCTGCTCATCAACCCACCCACTTCTGCTCCCTGGTCCTGGCATTGCCCTACCCTAGGGCATCAAGTCTTTACAGAACCAAGTGCCTCTCCTCCCACTGATTACAAACAAGGCCATCCTCTGCTACATGTGTGGCTGGAGACTTGCGTCCCACCATGTGTACCCTGGGAGCTCTGGTAGTACTGGTTCGTTCACATTGTTGTGCCTTGTCATACAGATCTTTCACTTGCTTGATTAGATTCACACCAAGATATTTTACACTATTTGTGCCTATTATGAAATGTATTGTTTCTCTAATTTTGTTCTCAGCCCATTTATCCTCCTTCAAGTAGAGAAAGGCCAATAATTTGTTTGATTTAATTTTATCCCCAACAACTTTGCTGAAAGTTTTTTTTTTTTTTTAATCAGTTGTAAGAACTCTCTGGTGGAATATTTGCGGTCACTTATGTACTCTAACATATCTTTTGCAAATAGTGATATTGTGACTTCCTCCTTTCCAATTTGTATCCACTTTTACTATACAGAGATACACAATAATTTCCTGAGCGGTTAACCTTCTTATTCACAAGATTATTCCTACTCTTCCTGAGGATAAAGGACCATACATACAAATGGTTAGTATGCACCATTCTACTTTTTAGGATAGGGTAAAAGGTATACCTGTGGCCAGATCTGTAGATGCTCTCACTTCTGTAGAATGTATAAGATCAGAAATACTGAATTTTGAATTTCTTGCCTTCTTGGTAGTTTCTGAATGACCAAAGGAAGGCAGTATTGATTTTTTACTGTGTGTTCTCAAGGTGACAGGCATCTCTGTTGTTTCCCAAGGACATAAGTTTACCTCATATGTCTGTGTTGGACTATCAATCTTTTGACAAATGCTTGCCATTTCCACAATGGCTATAATACTCGGGAAAAATTTGTGGTCCATAACATTCAGACCCTGCCTGTTTTCTTCTATAAAAATCATATTCTCTAGATCCATTGTACCAGCTGTTTTGAGGTTTGAATCTACTAGCCTCATAATCCCTTTGTAAGAGACCAAATTTACAATTAAAACTTTGGGCATTTTGATTTCTATGACTTCTAGTTATGGTTAGCCCTATGATATTAACATGATGCTGTTGAAAACCAATGCCAGTAGGTTCTCTTCTCCATTCATCTATTGGGGCTCCTCATGCTTTCGAAGGTCAAATTGCACTTTTACACTCTGTATTTCCAGAGGTCTATAGTTCTATCAATGCATATCTAGTTTCAGTCACTGATGGAGCTCTATTTACAACTTAAAGCAATTTGTAAAAAACCAGTGAATGCTTCTGTAGATTCCCGTATTATCTTCATTAATGAGGTAGATTTTTATTCTGGCTCCTCAGTCATATTCTAGGCCCTTAAAGCCAAACAGGACATTTTTTTTTTCACTTATGCCATCATCTGATCAGATTTATTCTTGTAAATCAGCCTGATGCCCTTCACCAAGAAGTTGGTCACCAGTAACATTTATGCCACTTGCTATATTCTGTTGTTCTATTTATGTGGTTTCATGCTTTTACTATAACACCACTGTAATTGTTTCCAGCATTTAGAACATCTGACAATAACGCTTTACACCTTGAGTGATAACTCTATTCTGCATAGCCCAAGTATTTAATATTTCTTTAATAAATGCAGAGTATAATGCACACAATTCTGTGGCCTCTTCAAAATGCTTTAGGTCTGCCATTTCTATCAGACACCAGCTTAGCTAGCTATAATCGGGAGCACCCTCATTATAAGGCATATGCTGCAGAAAGACTTGTAAGGCTGAAAGTACCTGGGTAGGTCCAAGCAGATCTTCTGGTGGTGGACTCGGCTGAGCACTATGAGGTTCTATTTGTATCATCTCCTACTTTTCTCAACTGTTAATTTCAGGATAGTGCGCTGGCAAAATGGCAGTCAAAATACATGCAGCACCTCAAGGCAGTAGGTTACCTTTCAGACTATTTTTCTTCCTTTTTCATCATGTAGTATATTTCTGGTGTCAGACACAAGGTCTAAATGCTGTAGTTTTCCTTCCACTGGCTCTTAATTGCTTTTGAAGCAGTTCTACCTCTATTTGCAAACTCTTATCCAATGCAACAATCTTCTCTTATATAAGAAATCGAATGTTTACCTAAATCTTTTTCAAAAAAGCATAAAAGAAAAACAGGAAACAAAAGAGAAACACTCTGTCCCTTCCCATCGGCGCCAGCACCAACGCACCTTGGGTATGGAGTCTGGGGACATCCCCAAGGTCCCCACAGGACTCTACACGGGATGATAGGACCTCTGGTGAGTGGAACACAACTGCTGCTCCAATCCAATTGTTCAGGACCTGAGAAAGCATTAATTAGGGAAGCAGAAAACCCGGCCTGACCAGGGTCGGCGCCAGCACCAGCACCGAAGCACCTTGGGTGCAGAGTCTGGGGACACCCCCAAGGTCCCCAGAGGACTCTCCATGGGATCTTAGGATTTCTCGTGAGTGGAACACAACTTCTGCCAGTAAGCAGGTTCAAAAACCAGATATCTGGGCACCTTCCCTGCAAGAGGAGAGCTTGCGTGCACAGTATACTCTGACCACTGAAACTCAGGAGAGAGCTAGTCTCCCAGGTCTGCTCATAGAGAATAATAGAATCAATAGAGGAACAAACTGTAGCCAGAGAAAACTATAACAACTGATTTCAGAGTTTACCAGATGGCGAAAGGCAACATAAGAATCTTACTAACAGAAACCAAGATCATACACCATCATCAGAACGCAACACTCCCACCCCACCCAGTCCTGGGCACCCCAACCCCGAAAAGGTGGACCTGGATTTAAAAGCATATCTCATGATGATGGTAGAGGACATCAAGAAGGACTTTAATAACTCACTTAAAGAAATACAGGAGAACACTGCTAAACAGGTAGAAGACCTTAAAGAGGAATCACAAAAAATCCCTTAGAGAATTGCAGGAAAACACAACCAAACAGCGGATGGAATTGAATAAAACCATACAAGACATAAAAAGGGAAGTAGACACAATGAAGAAAACCCAAAGTGAGGCAACGCTGGAGATAGAAACCCTAGGAAAGAAATCTGGAACCATAGATGCGAGCATCAGCAACAGAATACAAGAGATGGAAGAGAGAATCTCAGGTGCAGAATATTCCATAGAGAATATTGTCACAGAAATCAAAAAAAATACAAAATGCAAAAAGATCCTAAATCAAAACATTCAGAAAGTCCAGGACACAATGAGAAGACCAAACCTACAGATAATAGGAGTAGATGAGAATGAAGATTTTCAACTTAAAGGGCCAGCATATATCTTCAACAAAATTATAGAAGAAAATTTCCCAAACCTAAAGAAAGAGATGCCCATGAACATACAAGAAGCCTACAAAACTCCAAATAGACTGGACCAGAAAAGAAATTCCTCCCGACACATAATAATCAGAACAACAAATGCACTAAATAAAGATAGAATATTAAAAGCAGTAAGGGAAAAAGGTCGAGTAACATATAAGGGCAGGCATATCAGAATTACACCAGACTTTTCACCAGAGACTATGAAAGCGAGAAGATTCCAGACAGATGTTATACAGACACTACAAGAACACATGCTAGCCCAGGCTACTATACCCAGCCATACTCTCAATTACCATAGGTGGAGAAACCAAAGTATTACACGACAAAACCAAATTCACACATTATCTTTCCACGAATCCAGCCCTTCAAAGGATAATGACAGAAAAGCAAAACAAAACAAAACAATACAAGGACAGAAACCACACCCTAGAAAAAGCAAGATAGTACTCCCTCAAAAAACCAAAAAGAAGACAGCCACAAAAACAGAATGCCAACTCTAAAAACAAAAATAATAGGAAGCAACAATTACTTTTCCTTAATATCTCTTAATATCAATGGACTCAACTCCCCAATCAAAAGACATAGACTAACAGACTGGCTATATAAACAGGACCCAGCATTCTGCTGCTTACAGGAAACCCATCTCAGGGAAAAAGACAGACAGTACCTCAGAGGGAAAGGCTGGAAAACAATTTTCCAAGCAAATGTTCTGAAGAAACAAGCTGGAGTAGCCATTCTAATATCGAATAAAATCGACTTCCAACCCAAAGTTATCAAAAAGGACAAGGAGGGACACTTCATATTTATCAAAGGTAAAATCCTCCAAGAGGAATTCTCAATTCTGAATGTCTATGCTCCAAATGCAAGGGCAGCCACGTTTATTAGAAGAAGATCTAGTTCCAGTTCTTCACACAATTTTCCACAAAATAGAAGTAGAAGGTACTCTACCCAAATCATTTTATGAAGCTACAATTACTCTGATACATAAACCACAGCAAGCTTCAACAAAGATATATTACTTCAGACCAATTTTCCTTATGAATATCTATGCAAAGATACTCAATAAAATTCTCTGTAACTGAATCCAAGAACACATTAAAACAAACATCCATATTGACCAAGTAGGTTTTATTCCAGGGATGCAGGGATGGTTTAATATATGGAAATTCATCAATGTAATCCATTATGTAAACAAACTCAAAGACAAAAACCACATGATCATCTCCATAGAAGCAGAGAAAGGTATTGACAAAATCCAATACCCATTCATGATAAAAGTCTTGGAAAGATCAGGAATTCAAGGCCCATACTTAAACATGATAAAAGCAATCTACAGCAAACCAGTAGCCAACATCAAAGTAAATGATGAGAAGCTGGAAGCAATCCCACTAAAATCAGGGACTAGATAAAACTTCCCACTTTCTCCTTACCTATTCAACATTGTACTTGAAGTCCTAGCCAGAGCAATTAAAAAACAAAAAGAGATCAAGGGGATACAAATTGGAAAGGAAAAAGTCAAAATATCACTTTTTGCAGATGATATGATGGTATATATAAGTGACCCTAAAAGTTTCACCAGAGAACTTTTAAACCTGATAAACAGCTTCAGTGAAGTAACTGGATATAAAATTAACTCTAACAAGTCAATGGCCTTTCTCTACAAAAGAATAAACAGCCTGAGAAAGAAATTAGGGAAACAACACCCTTCTCAATCATCGCAAATAGTATAAAATACCTTGGTGTGACTCTAACTAAGGAAGTGAAAGATCTGTATCATAAGAACTTCAAGTCTCTGAAGAAAGAAATTAAAGAAGATCTCAGAAGATGGAAAGATCTCCCATGCTCATGGATTGGCAGGATCAACATTGTAAAATTGGCTATCTTGCCAAAAGCAATCTACGGATTCAACGTAATCCCCATCAAAATTCCAACTCAATTCTTTAACAAATTAAAAAGAGCAATCTGAAAATTCACCTGGAATAACAAAAAACCTAGATTAGCAAAAACTCTTCTCAAGGATAAAAGAAGCTCTAGTGGAATCACCATGCCTGGCCGAAAGCTGTACTACAGAGCAATTGTGATAAAAACTGCATGGTACTGGTATAGCAACAGACAAGTAAACAATGGAATAGTATTGAAGCCCCAGAAATGAACCCACATACCTATGGTCACTTGATCTTTGACAAGGGAGCTAAAACCATCCAGTGGAAAAAAGACAGCATTTTCAACAAATGGTGCTGGCACAACTTGTGGTTATCATATAGAAGAATGCAAATTGATCCATTCCAGTCTCCTTGTACTAAGGTCAAATCTAAGTGAATCAAGGAACTCCACATAAAACCAGAGACACTAAAACTTATAGAGGAGAAAGTAGGGAAAAAACCTCGAAGATATGGGCACAGGGGAAAAATTCCTGATTAGAAGAGCAATGGCTTGTGCTGTAAGATTGAGAATTTACAAATGGGACCTCATAAAACTGCAAAGTTCTGTAAGGTAAAAGACACTGTCAATTTTTACACACGTTCGAGACCGGCCAGGAAAGAAGCAACAAACCGGAATCTTCTGTGGCAAAGCTTTATTGCTTACATCTTCAGGAGCAAGAGCAAGAGAGAGAATGGCGAAACCCTGTCCCTTTTAAGGAGAATTATCCTCCGCCTAGGACGTGTCGCTCCCTGATTGGCTGCAGCCCATTGGCCGAGTTGTCGTCACAGGGAAGGCAGAGCACATGTAGTGAAGAACTACCCTTGGCACATGTGCAGATTATTTGTTTACCACGTAGAACACAGGATGTCAGCGCCATCTTGTAACGGCGAATGTGAGGGCGGCTCCCCACAGTCAATAAGACAAAAAGACCATCAACAGATTGGGAAAGGATCTTTACCTATCCTAAATCAGATAGGGGACTAATATCCAATATATATAAAGAACTCAAGAAGGTAGACTCCAGAAAAATCAATGAACCCAATTATAAAATGGGGCTCAGAGCTAAACAAAGAATTTTCACCTGAGGAATACCGAATGGCTGACAAACACCTGAAAAAATGTTCAGCATCCTTAATCATCAGGGAAATGCAAATCAAAACAACCCTGAGATTCCATCTCACACCTGTCAGAATGGCTAAGATCAAAAACTGAGGTGACAACAGATGCTGGCAAGGATGTTGAGAAAGAGGAACACTCCTCCATTGTTGGTGGGATTGCAAGCTTGTACAACCATTCTGGAAATCAGTTTGTCAATTCCTCAGATAATTGGACATAGTACTACCAGAGCATCCTGCAATACCCCTCCTGGGCATATATCTAGAAGAGGTTCCAACTGGTAAGGAAGACACATGCTCCACTATGTTCATAGCAGCCTTATTTGTAATAGCCAGAAGGTGGAAAGAACCTAGATGTCCCTCAACTGATGAAAATATATAAAAAATGTGGTACATTTACACAATGGAGTACTACTCAGCTATTAAAAATAATGAATTTATGAAATTCCAGGGCAATGGTTGGACCTGGAGGGCATCATCCTGTGTTAGGTAACCCAATCACAAAGGAACTCAAATGATATGTTCTCACTGAAAACTTAGAATACCCAAGATACAAGATCCAATTTGCAAAACACATAAAACTCAAGAAGAACGGAGATCCAAGTGTGGACACTTTGCCCCTTCTTAGAACTGGTAACAAAACACCCATGGAAGGAGTTACAGAAACAAAGTTTGGAGCAGAGACAAAAGGATGGACCATCTAGAGACTGCCATATTCAGGGATCCATCCCATAATCAGCCTCCCAACACTGACACCATTGCATGCACTAGCAAGATTTTGCTGAAAGTACACTGATATAGCTGTCTCTTGTAAGAGTATGCCAGGGCCTAGCAAACACAGATGTGCATGCTCACATTCAGCTATTGGATGGATCACAGGGCCCCCAATGGAGGAGTTAGAGAAAGTACCTAACGATCTAAAGGGAACTGCAAGCCTATAGGTGGAACAACAATATGAACTAACAATTACCCTGGAGCTCTTGTCTCTAGCTGCATTTATTTCAAAAGATGGCCTAGTCGGCCATCACTGAAAAGAGGGGCCCATTGGTCATGCAAACTTTACATGCCCCAGTACAGGGGAACGCCAGGGCCAAAAAGTGGGAATGGGTGGGTAGCAGAGTGGGGAGGGGAGAGTATGGGGGAATTTCGGGATAGCATTGGAAATGTAAATGAGGAAAATACCTAATAAAAATATTAAAAAAGAAAAAAATCCCCACCACCAAGAACAACAAAAACAGAAACACTCTTCTGGGAATTAGCTAGTTGAACTCCCCACCCCCACCGCAGCCACCATAACTGTTATTTTGCCATCCTTCTTAAGGATACAACCTTCATAATCATCATTCAATTCCAACCTTTCCTTTATCACCTTTAAAGCAGAATTGCCCATTATGCTTTCACCAAGTTTGGTACCACCTGTAGGCTCAGTTTTCTTAAAATCTAGTTTTAAGACAAGTTCTCTAATGCTTTCACCATCCTTCTACCTCAGCATCAAAGTGTAAGGGAGAAAATCTACTATGGCAGGCTTAGAACCTGAAATGTCCCAGGTGAAAAGAACAAACATCTCCTCCTGGGGACAGAACAATTTTCTAGTTTTGTCCCTTTAGGATAAAGATGCTCAGAAATGCAGTGCTTTTGATGGTTTCCTAGTAACTACAGGTGGCCCACAGTTATCTGGATGAGTGACATTAGCTCCCGCTTACAGTGGTGGTTTTTCCCAAGCACTGCTTTGCTCTGGAGAAGGATCTGAATGCATGGTAGATCTGGCACAGATGCTACTGTGGGCTGGGTCTGCACCCAGCTCCCAAAAGATGCAATTGTATGTCTGTCTTGACCATGCCTTTGGTGAGGCTATGCTACTGCCAATGGTGGTAGGCTATGGAGACCTGGCATAATTTGGTGACATTACAGTTCAGACTTGGTCTTTTAAGTCCAAGCATGATCGAATTTCAATACACAACTCTGTGACACAGAAAGGTAGACAAACTTGGGGTAGACATGTTGGATGCCAGCTGGTGCCCTCTAACATTAGGCTTCACTCTCATATAAAGTCAAATAGTGTTTCCAGCCTGATGCAAGTACTGGTATCACCTTCTCAGCAAACAGCTTATAGATTGGCAGAACAGCCTGTCCACTGTGAACTGATCAACTGGGCTGGGACTAATCTCAGTGGGATGTTTGTGCTGAACCACAAAGGGACACAGAATGACTTAGAAATAATGTAAGCCCAAATGAACTTCTGATGAGGTAAAATGTTTGAAATTATGCTTAAATATGACAGAATGAATGAGAGTGCATAAAAAATATCAAAGACATATATAAACAGTTTGAAATTAATAAAATAAAGTCCTTAAGTGAATATTACATAAATTGAAAAGAACAAATCACTTAAGGATGGAAAATAGTTTAGAAAAAATTAAATGCCAAACAATAAAAAGGATAAATGTAATAATAAATAAATGTGAAAAATTACATATAAAATTTTGAAGATGAGAAAAATAGATAAAATTATTTCAAAGGTACATAAAGGCTCAAGAAACTGAACAAACACAGTCATAGAAATACAAAGTTTATATAAAAATACAATCTCCAAAGAAAGGAGGGTTCTTACATATTTTGGATATTAGCCATCTATCAGATGTGGGAATTCTGAAGACTTTTTCCCAATATATAGGTTATGATTTTTACCTACTGACTATGTTCTTTGCCTTAAAGAAGTTTTTAGTTTCATAGTTTCATTTATCAATTATTTATCTTAGAGATTGAGCCATTGGAGTTCTCTTTAGGAAATTTCCCCAGCAGTTGAGTTTGAGGTTCTTTCCCACACTCTCTCTATTAGATTCACTCTCTCTGATTTTATGTTGAGGACTTTGATCCACTTAGACCTGAGCTTTGTGAAAGGTGACAGATATGTGTCTTTTTTCATTTTTCTACATACTGATTGCCAGTTAGACCAGCAGCTTTCATTAAAGATGCTTTCTTTTCTCTACTCTATATTTTTGGCTTCTTTGTCAAAGATCAAGTGTCCATAAGTGTGTAGTTTTATTTCTGGGACTTCAATTCTATTACACTGATCAACTTTTCTATCTCTGTACCAATACCGTGCCACTTTTTTTTAAATAAAAAATTCTCTGTTGTATAGCTTGAGGTCAGAAATGGTGGTTTCACCAAAAGTTCTTTTATTGTTAAGAATTGTTTTTGCTGTCTTGGGTTTTTGTTTTTCCATACGCAATTGAGAATTGATACTTCCATGTCTTTGAAGGATTGAGTTGGAATTTTAGTGGGGATTGTATTGAATCAGTAGTTTGCTTTTGGTAAGATGGCCATTTTTACTATGTTAAATCCAGCAGTCCATGAGCGTGGGAGATATTTTTATCTTCTGAAGTCTTCTTCAATTTCTTTCTTGAGAGACTTGAAGTTCTTGTCATTCTTTCACTAGTTTGGTTAGAGTTACCCCAAGATATTTTATAATATTTGTGATGATTGCAAAGGGTGATGTTTCACTAATTTCTTTCTCCACTCATTTATCATTTGTTAAAATAAATGCTACTTATTTGTTAGAGTTAATGGTTTTTGTTTATCAACTGTAGAAGTTCTCTGGTAGAATCTTTGGGGTTGCTTATATATACAATCATATTGTCTGCAAATAGTGATACCTTAAGTTCTTTTTGCCATTTTTTTCATATGCAATAACTTTTACTGGTTTGGATTTATTTTTGTTTTAATTTTTATCCTTTTTTATTAGATTTTTTCTTTATTTACATTTCAAATGTTGTCCCCTTTCCAGGTTTCCCCTCTGAAAACCTCCTGTTCCACCCTCCTTCCCCCTCTTCACCAACCAACCAACTCCTGCTTTCTGGCCCTGACATTGCCATATACTGGGGCATAGAACCTTCACAGCACCAAGGGCCTTTCCTTCCATTGATGACTGACTAGTCATCCTCTGCTTCATAAGTAGTTAGAGCCATGAGTTCTACCATATGTTTTCTTAGTGGGTGGTTTATTCCCAGGGAGCTCTGACATATTGGTTAGTTCATAGTATTGTTCCTCCTATGGGGATGCAAACCCCTTCAGTTCCTTGGGTACTTTCTCTATCTCCTTCATTGAGGACCGTGTGCTTTGTCCAATGCATGGCTGTGAGTATCCACGTCTGTATTTGTCAGGCAGTGGCAGAGCCTCTCAGGAGACAGATATATCAAACTCCTGTGAGCAAGCACTTGTTGGCATACACACTAGTGTCTGGGTTTGGTATTTGAACTTGGATGGATCCCGGGGTGGGGTGGGGGGAGGTAACAGGATGTTCATTCCTTCAGTTTCTTCTCCACACACCTGTAACACCTTCCATGGCTATTTTTTCCCCTTCTAAGTGTCCACACTTTGGTCTTCCTTCATCTTGTTTCATGTGTTTTGTGAATTATACCGTCTATATTCTAAGATTCAAACATAATATCCAGTTATCAGTGAGTGCATATCATGTGTGTTCTTTTGTGATTGGGTTACCACACTCGGGATGGTATTTTCCAGATCCATCCATTTGTCTAAAAATTTTATAACTTCTTTGTTTTTAATAGCTTCGAAGTACTCCATTGTGTAAATGTACCATATTTTCTGTATCCATTCCTCTGTTGAGGGACAGCTGGGATCTTTCCAGTTTCTGGATAATATAAATAAGGCTGTTATAAACATAGTGGAGCATGTGTCCTCATTACAAGTTGGAGCATCTTCTGGGTATATGTCTAGGAGTGGTATTGCTGGATCCTCCAGTCGTACTATGTCCAATTTTCTGAATAAAGGCTAAACTGATTTCCAGAGTAGTTGTACCAGCTTGCAATCCCACCTGCAATGGAGGAGTTTTCATCTTTCTTCACATCCTTGCCAGCATCTGGTGTCACCTGAGTGCTTGATCTTAACCATTCTGACTGGTGTGAGGTGGAATCTCAGGGTTGCTTTGATTTGCATTTCCCTGATGATTAAGGATGTTGAACATTTTTTTAGGTGATTCTCAGTTGAGAATTCTTTGTTTACATCTGTACCCCATTTATAATAGGGTTATTTGGTTTTCTGGAATCCAACTTCTTGAGTTCTTTATATATATTGGGTATTAATCCCCTATTGGATTTAGGATTGGTAAAGATAGTTTCCCAATCTGTTGGTTGCCATTTTGTCTTATTGACACTATCATTTGCTTTACAGAAGCTTTGCAATTTTATGAGGTCCCATTTTTCGATTCTTGATCTTACAGCACAAGCCATTGGTGTTTTTTTCAGGAATTTATCCCTGTGCCCATATGTTCAAGGCTGTTCTCCACTTTCTCCTCTATAAATTTCCATGTCTCTGATTTTAAGTGGAGGTCCTTGGCCCACTTGGACTTCAGCTTTGTACAAGGAGATAAGAATGGATCAATTCACATTCTTCTACATACTCACCACTAGTTGAGCCAGCCAATTTGTATCACCTTTTTCTCCTTTTGTTGCCTAATTCTCTGGCTAGGACTTCAAGTACTATATTTAATAGATATAAGGAGAGTGGGCATCCTTGTCCTTTCCGTGATTTTAGTGGGGTTGCTTCTATTATCTCTCCATTTAATTTGATGTTGATGGTTGTCTTACTGTGTATTGCTTTGATTATGTTTAGGTTTGGACCTTTCATTCTTGAGCTCTCCAATACATTTAACATGAAGTGGTGATTTATTTTGTTTAATGATTTTTAGCATCTAATGAGTTGATCATGTAGTTTTTATTCTTTGAATTATTTATAAAGCAGATTACTTTTATGGAATTTGGTATATTGAATCAAATTTTCCTCCCTGGGAAGAAACTTACTTGATTGTGGTTAAGGATTGTTTAGGTGTGTTCTTGGATTCAGGTTGTCAGAATTTTATTGAGTATGTTTGCACTGATATAATGCTAATATCCAAGATATATAAAGAACTCAAGAAGCTAACCTCCAAAAAAAAAAAAAACAAAACAAACAAAACACGAAACACAGATAGAAAATGGGGTATAGAACTGAACAGATAATTCTCAACAGAGGAATTTCAAATGGCAAAGATGTACTTCAAGAAATATTCAAAGTCCTTAGTCATCAGGAAAAATATTCAGATTGGCTAAATACAAAACTCAGGTGACAACACACGTGTCAAGAAAGAAAAACACTCCTCCATTTCTGGTGGGAATACAAACTGGTATAACCACTTTGGAAATCAATCTGGAGGGTTCTCAGAAAATTGGAAATAGAACAACCTGAAGATCCAGCTATACCACTCCTGTGCATATACCAAAAAAAAAAAAAAAAAAATACCCCACCATGGCATAGGAGAACATGTTCCACTATGTTCATAGTTGTTTTATTTGTGATAACCAAAAGCTGGAAATATCTAAATGTCTCAGAACAAAATAATGGATGCAGAAATTATGTCTAATTGACACAACAGAATACTCCTCACCTATTAAGAATGGGGACATCATGAGTTTTGCAACTGAATAAAAGGAACTAGAAAATATCATGAGTGAGGCAATTTAGACATTAAAGGATATGCATGGTATGTACTCACTAAAAAGTGGATATTAGCCAAAATGTACAGAAGATCAGAATAAAACAGACTGAGACTAAAAAATTGAAATGCTTGATTGAAGGCCATAGAAAAGAAATTAGAGTGTTCTTTACATCAGAATATAAAATCAGAATAAAAATCCAATATGGAACCTAAAATTACAGCAAAAAGATTTTGATTCTTGTTGAAAAATCCAAAAACACTTGAGAAATTAGAATGGCAAAGCATAGAGATGCAATATACACAGTTAAAAATACAGATTCTGGACGAGAGGCTTTGTCTGGTTCGGCTGTCTTTCTGTGAGGGTGTTTCGGGCGCTGGGCGGTTTGTGCTTTCATCACATTTGTCAACAGGTCAAAATGCAGATCTTTCTGAAGACCCTGACCGGCAAGACCATCACCCTAGAGGTGGAGCCCAGTGACACCATAGAGAACGTGAAGGCCAAGATCCAGGATAAAGAGGGCATTCCCCCTTACCAGCAGAGGCTGATCTTTGCTGGCAAGCAGCTAGAAGATGGCCGCACTCTCTCTGATTACAACATCCCTGCACCTGGTCCTCCGTCTGAGGGGTGGCTATTAATTATTCGGTCTGCATTCCCAGTGGGCAGTGATGGCACTACTCTGCACTCTAGCCATTTGCCCCAATTTAAGTTTAGAAATTACAAGTTTCAATAATAGCTGAACCTCTGTTAAAAATGTTAATAAAGGTTTTGTTGCATGGTAAAAAAAAATACAGATTCTGTTTAATATAGTCACATCAGAATAATTTCATAAGTAGGCTATAGAAAATTTTTTAGAGTTGAAAATTTAAAATATGAATACATATTGATATATTATCCTATTGACACACTCTGAGACATTCAATTGTAGAGAGATATTAGGGAACTTTAAAAGAAATACTCATTAAACAAAAGGGGGATATAAATAGTCAAAGAGATCGATGAAATAAGTCTTTATTAACAAATTTTTTAAAATATCAATGGGACAGATGACATTGCTGTTGTAAAATGCTATAATTTAGAAATAGCTGATGAAGTAGATCATTCTATATAGGTTAGAACATCAGAATTGAAGGAAGGGAATATGTGACACTGGAGAAGATTTTTTGTTTTTATTTCCCTGGAGAAGAAAAACTATGGATTCTTTTTTAGAAATAATTTACTTTACTTAGAATATCATATTTCATATCAGCATTTATGAGTTCATCAGTTTTAATACTTCAAAGGGTTTTATATGAGTTACAAAGCCCTTGCAATGGCCAAATAACCTGACATAGATGTCTTACAGAAAAAAAAATAGTTATTTTGGCTCATGGTATCAAAATATTCAGTCATTTATGGTGATAAAAGCATGAAAACCAATCTCAGTTAATTACAGAAGAAATAAAGGCCTTGTTTTTTCCTTCCCATCTCCTGGCATCCTACCACTCACATTCAGGATATATATTCCTCCTGGGAATACCTTTGCAGAATCACTCTGATATGTGACTCATTCTCCTCACTGATTTTAAATTCAATCAAGTCAAAAGTGAAAAATCAATGGCCATAAATATTATGGTTGTTTCCAGGTTTTACAACAATAATATCTATGTTCAGGTTGTATGATCATAAATTCTCAGATACCTTTAGGCTCAGAGACTGAGCAGGAGTAAGAGCATTTCAGTTTTTCTTCATTTACATTTCCAATGCTATCCATAAAGTACCCAAACCATCCCCCCAACTCCCCAAACCACCCACTGCCACTTCTTGGCCCTGGCGTTCCCCTGTACTGAGGCATATAAAGTTTGCCTGTCCAATGGGCCTCTCTTTCCAATGATGGTGGAGAAGGCCATCTTCTGATACATATGCAGCTAGAGTCAAGAGCTCCTGGGTACTGGTTAGTTCATAATGTTGTTCCACCTATAGGGTTGCAGATCCCTTTAGCTCCTTGGGTATTTTCTCTACCTCCTCCATTGGGGGCCCTGTGATCCATCCAATAGCTGACTGTGAGCATCCACTTTTGTGTTTGCTAGGCCCTGGCCTAGTCTCACACGAGACAGCTCTATCCGGGTCCTTCCAGCAAAATCTTTCTAGTGTATGCAATGGTGTCAGCGTTTGGAGGCTGATTATGGAATGGATCCCTGGATATGGCAGTCTCTAGATTGTCCATCCTTTTGTCTCAGCTCCAAACTGTGTCTCTGTTACTCCTTCCATGGGTGTTTGTTCCCAATTCTAAGAAGGGGCAAAGTATCCACACTTTGGTCTACATTTTTCTTGAGTTACATGTGTTTTGCAAATTGTATCTTGTATCTTGGGTATTTTAAGATTCTGGGCTAATATCCACTTATCAGTGAGTACATATCATGTGAGTTTTTTTTTGTGATTTGGTTACCTCACTCAGGATGATGCCCTCCAGTTCCCTTATTTGCCTAGGAATTTCATAAATTCATTCTTTTTAATAGCTGAGTAGTATTCCATTATATAAATAAACCACATTTTCTGTAGCCATTCCTCTGTTTAGGGACATCTGGGTTCTATCCAAATCCTGACTATTATAAATAAGGCTGCTATGAACATAGTGGAGCATGTGTCCTTCTTACCAGTTGGAACATCTTCTGGATATATGCCCAGGAGTGGTATTGCTGGATCCTCTGGTAGTGCTATGTCAAATTTTCTGAGGAACCGCCAGACTAATTTCCAGAGTGCATGTACAAGCTTGGAATCCCACCAACAATGGAGGAGTGTTTCTCTGTCTCCACATCCTCGCCAGCATCTGCTGTCACTTGAATTTTTGATCTTAGCCATTCTGACTGGTGTGAGGTGGAATCTCAGGGTTGCTTTGATTTGCATTTCCCTGATGATTACGGATGCTGAACATTTTTTTCTGGTGCATTTGCATTTCCCTGATGATTACGGATGCTGAACATTTTTTTCTGGTGCTTCTCTGCCATTCGGTATTCCTCAGGGAAGAATTCTTTGTTTAGCTCTGAGCCCCATTTTTAAATCTGGTTAATTGATTTTCTGGAGTCCACCTTCTTGAGTTCTTTATATATATTGGATATTAGTCCTCTATCTGATTTAGGATAGGTAAAGATCCTTTCCCAATCTGTTGGTGGCCTTTTTGTCTTATTGATGGTGTCCTTTGCCTTACAGAAGCTTTGCAATTTTATGAGGTCCAATTTGTTGATTCTTGATCTTACAGCACAAGCCATTACTGTTCTATTCAGGATTTTTTTTCCTGTGTCCATATCTTTGAGGCTTTTTCCTACTTTCTCCTCTCTCACTGTCTCTGGTCTTATGTGAAGTTCCTTTATCCACTTAGATTTGACCTTAGTACAAGGAGATAGGAATGGATCAATTAGCATTCTGCTACAGGATAACCACCAGTTGTGCCAGCACCATTTGTTGAAAATGCTGTCTTTTTCCCACTCGATGGTTTTAGCTTCCTTGTCAAAGATCAAGTGACCATATGTGTGTGGGTTCATTTCTGGGGCTTCAATTCTATTCCATTGATATACTTGTCTGTTGCTATACCAGTACCATGCAGTTTTTATCACAATTGCTCTGTAGTACAGCTTTAGGTCAGGCATGGTGATTCCACCGGAGCTTCTTTTATCCTTGAGAGGAGTTTTTGCTATCCTAGGTTTTTTATTATTCCAGATGAATTTGCAGATTTCTCTTTCTAATTCGTTGAAGAATTGAGTTGGAATTTTGATGTGGATTGCATTGAATTGCTTTTAGCAAGATAGCCATTTTTGCTATATTGATCCTGCCAATCCATGAGCATGGGAGATCTTTCCATCTTCTGAGATCTTCTTTAATTTCTTTCTTCAGAGACTTGAAGTTCTTATCATACAGATCTTTCACTTCCTCAGTTAGAGTCACGCCAAGATATTTTACATTATTTGTGACTATTGTGAAGGGTGTTGTTTCCCTAATTTCTTCCTCAGCCTGTTTAACCTTTGTGTAGAGAATTCACTTATTTCAGTTAATTTTATATCCAGCTACTTCACTGAAGCTGTTTATCAGGTTTAGGAGTTCTGTGGTAGAACTTTTAGGGTCACTTATATGTACTATCATATCATCTGCAAAAAGTGATATTTTGACTTTTTTCTTTCCAATTTATATCCCCTTGATCTCCTTTTGTTGTCGAATTACTCTGGCTAGGACTTCAAGTACTATGTTGAATAGGTATGGAGAAAGTGGGCAGCCTTGTCTAGTCCCTGATATTATTGGGATTGCTTCTAGATACTCACTATTTATTTTGATGTTGGCTACTGGTTTGGTGGAGATTGCTTTTATCATGTTTAGGTATGGGCCTCGAATTCCTGTTCTTTCCAAGACCTTTATCATGAATGGGTGTTGAATTTTGTCAAATGATTTCTCTGCATCTAATGAGATGATCATGTGTTTTTTTTCTTTGCGTTTGTTTATACAGTGGATTAAGTTGATAGATTTCCATTTATTAAATCATCCCTGCATCCCTGGAATGAAACCCACTAGGTCAGGATGGATGATTGTTTTGATGTGCTCTCAGATTAGTTTAGTGATAAATTTATTGAGTATTTTTGCATCAATATTCATAAAGAAAATTGGTCTGAAGTTCTCTATCTTTGTTGTGTCTTTCTGTGGTTTAGGTATCAGAGTAATTGTGGCTTCATAGAATGAATTGGGTAGAATACCTTCTGCTTCTATTTTTTGGAATAATTTGTGAAGAACTGGAATCAGATCTTCTTTTAAGGTATGATAGAACTCTGCAGTAACCCATCTGGTCCTGGGCTTTTTTTCTTTGGGAGACTATTAATGACTGCTTCCATTTCTTTAGGGGATATGGGACTGTTTAGATCGTTAACTTGAACCTGATTTAACTTTGGTACCTGGTATCTATCTAGAAATTTGTCCATTTCGTCCAGTTTTTCCACTTTTGTTGAATATAGCCTTTTGTAGAAGGATCTGATGGTGTTTTGGATTTCTTCAGGATCTGCTGTTATGTCTCCCTTTTCATTTCTGATTTTGTCAATTAGAGTACTGTCCCTGTGCCCTCTAATGAGTCTGGCTAAGGGTTTATCTATCTTGTTGATTTTCTCAAAGAACCAGCTCCTCGTTTTCCTGATTCTTTGAATAGTTCTTGTTTCCACTTGGTTGATTTCTCCCCTGAGTTTGATTATTTCCTGCTGTCTATCTTCTTGGGTGAATTTGCTTCCTTTTGTTCTAGAGCTTTTAGGTGTGTTGTCAAGCTGTTAGTGTGTGCTCTCTCTAGTTTCTTTTTTGAAGCACTCAGAGCTATGAGTTTTCATCTCATAACTGCTTTCATTGTGTCCCATAAGTTTGGGTAAGTTGTAGCTTCATTTTCAATAAACTCTAAAAAGACCTTAATTTCTTTCTTTATTCCTTCCTTGACCAAGGTATCATTGAGAAGAATGTTGTTTATTTTCCACGTGATTGTTTGCTTTCTATTATTTATGTTATTATTGAAGATCAGCCTTAGTCCATGGTGATCTGATATGATGCTTGGGACAATTTAAATATTTTTCTATCTGTTGAGGCCTGTTTTGTGACCAATTATATGGTCAATTTTGGAGAAGGTCCCATGAGGTGCTGAGATGCAGGTATAACCTTTTGTTTTAGGATACAATGTTCTGTAGATATCTGTTCAATTCATCTGTTTCATAACTTCTGTTAGATTCACTTTGTCCCTGTTTAGTTTCTTTTTCCACGGTCTGTCCATTGATGAAAGTTGTGTGTTGAAGTCTCCAAATATTATTGTGAGGTGCAATGTGTGCTCTGAGCTTTACGAAAGTTTCTTTAATGAATGTGGCTGCCCTTGCATTTGGAGCATAGATATTCAGAATTTCGAGTTCCTCTTGGAAGATTTTACCTTTGATGAGTATAAAGTGTTCCTCATGAACATGGGTGGCCTTTGCATCTTCCAAGTATTTGTTGAGCTCTTTATTCAACGCCTTAAAGTTTTTTTTTATACCAGTATTTTACATTGTTAATGAAAGATTTCCACTTCCTTCGATATAGACCAACGTTTATTTTGAGGCCATTGTAAAAAGGATTGTTTTTTTTAATTTCTTTCTCTCTGTGTCATTAGTATATAAAAGAATATTTATTATAAAAAAGATTATTTATGTTAATTTCATATTCTCCTAGATTACCTGATTGATTTATCATTTATAGGAGTCTTCTCATAGAGTGTTTAAGATGTTTTACATACAGAGTCATATTATCTGCAAATGTTGCTTTCTAGTTCCTTTATTTCCTAACTTTTTATTGCTATGTTTAATATATTAGACACTAGTTTGAACAAAAAAGTAACGGATGGGCTTCCTTATATTGTTTTAAATTTTAGTGCTTCCAGTTATTTCCTGCTTATCATAGTGTTGGCTGTAGGTTTGCATATTACCTTCATAATGTTGATTGGTCATTTATATCGTTCACCTCTCTAAGACATTTGAAAGGTCTAATGAGATGATCATATTCTATCATTGGCATATGTGTATGTGTGTGTAATATATATATATATATATATATATATATATATATATATATATATATATACATATTACATATACTGGAATGAAGTGAATTTAATCATAGTGGATCATCATAGCCATTTTTGTTTGTTTTATATTTTTGTTTTATTTATTTTTAAAATTGTTTTTCTGCACTTGTGACATTTTAGCTGTGGGTATATATCATGAAATATACATTTCTATACAGTTGATTTGCATACTGGTATTGATAACAGTTATTAGAGTTATCAAAAATTAAGATATTATCTTCAATTGTGTAGTATTCACATTCTCTACATTGTTTATATCAGTATTTATATGCCATTGGTTTAATTACTGTTTATACTCATTCACATGAAATTATTGTATAAAGAACATGAATTCTATAATTCCAAAGCCACAAGATGAAACCTATGCCTAAAACAGCTATCATGGCCAAAAATATTTGAGTCCATAGGCTCTAGGATAAAACCTATGAGTACCATTATGCTAAATTGACCTGACATTAAATAGACTCTCAATGATACTGTTATACCTGTAGACTGATACATTTTTTCAAATTATAGCAGAGAAGTTTCTTCTTGTAATAGACAATGATTAATAAGAGGCACATAACTGGTCAAGATATAGAGAACAATGGAGTCTAGAATTCTCATCCATAAGGGAAACCTCTCAGTGACACTTCTCACCTCAAGGTTCAATTATCATTGTGAAAGGAAATGGAAAGAGTCTCTGAGACAGAAACAGAGAATGTAGACCACTGACTTTTTTGTTTTTCTGGAAGTAGCAAGAGATATGAACATTTTTAGTTCACTTATTTCATCTGTAATTTTGATTCTTTCTTCCTTTCTACAGTTTTGGTGTCTTGTTCTTTCATTTTATACCCAGAATTTCAAGTTTATTATTATGTTATTAATATAAGACCTCTCTTGTTTTTTAAAAAATTTTCTAATCACTTAGACGAATAAATTTTCCTTATGAATTCCTTTAATTTTCCATAAAATTTCAGCATTGCTTTCATTGTATCTCATAGTTTTCAATATTTTGTGTTTTTATTTTCATCCAATTCTAAAAATAAATATTTCCTCCTGATTTCGCCTTACCTAGTTTTTTTTTTTAATCTATTAATGTTTTGTTTTAATTTAATGAGTTTGTATATACTCTGTTATTTGTATTAAGGCTGAAGTTTAGCTTTAATTTATAGTGGTAAATCATAAAGCAGAATTGATTTTTAATTATTTAAGTTTGTTGAGTACTACTTTGTGGCCTAAATTGAGGTTATTTGGGAAAAATTTCTATGGAGTGCTTAAGAAGAAAGTATATATTTTAGTGTCTGCATAAATTGTTATGTAGCTGTCTGTTACATCCCTTTGATTAATGCAGTTGAACGCATGAAAACCTGGTACATGTGCAAAATTGGTGTGAAGTTTCATTTGAATTCATGGAATAGTACATTATTTAATTAGTATTTTTGTATAAAAGACAACCTATAGAAAAGGAATGGTAGGAAAGATCTTTACCAATCCAAAATCTGATAGGGGGTAATATACAATATATGTAAAGAATTCAAGAA
This sequence comes from Mus spretus, assembly GCA_921997135.2. Lineage (NCBI taxonomy): Eukaryota > Metazoa > Chordata > Mammalia > Rodentia > Muridae > Mus > Mus spretus. Next base: position 58,037,100 of record OW971683.1, on the reverse strand, counting down.
GTTGAACTCCAGAAAACCAAATAACCCTATTTAAAAAAATGGGGTACAGAGCTAAACAAAGAATTCTCAATTGAAGAAGACCAAATGGGTTAGAAGCACCTAAAAAATGTTCAATACCCTTAATCAGCAGGGAACTGCAAGTCAAAACAACCTTGAGATTCCACCTCACACCAGTCAGAATGGCTAAGATCAAAAACTGAGGTGACAGAAGTTGCTGGCAAGGTTGTGGAGAAAGAGAAACACTCCTCCATTGCTGGTGGGATTGCAAGCTGGTACAACCACTCTGGAAATCAGTTTGGCAGTTCATTAGAAAATTGGACATAGTACTACAGGAAGATCCAACAATACCACAAATGGTCAAGAAGCACCCTCATAGAAGGAGGAGAAGGTAGAATGGTATAGGGACTTTGCAGAAGGGAAGCCAGGAAAGGGATAACATTGGAAATGTAAGTAAATAAAATATTAAATAAAAAATTAAAGGTTTCTTCAAAAAATAGAAAAGAAAAAGAGTGGAGGTAATCAGAGAGTCCAACTCCTAGCTGAAGAGAAATTAGTAATTTATAGCTGCTAGGAGAGGGACAGCCCGTTTCATTTGAGTATGCAGTCACTTGTGTGACAACTACTGCTTAACAGGAGTGGCCATACACTCAACAGTATGTGTACACCAAAAATTGATCTCAATAGATGATTTTATAAATGAGGAGACAAAGTTGGGTATCTAGGGAAAGATGGGATGGGCCTGAGAGTTGCTAGGTAAGGACCTGAATATGTTCAGAATACATTGCATGAAATTCCCAAAGACAATAAAAACATTTTTTAACAAAGTAATAATTTACTAAGATAGGCAATATATCATGTGTCCATTAATCTTGCTTTTCTCTTAATCATTATTCAAATTTATCAAAGTACTTAGTCAAAAGCACTATGGTTTTCACAGGACCACCACAAGTGATTCTTTGGAATAAATGAAATGCTAATTTTGCTTTCTTTTGTAAAGTCTAAAAAAATTATAGCCTAAATTAGTTTCTAGTCACAAATGGACATAAACAACCAAATATCAGAAAAAGAAAAGTTTCATTTTTCTACTTTGAGATGTTACAGATGTCAACTCCATTCAGAATGTCCCTTTGTCTGCTTCCATCTTGTTTGAAATAGCATCCCACATCCAGGCATGCATAGCCCACACTACCACCCCTATAAGCATAGTGTAAAGCAACTCCCTCAGTGGGGGGAGGAGTGGGGAGGAAGTGCATTTGCAGCATGTAGTCTGGTCTACCTCACTCAGATTCTTTTGTTTCATTTCCATTATCAATTGTAACAAAACCAGGAAAGGAGGTTTTGAAAAATCAATGAGAACTGAAAACAGATTTTCTGGGTCTGGTTGCCTCTGTACTGTGTTATGTTTATTTTACAGATGTAACCTTTTCAAGCATTGGCCAATTCTGACAGGATAAGTAAGATCATCTTTCGAGTATGAAGTCACCACACATGGCATAAAGGACAAAAGGTATGCCCAGTGCCCGATTTTTGGATGTGTAAAACAGACATTTAAATAATGCCACCCAAAACTGTCCTTCAGATACATGCTGTTGACTATTGATTAGGGAAATTGAAGTGACTCCATTCACTTTTAACTGGTATGATGCAGGGATTTTAAGAATCAATTGTGTGATTTAGGGTTTGGGTCTGGAAAGGTAGCACTCACCAGTAAAACAGGCAGACTTTCTCAAACAGCATAGGAGAATATAGCTTTCAGGTAGTCCTAAGCCTGAAGGATAGCATAGGACAAGATACTTGCAAGAGATTCAACAAGAAACCTTGTAGATGGGCATAGGTCATGAGAGCTTCTATATGTGGTTTCTGTCTTGGAGGCCCAAGTATGGGCATGTTAGCATTAGAATCCTGAATCAGACTAGGCAAGAGAGGCTATTGATAGGACTTCTACTTTGGTCAAGTCTGAGAAGGGTGGAATAAGGTTTATTCTGTGGCTTATATTAATTCTTAATATCTCCCTGCTTGTAAAGATTTTAGCGCTAACCATTTTACATTCAATAACTACAAATGAATTAACCTCATATTATTTCAGAAAGTATTGCAATTGGGTGAAAACAGAGATGGAAAAAAGATGCAAAGGGATTAAGAGGACTGCAAAGAAGAGTAGAAAGGAAATATAGATGCATGTTAGATTTGTGATGAGTGCCTGGTTATGTGTTCCCTCTTAATAAATAAAGAAAATAGCTCCATGAATAGTGGTGGTGGGTGTTGACTTTAAGTACAAATATGCAAATGTTCTATTACCCTCATTCACCATGGTACTTTGTCAGGTTATAATCACATTCAACTGTTACGACAAAGACCTGACAATATGCCTTTCAATGACTTATTTGCTCACAAGCTGGTTGAACAGGTGGACCATTGACTGCAGCAGCCAAGAACCTTTGAACTGGAGTTTCTGACAGCTCTTTTTTCTTTTTCATAGACCTTTTCAATGGGTCTTCAGCCTTTCCCTTCAGCTGCAAGAAAGTGGAGAGATAAGATTAAAAAGAGAAGTCCTTCCATATGAAGCAGTCCTTCAAAGATCTGTCTAGGAAGAGCCAGTCCAACATTTGGAACTGTGCTTCATTAGCCATCTAGCAACAGGAAGACTTAGAAAAATAATATTTATTTTTCACAAACTTGTTATCTCCTTTTTAGATTTATTTCATTTTATGTTTATGTCTCTTTATCTGCAATGCATCAGTATCACACTAACACAAGCAGCTTTCAGTGTCTCTGTTGCAATGTTATACTATCATTTAAAGTAAATTCTAACCAGTTCAGTATCTTTGTTACAACCATTCACTGAGTTTTAATTCAGATAAAGTAAGGGATTAAAGAATCTCCCAGGCAAAGATTAAGCACAGCCACAACCAGCCTTGTCTGCTTCTCATTCACACTCATCCTGTGTCAGCCATCAGAACTCACTGATGAGTCCCTGTGCTTGAGGTGCTGGTTCCTGTCTACTCTGATAATTTCTCCTTATTCTTTTAACACTGAGATGACATACTGGCCTCTCCTGGACATGGCTTTGCTCTTCTGTTTTCAAAACCATAATTAAAATGTGATGCCATTAAAAATGTGTAAGTGCTAAGGAGCTGGAGATGGTGATGATGAACTACAGTTGTCAACTTAACTGTATCTGTAGCCAATCTGGGATAAAGTGTTAGGAACAACTGCGAGTGGTTTTCCTCATCAGGTTTTTAAAAGTAGGGATACTCATACTGAGTATGGGTATTGCAGCCACAATGAAAGTCTGAGAGTAAAGCTATAATTTTTGGCTTCTTGCCTTTGTATTTTACTGAAAAGTAGCTGCTGTGGCTGATACCTTCAGTGATATAAGAACCCAAATCAGGATTCAATTCACATGAAAACAATGTCTTTTCAAAAGGAATCTTCCAAGCATTCAGTGTCAGATTGTGACCACTGTATTACGCAGCCTTGCAAATAGTATCTACCAGGTTCTTAGCCTCTCCACTGTGGAAACAGATCTTTGGGATCTCCCCAGGTAAGCCAGTTAATAACTTGCCTTTTAGCATGCATTCATTCTATCTTTTCTGTTCCTCTAAAGAGCCCTAAGAGAAGCCAGAATAATGCAAATGATGCTGTGTTGGGTAAGATGTTACTGTTTCTTTCCCTTTTTCATAATTAATATATGACAGATGTATGTTAAACAAGACTCTATATTATTGATCAAGAAACCCTTTAGCTGTTCTTGGAAAGAAAGGAATTGTATACCATAGCAACCAAACTCATGGACACATGACCAAGGTAAGTTAGGACTGTGTTTAAGGCCATAAAATTACCCAGTAGACTAGATTATCTGAAAAATACCATCCAAGAAAGCAGCCATTTTTCTGTAATGCTTCTACATTCCCAGAAATTTCTTATGTCTAGGTAGTCCCTACCTCTTCCCAAGAAGTCCCAGTCTCTGTATGTGATTCTTCCTCATTTCATATTTCACCTGGAAGGAAGGAGTGGTTCAGATCGATTCCTCTATCACATGGAAATTCTTCATGTTTCATCATAGGGTTGTAGTTTTTGCTGTTATTTTTCTGGCACATATGGGGAATAGCTATATATTTCTTGTTTACTTGAAAAAAATTTCAAAAACAGGCAATCATGACTGTGTAGGCATCAAATCATACAGATATAAACAGACACACACATACCAGACCCCTCCATACACCTTAAAAACACCCTACATCACATACATATCACACCAATTCATATATCCTACACTATCCATACACCTGCCCCACACCATAGTATTACACATACACCATCCTGAAATACACCACCTCCATACACACCCTAAACAACACACATATCACTTCCCCATATACCACAATACACCTTACCCCACCACCACAGTGTATATTACACACATTATACAAAAACCACACACACTGTACAGACACACACACGCACATACACACCATATCATAATACTACAAACAAATACAATAGCACATATACATATGTATACACATATACACACACAGACCACACACACAACCATATCATAATACTACAAACAAATACAATAGCACATATACATATGTATACACATACACACACACAGACCACACACACACACAACCATATCATAATACTACAAACAAATACAATAGCACATATACATATGTATACACATACACAGAAACACAGACCACACACACACACACACACACACACACACACAGATTAACACAAACCAACCACTCACAGAGACTCATGCACACACACATCATACCACACACATAGACACACAGACACACACAAAATTCTAGTATTAATTCTATCATGAAATAAATGAAGATAATTCATTAGTTAAAGTAGATAGAGCTTAGATGAGAGTAGACTTCAAGTATGGTCTGATCTGCTGACTAAATTATATCACCAGGATAATACCAGCTTTATCTCAGTAACATCTTTTCTCATTGACACAAGAAGACTTCCGGCTGCAGCTAGGATAATTCGTCCTTTTCATGTCATCCCCAAAACCAGCATGAAGTTCTACCTGGAGAAATTTGTGTCAAATTCCTGTTTCTGAAACTACCATTGTCAGAAAAAGAATATGAGATGGATAGTTGGCTTTTGCCCACACATCCCCAGGGCTCTGCTTAATGTGGGGTTGGGGTAGAGGTAGAGAGTCATCACTAGAGATATAACCAACTATGTCCACAATGAGAGTCAGATCTAAGATGTCAGTTATGCCTTTACTGAAACTTCATCAGTGTTAAGGAAACACTGTCAAAAAGAGGCAAAAATGTATAACAATGAAATATATATAAATATGTATATATTTAAATATATAAATATATATATGTGTGTGTATACATTTGCATGTGTTTATATATGAATTTATAAATATGTATATAACTGATAATATTTGTGTAATTGTGATAGAACACATGACACCTATTTATAATGTAGGATGTAAAATCTCACAGTTTATTTTTTAAAGTATGACCACTTATGTTCAGCAAAAACATTTCTTAGGCATCCCTAATTCTTAGGTATTCTTGCAAATTTCTTTCTGAAGAAAAAAAAAAACCTCAATATAAATTGATAACCATGTGTAATGGGGAAGTAGAAACCTGTTCCATGGCCCTTGTAAGGCACCTCTGATGCTTAAGTTGAGTGGAGGCCCTCTATACATCACAGCCTAGTTTGCTGAATTAACAAAAGCAGAATATTCTTTATATGGCATAGACAGACATAAGAGAACAACACATTTTACTTCATAAGGGAGGCAATTGTAGATTAAAATGCCTACTATGGCACAGGTATCAATCATTTTTCCTTTATGCTTTTTTGCTTTTCTTTGCTTTTTACATGCTTGGGAATTCAGGTCATATGGGGAGTATATGAAAAAGCTTCACAGAAGAATGTCTTCAGGAAAATTACACTTGAAGGTGTAGCTTCAATCTTTTATATGAAGTGTTTGGAATTCCTAGACATTGGCCACAATAATTCCAAGGAAAATAACAAACTATATTCTACGCATGAACGTAAGTGATTTTGGATTATCTGTTTGTGTTTCTCTCTAATAATAGCTTAGAACACTGAAAAAACTTTATGTGACCATCTCTGTCACAGTGAGATGGAACATAGCCTCCTTGAATTATTCATGCTAATTACCAGGAAGATATGCCATGAATAAATTATTTTTACACATGAACACAATCATCAGTGAGTCCATGACACATTTTATTTTTCTTTGAAATAAAATGTTTCACAGTATATTATTTCCATACTGTATATTTCTATGCTTTATCAATTAGTCTTAAAGATTTAAAGGTACACAGTGTTAAGAAAATGAGGTGAACACTGAAAATAAAGATTTCATCTAGTTTGATTTTGAAATTTCAATAAAGTTTGAATATCATTGAAAACATAGATATGAATATATTAAGGATTTTGTAACACTCACATAATTATTATGACAATGCACTGAGGGTACACAAATCCTAGAGAGCAGGAACTTCAAAGAACCAATGGATTGCAAGAGCTAAATGTTAAAGAATAAAGGGTCTGGATAGTTTAGTGTGACCTGTGCTCAGAGGATGAGGAAGCTCAGGGTGACTCTGTAAGAGAAAAGAAGTGACTGGTGCTTTCCATAGAGAAGTGCCACTTGGAAGAGAAGTGTTGGCATGCCTGCTGCTATACCTTTATCTGCATCGTAAGTGGTTACAGCAGCTTGGAATAAAATATCATCAGAAAAATGAGGTTCTGAGGGCTTCCTTTATAAACTGTAAATATCTCTGTACTATAGCTGATCAATAAACATTGGATTTAACCCCAGGACCCAATTGTTAACACAATTATTAAGATTTTTAAAAAATGCACTGGAATTACAAACTGGTTGATCTATGATGCAGAATCTATATAACTCAAAGGTAGATAAAATATTCAAATTCCGGGACCTGCCATAAAAATTGAGACTCAGCCAGGAATTTAATTTGTTATTCTCAGGTGATTATCGTGTGCAGTTGGTTTGAAAACCACTTGCAGGGACAGTAGCAAGAACATGAGTTTTGGATTTTGTTTCTGTTTTTATTCTTTCATTTCATTTTATGTCCCCAGTGAGATTTTAGTGCTCAGTGTAGTTCATTTCTTTAAATATTAAATCCCATTTTTTCCTAGAATTACTAACAATCTGCATCATTATTTGTACTTGCAACAATCAGAAATGAATTTAGAGGCTATCATAAATAGCACTGTCAGCATACATCCTATAAGATGAACTAGGAAATTGTACCAACATTATAACACAAAACTTCAGAGAGAAGGTATGTGGTATTCTTGTGACTAAGCATTCAAAAAGCTCTTTGTTTTATGTATATAATTTGATGTCAACATGTCTTTCTATACATGTGAATATATCAGTTACCCACTAAGAAAAATTTCCATGTTTGTTTTCTCTTTAATGAGCATATGTTTGTAGAAGGATTATTTTTGAGGTACTTAAAAGATCTTATATTATTTGTTCATTTGTTCGTTTGTCATTTTAAAATGTTTTTGGCTTCCTTTAAATTGGCCACTGTGTTTAGACCTCTATTTATAATCACTATTCAGTGCAATAATGTCCTGTGTCCTGTTATTTAAAAGGAATGAATCTTGATACATAGCCAGTAATTTAATTTCTGGTCCAACAAAAATACTGTGGGGCCTACCAGAATATACAAAGAATCTCTTAGTACTTTAGGTTAAAGCAATAATACCTAGAATGAAGGTTATCCAAAACATGAGCTTAAGAAAACAAGTGAATTGATTTGTTATCTGAAATAATGGAAGCACCATAATGTTTGCTGAATGTTAATGAGCAGCAACAAGCACAAAGCAAACAGTAAGACAAAAGCAACACATTGTTCTTTGTCTCTTGGATTTATTAAAAATCTGGAAATAAGGGGTGTAAACTTTTAGTTTTTCACCTTTAAAGTTGGAAGCTTTAAGACAAAACAAACATAGAATTATGAATAGAAAAGGGAGGGAAAGGAAGGTACAGGGAGTAATAAGAAATGAAGATGAGGATGAATAAGAAAAAGGAGTAAGAAGAGAGGAAGAAGAGGGACAGAGAAAAGGAGGTGGAGGATACAGAGGAGGAGCAAGAGGAGGCAGAGGAGGAGGACGAGGAGGAGTAAGAAGAAAAGGAGGAGCAGGATGAAAATGTTAACCATTCTATTGGAAATTCAGCATGACTCATGCTGATCATTTAAAGATCCAGGTGAAATCCAGTAGGAAGTGAGGAACAGGAGACAGCAGCTATGCCACATATTGATAGTAAGGAAGGTGACCGTAATGATGTCCTTACCTCTTATCTCTTAAATCAAATCAAGTTTCACATGGGTATTTGTTCCAATAACAATTCTGTGTGTGGCACAAGTATGTACTGTGTTTTAGTGACAAGATATGTTCCTTGAGTATAACTTTTGCAATGTCCCTCATGTCCCTCATGTCCATATTTCATCTAGGACTTGACCAGTGACCTCCGTGATTTGTTCTACATCCCCTAGTTTAGACATAGTCCTTAGAAATGTTATTAGCAAGAACCTTCCATGTTCAATGTATGATTTAACTCCTCATTCTCTGTCCATGGAATCTGCACATTATTAGCATCTCCTTAGTTCCTTGTGTCTCATCCTGCCATATACCGACCTTCTCCTAAGCTTATAAAGCCAGATGGCTTATTGTTTATGCTGTGTTCATAATGATACCCAGGCTTCTAATAAATACTAAATTCTCCTTCTCCATCTTGCTATATTTAATGAATAGATATTTTTTTTACTGAATATATATATATATATATGTGTGTGTGTGTGTGTGTGTGTGTGTGTGTGTGTGTGTGTGTGTGTGTGTGTCAGTTTTGACAGTATCAGTTGATTTCTGTAACTGTATTTGGTATTTCCAATACCCATTTGTATGGCTGTTTCACATTGCTATGCCTCAGCTCTATGAAAACCAAAAGGTACATTAATTCCCTAGAGACCCAGAACCTGCTTTTTATTTTTTTCATGTCTCATAGTTCTTCAATAGAAAACAGAATGTGTTCTAAAATTGTAAGTCAGAAAGACTAGAGTGAATACTATTAAACATTAAATATTATTAAAAATTAAGTGTATAGGTACTTGTAAGATGTGAACATTTGCTTCTACCAATAATTAGAGACATTCAGAGTTGCAAAGTTGCTTTTCTAGGTATACTTTACATGGGATAATTTCTAAACTAAAAAGTCTTGGAATCTTAACATCAGTTAACACACTGATAAAGGTTTAAAGGTTTAAAAGGAAAGATTAATATTTATTTAGCTTCTTAAACTCATGTGACTGTGTCTTTTATAAAGTGGAGGTGGAACATTAAAGATATGAAGAGTTAATGATACATCTGCTTTCTTTAGAATATCAATGAATTTTCAAAATAACAGTTTGATGCCCCTGTTTCCTTCAGAACTTAGTTCAATATCACATTGAAAAACATGTAACATTGTGGCCTACAAGAATTATAATTATAACATTTTCAGGGTTTCATTATTGGTCAGTGACTTTTACACTATCTTATCTGAAGAACACTACAATATCTGGAATGGATAAAACTGTTTCTAGCTTCTTTGCAAATGGAGATCTAACTTCCAGGTTAGTCTCATTAAATATCTAGCTAAAGGAACATTCAATTAATTTATGGAAGAAAGTAGCGTTCCTCTTTTAGACTTGTATGTGAAAAATGTGTAGTGACCATGAAATAGGACCTCTGTGAAAATTAAGGTAAAACTTACCTAGCACATCTACTTATGACAATAGAGAGATGGGAAATATGATTCACCTGCCAACCTAGAACACACATAAGTGTTTGCTACAAAAATTTTGTTACATGTAATGTGAAACTTATCTTTCACATAGGTTGGAAAATATATTAAAATAATTAAGTAGGACTCAGTATGAATTCTAAAATCAAACTATTATTAAATATCCCCATAAATATTTGGGGGTAGGAAATGCCCATCATCCCATAAGCTTCATTCAGAAAAGAATAATGTCATAAACTTCCTTATAACCAAGCAAAACAACAAACACTGTGTCCCATTGCTATGACAAATGTTCCATTAGTACAGCAAATGTCAAAGGTCACAGCAGGCTGACTGAGAATAAAGAGCACTGTCCATAGAGAGAACTGGCAAAGTACATAGGAAATCCTGTTCTTTGTTTCTCTTCTGCTTATAACACAAATCAATTTGAATGCTTCTACTGTTCTTTTCCACACTGGTCTTTGTGCCTTTTATTAACATATGTAAAAAATTTGCTTCATATATATTTATAATTCAAATATATTTATAAACTTTGTGCAGCAAATGCAATATTATATAAAAACACTTGTGATGTGAGACAGTGAAGTCATTGTAGAGTGGAGAAAGCTCTGAGTGACTAAGTCCCAGAGTAAATGTGTATTGTTGACATGGGCACACAGCCATGTAGAAGACATTAAGACCTTGATCCTACTGGGATATCAAAAAGCCATCTTCCCAAGGGCTTCATGATTAAGAGGGTTAGTAAAGCGTTCATTTTCCTCTAGAGACTGAACATGAGTGTTTGTGAACAAAGGACTAATATGTAGAAAGAAAGGCATCCAAGCATTTTCCTTCCAGATAGTGGCAACCTAGAGCTGGCCTCCTACTGAGATTAGATAAACTGTACCTAAACTATACCAGTGTACTGTACCTAATAAACAGGGGGAGGTTCCAGGTCAGTAGCAGAAAACTCTCATCTGTTTTATTTTTGTGTGTTTGTCTTTCTTTGGTTGCTGACCATAGTCAGGGAGAAAGGACCCAAGCCTCAAGGGTGAAGGCAAAGCCATGCTACTTAAGCACACCTCTGTCTTAGGACCCAGAATGCAATGCTGATTAAACTCACCTGTGATTGGCAAGGCAAGTGCAGTGCTACTTAAGCTAATGTGTGAATCTTTATTTCTGCTCCAAATGTTCCAGTGGAAATCGTTTATCCTAGTGTTAGAAGATGACCAAGTAACTAACAATTACTGTTTGTCATCAATAACAACCCCCCTACACACACACACACACACACACACACACACACACACACACACACACACACACCCTTGTTATCTAACCATCTGAGGCAGAAATAAAATCAGTGAGACACTTAGCAGCTCATTTAGGAAAACACAGTTTTTCACTAATATGTCACCAATAGGAGATAGTCACAGTCATATAAAATTATTGAGTTATGTGAAACTTTTAAAGTTTCTGGTACTGTTGTCTCTAGAATCAGGTGTTTCTAGGAAATATATGTGCCCACAAGAATATTACAATAGAAACACCTAGATAGCTACAACCACAATGTGAAAGCACACACTTTTGTATTAAATTCAATATGTGCCAAATATATCAATGGGGTGACAAATTAAAGGTATTGGACATTAGATTTTAGTGAGTTGCTTTCAAAATAACTTTATATCCTAAATATTTAATATTAATAATCTGAAGCATTTTCAAAACTGAAACAAAAGTTTTGAATAATCTGTAATCCCAGTGGACCACACAGAATGCCTGTTGTCCTGATCACAATCATTGCTAGACCATGTTGTAAGATAGAGACCCAGAGAGGTTCTGAGTTGCTGAGTGAGCCTCAATTTGTATGTAAGTCATAAATAAATTAATTTAAACATCAATACTGAGTAATGAACAGACTTGTGGTTACAAGGCAGTAGGAAGAATAAAGTTAATTAAAACAAACAAAGAAACACACAAAAAATCCATGTTTAGCCAGGCGTGGTAGCGCACGCCTTTAATCCCAGCACTGGGGAGGCAGAGGCAGGTGGATTTCTGACCAGCCTGGTCTACAAAGTAAGTTCCAGGAAAGCCAGGGCTATACAGAGAAATGCTGTCTCAAAAAAACAAACTAAAAACCAAAACCAAAACCAAAAACAAAAACAAAACAAAAAAACCAAAAACCAAAACCAAAAAACAAAAACAAAAACAAATATGTTTAATGATCTTTTCCCTATAAAATTACAAGATTAGATTTCAATTTCTCTTTTTAGTTAAATAAAAAAAAATCCAAGACAACTTACTTAAAATTACCAATATATAGTCCAGGTAATTAAATGTATTATAATAAAGCAGGGCAAGATAATAGAAGCTCCTATGCTGTCACTATGAGGTGTCAGAGACATAGTCTTTCTTATCTGGAGAATCCTGGAGATGATCAAAAACATACCCATTAAGGTAGCTGACAAAAGGTTTCCTAAAATAACATCAATCTTAATCTCCCTCACTTTATTATACATCACACTTCATAAAAGTCATAAGGAGAAATGCCCTATGTGGAAACCAATTTCTTTTACAGAAAGTCTTTGGAGACTGAAGTTAATGCCATCTTCCTCATAAAATTTTCTGACGGTTCCTGTTCCCTTGTAAGATACAAAATGTCATTCGTGGAATTGGTAGACAGTGTATGAAAGCTGTATGCAAAGCGCAGATAAACAAAAGTTGTTTCAATGACAAGTAAAATGGGAAAGGGATTTTATGTTTATTTTGTGAACTAGAAGCACTAGTATTAGTTAGGGGGTTAACTTGCTTTTTATTGCTGTGAGAAAGATAAAAATTAAAAAACAAAACATTGGGGAGGAAATAGGTTGCTTTGTTTTGTTTGTTTGGTTGGTTTTTTGCTTATAGCTTACAGTCCATCATTGAGGGAAGCAAAGACAAGAGCACCGAAGGAGAAGCCATTGAGCAATGTTCTTATTGAGTCTCTTTCATTGCTTTGCTACCCTTATTTTCTTATACAACCCAGAACCACCTACACATTGATGGTACCAACACAGTGACTGAACCCTGCTAGTAAATCAGTAATCAAGAGATGGCTTCTACAGACTTGCCTATTGGATAATCTAGAGAAAGCTTTTTCTCCATTGATATTCCTTCTTAAGAGACTATTCTAGGTTCTGTAAAGTTGGCAAAACAAATGTAAAATTTCCCAAAAAACAAATAAATCAAAGAAACAAAAACAAGAACAATAACAAGAGTCCTAACCAGTACATCACTGCCCCTTAAAGTAATGGAACAACATATAGAGAGATTTATCTTAATGTAGAAAATCACTCAAGTAACAAAGGGTTGAAAACGATATCATGTAGTCCCTAAAACGTAGCTGTGTTGTATTGGTAGGGTCAAAACTAATTACAGCTTCTGTTCTGGATCTGAGAGCCAGAAATAGTTGAGTACAAGTCATCAATTTTAACCTAAAACCTTCAGAGAATGAATTTAAATTTTTTGACTGTGTTGTTCTATTTAAATGCTCTGCAGTACAGGATAGGATTATCAGATCTCCTAGTTCATAGTTCAGATCTCAATCTTCAGAAACATTCTAACATATGCACCTAGAAATGAGGACCAAATTTCTCTAAAAAGGCAACAGCATGTTGAAGATACTGGAGTGATTGGAATGCCATGACTGTGAAGAACTCTGGAAATGCAAGTACAGGATTAAAATTACCTTGTGCTCTCTTTAGATTCCCTTACCTAAACCCATAAATAGCCTTTTTTGACTACCAGGTAAAGCATCTTGAAAGTTAATAGTAGCAAACTAACTTACACTGAGGCAAAACCAAGAATGACCTTAAGCCTCTTGCCTATTTGTTCCACACTCCTGTTGTCCTCACTGGTTCATTTGGAAGCAGAGAGATTCAGGGCTTCCTTGAGTTTGTGACTACCTACATGCAATTTCCAGAGTAGAACTCTCCTGCCATTAAGGAAGCTTGAATCTGTGTTCCCAGGATACAATAACACATATTTGGATCTTTATACAATATCTTTTATTCACTTTAGAATAACCCATATTGGACATAATTTTTTCATGTTTTCTAATGTGCTCAGATGTGTTGTTAAGTCACTAATAAGAGATCTGTCTCAAGTTTTCTGATGTCTGCACTTAATGTTATGAGTTTACCTCTTATAAATGTCTTCATTTTGTCCCATAGAAAGGGTATGTTGTGATTTTGTTTTAATTCAATTCTAAACATTTTTTGTATTTTCTTTCTTTTTTTAATTCATTTTGTGTGTGTGTGTGTGTGTGTGTGTGTGTGTGTGTGTGTGTGAATTTCACATTATGCACCACAGTCCCACAAACATCTTAGTCCCTCCATATCTGCTTTCTGTCATTAAAACTCCCCATATTCCCCAAATTTTAAAACTCTTGCCATTTTTTTGGGCTTTACACCCAAAATTTTATTGAGTCATTGGTTTGGTTCAAGGCCCTCAAATTCTCCTACATTGTCTATACTGGATCCTCACTGAGAGGGACTCATCTCAGATATACTCTTTTGCCCTGTGTCATAGAGATGCTGACTGAGCAGAACTGGCTTCTTCACATACTGCAGTAGTTCATTGATGGGGTTAGATGTTGGGATGGGCCAACTCAAAGCCCTGGATGTGGGCCTGGACAGTAACCAAGTTGGTTAGCCCACCATCTCTCCTGCATTCAGTGCCCCAGTAACAGCTCTTCAACACAGCTATGTCCCCATTAAGGGGCAGGGCCAGCTTACCCAAGTGTTGAAGTCTGCAAGACATTTGGCTATATTTCTTGTGCCCCGATTCTATGGGTCACCTTCTTGATTTCTATCTTGACTCACTTTTCATTCTGTAGTGAGTTGGTCATCTTCCATGAGATGTAACCCTCCTGTTATTTCTAATATCAAAGTTTAATCACTGATGGTGAGATTGGAGGCAGAATGTTATTTCAATATTTTTATATCTGGTGTGGGATTGTGTGAGTGTTTTTGTGTTTGTGTGTGTGTATTCACATGTGTTTGGATGGAATATTTTGTAAGTGTCAGCTAGGTCCATTTAATTAATGGCTTTATTTAACTTCAGAATTTCTGTTTTTTTGTTTTTGTTTTTGTTTTTGTTTTTTTGTTTGTTTGTTTTTTTTTGTTTTGTTTTGTTTTTTTGGTCTGGTCTTTTGATTAAAATGAGATATTGGAATTATCCACTATCATTGTGTGAGGGTAATATGTTATTTTAGTTGTAGTAGTGTAATTTTTATGAACTTGGATTCATAGGTATTTAGAATTACAGTGTCGTCCTAGTTGACGTTTCTTTTGATGAATAGGTAGCATCTTTATCATTCTGTTCTGATTAGTTTTATTTTTAAATCTATTTATCAGATAAGATACATCTGCTTGCCACTTGGATCCATTTTCTTGAAATACATTTTTCTGCAGTTTTAACCCTGAAATAACACCTATTCTTGATGGGTTGTTTTTCTTAAACACAGCAAAGAGATGGATCCTGTGTTCTGATCAAATATGTTGTTCTGTGTCTCTTTTTTGGATAATGGCGACCAGTAATGTTGAGATTTATCAATAAGAAGTATTCATTAATTACTGCCATATGGTTCAGGGGTATGGATTTTTTCTCTTTCTTTTGGTTTTCTGTCCTGGGATTAGTCATTTTTTAATGTGCTTATTCTTTCAGTTAATCTCTTTAAAATGAATTTTTCCTTCTAGTGCATTTTGTAGAGCTGTATTAATAGATATAAATTGTTTAAAATTGATTTTATTGTGGAATATGAATTGATTTTCACTCCCCTCTCTGTTCATTGTGATTGATAGTTTTGCTAGGTAAAGTAATCTGGTGGGCATATGTGGTTTACTATTTTTCTCATCATATTGCCTTTATGTGTTTCTTAGTCTTTTTTGTTGTATGTTTTACTATCCTTCCATTTTGTGCTATACTCTTTGTGTTTTGATTATTGCAAGTCCTGAGAAGTTTCTTTTCTGATCCCATCTGGTGGTTGATCTACATGCTCTTTGTCACTTTGTATCTTCTTTACATTGGGAAAATTTAGATCCAATGTAATAGAAAGTTGTTTTACTCCCATTGACCTAGTTATCTTCTTTTTCCTCCATTCAGTCTGTTAATTTTGTCCCAGAATTCGTCGATTTTTTGTGCTTAAAGGTTTTTGATTTAACATTTTTACTAACTGAACTAACATTCCTATAGTGGTTTGAATAAGAATGGCTTCCATAAACTTATTAGATATTTGAATGCTTAGCCACAAGGGAATGACATTTGAAAGGATTAGGAGATGTGGTCTTGTTGGAGAAAGTGAATCACTAGTGGTCAGCTTAGAGGTTTCAATAACCCATGATAAACCAAGAGTTTCTCTATCAATATTAAGGGTCAGAATAAGGCTTTTAACTATTTCTCTAGCATTACATTTACCAAACAGCATACTTACTCCTGTAATGCCTCGTGGGAATATGATAGTGGTCCAAACCTCTGAAACTGTAAGCAAGGCCCCAATTAAATGTTTTCTTTTTTTTTTTTTATGTGTGTATGAATTTTTATTTTATTTTTTAATATATTTTTATTAGGTATTTTCCTCATTTACATTTTCAATGCTATCCCAAAGGTCCCCCATACCCACCCCTCCAACCCCCTACCCACCCACTCCCCCTTTTTGGCCCTGGCGTTCCCCTGTACTGGGGCATATAAAGTTTGCAAGTCCAATGGGCCTCTCTTTGCAGTGATGGCCGACTAGGCCATCTTTTGATACATATGCAGCTAAAGACAAGAGCTGCCGGGTACTGGTTAGTTCATATTGTTGTTCCACCTATAGGCTTGCAGTTCCCTATAGCTCCTTGGGTAATTTCTCTAGATCATCCATTAGGGGCCATGTGACCCATCCAATAGCTGACTGTGGTCATCCACTTCTGTGTTTGCTAGGCCCCGGCATAGTCTCACAAGAGAGAGTTATAACTGGGTCCTTTCAGCGAAATCTTGCTAGTGTATGTAATGGTGTCAGCATTTGGAAGCTGATTATGGGATGGATCCCTGCATATGGCAGTCACTAGATGGTCCATCCTTTCGTCACAGATCCAAATTTTGGCTCTGTAACTCCTTCTATGGGTGTTTTGTTCCCATTTCTAAGAAAGGGTAAAGTGTCCACACTTTGGTCTTCGTTCTTCTTGAATTTCATGCGTTTGGCAAGTTGTATCTTATATCTTGGGTATCCTAAGTTTCTGGGCTATTATCCACTTATCAGTGAGTACATATTGTGCGAGTTCCTTTGTGATTGGGTTATTTCATTCAGGATGATACCCTCCAGGTCCATCCATTTGCCTAGGAATTTCATAAATTCATTTTTTTATAGCTGAGTAGTATCCCATTGTGTAAATGTGCCACATTTTCTGTATCTATTCCTCTGTTGAGGGGCATCTGGGTTCTTTCCAGCTTCTGGCTATTATAAACAAGGCTGCTATGAACATAATGGAGCATGTGTTCTTCTTACCGGTTGGGACATCTTCTGGATATATGCCCAGGAGAGGTATTGCGGGATCCTCCGGTAGTACTATGTCCAATTTTCTGAGGAACCACCAGAGTGATTTCCAGAGTGGTTGTACAAGCTTGCAATCCCACCAACAATGGAGGAGTGTTCCCCTTTCTCTACATCCTCGCCAACATCTGCTGTCACCTGAGTTTTTGATCTTAGCCATTCTGACTGGAGTGAAGTGGAATCTCAGTGTTGTTTTGATTTCCATTTCCCTGATGATTAAGGATGTTGAACCTTTTTTCAGGTGCTTCTCTGCCATTCGGTATTCCTCAGGTGAGAATTCTTTGTTCAGCTCTGAGCCCCATTTTTTAATGGGGTTATTTGATTTTCTGGAGTCCACCTTCTTGAGTTCTTTATATATATTGGATATTAGTCCCCTATGTTTTCTGTTATAAGCGATAACCAGGATTCTCCTCACAATAAAACAGTCACTAGATACCTTTCCTCTATATTTTTTAAACAGCTAAAATTCTCTATTTTATGTTTGTAATTAATTGGCAAAGATACTTCTATGTTTTCTGCTAAGTTTTCAAATTTTCAAATTCCAGTAGTTTGTTTCACTATGTGTGTGTGTGTACGTGTTTGTGTGTGTGTGTGTGTGTGAGAGAGAGAGAGAGAGAGAGAGAGAGAGAGAGAGAGAGAGAGAGAGAGAGAGAGAGAAAGAGAGAGAGAGAGATTCTATTTCTTTCATGTTTTGAACTGTTTTTTATTATGTTATTAAACTATTTTCTTTTCTTTTCATGTTCATCCTTAAGGCCTTTATTCACATCCTTTAAGGTTCTTGAATATATTTATAAATATGTTTTGAAGTCCCGTTTTCTCTTAGATGTTCATGATTGTGTTCTTGCACTGGGACATAGGCATCTAGAATTATGATACTTGAGGTCTTTTTTGAAATAAATAGTGGGTATCATCTTCATTAAGTGAGTGTTGCATTCTCTGGTTGCTGTTTCTCACTCTGGATCCTAGATAAAATATTGTTGTTTGAGGTCATGAATGCTTCTCTGTGGAGGTAGGTGACACAGGGAATAGAGAAGATTTGAAAGAAAAGCCTGGGAAAAGCAGTGGGAAAGAGCTGGGGGTAAGGAGTGATGTCAGGGTTTTCACAAAGGGAAGATATCTCCAGAGAATAGAGGTAGGCTGGGAGGAGAGGCCCCTGCTGGCAGGTTGCTGAAGGACTAAAAATAAGACTGGCTATATAGTTTCAGGAAGGATATTGAAAATCAACTACTTGAATCCCAGCCCAATGTGGCCACTAGGACTTCCTGCATAACAGTGTTTCTGTATAATAGGTGCTGACATAAAGGAATGGAGATGCTCGAGAAGGGAAGGTTGAGGTTACCTGAGTGAGGTAACACAATCACAAAGGACCTCACACAATATGTACTCACTGATAAGTGGATATTAGCCCAAAACAGGATACCCAAGATATAAGATACAATTTGCTAAACACATGAAACTCAAGACGAATGAAGACCAAAGTGTGGACACTGTGCCCCTTCTAAGAATTGGGAACAAAACACCCTTGGAAGGAGTTACAGAGACAAAGTTTGGAGCTAAGCCGGAAGGATGAACCATCTAGAAACTGCCATATCCAGGGATCCACCCCATAATCAGCTTCCAAACGCTGACACCATTGTATACACTAGCAAGATTTTGCTGAAAGGACCCAGATATAGCTGTCTCATGTGAGACTATGCCGGGGCCTAGCAAACACAGAAGTGGATGCTCACAGTCAGCTAATGGATGGATCACAGGGCTCCCAATGGAGGAGCTAGAGAAAGTACCCAAGGAGCTAAAGGGATCTGCAACCCTATAGGTGGAACAACATTATGAACTAACCAGAACCACGGAGCTCTTGACTCTAGCTGCATATGTATCAAAAGATGCCCTAGTCAGCCATCACTAGAAAGAGAGGCCCATTGGATACACAAACTTTATATGCCCCAGTACAGGGGAACGCCAGGGCCAAAAAAAAAAAAAAAAAAAAAAAAAAAAAAAAAAAAAAAATGGAAATGGGTTGGTAGGGAAGTGTGGGGGGGGGGGTATGGGGGACTTTTGGGATAGCATTGGAAATGTAATTGAGGAAAATACGTAATAAAAAAAAAAAGAAAAGAAAAAAAGAAGCAAAGAATTAATTGGGAACAAAAGGCAGAATCTCCTGGGAATAAAAGGAGAGTGGTGAAGGGTACTGCAGAATAATAAAGAGTAAGTCTGTGGAGGCAGGAATGAAAGGGCTGCAGTATCCTGGAAATAACATTCGATCATATTTAAACAGTTAACAAAGCAAAAATAAGTTTAAAAAAAAAACAAAAGGAAATGTGCATTTTACTTTGTTCAGTTGCTTGAAGGAATACAGAGTTAGATAACAGGTAAAGATTACTGATAATTGTAGAATATTTTAGTGGAAAGAAAAACCAAAAATGTAGCTCTATGCTGTTACTGTATTTCCTAAATAACTTTCTGGGGAAAAGATACCAAAACTAATACAGCTATTTCATGCTAATCATTAATGGCGAGTGAGAAAATTCAGTTCAACTTCTTTAATTTCTTGTAAAGTCTAAAAGAGAATGATTATTATTCCTTTATTTCAAAAAAATTGACTGATCATTCCCCACTCAAAATACGCATGATTATAGATTATTATTTTATGTAAATATTCCATAAGAATTTTTATGCGTTTATTTTTCATTAGTATGTAAGTGTGCACAGAATCATTTCTGTGCTCATGCCCTTTTGTATTGGTGAGAGGACATCTTCCATGAGTCAGTACTTATCTTCCACCATATGAATTCTAAAGGGTTAACAAGATCAGGCTATCAAGCTTGTTTGCTTGAATGTTTATTTATGTAATTTTAATTTTAAATTATTTTTTATACTCCATATTCCATTCCGCACCACCCAATCCACCCTCTTTCTGCTCCACATCTCCTACCTCCTCCCTACCCCGCCCTGTCTCCACAAGGATGACCCAAACCACTACTCCACCTGTCCTCTAAACACACTGGGGCTTCAAGGCTCTTGTGTGTTAGGTGGATCATCTCTGAATAAACACAGACCCAGAAGTCCTCTACTGTAATAGTGTTGGGGGCCTCATATCAGCTGGTGTATGCTGTCTGTTTGGTGGTCCAGTGTTTGAGAGATCCCGGTGGTCCAGATTTATTGAGACTGCTGATCCTCCTACAGGATCATCCTTCTCCTCAGCTTCTTCCAACCTTCCCTAATTCAACAACAGTCATCAGCTGCTTCCATTCATAAGTTGGGTGCTTTTAAAAATTTTCCTAGATAGTGAACAGAATGAAGTTCAATGTGGTTTTGCTTTTGGGAAGCATAGACTGGAATTATACCATTTAAGAATCTGAAGTTTGGTAAATAAATGTCACACAGAAAATAAGGAAACAATTTCAGGACCACAGGAAGGTGCTAGAACAAAACATTAGTCACCTACCCCTGACTCTGTGCTCTTTTTGTTTGTTTGTTTTGTTTTGTTGGTTTATCTGTTTTTTAAATTTTGTTTTGAACTTCCTTCCTTCCTTCCTTCCTTCCTTCCTTCCTTCCTTCCTTCCTTCCTTCCTTCCTTCCTTCCTTCCTTCCTTCCTTTCTTCCTTCTTTCTTTCTTTTTGAATTAGATATTTTCTTTATTTACATTTCAAATGTTTTTCCCTTTTCTGGTCTCACTTTCAGACACACCCTATCCCCTACCCCCATCCCTTCCTCTATGTGGGAGCTCCCCCACCTACCAACTTAAGTCCTCCTGGTCCTGCACTCAACTACTCTGCAGCATTGAACACCCACAGGCTCAAGGGCCTATCCTCCCACTTATGTACAACAAGGTCATCCTTTGTCATATATGTGGCAAAATAGTTGGGATGCTCCATGTGTACACTTTGGATGGTAGTCCAGTTTCCAGAATCTCTGGGGGTCTGGGATGTTGACACTGTTTTTCCCCACATGGGGCTGCAAACCCCCCTCAGCTCCCTCAGTCCTTTATCCAACTCCTCCATCAGGGACCCCTGAGCTCAGTCTAATAGTTGGTTGCAAGCTATCACCTCTGCCTTTGTCAGGCTCTGGCAGAGTCTCTCAGGAGATAGCCATATCAGGTTTCCATAAGCAAGCACTTCTCAGCATCCACAATAATGTCCAGGTATGGTGGCTGTATACGGAATGGATCCACCGGTGGGGCAGTCTCTAAGTGGCCTGTCCTTTTGTCTCCACTCCAGACTTTGTCTCCATATTTCCTCTTATGAGTATTTTGTTCACCCTTCTAAAAAGCACTGAAGTATCCACATGTTGGTCTTCCTTCTTCTTAGGCTTCATATGGTCTGTGATTTGAATCTTGGATATTCTGAACATTATGGCTAATATTCACTTATCAGTGAGTACATACAGTGTTTGTTCCTTTGTGACTGAGTCACCTCACTCAGGATGATATTCTCAAGTTTCATCCATTTGCCAGTGAATTTCATGAAGTCTGTGTTACTCATAGCTAAGTAGTGCTCCATTGTGTAAATGTACCACATTTTCTGTATCCATTCCTCTGTTGAGGGGCTTCTGGGTTGTTTCTAGCTTCTGGATATTATAAGTATGTCTGCTATAAACATAGTGGAGCATATATCCTTATTACATGTTGGAGCATCTTCTGAGTTTATGCCCAGTAGTGGTATAGCTAGGTCCTTAGGTACTACAATGTCCAATTTTCTGAGGAATTGCTAAAACTCCACCAGAGAACTCCTATAACTGATAAACAAATTCAGCAAAGTGACTGAATATACAATAAGCTCAAACAAATCAGTAGCCATCTATACTTAAAGGAAAAACAGGCTGAAAAAGAAATTAGTGAAATGACACCCTTCACAATATTCATGAACAATATAAAGTATCTTGGTGTGATTCTAGCCAAAGAAGTGAAAGATCTGAATGACAAGAACTTCAAGTCTCTGGAGAAAGAAATTGAAGAAGACCTCAGAAGATGGAAAGATCTTGCTCATGGATTGGCAAGATTAATATAGTTAAAATGGCCATCATACTGAAAGTGATATGCAGATTCAATGCAATCCCCATGAATATTCCAATTTAATTCTTCACAGAGTTAGAAAGAACAGTTCTCAAATTTATTTGGAATAACAAAAAAACCCAGGATAGTGAAAACTCTTCTTAACAATAAAAGAACTTCTGGAAGAATAACCATCCCCGACCTCAGGCTGTACTACAGAGCAACTGAGATTAAAAACTGCATGGAATTGGTACAGTGACAGGCAGGTAGATCAAGAGAATACAATTGAAAACCAAGAATTGAACCCACACACCTATAGTCACTTGATTTTTGACAAAGGTGCTAAAGCCATCCAGTGGATAAAAGACAGCATTTTCATCAAATAGAGCTAGTTCAACTGGACGTCAACATTTAGAAGAATGCAAATTGATCCCTTCTTATCTCCCTGTACAAAGATCAAGTTCAAGGGGATCAAGGATCTCCACATAAAACTAGATACACCAAATCTAATAGAAAAGAAAGTGGGAAAAAGTCTCAAACACTTGGGCACAGGGGAACAGTTCTTGAAGAGAACACCAATGGCTTTGCTCTAAGACTTAATAAATGGGATCTCATAAAATTACAAAGCTTCTGTAAGAAAAAGGACACCATCAATTAGATTAAAAAAAAAACAAAAACAAAAAAAACAACCAACCATTTGGGAATAGATCTTTACCAATCCTACATGCAATATAGAGCTTATATCCAAAATATACAAAGAACTCATAAAGTTTGATTTCATAGAAACAAATAACCCTATTAAAAATGTAGACCAGGCCGGGCGTGGTGGCGCATGCCTTTGATCCCAGCACTTGGGAGGCAGAGGCAGGCAGATTTCTGAGTTCGAGACCAGCCTGGTCTACAAAGTGAGCTCCAGGACAGCCAGAGCTATAAAAAGAAACTCTGTCTCGAAAAACCAAAATAAATAAATAAATAAATAAATAAATAAATAAATAAATAAATAAATAAATAGATAAATAAATAAATAAATAAATAGAATGTAGACCAAAGCTAAATAGAGAATTCTCAAATGAAGAAACAGGAATAGCTGAGAAACACCTAAAGAAATGTTCAACATCCTTAGACATCAGAGAAATGCAAATCAAAACAACCCCGAGATTCGACCTCACAGCAGTCAGAATGGTTAAGGTCAAAAACTTAATATATTAAGGCGACAACAGATGCTGTGGAGGATTTGAAGAAAGAGGAACACTCCTCCTTGCTGGTGGGATTGCAATCTAGTTCAATGATTCTTGATCCCTGTCAAGAAGAGGAGTTAGGCTTTTATTCAGCTGTGAGTCATCTTTGTTCTTGATCACTGTGATAGGAAAACTCATGGTCTCCATCCAGCTGTGTGTCACTTGTGTTATTGCACCCTGTGACATGAGGAGTGAGAGTCGATATGCAGGGATTCGGTGCTTTCAATGCTTTCACCCCACCCATAATTTCCCTTATAAAAACAAAGAAGTAAATCTTTCAGCATCTTTTAAAAGAATATGACTTTACTAAAGTCTCTTATGTAACCCATATTAAACTGATCTCAAAATGCTACCATTTCTCCATGTGTCTTTTCACCATGCTTTCCTGTTTATAGGCTCCACCTGACTCCCACATCTAGTTTATATGATAGAAAATTTTTTTCTGTATCTCTCTCTCTCACACACCATTACATAATTGTAAATTTAAAAACTTAAAATGAAATTAAAATCTGAAATTTAGCAACTTAACTATTTTTCCTGAGAAATAGGCCATGCATTTTTTCCTTAGTACAGTAGATGTCGCTAAAAGATTGCAGTTGTTGGATAGCACTCACTTTTATCAAAAAAAAAAAAAAAATGTTTATGCTCTGTATATCATTTCAACCTAGCAGAGAAAATATTTCTAACTGGAAAGTGTGCTTTTTAAAAAGTGTGTGTTGTGTCTAATGGGTTTAATTTCTTTTTGATTACATATCTTGACTTCCTTGAAAAGACAATAATAGATTTTTTAATTGATTTTAAAATATTCTATTGTTTTCTTTCACACCTTGCAATTTCATTATGTAAAACTAATCAAAACAATACAACAAAGAACATATCAACACCACAAACAAACAGAACATGGTAGGTACTGAAAAAAAAAAACCACCCATATCTCTTTTATAGCTAAGCAGCTAATTTTTGTGAACCTAAAATTCTAAGACAAAATCTGTTATTAAAAGATGCCCGATTACACTTTGTTCCAAATAATCATGTTTTCTATTTAATAGGGGCAAATAAATCTCTCTCTCTCTCTTTTTTTTTTTTAACTGTGAAACTACAACAGCCCACAATAAGGTAGCAGCTGTTTATTTTGAGGTAACTGTCACAAAGTACTCTTATAGGGTAGAATAATCTTATTACTACGTAATCTTGGAGAGGTTTTCTAAGATAGGATTTGGAGCCTTCCACACTTATCAGATGCCTTCTCATTAGATTTTTCCATTTTGCAATTCTAGATCCAAACTGTATGGCTCGTTTTAGCAGAAGGGAAGAGGCTGGAAGACCAAGTTCCATAGCTGCAAGGTGTAAAATAAGCTTCTCACCAACTCCACATGGTAAAGCCAGGTCTACCGTTTTCCAAACTGGCAGAGAATTTAGAAAAGACACAACATTTTCATCCAGGAAAGGAAATCTTGCTTCCTTTCCATGATCACCAATAACTCTGTCATCATGACCAAGGTTTCTAGAAGAAATGCGACCCAAATCCATTGCTATTTCCTCATTCAATCCTTCTAGGCCAAGAGACTGAAAGCAGGAACGGTGATGGAATAAGCTGCCAACTGCTGATCTGCACCAATCCCAGTAAGAACCAACTTTGCACTGCTCTTGTAAGATCTCACAGTATCCTGAGTCACCAACCAACCGGTTCCTCTAGAAGCAAACCAGACAGCACAGCCAATACTATCATCCAGAACTTTGTCTGATGGCTGAACTAAGTGACATATTCGAGCTCTTCTTAGTTTTTGTAGGTCTTCAAGAGAACATTAATTTCCACAAAATTCTAAGTTCGAGAAGGATTGGCAGACTGTAGTTCCTTTAGTCCTGCTTTTCCTGTGACTTGGTCTGGTACCTCAGCAACACCTGGACCATCATCCACACCAGTACCCTGAGAGGAATCTTCAGAAGGAATCTCATGGTGATTTTGCTGTTTTCTTTCTCTGCTAGGAATAGATAGCCCTGTCTTTTGTTTAGGCACAAAAGCCACATTCAGAAGATTAATTGGCTCATCTAAAGGAATATGGTGATCAGCAAGGGCTGCGATCACCATAGAATCAATACCTCCAGAAAACAGGATTACAATGTTTGCTTTCATACTGCAAGTTTTTAAAACTTCCTTTGATGCCAGGTTTTCTTCCCAGGCTAAACCTAAGGTGTGTCTCTTGACTGAAACATTGAGGACAGCAATGAAGTGCTGAGCTATTTGTGTGTGTGTGTGTGTGTGTGTGTGTGTGTGTGTGTGTGTGTGTTCATCTGTAAGAAATACCTCAAGTGTCTCTCTTGTACCTGGAATGCTGGAACTGTTTCTACATTGGATTTCAAATGGAATCTCAGGCAGCTTCTTCTTTTTTTTTTTTTTTTTTTTTTAATTGCGTATTTTCCTCAATTACATTTCCAATGCTATCCGAAAAGTCCCCCATACCTTCCATCCCACTCCCCTACCCACTCACTCCCACTTTTTTGGCCCTGGCGTTCCACTGTACTGGGGCATATAAAGTTTGCAAGTCCAATGGGCCTCTCTTTGCAGTGATGGCCGACTAGGCCATCTTTTGATACATATGCAGCTAGAGTCAAGAACTCCGGGATATTGGTTAGTTCATAATGTTATTGCACCTACAGGGTTGCAGATCTTTTTAGCTCCTTGGATACTTTCTGTAGCTCCTCCATTGGGGTCCCTGTGATCCATCCAATAGTTGACTGTGAGCATCCACTTCTGTGTTTGCTTAAGGGAAGGACAGATTTTGAGAGGTACAGGTTGGCTTCATTTATTACCAGTGATACAAACTCTGGCAATCCTGCTGGAGTCTGAGTCAGGTCATTATCACATTCTTCAGCAATATTCTCCTTAGAAATGTATTTCCAAGGATATAATTTTAAGATGACAGATCTGGAAACAGCAGCAGGATTGAGATCAATTTGGAAAATTCCAGATGCTGGAACTTCTTGCCACTGGTCTGCAACCAGATATCTGGGCACCAATGGATGAAAGGCAGAAACATTTGCCCAGATTACTAAACTGCCAAAGCAAGCTACACTGACCAAAAAAGTCCCTACCAAACCATAAGTGATTGCTAGAGGCTTGATAATATATTAACGGCCATGGACCTTGCACTTTAGAGAACAGCAGCAAAATTTCAGACTCATTCTTACAGGCAGAAAGGCTGTTGGACATAATCTGGGTGTCATTATCTTCTGCTTCAACCTTTACTCCATAAGAACACATTGCCATGTTCATCTTCCACAGGTAGGATAGTCAAAACATCTCTTAAATGAAGAACATGAGCAGAAAATAAACACTGATAGTTAACAGCAGATTTTAACAACTGCCTGCTACTATTGGGGCCCCACCTTCTAAGATTATGCAGCAAATCCTCTTTTAAATCTTTACTGAAGTGTTCAACAGAGAAGCTTAAAAACAGCAAATGCCAACATGGTTATGAGAAGTCAGGTTGACTGTGTCTTAACTTTGGTTGTCTCTGAGTTTTCTAATGCTTGGTATTCTTTTTTTTTTTTTTTTTTTTTTTTTTTTTTTTTTTTTACTTTGTCTAATGTATTTTTGCTTTCAGAAAGATTTTTGTTCGATCTTCGAGAAAGAATATGTTGCTGTTCTGTTGCTGCTTATATACTCTCTGATTCTTCTTCAGATTAAAAGGTTTATCCACAATAATTTTCTGTTCTTTAATCTTGCTGCTATGGCCTCAGCAAGCGCTGGCAATGGCAAATGACTCTTTCTTTTTTTTTTTTTTTTCCTTTTTCTTTTATTTTATTTTATCCTATTTTGTTTAACTTTTTTTCCATTTTTTATTAGGTATTTAGCTCATTTACATTTCCAATGCTATACCAAAAGTCCCCCATACACCCCCCCACTCCCCTACCCACCCGCTCCCCCTTTTTGGCCCTGGCATTCCCCTGTACTGGGGCATATGAAGTTGGCAAGTCCAATGGGCCTCTCTTTGCAGTGATGGCCGATTAGGCCATCTTTTGATACATATGTAGCTAGAGACAAGAGCTCCGGGGTACTGCTTAGTTCATATTGATGTTCCACCTATAGGGTTGCAGTTCCCTTAGTTTCCTTAGGTGCTTTCTCTAGTTCCTCCATTGGGGGCCCTGTGGTCCATTCAATAGCTGACTGTGAGCATCCACTTCTGTGTTTGCTAGGCCCTGGCATAGTCTCACAAGAGACAGCTATATCTGGGTCCTTTCAGCAAAATCTTGCTAGTGTATACAATGGTGTCAACGTTTGGAAGCTGATCATGGGATGGATCTCTGGATATGGCAATCACTAGATGGTTCATCCTTTCGTCACACTTCAACATTTTGTCTCTGTAACTCCTTCCATGGGTGTTTTGTTTCCTATTTTAAGAAGGGGCAAAGTGTCCACACTTTGGTCTTCGTTCTCTTGAGTTTAATGTTTTTAGCAAATTATATCTTATATCTTGGGTATCCTAAGTTTCTGGGCTAATATCCACTTATCAGTGAGTACATATTGTGAGAGTTCCTTTGTGATTGGGTTACCTCATTCAGGAAGATGCCCTCCAGGTCCATCCATTTGCCTAGGAATTTCATAAATTCATTCTTTTTAATAGCTGAGTAGTACTCCATTGTGTAAATGTACCACATTTTCTGTATCCATTCCTCTGTTGATGGGCATCTGGGTTCTTTCCAGCTTCTGGCTATTATAAATAAGGCTGCTATGAACATAGTGGAGCATGTGTCCTTCTTATCTGTTGGGGCATCTTCTGGATATATGCCCAGAAGAGGTATTGCTGGATCTTCCAGTAGTACTATGTATAATTTTCTGAGGAACCGCTAGACTGATTTCCAAAGTGGTTGTACCACCTTGCAATCCCACCAACAATGGAGGAGTGTTCCTCTTTCTCCACATCCTCGCCAGCATCTGCTGTCACCTGAATTTTTCATCTTAGCCATTCTGACTGGTGTGAGGTGGAATCTCAGGATTGTTTTGATTTGCATTTCCCTGATGATTAAAGATGTTGAACATTTTTTCAGGTGCTTCTCTGCCATTCGGTATTCCTCAGGTGAGAAATCTTTGTTCAGTTCTGAGCCCCATTTTTTAATGGGGTTATTTGATTTTATGGAGTCTACCTTCTTGAGTTCTTTATATATATTGGATATTAGTCCCCTATCCGATTTGGGATAGGTAAAGATCCTTTCCCAATCTGTTGGTGGTCTTTTTGTCTTACTGACGGTGACTTTTGCCTTGCAGAAGCTTTGCAATTTTATGAGGTCCTATTTATCGATTCTCGATCTTACAGAACAAGCCATTGCTGTTCTATTCAGGAATTTTTCCCCTGTACCTATATCTTCGAGACTTTTCCCTACTTTCTCCTCTATAAGTTTCAGTGTCTCTGGTTTTATTTGGAGATCCTTAATCCACTTAGATTTGACCTTAGTACAAGGAGATAGTACTGGATCAATTTGAAATCTTCTACATGATAACAGCCAGTTGTGCCAGCACCATTTGTTGAAAATGCTGTCTTTTTTCCTCTGGATGGTTTTAACTCCCTTGTCAAAGATCAAATGACCATAGGTGTGTGGGTTCATCTCTGGGTCTTCAATTCTGTTCCATTGGTCTACTTGTCTGTCATTATACCAGTACCATGCAGTTTTTATCACAATTGCTCTGTAGTGCATCTTTAGGTCGGGCATGGGGATTCCACCAGAGGTTCTTGTATCCTTGAGAAGAGTTTTTGCTATCCTAGGTTTTTTGTTATTCCAGATGAATCTGCCGATTGCCCTTTCTAAATCGTTGAAGAATTGAGTTGGAATTTTGATGGGGATTGCATTGAATCTATAGATTGCTTTTGGCAAAATAGCCATTTTTACTATATTGATCCTGCCGATCCATGAGCATGGGAGATCTTTCCATTTTCTGAGATCTTCTTTAATTTCTTTCTTCAGAGACTTGAAGTTCTTGTCATAGAGATCTTTCACTTCCTTAGTTAGAGTCATGCCTAGGTATTTTATATTATTTGTGGCTATTGAGAAGGGTCTTGTTTCCCTAATTTCATTCTCAGCCTGTTTGTCCTTTGTGTAGAGAAAGGCCATAGACTTGTTTGAGTTAATTTTATATCCAGCTACTTCACTGAAGCTTTTTATCAGGCTTAGGAGTTCTCTGATGGAATTTTTAGGGTCACTTATATATACTATCATATCATCTGCAAAAAGTGATAATTTGACTTCTTCCTTTCCAATGTGTATCCCCTTGATCTCCTTTTGTTGTCTAATTGCTCTGGCTAGGACTTCAAATACAATGTTGAATAGATAGGGAGAGAGTGGACAGCCTTGTCTGGTCCCTGATTTTAGTGGGATTGCTTCAAGCTTCTCACCATTTACTTTGATGCTGGCTACTGGTTTGCTGTAGATTGCTGTTATCATGTTTAGGTATGGGCCTTGAATTCCTGATCTTTCCAAGACTTTTATCATAAATGGGCGTTGGATTTTGTCAAATGCTTTCTCAGCATCTAACGAGATGATCATGTGGTTTTTTGTCTTTGAGTTTGTTTATATAATGAATTATGTTGATGGATTTCCGTATATTGAACCATCCCTGCATCCCTGGAATGAAACCTACTTGGTCAGGATGGATGATTGTTTTGATGTGTTCTTGGATTCGGTTAGCAAGAACTTTATTGAGGATTTTTGCATCAATATTCATAAGGGATATTGGTCTGAAGTTCTCTATCTTTGTGGGGTCTTTTTGTGGTTTAGGTATCAGAGTAATTGTGGCTTTATAGAATGAGTTGGGTAGAGTACCTTCTGTTTCTAGTTTGTGGAATAGTTTGTGAAGAACTGGGATTAGATCTTCTGTGAAGGTCTGATAGAATTCTGCACTAAACCCATTTGGTCCTGGGCTTTTTTTGGTTGGTAGACTATTAATGACTGCTTCTATTTCTTCAGGGGATATCGGGCTGTTTAGATCATTAACCTGATCTTGATTCAACTTTGGTACCTGGTATCTGTCTAGAAACTTCTCCATTTCATCCAGGTTCTCCAGTTTTGTTGAGTATAGCCTTTTGTAGAAGGATCTGATGGTGTTTTGGATTTCTTCAGGATCTGTTGTTATGTCTCCCTTTTCATTTCTGATTTTGTTAATTAGAAAGCTTTCCCTGTACCCTCTAGTGTGTCTGGCTATTGGTTTGTCTCTCTTGTTGATTTTCTCAAAGAACCAGCTCCTCAATTGGTTGATTCTCTGAATAGTTCTTCTTGATTCCACTTGGTTGATTTTGCCCCTGAGTTTGATCATTTCTTGCCTTCTACTCCTCTTGGGTGAATTTCCATCCTTTTCTTCTAGAGCTTTTAGGTGTGTTGTCAAACTGCTAATGTATGCTCTCTCTAGTTTCTTTTTGGAGGCACTCAGAGCTATGAGTTTTCCTCTTAGAAATGCTTTCATTGTGTCCCATAAGTTTGGGTATGAAGTGGCTTCATTTTCAGTGAACTCTAAGAAGTCCTTAATTTCTTCCTTTATTCCTTCCTTGACCAAGGTATCATTGAGAAGAGTGTTGTTCAGTTTCCATGTGAATGTTGGCTTTCTGTTATTTATTTTGTTATTGAAGATCAGCCTTAGTGCATGGTGATCTGATAGAATATATGGGACAATTTCAATATTTTTGAATCTGTTGAGGCCTGTTTTGTGACCTATTATGTGGTCAATTTTGGAGAAGGTACCATGAGGTGCTGAGAAGAAGGTATATCCTTCTGTTTTAGGATAAAATGTTCTGTAGATATCTGTCAGATCCATTTGTTTCATCACTTCTGTTAGTTTCAGTGTGTCCCTGTTTAGTTTCTGTTTCCATGATCTGTTTCCATTGGTGAAAGTGGTGTGTTGAAGTCTCCCACTATTATTGTGTGAGGTGCAATGTGTGCTTTGAGCTTTACTAAAGTTTCTTTAATGAATGTGGCTGCCCTTGTATTTGGAGCATAGATATTCAGAATTGAGAGTTCCTCTTGGAGGATTTTACCTTTGATGAGAATGAAGTGCCCCTCCTTGTCTTTTTTGATGACTTTGGGTTGGAAATCAATCTTAACAGATATTAGGATGGCTACACCAGCTTGTTTCTTCATACCATTTGCTTGGAAAATTGTTTTCCAGTCTTTCATTCTGAGGTAGTGTCTATCTTTTTCTCTGAGATGAGTTTCCAGTAAGTAGCAAAATGTTGGGTCTTGTTTGTGTAGCCAGTTTGTTAGTCTATGTCTTTTTATTGGGGTGTTGAGACCATTGATGTTAAGAGATATTTAGGAAAAGTAATTGTTGCTTCCTGTTATTTTTGTTGTTAAATTTGGCATTCTGTTCTTGTGGCTGTCCTCTTTTAGGTTTGTTGAGGGATTACCTTCTTTTTTTTTTTTTTCTAGGGTGTTGTTCCCGTTCTTGTATTGGTTTTTTTCTGTTATTATCCTTTGAAGGGCTGGATTCGTGGAGAGATAATGTGTGAATTTGGTTTTGTCATGGAATACTTTGGTTTCTCCATCTATGGTAATTGAGAGTTTGCCTGGGTATAGTAGCCTGGGCTGGAATTTGTGTTCTCTTAGTGTCTGTATAACATCTGTCCAGGCTCTTCTGGCTTTCATAGTCTCTGGTGAAAAATCTGGTGTAATTCTGATAGGCTTGCCTTTATATGTTACTTGACCTTTTTCCCTTACTGCTTTTAGTATTCTATCTTTGTTTAGTGCATTTGTTATTCTGATTATTATGTGTCGGGAGGAATTTCTTTTCTGGTCCAGTCTATTTGGAGTTCTGTAGGCTTCTTGTATGTTCATAGGCATCTCTTTCTTTAGATTTGGGAAGTTTTCTTCAATAATTTTGTTGAAGATGTTTGCTGGTCCTTTGAGTTGAAAATCTTCATTCTCATCCACTCCTATTATCCGTAGGTTTGGTCTTCTCATTGTGTCCTGGATTTCCTGGATGTTTTGAGTTAGGATCCTTTTGCATTTTGTATTTTCTTTGACTGTTGTGTCGATGTTCTCTATGGAATCTTCTGCACCTGAGATTCTCTCTTCCATCTCTTGTATTCTGTTGCTGATGCTCAAATCTATGGTTCCAGATTTCTTTCCTAGGGTTTCTATCTCCAGTGTTGCCTCACTTTGAGTTTTCTTTATTGTGTCTACTTCCCTTTTTAGGTCTAGTATGGTTTTATTCATTTCCATCACCTGTTTGTATGTTTTTTCCTCTTTTTCTGTAAGGACTTCTACCTGTTTGGTTGTGTTTTCCTGTTTTTCTTTAAGGACTTGTGTAACTCTTTAGCATGTTCTCCTGTATTTCTTTAAGTGAGTTATTAAAGTCCTTCTTGATGTCCTCTACCATCATAATGTGATATGCCTTTAAATCTGGGTCTAGGTTTTCGGGTGTGTTGGTGTGCCCTGGACTGGGCGAAGTGGGAGTGCTGGGTTTTGATGATGGTTAGGGGTCTTGGTTCCTGTTAGTAAGATTCCTACGTTTACCTTTCGCCATCTGGTAATCTCTGTAGTAAGTAGTTATAGTTGACTCTGTTTAGAGATTGTTCTTCTGGTGATTCTGTTACTGTCTATCAGCAGACCTGGGAGACAGATTCTCTCCTCTGAGTTTCAGTGCTCAGAGCACTCTCTGCTGGCAAGCTCTCTTACAGGGAAGGTGCGCAGATAACTTGTATTTGGACCTCCTCCTGGCCGAAGAAGAAGGCCCAAAACAGGACCTTTCTCAGAAGCTGTGTTGCTTTGGCAGATCCCAGAAGCTGTCAGCTTCTGTGGTGTAGACTCTCACCTGTGCAGACTAAATTCCTAAGTTTCTTGGAGTCCCGGAACCAAGATGGCGACCGCTGCTCCTGAGGCTGAGGCCGCCTCCTGATCCAGGAGGACACCTATCCTCTGGTCCGAAAGGTGGCTGGCTGTCTGAGGCCCGCAAAGTGTGCTGCCTCAGTGGCTCTGTGCCTCCACCTGTCCCATAAGCTGTCCGGTTCTCTGGCGCACCCTCTCACCTGTGCAGACTAAATTCCTAAGTTCTGCAGAGTCCCGGAACCAAGATGGCGACCCCAAATGACTCTTTATAAACTATACTCTCCATTTGTCAATTCTCGATCTTACAGCACAGGCCATTGCTGTTCTGTTCAGGAATTTTTCCCCTGTGCCCATATCTTCAAGGCTTTTCCCCACTTTCTCCTCTATAAGTTTCAGTGTCTCTGGTTTTATGTGGAGTTCCTTGATCCACTTAGATTTGACCTTAGTACAAGGAGATAAGTATGGATCGATTCGCATTTTTCTACATGATAACAACCAGTTGTGCCAGCACCAATTGTTGAAAATGCTGTCTTTCTTCCACTGGATGGTTTTGGCTCCCTTGTCGAAGATCAAGTGACCATAGGTGTGTGGGTTCATTTCTGGGTCTTCAATTCTATTCCATTGGTCCACTTGTCTGTCTCTATACCAGTACCATGCAGTTTTTATCACAATTGCTCTGTAGTAAAGCTTTAGGTCAGGCATGGTGATTCCACCAGAGGTTCTTTTATCCTTGAGAAGAGTTTTTGCTATCCTCGGTTTTTTGTTATTACAGATGAATTTGCAGATTGCTCCTTCTAATTCGTTGAAGAATTGAGTTGGAATTTTGATGGGGATTGCATTGAATCTGTAGATTGCTTTTGGCAAGATAGCCATTTTTACAATGTTGATCCTGCCAATCCATGAGCATGGGAGATCTTTCCATCTTCTGAGATCTTCTTTAATTTCTTTCTTCAGGGACTTGAAGTTTTTATCATACAGATCTTTCACTTCCTTCGTTAGAGTCACGCCAAGATATTTTATATTATTTGTGGCTATTGAGAAGGGTGTTGTTTCCCTAATTTCTTTCTCAGCCTGTTTATTCTTTGTGTAGAGAAAGGCCATTGACTTGTTTGAGTTAATTTTATATCCAGCTACTTCACCGAAGCTGTTTATCAGGTTTAGGAGTTCTCTGTTGGAATTTTTAGGGTCACTTATATATACTATCATATCATCTGCAAAAAGTGATATTTTGACTTCCTCTTTTCCAATTTGTATCCCCTTGATCTCCTTTTGTTGTCGAATTGCTCTGGCTAATACTTCAAGTACTATGTTGAAAAGGTAGGGAGAAAGTGGGCAGCCTTGTCTAGTCCCTGATTTTAGTGGGATTGCTTCCAGCTTCTCTCCATTTACTTTGATGTTGGCTACTGGTTTGCTGTAGATTGCTGCAAGGCAAAAGACACTGTCAATAAGACAAAAAGACCACCAACGGACTGGGAAAGGATCTTTACCTATCCTAAATCAGATAGGGGACTAATATCCAACATATATAAAGAACTCAAGAAGGTGGACCTCAGAAAATCAAATAACCCCCTTAAAAAATGGGGCTCAGAACTGAACAAAGAATTCTCACCTGAGGAATACCGAATGGCAGAGAAGCACCTGAAAAAATGTTCAACATCTTTAATCATCAGGGAAATGCAAATCAAAACAACCCTGAGATTCCACCTCACACCAGTGAGAATGGCTAAGATCAAAAATTCAGGTGACAGCAGATGCTGGCGTGGATGTGGAGAAAGAGGAACACTCCTCCATTGTTGGTGGGATTGCAGGCTTGTACAACCACTCTGGAAATCAGTCTGGCGGTTCCTCAGAAAATTGGACATAGTACTACCGGAGGATCCAGCAATACCTCTCCTGGGCATATATCCAGAAGAAGCCCCAACTGGTAAGAAGGACACATGCTCCACTATGTTCATAGCAGCCTTATTTATAATAGCCAGAAACTGGAAAGAACCCAGATGCCCCTCAACAGAGGAATGGATACAGAAAATGTGGTACATCTACACAATGGAGTACTACTCAGCTATTAAAAAGAATGAATTTATGAAATTCCTAGCCAAATGGATGGACCTGGAGAGCATCATCCTGAGTGAGGTAACACATTCACAAAGGAACTCACACAATATGTACTCACTGATAAGTGGATATTAGCCCAAAACCTAGGATACCCACGATATAAGATACAATTTCCTAAACACATGAAACTCAAGAAAAATGAAGACTGAAGTGTGGACACTATGCCCCCTCCTTAGAAGTGGGAACAAAACACCCATGGAAGGAGTTACAGAAACAAAGTTTGGAGCTGAGATGATAGGATGGACCATATAGAGACTGCCATATCCAGGGATCCACCCCATAATCAGCATCCAAATGCTGACACCATTGCACACACTAGCAAGATTTTACTGATAGGACCCAAATGTAGCTGTCTCTTGTGAGACTATGCTGGGGCCTAGCAAACACAGAAGTGGATGCTCACAGTCAGCTAATGGATGGATCACAGGGCTCCCAATGGAGGAGCTAGAGAAAGTACCCAAGGAGCTAAAGGGATCTTCAACCCTATAGGTGGAACAACATTATGAACTAACCAGTACCCCTGAGCTCTTGACTCTAGCTGCATATGTATCAAAAGATGGCCTAGTCGGCCATCACTGGAAAGAGAGGCCCATTGGACACGCAAACTTTATATGCCCCAGTACAGGGGAACGCCAGGGCCGAAAAGGGGGAGTGGGTGGGTAGGGGAGTGGGGGTGGGTGGGTATGGGGGACTTTTGGTATAGCATTGGAAATGTAAATGAGCTAAATACCTAATAAAAAATGGAAAAAAAAAATAAACTATACTCTCTTCCTCTCTCCCTCCCTCCTTTCCTTCCTTCCTTCATATCAAATACTCTTTCTTGTGCAAAGCCTTTCAGATTTCATGTGTCTTGGGTGTTGCCCAGATAGTTTTAATAATTAAAGGGTGGTGTTTTCAAAATATTATTATGGAAATTTGCCTGAAAGAATGTATTCTATCTAGAGATTATTTCATTTCAATACAAATTTAAACAACTAAAATCTAGACAGCATTATAAAAATTAAGTTTTTACACTTCCTTGCTACAGCTTTTTTTTTTGGGGGGGATAAAAGTTGTAGAGAAGGAAGTACAGGAGTATATTGCTCAGATTTATAATAGAATTAAAAAAAAATAAGATATGTAAAATGTTCCTATCCATTTTTTCTTTTTTCATATTCCTTGCAGGGCTATAATTTTCATAAAGTTGTTAATATTTCTTACATGATGATATAGAATTCTCATAGCTAATACAGTATCAGTTTATAGACTATATTTGATCATTTCTCCTTGCTAAGTAGCTGTGGTATTTTACTATAATAAGTTACAATGAATAGAAACAAACACTCATTTCTTTTAATAATCCTTAGGAAAATGTTCTTAAGTGTCATTACTTTGCTGGTGTAAGAATATTAACATGAACTTTGGAGTACATGGTAAAAACTTTTTCATAAATTATCGTCAATTTTCACATTACTAGCATAGTTATTTTTGCTTTGTATACTTTAAACATTCTTTTAAGTTTGATTATTAAATAAATTAACAATTAATTACCAGGTCTTTAATTTTCAAGTTTTGGTCTACTGATAATTTTTATGAATGCATACTTCTTATTTTTGAGTATTATTTGTTTTCCTGAATATATTTTATTTGCTTTCTTTCTCTGATTAGGTTTACATATTATTAAGAAAGAATAAATTTCTGCTGAAAAAAATCTGTTTGTCTTTTCTTTTGTTATACTGATTTTCTCATTTTTATTAAGATTAAAAATGATCACAAGTTCCTGCAAGGTCTTCTGTTGAATAGTTTCCACAATTCTTCCTGACATCCAAACTGTAGGGAACTTCCTTATTTAGTTATTAATCATTGGCTTTGTTGGAAAGGCATATGATGAAAGGATCTTCAATAAATTTCATTAACTTTGAAACAGTTGCAGCGATTATGTAATCATGTACTGTCTTTACTGATGTCATTGGAGGAATTAAAATTAAAAATCTCTTAACTGGAATTACAGTATAATTTCAAAGTGCTGAACAGCTCACTGAAATTTATAGTTTTTTTCCTTCTGCAACTTGACAGTATTTAACTATAAATATGAAGCACTGTGTCTAAAGTCCACCCTTCCCAAGGTGACAACATGAAATATGATTCTGTGAAGATACCCCTTGGTCTTAATCAAAGAAATAACTCTTGATGTTTCTGTTTTTTTTTTTTTAACTGAGTTTTTTTTTTAATTTATTTTTTATTTTCTTTATATACATTGGCATTCAGCCGCTATGTATGTCTGTGGGCTGGTTTCGAATCTCTTGGGACTGAAATTCCAGACAGTTGTTAACTTACATGTGGGCACTGGAATTTGAATACCTATAATTTGGAAGAGTAGTCAGTGCTCTTACCCTATCCTTGAGTCATCTCCCCAACCTTAATGCTGTTCTTTGTTTGTGTTTCTAGACAGAGATTCAAATCCAGAGCTTTGTATATGGGATTCAAATGCTGTTAACATCATGCTACATCTTCTGTCCTTTAACATCCTCATCAAGTTGTGCTTAAAGTGTTAATATTTATTTTCACATAATTTTGTTTTTACAACCATCTGATTGAAGACGTTAGGTCTATGAATTTGTATAGACAGCTAACTTTGGAATCTTTATTTTATGTAGAAAAGAATAATATCATTTCTCAGTTCTGTAAGAATTTGAGAAGAAGAGTGATCATTAAACTCTTCGGTATGATGTTGCCAGTATGTCACTCAGAAATCAGCTTAGGGAATGTACTGTGTAGATATGGCTGTATCTCTTCCACATCCCCCATTAGCATCAATATCTCCAGTTTTGATGTTCACTTAAGGGAGTCAACTAGAATGTATGTCTTCACTCATCCTAACCTATTTCCATTTATTCTTGGGCTTTTTTTTTTTTTAGAACATCTTCTGATATCTAAAACAAGAGGTAAGAATATACAGCATGTGTGTGGAAGCCAAGTCTTAAAATTACTTGCAAACCAGTATCCACAGAGAACAAAGCAAAATACGTGTAATCTGTGAAAGAATTAGCACAGGTCTGTGAGGAGTCAGTGAGGATTATGCCCATATCATTTAGCAGTGCTGTATTTCCCATTTTCTAAATCTTAGACTTTATGAGCTGAACTTACTATCATTAGTCATTCCTGGAGAGTAATTGAGTACCAAGTCCTTTAATTTTAAAAGCTGATTTGCAAAAAGAATCCATATGATTCATATTTGGTTTAATTAATTTAATGGAGGAAATCAATTGAAGAGAACTAAGATGTTCAGTTTCATACATTTAGATGAGCAAACCTCAGTGTCACAATGTACACTGAGGATCTGTCAAGGCACACAGATTCAAGAGTTTTGGATTTCCAGCTCTCATGGGGTACAGGATGACTTAAAGAAGTTGAGATTGAGCATAGAGGTTCTGTCACCTGAAATAAGAATTGGGACTTCTGTGTGTAGATCTTAAATTCTGAGTTTTCCCTAGAATGCTCTGTTGGCATTGCCACCTTAGGCTATTGCTTCTATGTTCACTTTCTATCTTTGCGTTTTTACTCAATGAGTCAGTACTCAGTACTGACTGCATTTTATTTCTCTCTCTCTCCTCTTCAGGCCAACATTTTTATATTCATTATATATGAATATTATAACTATTTATCATACCTGTGTAAGATGAATATTTCTCAGATTGATAGAATGTATCAAAGTTACATAATCACAAATCACAGTAACCCAATCACAAAAGAACACACATGGTATGCATTCACTGGTAAGTGGATTTTAGCCCAAAATTTGGAATCTCCCATAAACAATTCTCAGACTGTATGCAGCTCAAGTAGAAGGAAGACCAAAGTGTGGATGCTTCAGTACTTCTTAGAAGGAGGACCAAAAATATTGACAGGAAAAAATATGTTGATAAAATGTGGAGCAGAGACTGAAGGTAAGGCCATCCAGAGACTGCCACCTGTGGATCTGTCCCATATATAGCTGTCAAACCTGGAAGACACTATTGTGGATACTTATTGATGGGAGCCTGATATGGCTTTCTCCTGAGAGGGTCTGCTAGAACCTGAAAAATGAGGTGTATGCTCACAGCTGACCATTGGACTAATAGCTGGGTGTCCAATGCAGGAGATAGAGAAGGAACTGAAGGAGCTGAGGGGGTTTACAGCCCCATGGACAGAGCAACAATGTTAGCTTGCTAGACCCCTCCCCCGGAGCTCCTGGGAAATGGACCACCAAGCCAAGAATACACATGGAATTACCCATGTCTTTGGCTACATATGTGGCAGAAGATGGCCTTGTTGGATATAATTGGAAGGAGCAGCCCTTTGGCCTGAGGGGTTTTATGCCCCAGTGTAGGGGTATGCCAGGGCAGGAAGGAAGGAGTAGGGGGTATACCCTCATAGAGGTAAAGGAATTGGGGATGTGATAGGGGTTTCCAGAAGGGAGAACTCGAAAGGTGATAACTTTTGAAATGTAAATAAAGAAAATATCAAATAATGAAAAATAGTTTAAAATTAATTTCAACAAGGCAACAAGCTCTTTTTTTTTCTGACTTAGCAACAAAGTCTAGAGATGCTTTTTAAAAAAGAAGGTAAAGGAAAGAGTCTTGTGTTTTTCAGAAGTGTCTCCCTGGATTTCTCCCTGGATTGTAGTCCAAGCTCCTTGCTGCTCTGTATTAACTGTCACTTCTGGCTTCCTTATTCTCTCCATCCTCCTTGGGTTGTAGTTTCTTCTTGCCCTTAATCAGAGAATGGACAGCAAGTATATGTTTAGCTGGCCTTTGACTTCTCTGAAAAACACAAAATTTGCACAGACAGTAACATTTGGACGTGGTTCTTTTACTATCTATAATTTCAACTTGAAACTAATGAAGTTAAGAGGCCTCTGTGTGCCAGTGATAAAAATATTGCTATGTTTAAGGTAAACGGGATTAGTTGCACTGTTATTATTGGCAATAACTCCACAATTGGTCTCCCCTATTATGTATAATTTCTAAACTGTTCACAGACTTATCCTATACTTCCAGATGTTGCTGATTTATAACTTGTTAGAATTTTCAAACCTGTCTAAATTTATTTTCTCTAAAATAAATCATATATCAAATTATGAGGAGGATGTACAAGTTTTGTGATCCCAATTTGATATAATTAAAAGTGTTTGAAAATACTTGAATATCATGAATATGTATAACCCTAATTGTTACTATGATAGGTAGTGAAATGTGCGGTCTTGTTGGTATCCTGGATTTGAAATTTTCAAGGCTCCTCAAGCTTTCAGAGAATCTTGCAGGTTAATGCATCAGAACAACAAAACTTTAAAGAGCACCTCTTCTGTGGGGAACTATGAAGAGATGAGAGTAAAGTCTCTCTTAAGCAGTAGGTAATAGACTGATGGGGAGAAAAATATACACTCAAATGTCTACAGGGTGAGTGAAGTAGATTATTTGCAAGGCAGGGCATTAGGGAAATGGAATATCAGAGTGGGTATTTTTATCTTCTGCTGTCCTCTTCAATTTAATTGTTCAGTAGATGAAATTTCTCATTTTCTTGGTGTTTTCCTTCCCTTGATTAAAAGATGTTTTTGAGGATAGTTTGAATGAGATTGTTCCCTGATTCTGTTCTCTGTGTTTTTGACGTTGGTTACCAGGAAGCCTCAAATTTTTGAATGTTACTTTTGTATTTTGTTAACTTAATGAATGTGTTTTTAAGCTCTAGACATTTTCTTGTGAAGTCTGTCTGGTCTTTTTTGTATGAAATGATATTACATGCAAGTAAAGACTTGACCTTTTCTGTTTGTATCTTCTTTATTCAGCTCCAATTGTCCTATCGGTACAGCTACATCTTAATTACTATCATCATCATGAGGTAGGAGAAGGATTATCCTTGTCTTATTCCTGATATTAATGGAAATACTTAATTTTTTCCCATTTAGAATAATGGTGGCCATTAGCTTCATATTTATTGCATTTACCAAACTGAGATATAATCCTGATGTATCAAGTTTCTCCAGGAATTTTATTGTGAAGGCACTTTGTATTTTTTTTTCAAAAGTGTTTTCCGCACCTAATGAGATGAGCATATGGTTTACAACATAGAATCTATTTATATGGTGGGATGATGGTCCCACTCAACCTCCACAGCTCATACATTTGACTACTTAGTCACCAGTGACTAGCATTATTTGAAAAGATTAAGAGATATAGTTTATTTGAAGGAATATGTCACAGGGTATTGGTTTTGATTAAAGGGAAAAAAAACCTCACCCATTTCAAGCCCTGAGTCTTTCTGTCTGTAGATCTCTCTGCTCCTTCTCCAGCACCCTTTCTACCTGCATGACATCATGCTTCCTGCCATAATGATATCTGTCTAAAACTCTGAAATTATAAGCATCTTTGGTGACTGTTTACCTACCTCATGGAGGGGTGAGTATCCAGGTTTTCCTTACCAGCTGCTGCATGTAACTGCCTTAATTTCATGTTGCTAGGAAGAGGTGCTAGAGTATATATGCTGAGAATGGGAGAAGGGTGCCCCTTCTATGAAGCTATGGGGCAGACTTAATACCTTCTGTGTAACCCTTTTCAGGTTTTGCTGCTTGGGAAGGCACACCTACACAGCTAAATAAAGCTCATTATGCTTTTTTGCCAGGAGCCATAGCCTCAGTCATGGCCTTGTGGATATTTTCTAGCTTACATAAACAATACTGAGAAAACATTTGTGGTCAGAACAGTAAAAATGTTTGTGGGTAAAGATGACACTGTGACCGTTGGTTCTATGAGCTGAAGATTGCCACCTGACTTTCAGAGAGCCCCCGGGCTCTTCCCTCCCTCCCTTGAAGCCTCCTCTTGCTTATGCTTATATTGCTACTCCTGAAAAAAGTTTTTCAGAGCTCAATCAGTATGATTGACTTGTTCTCATTCTTCATGTCTCTTTTCCTCCCACTCTCTCACTCCCTTGCCCTGGGTGCCCACTGATTATCTTTGCAGGTCTGGACAAACTGGTGCCCAAACTGGCACCCAGCTTGTGACTCTGGGTCTGGGGTCTGAGAGAGACCATGCTTCCCATTTGGTTGCTGCTTTGTCAAGATGTGACTGAAGACCCTCACTGGGTTGCTGCTTTGTTAAAAAGTGAGTGAAGGCATGCACTGAACTGCCACTTCATTAGGAAGTCAGTGAAGGTTCACACTGAACAGCTGCCTCTTCAGGAAGTGAATGAAGGTGTGCACTGGAACACTGCTTCATTAGGAGTGAGTGAAGATCCACACAGAGATCACTGAACAGTGAGAGTGATCCAAGAAAGGTAGGAAGAATGGCTAGACTATGGGTCAAGCATTAAGTAAACATGAATTGTTTTAAGGGATCTCAAGGAATCCTTCCAGAAGACAGGAGGTATACGGGTTAAGAAAAGTTGTTCACAGCCAAGAGCTGCTCCAGGTGGAGAAATAGGGTTTAAAATAAAATAAAATAAAATAAAATAAAATAAAATAAAATAAAATAAAATGGTAAAAAACAAAGCTACAAACAGAAAATAACAGATGTTAGAAAAATATTTTACCTCAAGTACATTTATGTTGCTCTTAATTCCCAGAAATAGGAATGGTAAATATATAAATGAAAGAACTAGACTAGTTGAGGAGAAATTAGGAAAGTTAGAAAAGCAGGGCACTGGGGTGCAACTATCAGTAGCTACCACTGTGCCTCCTCTCCCTTCTCTGGCAGAATTCCCAGAAGAAAAAGTTAAAGAGTTAGACTTTGAACATGAGAGAGAGAAAGAGAAGGAAAATAGGTTTCAGAAATGCAATGAAGGAGCTAGAGAAAGTAACCAAGGAGCTAAAGGGGTCTGCAGCCTTATAGGAGGAACAATTATATGAACTAAACAGTACCCCCAGAGCTGTGTCTCTAGTTTCATATGTAGCAGAAGATGGCCTAGTTGCCCATCAGTGGGAGGAGAGGCGCTTGGTATTGCGAAGGTCATATGCCCCAGTACAGGGGAATGCCAGGGCCAGGATGCAGGAGTGGGTGGGTTGGGGAGCAGGGTAGGGGGAGGATATAGGGAGCTTTGGGGATAGCATTTGAAATGTAAATGAAGAAAATATCTATAAAAAAGTAGTTATATCCTGTTTGGGACCTTTTAGCAAAAGAGAAGAAAAATGGAAATAAGCTATTTCATAGCTCTCCTAGGGACAGGTGGAAATTGGAAGATGCCCTGCTTCCTCTCTGGCTCCTATGGAGATATTCTTAGTTCTGGTTAGGATATCTGTGTCCCTTTGAGACATCATCACATGCTATTCCCTTTCTGTCTACTGACTGTCCTTGGTGCACCAATTTGTCCATATGTCTGTCAATTTTTGTTTGCTTTTGTTTTGTTGTTTGAATGATTGTTGCTCTGTGTTTCATGTTGAAAAGAAATTGTTAAAACTTTATCTACTGGCTATCCATCCTTTGACTTAGCTTAACTTGTTTAAAAGGCAGTCTCAGTTTGCAGAGCCGAAACTGATAAGTTACACTGCACTGTGGCTGGGAGTCCAGTACAGCTGGAAAAGCCCTGCTAGAGGCTGATTATCTACGCAAGCAACTCTTTTTTTTTTTTTTTTTTTTTTTTTTTTTGTCACCTCATGTTCTTTTTTTTTTTTTTTTTTCCATTTTTTATTAGGTATTTAGCTCATTTACATTTCCAATGCTATACCAAAAGTCCCCCATACCCACCCACCCCCAC
Source organism: Mus spretus (assembly GCA_921997135.2). Lineage (NCBI taxonomy): Eukaryota > Metazoa > Chordata > Mammalia > Rodentia > Muridae > Mus > Mus spretus. The sequence goes on along the minus strand of OW971683.1, from coordinate 57,992,851 downwards.
TCCCCTACCCACCCACTCCCCCTTTTCGGCCCTGGCGTTCCCCTGTACTGGGGCATATAAAGTTTGCGTGTCCAATGGGCCTCTCTTTCCAGTGATGGCCGACTAGGCCATCTTTTGATACATATGCAGCTAGAGTCAAGAGCTCAGGGGTACTGGTTAGTTCATAATGTTGTTCCACCTATAGGGTTGAAGATCCCTTTAGCTCCTTGGGTACTTTCTCTAGCTCCTCCATTGGGAGCCCTGTGATCCATCCAGTAGCTGACTGTGGGCATCCACTTCTGTGTTTGCTAGGCCCCGGCATAGTCTCACAATAGACAGCTACATCTGGGTCCTTTCAGTAAAATCTTGCTAGTGTGTGCAATGGTGTCAGCATTTGGATGCTGATTATGGGGTGGATCCCTGGATATGGCAGTCTCTATATGGTCCATCCTTTCATCTCAGCTCCAAACTTTGTTTCTGTAACTCCCTCCATGGGTGTTTTGTTCCCACTTCTAAGGAGGGGGCATAGTGTCCACACTTCAGTCTTCATTTTTCTTGAGTTTCATGTGTTTAGGAAATTGTATCTTATATCGTGGGTATCCTAGGTTTTGGGCTAATATCCACTTATCAGTGAGTACATGCTCCACTATGTTCATAGCAGCCTTATTTATAATAGCCAGAAACTGGAAAGAACCCAGATGCCCCTCAACAGAGGAATGGATACAGAAAATGTGGTACATCTACACAATGGAGTACTACTCAGCTATTAAAAAGAATGAATTTATGAAATTCCTAGCCAAATGGATGGACCTGGAGAGCATCATCCTGAGTGAGGTAACACATTCGCAAGCAACTCTTAAAGGGGCTAACAACTTTTTGCTTGTAACATAAAGTTAGCTTAAATTGGTAACTCAGGGTTGGAGTCATTCTAAACAACACATGGCATGAGCCAACTCAGCAAAACAGGTCTTTAAAGATACTTCTAAATTGGGGAAAAATTTTGTGTAATTATTATTCTAGAAACTAGAGTTATAAAGGATAAGATTTATAACAATGTTTTCTTAATGAGGTATTAAAAGCTGCACTGTCATGCATTCATATCTAAGAATTGGCAGCAAAACTTTGTAATGCTAAAGTGATGATTTTAGTATTGATTTTAAAGAGAATAAATTGTTTAAAATTGGGTTTTGCTTTCCAAAATTTATGGATATATTCTAATATTGCAAAAGAAACTTAAAATTATGGTTAAAATTGCCAGTGTTCCATTGATTGCAGTTTGCAGTTTTATCACAAGCTCAGGATTTTTAACTTACCCATATATTTTTATTAGGATGATTACAAGAGATTATCTTATGAGAAAACTAATGCAGCTCCCTTTAGCTATCTTGCCATTCAGAGCAAAGATGGACTTATCTGGATATATTGATGTTTGTGCAGAAAATGGACCTTCATATGATGAGTTTGGCAATGGTTGCTGCCTTGCAGGGGACTGCAGTACAAGAAAAGCTTTCATAGCACTAAGGTTATAAGGAATGTTTTAAGTATAAATCTTCTTAAGAAAGAATGTCGAAAAATTAAAGGCATAGACAGACAGTCGAATTGTTCCCCTGGAATCTGTCCTCACTGCAGAAGGGATAATCTTTGGGCAGGACTCAGGCAATATGTTCAGATTAAAAAATATTTAAATTTAAGTTGATGTGAAGCTCTGAGCAGCCTCAGTGAGGCTTGTGTGGCATTAAATTTGTTTTGCAAACTCTGTCTAGGGTAGTTTTGGGACCTCACCTCTCCTTGCCTCCCAGGAATTATGTTTAAGCCAAAACAACGTTATTACAGATCTATCCAGGTGTTGTTCAAAATAAAGTTTAAACTTAAGAAATATGAAATGTCAATGAGGCTGTGGAACTTCTAAAGGCATTAAAATCTGGACTTTCTACTCCATATAGAGTAGAGGAAGCTTCAATAAACAATTGTTATCATTGTAATCAATAGTAATCAAACATTAGATGCTTACTTTAGTTATTGTTACTCAATGTGCCCACAGCAATTCTTTGGTAAAAGAGAACATTAATGTGGAATCATCTGTCCTCATCTTCAAATGAAGTTTTAGCATCCTATTATGACGCTGTTGGGATGATAATTAAGAATTGTAAGATAACAAGCCCCTTCCGCTTCACTCGAGCCCCAGGGTACCTTGCCAGCAGACTCACCCGACACCCGCAAGGGCCCACACAGGATTCCCCACGGGATCCTAAGACCTCTGGTAAGTGGAACACAACTTCTGCCAGGAGTCTGGTTCGAACACCAGATATCTGAGTACCTTCCCTGCAAGACGAGAGCTTGCCTGCAGAGAATACTCTGCCCACTGAAACTAAGGAGAGAGCTACCCTCCCAGGTCTGCTTATAGAGGCTAACAGAGTCACCTGAAGAGCAAGCTCTTAACAGTGACAACTATAACAGCTAACTTCAGAGATTACCAGATGGTGAAAGGCAAACGTAAGAATCCTACTAATAGAAATCAAGACCACTCACCATCATCAGAATGCAGCACTCCCACCCCACCTAGTCCTGGGCACCCCAACATAAGTGAAAATCTAGACCCAGATTTAAAAACATTTCTCATGATGATGATAGAGGACATCAAGAAGGACTTTCATAAGTCACTTAAAGAATTACAGGAGAGCACTGCTAAAGAGTTACAGGCCCTTAAAGAAAAGCAGGAAAACACAACCAAACAGGTAGAAGTCCTTAAAGAAAAAACAGGAAAACACATCCAAAGAGGTGATGGAAATGAACAAAACCATACTAGAACTAAAAGGGGAAGTAGACACAATAAAGAAAACCCAAAGCGAGGCAACGCAGGAGATAGAAGCTCTAGGAAAGAGATCTGGAACCATAGATGCGAGCATCAGCAACAAAAATACAAGAAATGGAAGAAAGAATCTCAGGTGCAGAAGATTCCATAGAGAACATCGACACAACAGTCAAAGAAAATACAAAATGCAAAAGGATCCTAACTCAAAACATCCAGGAAATCCAGGACACAATGAGAGGACCAAACCTACGGATAATAGGAATTGATGAGAATGAAGATTTTCAACTTAAAGGGCCAGCTAATATCTTCAACAAAATAATTGAAGAAAACTTACCAAACATAAAGAAAGACATGCCCATGATCATACAAGAAGCCTACAGAACTCCAAATAGGCTGGACCAGAAAAGAAATTCCTCCCGACACATACTAAGCAGAACAACAAATGCACTAAATAAACATAGAATATTAAAAGCAGTAATAGAGAAAGGTCAAGTAACATATAAAGGAAGGCCTATCAGAATTACACCAGATTTTTCACCAGAGACAATGAAAGCCAGACGAGCCTGGGCAGATGTTATACAGACACTAAGAGAACACAAATGCCAGCCCAGGCTACTATACCCGGCCAAACTCTCAATTACCATAGATGGAGAAACCAAAGTATTCCACGACAAAACTAAATTCACCCATTATCTCTCCATGAATCCAGCCATTCAAAGGATAATAACAGAAAAGAAGCAATACAAGGACGGGAACCACGCCCTAGAAAAAACAAGAAGATAATCCCTCAACAAACCAAAAAGAAGACAGCCACAAGAACAAAATGCCAACTTTAACAACAAAAATAATAGGAAGCAACAATTAATTTTCCTTAATATCTCTTAATATCAATGGACTCAATTCTCCAAAAATAATAGAAGAAAACTTCCCAAACATAAAGAAAGAGATGCCCATGATCATACAAGAAGCCTACAGAACTCCAAATAGACTGGACCAGAAAAGAAATTCCTCCCGACACATAATAATCAGAACAACAAATGCACTAAATAAAGAGAGAATATTAAAAGCAGTAAGGGAGAAAGGTCAAGTGACATATAAAGGAAGGCCTATCAGAATTACACCAGACTTTTCACCAGAGACTATGAAAGCCAGAAGAGCCTGGACAAATGTTATACAGACACTAAGAGAACACAAATGGCAGCCCAGGCTACTATACCCGGCCAAACTCTCAATTACCATAGATGGAGAAACCAAAGTTTTCCACGACAAAACCAAAATCACACAATATCTTTCCACCAATCCAGCCCTTCAAAGGATAATAACAGAAAAGAAGCAATACAAGGATGGAAATCATGCCCTAGAACAAGCAAGAAAGTAATCCCTCAACAAACCAAAAAGAAGACAGCCACAAGAACACAATGCCAACCCTAACAACAAAAATAAAAAGAAGCAACAATTACTTTTCCTTAATATCTCTTAATATCAATGGACTCAATTCCCCAATAAAAAGACATAGACTAACAGACTGGCTACACAAACAGGACCCAACATTCTGCTGCTTACAGGAAACCCATCTCAGGGAAAAAGACAGACACTACCTCAGAGTGAAAGGCTGGAAAACAATTTTCCAAGCAAATGGTCCGAAGAAACAGGCTGGAGTATCCATTCTAATATCGGATAAAATCGACTTCCAACCCAAAGTTATCAAAAAAGACAAGGAGGGACACTTCATACTCATCAAAGGTAAAATCCTCCAAGAGGAACTCTCAATTCTGAATACCTACGCTCCAAATGCAAGGGCAGCCACATTCGTTAAAGACACTATAGTAAAGCTCAAAGCACACATTGCACCTCACACAATAATAGTGGGAGACTTCAACACACCACTTTCATCAATGGACAGATCGTGGAAACAGAAACTAAACAGGGACACAGTGAAACTAACAGAAATTATGAAACAAATGGACCTGACAGATATCTACAGAACATTCTATCCTAAAACAAAAGGATATACCTTCTTCTCAGCACCTCACGGGACCTTCTCCAAAATCGATCATATAATTGGTCACAAAACAGGCCTCAACAGATACAAAAATATTTAAATTGTCCCATGTATCCTATCAGATCACCATGCACTAAGGCTGATCTTCAATAACAACATAAATAATGGAAAGCCAACATTCATGTGGAAACTGAACAACACTCTTCTCAATGATAGCTTGGTCAAGGAAGGAATAAAGAAAGAAATTAAAGACTTTTTAGAGTTTAATGAAAATGAAGCCACAACGTACCCAAAACTTTGGGACACAATGAAAGCATTTCTAAGAGGGAAACTCATAGCTCTGAGTGCCTCCAAGAAGAAACGGGAGAGAGCACATGCTAGCAGCTTGACAACACATCTAAAAGCTCTAGAAAAAAAAGGCACAAATTCACCCAAGAGGAGTAGAAGGCAGGAAATAATCAAACTCAGGGGTGAAATCAACCAAGTGGAAACAAGAAGAACTATTCAAAGAATTAACCAAACGAGGAGTTGGTTCTTTGAGAAAATCAACAAGATAGATAAACCCTTAGCTAGACTCACTAGAGGGCACAGGGACAAAATCCTAATTAACAAAATCAGAAATGAAAAGGGAGACATAACAACAGATCCTGAAGAAATCCAAAACACCATCAGATCCTTCTACAAAAGGCTATACTCAACAAAACTGGAAAACCTGGACGAAATGGACAAATTTCTGGACAGATACCAGGTACCAAAGTTGAATCAGGATCAAGTTGACCTTCTAAACAGTCCCATATCCCCTAAAAAAATAGAAGCAGTCATTAATAGTCTCCCAGCCAAAAAAAGCCCAGGATCAGACGGGTTTAGTGCAGAGTTCTATCAGACCTTCAAAGATCTAATTCCAGTTCTGCACAAACTTTTTCACAAGATAGAAGTAGAAGGTACTCTACCAACTCATTTTATGAAGCCACTATTACTCTGATACGGAAACCACAGAAAGATCCAACAAAGATAGAGAACTTCAGACCAATTTCTCTTATGAATATTGATGCAAAAATCCTCAATAAAATTCTCGCTAACCGAATCCAAGAACACATTAAAGCAATCATCCATCCTGACCAAGTAGGTTTTATTCCAGGGATGCAGGGATGGTTTAATATACGAAAATCCATCAATGTAATCCATTATATAAACAAACTCAAAGACAAAAACTACATGATAATCTCGTTATATGCAAAAAAAGCATTTGACAAGATCCAACACCCATTCATGATAAAAGTCTTGGAAAGATCAGGAATTCAAGGCCCATACCTAAACATGATAAAAAGCAATCTACAGCAAACCAGTAGCCAACATCAAAGTAAATGGAGAGAAGCTGGAAGCAATCCCACTAAAATCAGGGACTAGACAAGGCTGCCCACTTTCTCCCTACCTTTTCAACATAGTACTTGAAGTATTAGCCAGAGCAATTCGACAACAAAAGGAGTTCAAGTGGATACAAATTGGAAAAGAGGAAGTCAAAATATCACTTTTTGAGGATGATATGATAGTATAAATAAGTGACCCTAAAAATTCCACCAGAGAACTCCTAAACCTGATAAACAGCTTCGGTGAAGTAGCTGGATATAAAATTAACTCAAACAAGTCAATGGCATTTTTCTTCACAAAGAATAAACAGGCTGAGAAAGAAATTAGGGAAACAACACCCTTCTCAATAGTTACTAATAATATAAAATATCTCGGCGTGACTCTAACTAAGGAAGTGAAAGATCTATATGATAAAAATTTCAAGTCTCTGAAGAAAGAAATTAAAGAAGATCTCAGAAGATGGAAAGATCTCCCATGCTCATAGATTGGCAGGATCAACATTGTAAAAATGGCTATCTTGCCAAAAGCAATCTACAGATTCAATGCAATCCCCATCAAAATTCCAACTCAATTCTTCAACGAATTAGAAGGAGCAATTTGCAAATTCATCTGGAATAACAAAAAACCTAGGATAGCAAAAGCTCTTCTCAAAGATAAAAGAACCTCTGGTGGATTCACCATGCCTGACCTAAAGCTTTACTACAGAGCAATTGTGATAAAAACTGCATGGTACTGGTATAGAGACAGACAAGTAGATCAATGGAATAGAATTGAAGACCCAGAAATGAACCCACACACTTATGGTCATTGATCTTCGACAAGGGAGCCAAAACCATCCAGTGGAAGAAAGACAGCATTTTCAACAATTGGTGCTGGCACAACTGGTTGTTATCATGTAGAAGAATGCGAATCGATCCATACTTATCTCCTTGTACTAAGGTCAAATCTAAGTGGATCAAGGAATTTCACATAAAACCAGAGACACTGAAACTTATAGAGGAGAAAGTGGGGAAAAGCCGTGAAGATATGGGCACAGGGGTAAAATTCCTGAACAGAACAGCAATTGCTTGTGCTGTAAGATTGAGAATTGACAAATGGGACCTAATGAAACTCCAAAGTTTCTGCAAGGCAAAAGACACCGTCAATAAGACAAAAAGACCACCAACAGATTGGGAAAGGATCTTTATCTATTCTAAATCAGATAGGGGACTAATATCCAACATATAAAGAACTCAAGAAGGTGGACTTTAGAAAATCAAATAACGCCATTAAAAAATGGGGCTCAGAACTGAACAAAGAATCCTCACCTGAGGAATACGGAATGACAGAGAAGCACCTGAAAAAATGTTCAACATCCTGAATCATCAGGAAAATGTAAATCAAAACAACCCTGAAATTACACCTCACACCAGTCAGAATGGCTAAGATCAAAAATTCAGGTGACAGCAGATGCTGGCGTGGATGTGGAGAAAGAGGAACACTCCTCCATTGTTGGTGGGATTGCAGGCTTGTACAACCACTCTGGAAATCAGTCTTGCGGTTCCTCAGAAAATTGGACATAGTACTACCGGAGGATCCAGCAATACCTCTCCTGGGCATATATCCAGAAGATGCCCCAACTGGAAAGTAGGACACATGCTCCACTATGTTCATAGCAGCCATATTTATAATAGCCAGAAGCTGGAAAGAACCCAGATGCCCCTCAACAGAGGAATGGATACAGAAAATGTGGTACATCTACACAATGGAGTACTACTCAGCTATTAAAAAGAATGAATTCATGAAATTCCTAGCCAAATGGATGGAGCTGGAGGGCATCATCCTGAGTGAGGTAACACATTCACAAAAGAACTCATACAATATGTACTCACTGATAAGTGGATATGAGCCCAAAACCTAGGATACCCAAGATATAAGATACAATTTCCTAAACACATGAAACTCAAGAAAAATGAAGACTGAAGTGTGGACACTATGCCCCTCCTTAGTAGTGGGAACAAAACACCCATGGAAGGAGTTACAGAGACAAAGTTTGGAGCTGAGATGAAAGGAAGGACCATGTAGAAACTGCCATATCCAGGGATCCATCCCATAATCTGCATCCGAACGCTGACACCATTGCATACACTAGCATGATTTTTTCGAAAGGACCCAGATGTAGTTGTCTCTTGTGAGACTATGCCGGGGCCTAGCAAACACAGAAGTGGATGCTCACAGTCAGCTACTGGATGGATCACAGGGCTCCCAATGGAGGAGCTAGAGAATGTACCCAAGGAGCTAAAGGGATCTGCAACCCTATAGGTGGAACAACATTATGAACTAACAGTAATCCAGAGCTCTTGACTCTAGCTGCATATATGTCAAAAGATGGCCTAGTCGGCCATCACTGGAAAGAGAGGTCCATTGGTAATGCAAACCTTATATGCCCCAGTACAGGGTAACGTCAGGGCCAAAAAGGTGGAGTGGGTGGGTAGGTGAGTGGGGGTGGGTGGGTATGGGGGACTTTTGGTATAGCATTGGAAATGTAAATGAGCTAAATACCTAATTAAAAAATGGAAAAAAAAAAAGAATTGTAAGATAAAATCGTGAAGATATTTTAAAAAGTCATAAAAACCTGATGAGATGTCTATTTCTTTTCTCAAAGAACAATTAAATTGGTTATTGCAGTATCCTGATATTTAGTCTATTGCATACTAAACACTTTAGGTAAAATTGATAATCACTATACAAAAGAAAAGTTGTTAAAAATTGTTTCAATGCATGTTTTTCTATTTCCTGTCAATTTTTACATGCATCCCATAAAGAATACATCTACTGTATTTATAAACTCTCATCTTTGTGATTGGATCACATGTTTATTATTTCGAGTTTCCTTCTGTTTCAGCACAGATAATTAAGTTTTGTGCTGTAGCCAGTGTTTTGAAATCTTGAAAAACCAAGCAGGTGGAGACATTCTTAAAGGATACTATAAAATAGTAGTAGATTTGAAAGATCGTTTCTGTACTACTCCTTTGCATCCTCAGAATTATGAAAGATTTGCTTTCATTGCACTTTCTGTTAAAGAGCCAATGAAAAGGTATCAATGGCTAGTTCTTTCTCAAGACATAGCTAACAGTCCTATATTATGTCAAAAATTTGTGGCACAAGCCATTTAGCCTAATAGCCATGACCAATAATATACATTATACATTACATTGATGGTACCTTATTAGCAGGGAAATATCCTCAGGACTTGCTTCTATGTTATAGAAATTTACAACAGGAATTATCTGACAAAAGATTACAAATAGCTCCAGAAAAATTGAAAACTCAAGATCCTTATAATTATTTAGGTTTTAGGTTTACATATCAAGCTGTTTTTCCTCAGAAAATAATTATTTGTAGGGAAAATTTTAAAGCTTTAAATGCCTTTCCAAAGCTGTTAGCTGATATTACTTGGATTTGTCCTTATTTAAAGCTTACTACAGGAGAATTAAAACCCTTATTTGATATTCTTAGGGGGAGTGCTGATTCTACCTCTACTCAAGTTTTAACTTCAGAAAGGTTGTTGGCCTTACAACAAGTAGAAAGAGCTACTTAAAAACTATTTGTTACTTATATAGCATATTTATTGCCTTTACATTTGTTGATTTTTAATATGACTCATACACCTACAGGACCTTTTGAGGTCAATTGCCTCTGTCTGTGGATTTGGTCACACAGAACCTACTGGAAGCAGTGTGGCTGAAAACACCATTCTAGCTTGAAAAAAAAAATCCTATTTATATTGGTCATATAACAGCTCATTTTGATCTTCCTGGACCTTTAGCCGCAGGCAATGATTCTGTTGACAAACTTTGAGAGGAGAAGGTTTAGTTTCAGATCCTATTGTTTTGGCTAAATGTGGTCTCTATAATCTTACACGCGTGTTCACGACCGGCCAGGAAAGACGCAACAAACAGGAATCTTCTGCGGCAAAACTTTATCGCTTACATCTTCAGGAGCAAGAGCAAGAGAGCAAGAGCTCTATTGCTTACATCTTTAGGAGCAAGAGTGCAAGAGCAAGAGCTCTATTGCTTACATCTTTAGGTGCCAGAGCGCAAGAGAGCAAGAGAGCAAGAGAGAGAATGGTGAAACCCCGTCCCTTTTAAGGAGAATTATCCTTCACCTAGGACGTGTCACTCCCTGATTGGCTGCAGCCCATCGGCCGAGTTGTCGTCACGGGGAAGGCAGAGCACATGGGGTGGAGAACTACCCTTGGCACATGTGCAGATTATTTGTTTACCACTTAGAACACAGGATGTCAGCGCCATCTTGTAACGGCGAATGTGAGGGCAGCTCCCCACAGATCCCCCTTTTCTTTTAATAAGAGCAATAGGCCACCCATATTAATGAGAGTGGAGATAGAGGTCAAATCCCCAGTGTGCAGGTAAAGGAGCCATACACATAACCTCCTTCCAGGCTCATCACCCAGAGGGGTCCTGGTCTAGTCCCGTGTCGTTTTTCCTGGGGAGAAGGACACTTGGACACTCAACCTTCTTGAAAGATGACATGTCTCCCTAGAATAGGCTCATATGTGCCGCAGAGCCCTTCTACTGCAGTGCTTAGCCGTGCAACTCTCTCGGGCTGCTGAAACACACTCACTCTATCCCGTGCAATAAGACTAGCATCGTGGGATGCAAGAGCTGAATGGCCAGCGACCTATTGCTTAAGCATAGATAACTATATATCAGGGGAAGCACCATGTTCTAGTGCTGCAAGCGCCTGGGCAATAACCACCTTGTCTCTCCTAGTTTGGGCCTTAAGCTTACAGACCAACCAAAGAAGCAACACTAATCCACAGCAAAGTGTATCTCCAAATAACATCAATCCCACCCATTCTTTAAAGAAGGAAAATGCTGAGGAGATCCAATTGGGTAATCCTTTGGTCAGGGACAGGTCCAAGCTCGTGGAGTTGACCTGAATGATGGCAAGCCTTGAAGGGTCTGTTCAAATTTAGCCGTCCAATTCTGTAACATATACTGAGAAAGACTTTTTGACAAATTAGCTGGTTGGTTATCAGGCGGAGGAAGGAGTCTGCCCTTTATATCCCTCACAGAGTGACACTGGTCGGCTCTATGATAACCCTTGCCACACTTAGAGCAAAGAGTGAGAGTCCCCCCATGTTTATCTGGAGCTCTGCAATCTTTCTTAAGATGCCCAGGCTTCCCGCAGTTAAAACATGTCCTCTGATCATTTCTGCCCATGGAGCGTTTTTGGGATTGGAGGATGGCGGCCGCTAAGCCTGCATTGGTGAGAGGTCCCCCAAGCTCCCGACAAACCCTGAGCCAGTCTTGTAAGCCTTTGTTCTTTCTTGGGGCTATGGCCACTCGGCACTCCTGTGTGGCTTGCTCATAAATGAGCTGTTCTACCGGAGGTGCAGCTTGCTCTGAATCTCCAAAAATACGCTCTGCTGCCTCTGTCATTCTGGCGACAAAATCTGAGAAGGACTCCTGGGGTTTCTGGACAATCTTTGTTAGTTGTCCAGTGACTTCACCTGCTCGAGAGAGCGCCTTCCAGGCCCTAATAGCCTTTTCATCTGATTCAGAACTACTAAGAACTGGCTCCTTGAGCTCATCTAGTGATGAGTATAGGCTCCTTCTCCTAGAGACCTCCGCTAATTGATCTTTTTTCTTTTCTTTTTCCTTCTCCTTCCTTCTAATCTCTCCCCAGGTATTCTTACCTGACCTAAACTTTTCCTCGGGTTCAAGACCCGTGGAAAGGCCTGTATACTTATTTTGTGTACCATATTTCCTCTTTGCTCCTACTCTCTCTCCCCGCTTTACTTCTGATAGATTGCCCTGAATTTCATCCAGAATTTTCAGCCCTGCCTTAACCGCTTGATAACATGTGAAAAGGAACAAAAAGGCTCCTAACACTAGAGAAAGTTCAAGGCCAAACATACCTTGTAAAGCTATTTCCCACTTTACTTCTGATAGACTGTCTTGAATTTCGTTAGAAAGTTCAAGACCAGACTTACCTTGTAAAGCTGTACTCACTGGTACCCCTGTTCCCCAGCTGAAGAGTTCTGAATTCACGCAGTTGAATCCTTCTCAACAGTCTGTTTTACGGGAACACTTCATTACCACTGTTCACCAGCTGAGGAGTTCTGAATCCAGGCTGGATCCTTCTCAACAGTCTGTTTTACGGGAACCTTTATGACCGTGACCCGCAGTTCTGGTTCCGGAATGAGGGATCTTCCTTGTGCCGGTGATGTTAACTACCTGTCCCGGGTCGTCCCGGGTTCCAGCACCAACTCTTACACGCGTGTTCACGACCGGCCAGGAAAGACGCAACAAACCGGATTCTTCTGCAGCAAAACTTTATTGCTTACATCTTCAGGAGCAAGAGCAAGAGAGCAAGAGCTCTATTGCTTACATCTTTAGGAGCAAGAGTGCAAGAGCAAGAGCTCTATTGCTTACATCTTTAGGAGCCAGAGCGCAAGAGAGCAAGAGAGCAAGAGAGAGAATGGTGAAACCCCGTCCCTTTTAAGGAGAATTATCCTCCGCCTAGGACGTGTCACTCCCTGATTGGCTGTAGCCCATCGGCCGAGTTGTCGTCACAGGGAAGACAGAGCACATGGGGTAGAGAACTACCCTTGGCACATGTGCAGATTATTTGTTTACCACTTAGAACACAGGATGTCAGCGCCATCTTGTAACAGCAAATGTGAGGGCGGCTCCCCACACTATAAAATTCATCTTTCTAGTCATATCTAAAGGTTCCTACATAACATTGCTAAGGAGCAAACTAGAATGATTTCAAGTAATGTCCTGACTGTCTTACATTGTCTCATGTTCCACATTTAGGGGTTAGACTGTGTATTTTTGAGTAGTTTATTGAGTATTATCATAAGGTAAATTGGTCTGAAGTTCTCTTTTTATGGTCTATTTCTGGTTTGTATTAGAGAAAAATGTGGCATGATGGCATGAATTTGGTAGTGTTCCTTCAGTTTCTATTTTGGGTAATTGTTTGTAGAGTATTAGTATTTGCACTTCTTTCAACTTCTGGTGGAATTTTGCGTTAAAATCATCTGTTCTTGGGCTTTTTTGGATGAAGGTTATAATGACCTTTCCTATTTCTTTAGTGATTATGGGCTTGTGTAGATCATTTACTTGATTTTCATTTAGCATTTGTTTGTGATATCTTTCTAGAAAATCACCCATTTAATCTAGAATTTCCAGTATAGTAGAGTATAGGATTTTGTACTTATGTTTAGGATATTTTCAGATTTTGTTGTTATACTTCCCTTTTCCTTTCTGAGTATGTCAATTTGGATACTGTCCCTATGTCTTTTAGGCAGTTGGGGTCAGTTAGGTTTATCTATCTTGTGGATTTTCTCAAAGAACCAGCTGTTGGTTTTGTTGACTCTTTTTGTTGCTCTCTTTATTTCTATTGCGTTGATTTTAGCCCAGTGTTTGTTTATTTCCTCTACTGTACTTCTATTTGCTGTGTTGGTTTCTTTTTGTTTTACAGCTTTCAGGTATACTGTTAAGTAGCTAAAATAGTATACCTCCAAATTCTTTATGTATGTACTTAATGCTATGAATTTTTCTTTTAACACTGCTTTCATTGTGTCACATCAGTTTGGGTATATTTTGCCTTCATTTTCGTTGAATGTTAGAAAGTCTTTAATATTTCTCTTTATTTCTTCCTTGACCAATTTATTGTTGAGTAGAGAGAGGTTTAGGTTCCATGAGAATATGGGATTTCTGTTGGTTTTATTGTTATTGAAGTCTAGGGTTAGTTCATGCTGATCTGATTGAATGCTTTGGATTATTTCAATCTTCTTGTGTTTGTTGATTCTTGTTTTGTGTATGTAGTCAATTTTAGGGAAGTTTTTCAGAATTTTTGAGCAGAAGGTAGATCTTTGCATTTTGGAGGAAAATATTCTGTATTTATTGGTGAAATCTGTTTGGTTCCGAAATTTTTTAGATTCTCTGTGTGTTCATTTTGTTTCTGTTTAAAAGATGGACCCATGTTTGAGAGTGGGGTTTTGAGGACTCCGACTATGATTGTGTGTTTCAATGAGTGTTGTGAGGATTATTACAGTTTCTTTTGAAAATGTGGGCAGGATTGCATTTGGAGCATATTTACTCGAAATTACTGAGAATTAATTTTGATGGATTTTACCCTTTGATGAGTTTAAATTATCTTTCCTATTTCTTTTAATAACTTTTAGTTCAATGTCTCTTTTATTTGATATTAGAATGTCTTCTTCAGCTTCTTTTGAGGGTCTATTTGTTTGGAAAACTTTTTGCAGCCCTTTACTCTGAGATAGTTTCTATCTTTGTGTCTGAGATGTGTTTCCTGGTTGCAGCAAAATGCTTGCTCCTGTTCATGTATATAGGCTGTTATCCTGTGCCTTTTTATTGGGAAAATTAAATCCATTGATGCTGAGAGATATTAAAAAACAATGATTGTTAGTTTTCATTGTTTCATTGGAGATGGTATAATGTGTATGTGATTTGGGATTTGCTGTGAGATGATTAATTTCTTGTGTTCCCTGGGTGTAGTTACCCTTTTTGTGTTGGAGTTTTTCTTTTATTCTCCCATGTATAGCTGGATTTGTAGAAAGATATTGTTTAATTTTCATTTCATCTTGAAATATCTTTATTTTTTAGATCTAAGGGTACTGAGAGTTTTGCTGAGCATAATAGCCTGGGCTGGCATCTGTGGTCTCCTAGAGTCTGTATGATATCTGTCCAGGATCTTCTTGATTTTAGTATCTATGTTAAGAACTCTAGTGTAATCCTGATATATCCAACTTTTTCTTTTCCTTGGTCCTTTTCCCTTAAAGATTTTTATATTCTTTCTTTATTCTGTGTATTTACTGTATTGATTATTGTGTGATGTTAGGACTTTATTTTCTGTCCCAATCTCTTTGGAGTTTTGTGGGCTTCTCGCATGTGTATGGTCATCTCTATCTTTAGTTTAGAGAAGTTTAGTTCTATTATTTTGTTGAAGATGTTTTTGGCCTTTTAAATTGGGAATTTTCACATTCTTCTATTTCTATTATTCTTAGGTTTGGTCCTTTCATTGTGCCCCAAAGTTCATGAATGTTTTGTTAGGAGTTTTACACTTTCATTTTTCTTTGAACAATGTGTCAATATCTACTGTGGTATTTTTCACACCTGTGGTTTTCCAATTTCTTTTATTCTGTTGGAGATGCCTTCATCTATATTTCCTGTTCTATTTCATAAGTTTTCCATCCTCATTGTTTTCTCCATTTGTAATTTCTCTATTTTATCTATTTCTATTTTTATTTTCTGGATTATTTTGTTCCTTTGCTTTATTTGTTTAATTGTATTTTCATGTATTTCATGAAGGGATTTATTTGTTTCTTCTAAGGGCTTCTACCTGTTTGGTTTTGTTTTCCTGTATTTCTTTAATGCAGTTATTTATATCTTTCTTAAATACCTCTATTATCTTTATGAGATAGCATGAGAAGGAGTTTTGGTGAGAATCTTGCAATTTACATGTCTTAGAGTATTCATGGTAAGTTAACTGGGTTCTGTTAAGGCCAAATTGCTTTATATACTTGCATTTACCTTTCCCTATCTAGTTATGTCTCCTGTTGCCTGGATATCTCAGATTGGACAGGCTTCCTGGGAATCAGTTAAAGTTATGTTACCTTGGTTACTCCAAGCTTCTATGAGGCAGGAAGTACTATCTCTGGTGGAGTAGCAAGGCTTTTATGTTATTGGTTGGATCACAAATCCTATGTCCCTAGTTAGAGCAGATCTTCTGGGAGACAGGCAAGGTGTGGGGCCTGTTGGGAGGAGCATAAATCTTTATCTACCACAATGCAGGTAGAGGTCCAGAGCTATCCTGTACTTGTGCTTATTACTTACCATTCACTATGATTCTGAGTGAGCAATCTCATATCCATCTTCTTGTCCAATTTTGTTTTCCCCAGCTGTCTGCTGTGTTATTGAATCTAATCTCTTTTCTTGGAAACATGATTAGTTTTACTTTCTTACACAGGCCAAAATATATTGTACTTTATGCTATATTTTAATTATTTGCTATTTATTTCTCCTATTTCAAATTCTTAAACCAACACATCCAGAGTGTTCCCCATATTAAGCCTCAAAACACATACTTTCTATTGTTGCTGATGTTCCATTTCATCCTACTTCCTCTTAGAGTTATTTCCCAATAGGTTTTGTAAAGACCATAACAACCTCAAAGTCTGAGTACCATTGAAGCCATAAACATAAATATATTAAAGTTTTTGTAACACTCATTTAATTACTATGACAATGCTCTGAGAGTACACAAATCCTAGAGAACAGGAGCTTCAAAGAGACAATGAATTTCAAGAGCTGAATGATAAAGAATAAAGAGTCTGGACAGCTCAGTGTGATCTGACCTCAGGTGATGAGGAAGCTCAGGTTGACCCTGTGAGAGAAAAGAGGTGACTGGTGCTTTCTATAGAGAAGTGACCACTTGGAAGAGAGGTGTTTGCATGCCTGCTGCTATACCTTTATCTGCATCATAATTGTTTACAGCAGCTTGGAATAAAATGTCATCAGAAAAATGAGTTTCTTAGGGCTCCTTTTTAAATTGTAAATATCTCAGTACCAAAACTGATCAGCAAACATTGGATTTGACCACAGAACCCAATTGTTAAAAAACTTGTTCAGATATGTTAAAACATATATACACAATGTAATTCTATGTACACTAGAATTAGAAACTGGTTGTTCTATGATGCAGGATCTATAAAACTCCAAGGAAGACAAAATATTCAAATATCTAGACCTGCAATAAAATTTGAAACTCTGCCAGTGATTTATTTTGTTATTCTAAGGTGATTACCATGTGCAGTCATTTTGAAAACCACTTGCAGAGATTATTATTGGAATTTTTGTCTTTTTTTTCTGTTTTTATTCTTTCTTTTTATTTCATGTCCCCGGCGAGATATTTAAAGCTAAGTGTAGTTCATTTTTTTTAAATATTAAAGTTCTTTTTTTTTCTAGAGTTACTGATGATCTTCATCAATACTTGGCAAATGTCTGAAATGAATTTAGCTGCTAGCATAAACATCAGTGTCAGCCTTCATCTTAAAAGATGAACTTGGAAATTGGAAGAATATTACAGATACAAACCTTCTGGGAAAAGGTATTTGATATACTTATAACTAAGCATTCAGAAAGCTCTTAGTTCTATGGATATAATTTGATGGCAACATGTCGATTTACATATGTGAATATATCAATTACATACTCTAAATACTCAATTCTTATTCCCTATTTAATTACCATAAAGTAAAGCTCTTTCCCAGTCTTAACTGTGTCCTTTGCCTTACAGAAACTTTGCAGTTTTATGAGTTCCCATTTGTCAATCCTTGAACTTATGAGCATGAGCCATTTTTGTACTGTTTGGTATTTTTCCCCTGTGCCCATATCTTCGAGGTTTTTGCCCACTTTGTCCTCTATAAGTTTGAGTTCTCTGGTATTATGTGGAGTTCCTTGATCCACTTACTTGAGCTTTATACAAAGAGATAAGAATGGATCAATTCACATTCTTCTACATGATAACTACTATTAAGCCAGCACCATTTGTTGAAAATGCTGTCTTTTTTCCACTGGATGGTTTTAGCTCCTTTTGTGAAAGATGAAGTGAGCATAGGTGTATGGGTTCATTTCTGGCTCTTCAATTTGATTCTATTAATCTACCTGTCTATCAATGTACCAATACCATGCAGTTTTTATCACAATTGTTCTGTAGTACAGAGTGAGTTCAGGGATGGTGATTCCACCAGAGGTTCTTTTATTGTTGAGAATAGTTTTTGCTATTCTAGGGTTTTTGTTATACTAGAGGAATTTGCAAATTGTCCTTTCTAACTCTGTGAAGAATTGATTTGTAATTTTGATAGGGAGTGCATTGAACCTGTAGATTGTTTGGGACAAGATAACCATTTTGACTATATTAATCCTGCCAATCCACGAGCATGGAAGATCTTTCTATCTTCTGAGGTCTTCTTAGATTTCTTTCTATCATCTGCAAATAGTGACATTTTGTCTTCTTCCTTTCCAATTTGTATACCCTTGATATCCATTTGTTGTCTAATTTCTTTGTCTAGGACTTCAAGTGCTATATTGAATAAGTAGGGAGAAAGTGGGCAGCCTTGTCTAGCCCATGATTTTAGTGGGCTTACTTCAAGTTTCTCTCTTTTTAAATTAATGTTGGCTACTGGTTTGCTGTATACTGCTTTTATTATTATTAGGTATGGGCCTTGATTGCCTGATCTTTCCAAGACTTTATCATGAAAAGGGGTTTAATGTTGTCTAATGCTTTATCAGCATCTAATTAGATGATCATGTGGTTTTTTTCTTTGAGTTTATTCATATAGTTGATAACATTGATGGATATCTGTGAGCCTGATTGCAAATCAATGGATCTGGAGGATATCATCCTGAGAGAGGTAATTCAATCACAAAAGAACACACATGATATTCACTCACTCATAAGTGGATATTAGCCCAGAAGGTTAGAATACCCAAGATACAATTTTCAAAACACATGGAACTCAAGAATAAGGAAGACCAAAGCATGGATACTTTGTTCCTTTTTAGAATGGAGAACAAAATGCCCATGGAAGGAGTTACAGAGACAAAGTTCATAGCAGAGACTGAAGGAAGAAACATCCAGAGACTGCACTACCCGGGGATCCATTCCATATAGAACAACCAAACTCAGACATTATTGCATATGCTAATAAGATTTTTCTCACAGGTTCCTGATATAGCTGTCTCCTGTGAGGCTATGCCAGTGCCTGGAAAATACAGAAGTGGATGCTCACAATTATTTTTTCAAAAGAACACAGGGTCCCAAATGTATATGCTAGACAAAATACCCAAGGAGCTGAAGGGATCTGCAACTCCATAAGAGGAATAACAATATGAACAAACCAGTATGCCCAGAGCTTTTGTCTCTAGTTACATATGTAGGAGAGGATGGTCTAGTAGTACTTCAATGGAAGGAGAACCCTTGTCTTGCAAAGATTATATGCCCCATTTTAGGGGAATTCCAAGGCCAGGAAGCAGGAGTGGGGTGGTTTTTGGAGCAGGGGGAAAGGGGAGTGTATAGGGAATTTTCAGAGAGATAACTAGGAAAGGGCATAGCATTTGAAATGTAAGTGAAGAAAATATTTAATAAAAAAGAGTTGAAAAAAGATTTTAAGTAATTTGTTCACCTGTTTGTTTATCTTTGTAAACATGCTCTTGGCTTCCTTTAATTTGAAAAATGTGCTTAGACCTGGATTTATAGTCACTGTTCAGTGGACCATTGCTCTGTGTCCTGTTATATAAAAGGAATTAATCATGATAACTAGTGAGTAATTTAATTTCTTGACCAACCAGAATATACTATGTATCTCTGGGCCTACCAGAATATACAAAAGAAATCACTTAGTTTTTTAGGTAAAAGCAATAATACCTAAATGAAGGTTATCTAAAACGTGAGTGTAAGAAGAATGAACAAATGAATTGATTTGTTATCTAAAATAATGGAAGCCCCACAATGTTTGTTTTTGTAAATGAGTAGCACTGAACGCAAAGCAAACAGTAATAAAAAAGCAACACATTATTTTTTTGTCTTTTGGAGTTCTAAACTGTTCCAAGCTAAGGACAGGTTGTTCAGTTGGAAATTAATGTTGTTGAATAAAGGACACTTGGCCTGGATCCTAAGTAAGACATGTAATGGAACAGACAGTCCTTAACTAAAATATTAACTCTCTGAGCCAGCTCCCCACAGGAGGCCGGAGACTAGCTTTAGCTTTACAATTTGCAACTGAATAAAGTACCTGAACTTCCCCAAAAGAAGCTTTGTGATGTTTCCCTTCACTCTAAGATTTTTGTCTTTCAACAGGTCAATCTATACCTTCAGCTGGACTGCAGCAGGCTTGCATCCCCCCCCCCCCAAGAGCACACAGGTGACAGCTGTTATCTTGATTCCCAGGACATTCCAGCATGTGGCTTTCAGTCTGAGTTAAAATTTAGGTTACCAAGAGGGCTAGAAAAGTAGAAATTTCAAATATTAATAGAAATTGTTTTTTTGTTTTTTTTTGTTTTTGTTTTTTGTTTTTTGTTTTTTTTTTTTTTTTTTTGATAGACGGGATTAGTCCCTTAGCTGACCTCTGGCTTTTCACCCTTGCTGTTACTGCAAGGTGTTCTTAGTTCCTCAGGCTGTGGGAAATACAGGAATGAGGAGGGATGACTTCCAGCTCCTATTTTAGCCACAAATCGTGGTGTTACTAATGACATAATTCTTGCCTAGGCCTTGTTAAATCTGAGGTTGATAATTCTCCTTTCGGAGCTGCACAGTACTCAGAATTGTGCATATTGGTTCGTGATCATATGAATTCACTATGGGTATTGCTTGGTGCAGAGAACTACTGCAGGGGAAAGTCCAGCTTGACCATTTCTGAGTTTCCTGTGGGTTATACCTGGTTTAAAAAGGAGGATGTTATCTAATTTTGGCTAAAAACCAAAAATATCTACGGCTCTGCCTCCTCTCCCCAAAAGATACCAAGAGCCACATGTGTGGGTCGTGACAGCACCCATGGAAGGAATCGGGTCAATGTCCACCCAAGCCAAGGTTAAAAGCCCACTCATCTACAGATGAGAAAATCTTTTGATCACTTCAGTTAAGCGTTGCCTTATTTAACTTAATAGGGGGGAGAGAGGTTGGAGACCGTACTGTCTTCACTGCCTCCCACCCCAAAATAAAAAGCCAATTGGCCTTGTACTATGGAGCTGGTCATAACCCCTCTGTGTTTCCCGCCTGTCATCCAAAAATGCGAAGGAATATCAACTCAGTGTTAATCTTAATAAAGTGTATTTCAAATTTGTTCAGTCAAACTTAGCCAGGGTTCCAACACCCTACTTAAAATTCAACTAGAAAGTTACCAATTCAGTACTAATTAGGATTATAAAGTCAGAGCCTACAGCTCCAGGCTTTTCTGTTAGTTGTTTACTAGGATAGAAAGGACAGTCTTAGACAGATACAGTTTACCATAAGAAAAGTTAGGGAATCCCACGGAGACAGGTTTTTTCTTTAGCCCTAGAATTCAGGCAGAACTATTGAGCATAAATAAATTTTTTGCATCAGACCAGCTTTTTCTTTTTTTTTTTTTTTTTTCTTTTTTGTTAACAAAAGGGAGGAAATGTAGTCTCCCCTCCCCCAGTCTGAAACCTGCTTGCTCAGGGGTGGAGCTTCCTGCTCATTCGTTCTGCCATGCCCACTGCTGGAACCTGCCGCCTTGCTGTTCGGAACCGTGCACGTGGTCACCTTGCTATTGGATCCCAAGAGTAATTGGCAGGAATCAGGCCCTCTTCCCCTGCTTTATAATTGCGTGCGGAACAGTAAAATTGAGCTTTGATCAGAATGACTGTTTTAGCTACATTTCTTTATCTCGCCACCTCTTCTCTTCCAGGTTTCCAAAATGCCTTTCCAGGCTAGAACCCATGTTGTGATCTGATGGCCGGACACAACAGTATAGGAAACTATAATATGAAGCAAATTGAAATTTATGATAATCTCATTCCCTATAAAACTCTAAGCAAGAGATAAACTTACTAGACCATGAAGAAGTCTATTCACCATACCACTGGTGAAAATGTTTTTAAAATGACAAATCCAAATGCTTCTTCAAATGTGGGAAGCACTTATTATATAGGGAACAATATAAGCAAGAATCTGAAGAAATCTCAAGAAGCAGTGGAATAAATGAAGAAAGAAATTAAAATTGAACTAATGAACTAACAATGTGCATTCATTGCAAACTTATCATGAAGTCTTAAGTCCAATTTAACAATTGAAACCATAAGCCTGCAATTCCACCATTATTGCTTCACATTTAACATACAAACTGATATTTAGGAATTCTTAATAAGGAAAAAAAACCCTCAGCAATAGCATTTTACTGTATTAAATGCAAATATACAGAGTTGTGACATTATTAAAATTCTGTTCAAGGATGTAAGAATTTTTTTTCTACCTGCAAATTTTGAAGCTATAATACAAATCATTCATAGAGAATTAGGAATAAAAAGAGGAGAAAAAAGAAGGTAGAGGGAATAATAAGAAAACAAGATGAGGATGAGTAAGAAAGAAGGAGGAAGAAGAGATGAAGGGAAACAGAGAAAAGGAGGAGTAGGAGGAGAAAGAAGAGGACAGAAAGGAGGACAATTGGGACAAAGATGGCAATGGAAGATGAGTAAGACCAGGAGGAGGAGGTGGCAGCAGAAGAGAATGAAATTGTTAAGAATTCTATTGGAAATTCAGTATGATTCAAGCTGAACATTTCAGGATCTAGGTGAAATCCAGTAGGACTCAAGAACAAGAAAATAGGAGAAAGTAGCTGTGACACATATTCATAGTAAAAACGATTACCTTTATAATGTCCTTACCTCTTACCTCTTAAATCAAAACAAGTCTCACATGGGTATTTGTTCGAATAATAGTGTGCATGTCGCACAAGTTATCTTTCTTGAGTGTAAATTTTGCAATGTCCCTCATGTCCCTAGGAATGTACTTTTGTTCTAAAACGTGACCTGTGACCTTCATGATTTGTTCTCTATTACCTCTATTAGACACAATCCCTGGCAATCTTATGAGAAAGTACCTTCCACATTCAATGTGTGATTTTAACTCCTTATTCTCTGTCAATGGAATCTGCACATTAGTGTTTGCTTAGTCCCTTGTATCTCATTCTTCCATTCACTGACCTCTGACCTACTCTTAGGCTTATAATGCCAGATTGTTTATTCTTTATGCTGTGTTAATAATGGTATCCATTCCTCTACTAAATTCTCCTTCTCTATCTTGCCATACATCCTGAATAAAGTATTCTCTTAGTAATATATGTGTGTGTGTGTGTGTGTATATATATATATATATATATATATATGTATATATATATATGTATATATACATATATATATATATATATATATATATATATATATATATATATATATAACTGGTACTTATTATTTAATGACTCATCCTTCTTAAACAGACAAATATTGAACATTTAATATTAATAATGAGAAAGATTTTCACAACTGAAACAGAGTTTTTGAATGATCTGTATTCCCAGTGGAACACACAGAATTCCAGTGGCTCTGATAATAATCATTCTAAGACCATCTTGTAAGGAGGAGACCAAGAGAGGTTCTAAGTTGCTGAGTAAGCCTCAATTTGTGTAAAAAGCATAAATTAATTAAAATAAGCCTCAATACTGAGTAATACACAGACTTGTAGTTACCCAAAAATAGGAAGAATATAATTAATAAAACAAACAAACAAACAAACAAACAAACAGGCAAACTCAACTTTTATGTTCTTTTCTCTATAGCATCAAAAGATTATATTTCAATTCCTCCTTTTAATTAAATAAAAATTTTAAGCTGACTTAAAATTTCCAATATATAGTTCAGGCAATTAAATGTATTTAATGAAGTAGGGAGAATAATGGAGGCTCCTATGTTGTCACTATGAAGTGTAACAGATGCCTTCCTTATCTGGAGAACTCCAGGAGATAACCAAAACCTTACCTATTATGTTAGCTAAAAAAGGTTTTCTCAATTGTCTTTAGGAAGGAGAAAAATCCACCTTAAAATCCCCACTTTGTAATATATCAAAATTCCACAAAGTCATTAAGATAAATGGCCAATGTGGAAATAAAAATTTCTTTAGAGAAAGTTTATGTAGACTTAAGTTAGTAACATATTCCCCAGAAAATCTTCTGTCGGTGTCTGTTCACTTGTAAAATACACCATGCCATCATTGGGGTTGGTAGACAGTGTATGAAAAGCAACATGCAAAGCACAGATAAGTTAAAGTTGTTTCAATGACAAGTAAAATGGGGAAAAAAGCTCTTATGTTTATTTGAAGAACTAGAAGCAATAGTATTAATTAGGTGGCTAACTTGCTTTTTCTTGCTGTGATAAAGACAAAGATTAAAAAACAAAGCATTGGAGAGGAAATAGGTTGTTTAGTTAGTTTTGTTTTGTTCACTTGTTTGGTTTTGTTTGTTTGTTTGTTTGTTTTTTTAATGATAGCTTACAGCCCATCATTGAGAGAAGCAAAGACAAGAGCTGAAGCAGAAGAGATTGAGCAATGTACTTATTCACTCTCTTTCAGTGCTTTGCTACACCTATGTCGTATACAACCTGGAAACACCTATACATTGTTGGTACCAGCACAGTGGCTGAGCCCTGCTATATAAATCACTAATCAAGAAAAGACTTCCACAGTCTTGCCTATAGGCCAGTCTAGGAGATGCATTTTCTCAATTAAGGTTCCTTCTTCAGAGACTACTCTAGCTTCAGTAAAATTGACAAAAATTAAAATTAAAATCCCCACAAAACAACAACAACAACAAAAAACAAACAAACAAACAAAAAGAACAATATAAACAAAAATCCTAACCAGTACATCACTGCTCCTTAAAGAAATGGAGCAACATATAAAGTGATAATGTAGCATATTGTAATATCATAATGTAGCAAATCACTCAAACAAGGAAGGGTTAGGAATCATATGATGTAGAGTCCCTGATAAGTTAGTTGTGTTGTTTGGGGAGAGTTACAGTTTAGAAAACTTGTAGCTTCTAGTCTGGTTCTGAGAGCCAGAAAGAGTTTAGCATAAGACATCAATTCCTAGCCGGGCGGTGGTGGTGCATGCCTTTAATCCCAGTACTTGGGAGGCAGAGTCAGATAGATTTCTGAGTTTGAGGCCAGCCTTGTCTACAAAGTGAATTCCAGGACAGCCAGGGCTACACAGAGAAACCCTGTCTCAAACAAAACAAAACAAGACAAAACAAAACAAACAAACAAACAAACAAAAAAACAAAAGAAAACAAACACAAGACTTCAATTCAATTCCAACCTCAAACCTTCACAGACTGAATTTAAATTTTTTGATAGTTTTGTTCTATTTAAATGCTCTGCTGTACAAGAAAGGAATATGAAATCTCCTAGTTCAGCAGTTCAGATATAGGTAGAAATATTTTAACAGATACACCAACAGTTTGATCACTGTGGACAGAAATTCTCTGAAGATTCTGAGGGTAGAGTGATTGGAATGCCATGATTCTGAAAAAGTCTGGAGATGCAAGTACAGAGTTAAAATTACCTTGTGCTCTCTTTAGGTTCCCTTACATAATTCAATAAATAGCCTTTCTTGACTATTAGGTAAAGCATCTGGAATGTGTTATTAGCAGCACAGTAACTGCTACCCAGGCACAGCTAAGAATGAGCTGAATCCTGTTGTCTGCTTGTTCCACTCTCCTCCTGTTTTCCTCACTGATGCACTTGGAAGCACAGTTATTTGTGACTTCCTTTAGTTTTGTGACTACCTACATGTAATTTTCAGCGTAGAACATTTCTGTCATTAGGGAAGCTCATATATGTGTTCCCAGGATACACTAACGTATATTTGGATCTTTATACACTATATTTTTTCCTTTAGAATAACCCATTTTGGACATAATTTCTTCTTGTTTTTCTAATGTGTACAGATGTGTTGTCAAGTCACTAATAATCAATCTCTTTCAAGTTCTCTGATGTCTGCAATTAATGTTATGAACTTGCCTCTTATAACTGCCTCCATTATGTCCCAAAGAAGGACATATTGTAATTCTGTTTTAATTCAATTCTATTTTTTTTGTTCTTTTCTTTAATTTTTATTCAGTTTTTGTGAATTTCACATTATCCACCACAATCCCACAAACATCTCAGTCCCTCCATATCTGCCTTCTGCCGTTAGAAACCCCTACCTCCACACCCAAATTTTAAAACTCTTGCCATGGAAGCTGGGGCTTTGCCCAAATAATTTCAGTGAGTCATTGGTCTGATTTGAGATCCTCAAATTCTCATACATCATCTACACTGAATCATCACTGAGAGGGACTCCTCTCGGATATCATCGTTTGCCCTATGTCATAGAGATGCTGGTTGAGCAGGACTGGCCTCTTCATATACTGCAGCAAACCACTAATAGGGTTAGATATTGGGATGGGCCAACTCAAAGCCCTGGATGTGGCCCTGGACAGTAACCAAGTTTGTTAGTCCACCATCTCTCCTGCATTTATTCCAGCAGGAACAGCTCTCCAGTACATCTCTGTCCTTAGCAAAGGGCAGGATCAACTTATACAAATGCTGTAGTCTATAAGATATGGACATATTTCTTGAGGACCAACTCTCGGGTCAACCTCTTTGATTTCTGTCTTGACTCACTTTTCATTCTATAGTGAGTTGATCAGTTTCCATGAGATTGTAAGCTTCCTGTTATTTATATTATCCAAGTTTAATCACTGATGGCCAGATTGGACAGAGAGTGTTATTTCAATATTTTTATATCTGGTGTGGGATTGTGTGAGTGAGTGAGTGTGTGTGTGTGTGTGTGTGTGTGTGTGTGTGTGTGTGTGTGTGTGTGTGTGAGTGTGTGTGCATGTGTTTGGATGGAATATTCTGTAAATGTCTGCAAGGTCCATTTATTGATGGCTTTATTTATTTATTCATTTTTGGTCTTGTCTTTTGATAAAAATGGGGCATTGGAATTATCCACTATCACTGTGTGATGTTCAATATGGGATTTCAGTTTTAGTGGTGTTCCTTTTATGAACTTGGATAAAGGGATATTTAGAATTACAATGTATTCTTTGTTGACTTTTCTTTTGATGAATATGTAACATCTTCTCCTTTCTCTTTTCATTAGTTCTATTTTGAAGTCTATTTTATCCCATAAGCTACACCTTCTTGCCACTTGGATCCATTTCCTTGAAATACATTTTTTTTCTGCAGTTTTAATCCTGAAATAACACCTATTCTTGATGGTCGGGTGATTTTCTTGGGTGTAGCCTAATAATGGATCAAATATATTGTTGTGTGTCTCTTTGTTGGATAATGGAGACCAATACTGTTGAGATTTATCAATGAGAACTATTTATTAATTACTGCCATATTGTTAATAGTATGGATTTTTTTCTTTCTTTTATTTTCTGTCCTGAGATTACTTATTCTTTACGTGTTCTTTGGTGTTGTTAATCTTCTTAAACTGAAGTTTTCCTTCTAGTGCATCCTGTATATTGGTAGATAGGAATTTCTTAAATTTGATTTTATTTTGGAATGTGAATTGGTCTTCTTTCCCCCCTCTGTTAATTGTGATTGATAGTTTTGCTAGTAATCTGAGCTGGCATCTGTGATCTGCTGTTATGCTAATAATATTGCCTTTACAAGTTTCTTAGTATTTTTCCATTATAGATTTTACTATGCTTCATTTTTTAAAAGTATTTTTTTGTGTGTGTTTTCATTATTGCAAGTCCTGGGAAGTTTCTTTTCTGGTCCTATCTGTCTGTTGTTCTGCATGCTCTTTGTCACTTTTTATTTCTTCAGTTTGGGAAATTTTTGTTCTACTTTAATAGAAAAGTTTTTTTTTTTTCTGCCTTTGACTTAGTTTTCTTCTTTTTCCTCCATTTATTCTTCTCATTTTGTCCCAGAATTCCTACATCTTTTGTGCTTAAGAGTTTTTATTTAACATTTTCATTGTCTGAGCTATCACTCTTATGGATGTTTGAATAAGAATGGCTGCCAAAACTTATTATATATCTGAATGCTTAGTCACAAGGGAATGGCATTTGAAAGGATTAGGAGATGTGGTCTTGTGGGAGAAAGTAAATCACTAGTGGTGAGCTTTGAGGTTTCAAATGTCCATGATACACCAAGAGTTCCTCTATCATCTTAACAGTCAGAATAAAGCTCTTACCATCTCTCTAGTACCATATTTACCTTATTCATGTCATGCCTCCCTGCATTATTATAGTGGGCTAAACCTCGGAAACTGTAAGCAATGTCCAAATTAAAAGCTTTCTGTTATAAGAGTTAACCAGGAATCTCCTCACAACAAAATAGTAACTAAGATACTTTTCATCTACATTTTCTTCAACATCTAAAATTCTCTATTACATGTTTTGTAATTTATTGGCAAAAATACTTCTGTATTTTCTCCTAAGGTTTTCAATTTCCATTTGTTTTTTCTTTTCCTGTGTGTGTGTGTGTGTGTGTGTGTGTGTGTGTGTGTGTGTGTGTGTCTGAGAGAGAGAGATTCTATCTCTTTCATGTCTTTAATTGCTTTTTATTATGTTAGTAAACTCTTTGCTTGTCTTTTCATGTTCATCCTTAAGGCATTTATTCATATACTATAATGTTCTTGACTATATTTATAATTCTATTTTGAAGTCCCATTTTGTACTTCAGCTAAATTCTATTTCTCAAAGCCTATTACATTAGGGTGACTAACTTCTGGAGAGGCATTTTCTCTTAGAATGTTCATGATTGTGTGCTTGCACTGGGACGTAGGCATCTAGGATTATGATATTTGAGGTATTTCTTGAAATAAATATTGGGTATCATCTTCATTGTTTGAGTGAGTGTTGCATTCTTTGGTTTCTGTTTCCCTGCTATAGATCCTAGAAAAAATGTTGTTGCTCTGGGGTCAAGAGTGCTTCTCTGTGTAGATAGGTGAAGGAAGGAAGAGAGATAAGCTGAAATAAAAGCCTTGGAAAATCAGTGGAACAGAGCTGGGAGGGGTGGGTGTTATTGTCAGGGTCTGTACCAAGGGAAGGCATCTAAAGAGAATAGAGGTAGGGTGAGAGGAGAGGATCCTACTGGCAGGTTGCTGAAAGACTAAAAATAAGTCTATAGAAGTTCAGATATGAGGTCAGGAAAGATAGTGAAAATCACCTACCTGAAACGCAGCCCAATGTGGCCACTGAGAGTTTCTGGTAGAAAGTGTTTCTGCATATCAGTTGCTGACATAAAGTAGTGAAGATCAGCTAAAAGGGAAGGTTGAATAGTTGAACAGGAAAGAACCAATTGGGAACAAGAGGTAGAAACCCAGAGTAGTAAAAGGAAAGTAGTAAGAAGTACTTAGGAACAATAAAGAGTAAGGCTAGGGAGGCAGGACTGAAAGGTTTGCAGGATTCTCAGAAAAATAATATTTGTTCATATTTAAACAGTTAACACATCAAAAACAAGTTCCTTTCTTAAACAAAAATAAGGAAATGTGTATTTTACTTTGTCCAGTTGCTTGAATGAATACAGGGTAGATGATAGGTAAAGGTTACAGATAATTGTAGAATATTGTAAAGAAAATCTAACGAAGCTATATAATGTTTCTATATTTCCTAAATTACTTTCTGGGGAAATAATACCAAAACTAATACAGCTGCTAATCAGCAATGGTGAGTGAGAAAATTCAGTCTAACTTCTTTAATTTCTTGTAAAATATAGAAGAAAATGGTTATTAATTCATTTGTTTCCAAAATTTTGACTGAGAATTATACCTCAAAATACACATAGATTACCATTTTTATGTAAATGTTCCACAATCAGGTTTTATGCTTATATTTTTTTCTCACTGTGTAAGCATGCACATTATCATTTCTCTGCCAATGCCCTTATAGGTTGTTGAGATGACATCTTTCAGGAGTCAGTTCCTATCTTGCACCTTATGAATTCTAAAGAGTTAACAATCTCAGGCTATCAAGCTTGTATGTTTGTATGTTCTTTTCTTAAATTTAATTTTATTTTTAATTTATTTTTACACTCTATATTCCATTCCCCACCAACTCCATCCACCATCTATCTACTCCACATCACATACCTACTCCTCACTCTACTCTGTCTCCATGAAGATGCAGCCAACCCTCACCCCATCTTACCTCTAAAGCCCCTGCAGCCTCCAGTCTCTTGAGGGTTAGGTGCATTATCCCTGAAAGAACATAAACACAGAAGTCCTCTAATGTATGTGTGTTGGGGGCCTCATATCAGCTAGTGTATGCTGTCTGTTTGGTGGTCCACTGTTTGAGTGACCTCAGGTGTTCAGATTAATTGAGACAGCTGATACTCCTCCAGGATCACCCTTCTCCTCCGCTTCTTTCAGCAATCCCTGAATAATACAACAACAAGGGTCAGTTGCTTCTGTTCATTGATTGGGTGCTCGGGCAGTAGTAGCACACAGCTTCAATCCCAGCACTAGGGAGACAGAGGCACACAGAATTTTGAGTTTGAGTCCAGCCTGGTCTACAGGACAGCCAGGGCTATACAGAGAAACCCTGTCACAAACAAAAGAAAAACAAAAACCAACCAAACAAACAAACACCAAAAAACAAAATACAAACAACAACAACAAAAATTCTTAGAGTCAGTGGAGGGTCCCAAGGTCCCCAGAGAACTTTTCACACTACAGGTACCCTAGCATACCCAGAATCTTAAAATCACTGATGATTGGAATGCAATATATGTTCCAAAATACCCAGACGGTCTTGTGCTAGCAGGAACAGGGACAAAGAAAACCTGTCCAACCAGTGGCTGGGGTTCTTTCTGGTTGGTGCCATTCCCCCAAGCTATCTTGGGCACAAACTCAGCAGGCCCTAGCACACCCAGGATCTTGAGATCACTGATACCAGTATACCAGGAGAGCACATGGGTAGCAGAAGCAACAGACCTACTTGGCCAGGGTCCCTTCAGGCCTACATACTCAGCCAGGAGGTAGAGCCGAGACCCAGATCCCTGGGAACCTTCCCCAACAGAGGAGAGTCAGCCACCATGGAGGGCTCTGACCCCAGGACTCAGAAGGTGGATCTGAGCTCCAGACTTCTGTGCACCTAACCTGCAATAGGAGAGCTTGCCTACAGAAAGTGCTCTGACCACTGGGACTCAGGAGTGAGTAGGACTCCCAGGAGGGCTAAGAGCCACTAAAGAATCACAGGAGGAACAAGCTCCAGCAAGAAACAGCTAGAAAATCTAACAACAGAGATTACCAGATGGCAAAAGACAAATTTAAGAATCTTACTAACAGAAACCAAGAACACTCTGCATCATCAGAACCCAGTATGCCCATCATAGTGAGTCCTGGACACCTCAACACACCTGAAAGCAAGATTCAGATTTAAAATCTTATCAAATGATGCTGATAGATTATTTTAAAAAGGGCATTAATAAGTCACTTAAAGAAATACAGGAGAACACTGCTAAAAAGGTAGAAGTCCTTAAAGAGGAAACACAAAAAAATTCTTAAAGAATTACAGGAAAATACAACAAGACAGGGGATAGAATTGAACAAAACAATCCAAGATCTAAAATGGAAGTAGAAACAATGAATAAAACCCAAAAGGAGGCAACTCTGGAGATAGAAACACTAGGAAAGAAATCAGGAACCATAGATGTGAGCATCAGCAACAGAATACTAGAGATGGAAGAGAGAATCTAGGATGCAGAAGATTCCATAGAGAGCATGGACACAATAATCAAAGAAAATGCAAAAAGATCCTAACCTAAAACATCCATGAAATTCAGGACACATTAAAAACCTGAACCTGAGTATAATAGGTATAGATTAAAATGAAGATTTTCAACTTAAAGGGCCAGTAAATATCTTTAACAAAATTATAGAAGAAAACTTCCCTAACCTAAAGTGAAAGATGACCATGAACATACAAGAAGCATAGAGAGCTACAAATAAAGTGGACCAGAAAAGAAATTCCTCAAGACACATAATAATCAGAACAATAAATGCAGAAATAAAGATAGAATATTAAAAGCAGTAAGAGTAAAAGGTCAAGTAACATATAAAGGCAGACCTATTAGAATTACAACCAAATTCTCACCAGAGACTATGAAAGCCAGATGGTCCTGGACAGATGTTATACAGACTGTAAGAGAACAAATTCGAGATGAGGCTGCTATACCCATCCAAACTCTAAATTCCCATGGATGGAGAAACCAAAGTATTCCATGCCAAAAACAAATTCATCCACTATCTTTCCACGAATCCATCCCTTCAAAGGATAATAAAGGGAAAACACCAACACAAGGACGGAAATTAGGCTCTAGAAAAAGCATGTAAGCAATCCTCCAACAAACCTAAAAGAAGACAGCTACAAGAACAGAATCACAACTCTAACAACAAAAATAACTCAAAGCAACAATTACTTTTCCTTAATATCTCTTACTATCAATGGACTCAATTCCCAAATAAAAAGACATAGACTAAGAGACTGGCTACACAAACAGAACCCAGAATTTTGAACCATCCTCAGGGACAAAGATAAACACTACCTCAGAGTTAAAGGCTGGAAAACAATTTTCCAGGCAGATGTTCTGAAGAAACAATCTGGAGTAGCCATTCTAATATGGAATAAAATGAACTTCCAACCCAAAGTTATGAAAAAATACAAGAAGGGGTACTTCATATTCACCAAAGGGAAAATCATAAAAGGTGAACTTTCAATTTTGAATATATATGCTCCAACTGCAAGAGTGTCCACAACTATAGTAAAGCTCAAAGGACAGATTGTACCTCACACAATACTAGTGGGAGATTTCAACACCCCACTCTCATCAATGGACAGATCCTGGAAGCAGAAACTAAATAGAGACACATTGAAACTAACAGAAGTTATGAAAGAAATGGATCTAATAGTTATCTACAAAACATTTTATCCTAAAACAAAAGGATATACCTTCTTCTCAGTACCTCATGGTATTTTCTCCAAATTGACCATATAATTGGTCACAAAACAGGCCTCAACAGATACCAAAATATTGATATTATCCCATGCATTCTATCACATCACTATGGACTAAGGCTTGTCTTCAATAAAAACGTAAATAATAGAAAGCCAATATTCAAGTTGAAGCTGAACAACACTTTACTCAGTGATACATTTGTCAACTTAGAAATAAAGAAATTAAAGACTTTTAGTGATTAATGAAAAGGAAGTCACAACATACTCAAACTTATGGGAAACAAAGAAAGCATCCCAAGAGGAAAACTAATAGCTCTGAGTGCCTTCAAACAAACAAACAAACAAACAAACAAACAAACAAAAACCACCAACCAACCAAACAAACAAACAAACAAAAAACCAAAACCAAACAAACAAAAAAATATAGAGAGAGCATACACTAGCAGCTTGACAGTACACCTAAAGCTCTAGAACAAAAGGAACCAAAAAGAGTAGACAGCAGGAAATAACCAAAAGTGCCGATATCAACCAAGTGGAAACAAAAAGAACTATTCAAATAATCAACCAAACCAGGAGCTGGTTCTTTGAGAAAATCAACAAGATAGATAAACCCTTAGCCAGACTCACTAGATGGCACAGGGACAGCATCCTAATAAACAAAATCAGACAAGAAAAGGGGGACATAACAGCAGATCCTGAGTAAATCCAAAACACCATCAAATCATTCTAAAAATGGCTAATCTCAACAATACTGGAAAAGCTGGATGAAATGGACAAATTCCTAGGCAGATACCAGGTACCAGAGTTAAATCATGATCAGATTAATGACCTAAACAGTCCTATGTCTCCTAAAAATATAGAAGCATTCATTAATAGTCTCCCAACCAAAAAAAAAGCCCAGGACCAGATGGGTTTAGTGCAGAGTTTTAGCAGACCTTCAAAGACGACCTAATTCCAATTCTTCTCAAATATTCCACAAAATAGAAATAGAAGGTACTCTTCAGAATTCATTCTATGAAGCCACAATTACTCTGATGCCTAAACCACATAAAGACCCAACTAAGATAACGAACTTCAGACCAATTTCCCTTCTGCATATCTATACAAAAATACTCAAAAAAATTCTCGAAAACCGAATCCAAGAACACATCAAAACAATCATGTATCATGATCAAGTAGGCTTCATTCCAGTGATGCAGGGATGATTTAATATACAGAAATCCATCAATGTAATCTAAGATACCAACACTATATAAACAAACAAGGTTGGCTGGGCTTGGTGGTGCATGCCTTTAATCCCAGCACTTGGGAGGCAGAGGCAGGCAAATTTCTGAGTTCAAGGCCAGCCTGGTCTACAAAGTGAGTTCCAGGACAGCCAGGGCTACTCAGAGAAACCCTGTCTTAAAAAACAAAACAAACAACGTCAACAAATTGACCTCTGACATCTACATGCATATAACCACACAGAGGGATATTGCAGGCTTTGGTTCTGGGGAAAAACTGGTCACTCAGCAAGTATGTACTGATCTAGTTTTATGTATGAAGCCCTCACTGGGAGGAAGGAAACATTTTGTCATGAAACTTGAGGGAGCTCAGAGACTATACCCAGCTTCCAAGCATGGTACAAGCAGTGGAGACAGTTATATGTGGTAAAGGTTTACTTAGGAAAAGTAAATTGATACATCTTATTCTTTCTTTAATTCATCAATCACAAGATGTAGTTCTGAATCATAGGTGGGCAGGGGATGGCTATTCAAATGGCTAAAGCTATACCACATTACACAATTAGTTGAACTGGCAATATTCCAACCTCTGCACAGTATTGCAGTTGTAATCTATCAGTCATTCTCTGCAGAATTCTCAGGAACTCTCATCCACACTAATATAAATATAAACAGAATAGGCAAGTAAGACAATGTAATTTTTAAAACCTAATGGAAGCCAGGCATGGTGACACATGCCTTTAATCCCAGCACTTGAAACAAACATACAAACAAACAAAAAAAAAAAACCAAAAAAAAACCTTAATGGTATTCAAAAATAATCATTGATGTGAAAGAATTTGGAGACTTTAATAACATGAAATAATAAATTCTGACCACTTGAAAGTTATAATATTGGTAATGATTTGTATAAACCACTGATATTATTATATTCACTCTCTTAAATTTATGTGCACATATGCATATTAGTATATATGTATATGTGAATTGTGTGGTATGTGTATTTGTGTGTTTTAGTTAATTTCTTGTTGCTGTGATAAAATTCTAAGCAAAACCAACTAGTAAAGGAAAGGGATTGTTTTAGCTTACTCTTTTTTAGGAAAGCTTTATAGAAGAATCATGCTAATATCATAGTGGTAGAAATAGAAGTATTAGAAATCAAAATGTCCAATGTTTTAATTATGGTGCATTTAGCTGCTTCCAAAGAGATTGTAAGGCAAGAAGATTCAGAGATCAAAATAGCAGTTACAGTGACTCTAGAGAATATGGTGTAGGTAGAAGAGAAGAAACAGGTTCTGGCTGTTATGAACTATAAATATTTCCAGAATATTGAGGCTGCTGTGGAAAGCAATCATTGTTTAAAGGCTTGCTGGTCCAAGAGAGACACAGAAGGTAACTCTATTCTATATAGCCCAAATATTTAACATTTCTTTAACAAATGCAGTGTACAAGGCATACAAAACTGCAGCCTCTTCAAAATGCTTTAGATCTATCATTACTATCAGATGCCAGTTTAGCTTACTATAAGCAGGAGCACCACCATTGTTAGGCATGCGCTGCAAAAAGACAAGAAAGGCTGAAAGTACTTGTGTAGGCTCAAGAAAATACTCTGGTGGTCGACTCGTATGAATACTGTATGTTATTTTCTGGACCATTCCCTACACATCTTAACACCTACTTTCAGAAATGTGATTGGGAAACATGGCATTCAAAATGTATGGAGTAGCTCAAGGCAGCTTCTTGAGCTTGCTTTTCCTCCATTTTTCGTCATGCAATACATTCCTGGTGTCAGACACTAGGTATGAATCCTCTTTGACTCATTCCACTGGCTCTGTTTTACTTTTGAAGTAGTTCTACTTCTATTTACTAACTTTCTACATTTTTTTTTCTTAACTCTCTACATTCCTATCCAACTGTTAGTCTTCTCTAACATAAGAAATAGTCAGCATTCCCTGTTGCGTCCGACCAGTGGCTCACATGCCTGGGTTCTAGTCTGGAAAAGCATCTTGGAAACCTTGTAGAGAAGGGGGGGGTAGGTAGCACGTGCCTGCGCGAGAGAAAGATGGAACCAAGACAATCAGTCTGATCAAGGTTCAATTTTATTATTTCCGACACTCTGTTAACAAGCAGGTAAAGGGGGACAATTCCCGCCAAATCGTCCTGGAGTAAAGTTTCAGGTGACCACGTGATAGCTCCCGAACAGCTAGGCAGTGGGCACTAGAAGTGGGTGTGACAGAATGATAGGGTGGCAGGCTCCACCCCAATGCTTTCTTTGTGATAACAGTGAAACTTGATCAGGCAAGTTTCAGGCTAAGGTGGGGAGGTTACATCTCCTCCCTGTTGTTAACATAAAAAAGAAAAGGCTGGGCTGAGGCATAAAATTTATTTATGCTCTATAGTTCTGCCTGAATTTTAGGGCCTAATGAAGAAAATTGTCTCAGTGGGATTTTCTAACTTTTCTTATGGTAAACCGTATCTGCATAAGGCTGTCCTTTCTGTTTTAGTAAACATCTAGCAGACTAGCCCTGAGCTGTTGGCTCTGTTTTTTATAATGCTAATTAGTTACTGAATAGGTAACTTCCTAGTTGAATTCTAAGTAGTCAGCTACTGTTATTTCTAGGACATTGGAACACTGGCTTAACTTTATCAAGATTCAAATTTAAAAAGCACTGTAGTAAGATAACACTAATGGAGAGCACGTGGATCCTTACATCAGAAAAACTTGGGGATAGGGTAAGAATGTATGGGTTAATGAGAACACCACGATTCCAGGAGGTGAGCTTCTGTGAAACTCTTGCCTCATGAGTGTATTTTAGGCTTCTCAGCCTGTCAAGTGGACTTCACCAGAGTGTGCTTGGCATCTCCCCCGTACTTTTATTATTTAGCTGAAGTTCTAGGATGTCCAGTCTCGTCCTAGCTACAGATCTTAGGAGTGCTCTAAAGATGAATGGAAACACAATGATTTACTAATAAAATAGTGCCAATAATAATAGCAAATAGGATTATATATTGAAACCAATCTAGAGGATTCTATGCACTTAGGTTATTTTTAAATCTATGTCCAATTCATCAATGTTCCAAGTGTCCAAGTGACTATTGTTAATATCTGAAATTTCTGCCTTTTTAGCTCCAATAGTAAACCTAAATCTCAAATCAGACCTAAAACCACAATACATGCTGGAATGTCTTTAGAATGAAAATAGCAGTTGCCACCTGTATGCTCTTGGGAGCAGGGATGTATGCCCACTGCAGTCAGGCTGAAGGTGTTGATTGACCTGCTTGAAAGACAAAATCTTAGACAGTGAAGAGTGACATCACAAAGTTTCTTTTGGGGAAGTCTAGGTACCTTATTCAGTTGCAAATTAGGAAGGTTCGAGCTCAGTCTCCTGGCT
This sequence comes from Mus spretus, assembly GCA_921997135.2. Taxonomy (NCBI): domain Eukaryota; kingdom Metazoa; phylum Chordata; class Mammalia; order Rodentia; family Muridae; genus Mus; species Mus spretus. The sequence continues at coordinate 57,955,509 of OW971683.1, read as the reverse complement.
GGTTTTATAATTAGTGAAAAGGCCAGAGATTCTCTGGAAGTGGGGGCTTTGCTCAGAATTAACTTTGCTAGGTAATTAAGAATATTAGTTATCTATAATAGGAATCTCTAATATTGGACTAAATGTTAGACCAGTCTAAGATTGAGTTAGAATGACTGGTCACAATGAAGAAAAGAGAAAAATCATTATGACTCTATTAAATGACTAATCTTATTAAGTCAGAATATATAGTCTCTGATGTTCTTTTGCCATAACGTTAAAATGCTTGAAGCCAGTCTAAACTGGAAAAATGGCAAGCAAGAATGGATCTAAAACTTGTACACAATTTAGTTTCCTAGCCACTTTAATCAGGGCACTGAGTCAACTTAACTGTCAGCTCATCACATGAATTAACCATCATGCTTCTGCAGCGTTCTGTGGAGAGAACCTGTTTTTCCCTTCCCTCATAAGGTAGCTGTTTAGGATCAATCTTTAAGCCAATAAGTAGACCTTTTTAAGATACTATAAAGCATTTATTAAATTCTTTGACATTTAAATTTAAAAATTTGAAAATAAAGGTATGATTTAAATAGTGTGCATGGGAATGCACTAAATACTATGTACGGGGATATAATTTTGCCCTTCTTTGTCTTTTAAGAAGTTAAAGTTTTCAAGTTTTACAATATCTAATCTTTCAAATTAATAACTTGTTGACAAAACATTTTAAATACTTGACTGAAAAGGGGTAGTGACTAATTGTACTTTTAATTGTTTCTCTTAAGGAGCAGTTGTAACTAGAAAGCTTGAAAAGTTATTAAGAGTCACATGTGTATAATTTATTTATTTATTATCGAGAAATAAGGGCATTCATTTGTAGCAAATTATTATGTAAAAGTCCTCAAGAATTAGCACTATTATGTGGAAACAAGTAGTAACTGAGGACACTAAAAGGATAGAATTATACATGCACAATTTTTAAGAATATTAAAATATAATTTTAAACCATAACTGTTGTGAATATACAAAGAACAAGGTTATATATCCAATTTACCTTATATGTATGACCTATAGACTGTCTGAGATATAAACTTAAAAATTTGTATCTCATTGTTTTAAAATGTCCAGGCAATTTAGAACAATTTAATAAATGTCTAAAAACTGCCTTCTTAAAAGGACAACATTTTTTCTATGAGTAGAATATGCATAAGCAATTGCAAATTTGAGAATTAATAGCATCTGAGGGCCGAACAATGTTAAGCAATTGTGAGCTCCGAAATATAGCATTGACTATTAATATACAAATTAAGGTTTGATTGTTCAGAATTTTAAAACACCATCTACAGCACACAACTAGATTATTTGTGCTGAAACAGGGGGAAACTTAAGAGAATAAGCATGTGATCTAATTTACATTTACTTATGTCTCATATAGGGGTTGTTATTAAACACAATAATTGTGATGTATGCATGCATGAATTTATAGAAGATATAAAAGCATGTATAAAAACAATTTTTAACTTATATTTGGGATATTGATTGTCAATCTATTTAAAATGATGGTATGTAATAGGTCAATTATTAATATCCTGTAATAACCAAATACATTGCTGTATAGAACAAGGAACCTTTGTATAGTTTTTTTTAAAAATACACGAATATACTTTAAAATGCTTTATTAGTAACACCACGGTATAAATAGGATGTTGAAACTGTGTTTTGAGGTGAAAGCCACCTTGACCATGGTTGTCTGTCCTCGATCTTTCTCTTAGGCAGAAGAGGCTGAAGGCAGCCCAATTTATTGTAGGCCAGAAAACTTACTCCGGGTCTTAGTGAGAACAATATGGTTTCTCTGGTCGGAACACGTGGAGGCTCATGGGGCAAAGGTGAATGCGGCCCTCTCCTGAGTTCGCTGTAAAGCTGCTCATCTTTTGGCGGCTTTTTGTACCACTATACTTCAGGGAAAGTGTGTGTCTCAGGGTCCTGCTCCACAGCAGCGAGCAGCTAACTGGGCCCACGTGGGCCAAGATCGGTTGGGGGATGAGAAAAATATCTTTACAATAATGCTTTTTCTGGCCAAAGAATTGTTTTGGGCACGGCTAATATTTAATTACCAATGAATATAATTAATAACAATTATAAAAGATTTCTTTATTTTTTGTAAAACCTTTTGTAGTAAACTAAAACCCTAAGTAATAAAAAGATATTGTCTCTGAATCTTTTTGGTGAGAGAAAGGATTTAAAGTAAACTTCCCTTGAGAAGCATTAGTTAATTAAACATTTTTCACTTAGGAAACAATATACACTGAAGGATTAAAACTCTTAGTTTCTTTTATAGAAGCAGAAATGATAAAAATTTCTTACATAATATATATCAATATTTAGCCATACTAGAGGCAAACTATTCTAGTTATTACAAACTCACTAGAAGCAAAACCTTTACAATCATTAAGATGCAAATGAGAGAGAAAAAGAAACAAAGTTTCAGATCTCTAATAACTATATAAAAGGTAGGCAAACCAGATTGTAATGCCTTGATAAATTTTACGGTCTGATTGACTCTTTATAAACTATGAATTTGAACTTCATTAAAACAGCATCTGGCTAGATCTGTAAAACTAAGTTTCTTTTGCAACATTAACTTTGGAAAAGTAAAACCCAATTTCAAAACAGTTTATTACTTATAGAATTAATATTAGAAGCATTACTACACAATTTATTATTTCTAGAATTAATATTAGAAGTATTGCTATCACATTACGAAGTTTGGCTGCCAGTTAATACCTATGAATACATGCAAGCTTTAATGCTTTATTAACTAGACATTGCTTTAAATCTTATCTTTAGTTCTACTTTCTAGGATAGGAACCATATTAATTATTATCTCAACTAGAAATATCCTTAGAGACCCAGCCTCTTGGCCTACCTTATGCCACGTGTTGGAAGGACTCTAAAGTTGAGTTATCAATTTTAAGACTAACCATCTGTAAGCAATGTAACAATTATTTATCTTAACCAACAACTTATGAGCTGATAGTGAAAACATGCAGAGCACGTTACCAATTTAAAAAACAAAAACAAACAAACAAAAAAAACAAATGAAGCAGTTACATTTAGACCAATCAGAGAATATTAATTTTTCTAGCTACAATCATGGAATAAAAAGCACTTTATCATTTACTAAACACAATAATCACAAATGTAGAGAACACTCCAGGAAAAAAAAAAAACATTTTTCAGCGTTTTTACCCTGAAACTAAGAGGCTATAGACTCTCCTTCTTTCCTATAACGAACAGTTTTTCTAGCAGGGGCCGTCCTGACGTGTGTCTGTTTCCTGGTTGAAGCATGTGGTTGCTCTCGGCTTTGCAGATAAAGTTTTTAGCCATCTTTATTATCCAACATAAAACATAGAACATTCATTCATACAGACTGGACAGGAACATACATGAATTGACCACGTGAACAGATTGGTGCACTAGACATTAGACAAAGACACAAAAAGGGCAGAGCACTTCTGCTGTAAGGCCCAGAGAGAACAAGGCAGGGCACTCCTGAAATTTCTCTCTGCTTTTTGGGACAATTTCCTCCCGCATGATGCAATTTTTAACTGTGACCATCTGCCTGATTATTAATTTCCGTTTAATAAACACTTTCTTTTCTCACGCCTAAAAATGTAGCTTCTGGGAGCTATGGCTAATTGCCTATTAAGTTCCTAGCTCCTGATAAGCCTCACTGCTGAACTCAAGTGAATTAGCGCTCAGGTTTAAGGCTGTTTCAACTTAGCCCATACCAACCTTCTCTGGTATGAATTTCCTTTATTTATTTTCTTCTTCTATGGAGCTCCAAACCAGCAGTGCTTCTTCCAAATTTCCTCTGCCATTTCTCAGTCCCACTTGGGCGCCAGATCTGTTGTGCCAGGCCAGCAGCTCACAGGCCTGGGTTCTAGTCTGGAAAGGCATCTTGGAAACCTGGATGAGAAGATGGGGGGCTAGGCTGTGCCAGAGAGAGAGACGGAACCAAGACAATCAGTCTGATCAAGTTTCTATATTACTATTTCCGACACTCGGTTATGAAGCAAGGGAAGGGAGCCAATTCCCACCAAATCATCCTGGAGCAAAGTTTCAGGTCACCACGTGATAGCTCTGGAACAGCTAGGTGGCAGGCAGTAGAAGTGGGAGTGACAGAACAATAGGGTGGCAGGTTCCACCTAGATGTTTTCTTCGTGCTAACAGTGAAACTTGATCAGCCAAGTTTTCATTCCTTAGGCCTTTATTATTAATTTTTTATTTTTTAACTTTCTCCAATTTTTATTAGGTATTTTCTTTATTTACATTTCAAATGCTATCCCAAAAGTCCACTAGATCCTCTTCCCACCCTGCTCTCATAACCAACCACTCCCAATTCTTGGCCCTGGTGTTCCCCTGTAATGGGGCATATAAAGTTTGCAAGACCAAGGGACCTCTTCTCCAAATGATGGCCAGCTAGACCATCTTCTGCTACATATGAAAGTAGAGACATGAGCTCTGGGGGTACTGGTTGGTTCGTATTTTAGTTCCACCTATAGGATTGCAGACCCCTTCAACTCCTTGGGTACTTTATCTAGCTTCTCCATTGGGGGCCCTTTGTTCCATCCAATAGCTGACTGTGAGCATCTACTTTTGTGTTTGCCCAGCATTGTAATAGACTCAAAAGAGACAGCTATATCAGGGTCCTCTCAGCAAAATCTTGATGGCGTATGCAATAGTATCTGCACTTGGTGGCTGATTATGGGATGGATCCCAGGGAGGGGCAGTCTCTGGATGGTCCATCCTTTTGTCTAGTTTCCAAACTTTTTCTCTGTAACTCCATGTAACTCCATGGGTATTTTGTTCCCAATTCTAAGAAGGGGTGAAGTATCCACACTTTTTTCTTACTTCTTCTTGAGTTTCATTTGTTTTGCAAATTGTATCTTGGGTATTCTAAGTTTCAAGGCTATTTTTCACTTATAAGTGAGTGCATATCAAGTGACTTCATTTGTGATTGGGTTACCTCATTCAGGATGATGTACTCCAGATACATCCACTTGCCCAAGGATTTCATAAATTCATTGTTTTTAATAGCTGAGTAGTACTCCATTGTGTAGATGTACCACATTTTCTGTATCCATTCCACTGTTGAGGGGCATCTGGGTTCTTTCCAGCTTCTGGGTATTATAAATAAGGCTGCTATGAACATAGTGGAGCATGTGGCTTCATTACCAGTTGGAACATCTTCTGGATATATGCCCAGGAGAGGTATTGCGGGATCCTCCAGTAGTACCATGTCCAATTTTCTGAGGAACCTCAAGACTGATTTCCAGAGTTATTGTACAAGCTTGCAATCCCACCAGAAATGGAGGAGTGTTCCTCTTTCTCCATATCGTAGTTCGCATCTGCTGTCACCTGAATTTTTTATCTTAGTCATTCTGACTGGTGTGAGGTGGAATCTCAGGATTGTTTTGATTTGCATTTCCCTGATGATTAAGGATGTTGAACATTTTTTCAAGAGCTTCTCAGCCATTCGGTATTCCTCAGTTGAGAATTCTTTGTTTAGGTCTGTGCCCCATTATTTAATGGAGTTATTTGATTTTCTGGAGTCCATCTTCTTGAATTCTTTATAATTATTGGATATTAGTCTCCTACCTTATTTAGGATATGTAAAGATCCTTTCCCAATCTGTTGGTGGCCTATAGTGTCTTTCGCCTTACAGAAGCTTTGCAATTTTATGAGGTCCAATTCGTCAATTCTCAATTTTACTGCACAAGCCATTGCTTTTCTATTCAGGAGTTTTTCCCTTGTGTCCATATCTTTGAGGCTTTCCCCCACTTTCTCCTCTATAAGTTTCAGTGTCTCTGGCTTTATGTGGAGATTTTTAATCCACTTAGACTTGACCTTTGTACAAGGAGGTAAGAATGGATCAATCCGGTTTCTGAGGATTTTATTGAGTATTTTTGCAGGTATTCAGAAGGGAAATTGGTTTGAAGTTCTTTATTTTTGTTGGGTCTTTATGTGGTTTAGGTATCAGAGTATTTGTGGCTTGGGAAAATGAATTGGGTAGAATACCTTTCATTTCTATTTTGTGGAATAGTTTGAGAAGAACTGGAATCTGGTCATCTGGTCTTCATTGAAGGTCTGCTAAAACTGCTAAAACTCTGCACTAAACCTATTTGGTACTGTTTTTGTTGTTGTTGTTTTTTTTTGTTTTTTGTTTTTTGTTTTTTGTTATTTTTTGTTTTTTTTGTTTTTTGTTTTTTTTTTTTTGGTTGGGAGAGTATTAATGAATGCTTTTTTTTTTTTTTTTTAGGAGATATAGGACTGATTAGGTCATTAATCTGATAATCTGATCCTGCTTTATCTTTGGTACCTAGTATCTGTCTAGGAATTTGTCCATTTCATCCAGTTTTTCCAGTTTTGTTGAGTATAGCCTTTTGGAGAAGGATCTGATCGTGTTTTGGAGTTCTTCAGGATCTATTGTTATCTCTCTTATTTCATGTCTAATTTTGTTAAATAGAATGCTGTCCCTGTGCCCTCTACTGAGTCTGGCTAAGTGTTTATCTCTCTTGTTGATCTTCTCAAAGAACCAGCTCCTGGTTTGGTTGATTCTTTGAATAGTTTTTGTTTGTTTGTTTCTACTTGATTGATTTTGGGCATGTGATTGTTTATTCCTGCTGTTTCCTCCTCTTGGATGAATTTTTTTCCTTTTGTTCTAGAGCTTTTAGGTGTGCTGTCAAGCTGCTAGTGTATGCTCTCTCTAGTTTCTTTTTGGAGGGACTCAGACTTATGTTTTTTCCTCTTAGAATTACCTTCATTGTGTCGCATAAGTTTGAACATGTTGTGGCTTTATTTTCATTAAACTCTAAAATTTCTTTAGAATTTAATTTCTTTATTTCTTCCTTAACCAAGGTATCATTGAGGAAAGTATTGTTCAGCTTCTATATGAATGTTGGCTTTGTATTATTTATGTTGTCATTGAAGATATACCTTAGTTCGTGATGATCTGTTAGGATGCATGGGATAATTTCAATATTTTTGTATCTGTTGAGGCCTGTTTTGTGACCAATTATATGGTCAATTTTTCAGAAGGTACCATGAGGTGCTGTGAAGAAGGTATATCCTTTTGTTTTAGGATAGAATATTCTGTAGATATCTGTTAAAACCATTTGTTTCATAACTTCTGTTAGTTTCAATGTGTCTCTGTTTATTTTCTGTTTCCAGGATCTGTCCATTGATAAGAGTGGGGTGTTGAAGATTCCCACTATTTTTGTGTGAGGCACAATGTGTGCTTTGAGCTTTACTAAAGTTTCATTAATGAATGTGTATTTCCTTGCATTTGGAGCATATATATTCAGAATTGAGAGTTAATCTTGGAAGATTTTATCTTTGATGAGCATGAAGTGCCCCTCCATGTCTTTTTGATAACTTTTGGTTGGAAGTAGATTTTATTCGATATTAGAATGGCTATTGCAGCTTGTTTCTTTAGACTGTTTGCTTGGGATATTGTTTTCCAGCCTTTCACTCTGAGGTAGTGTCTGTTTTTTCCCCTGAGGTGTGTTTCCTGTAAGCAGCAATATGTTGGGTCCTGTGTGTGTAGCCTGTCTGTTAGTCTATGCCTTTTAATCAGGGAATTGAGTCCATTGATATTAAGAGATATTAAGGAAAATTAATTGTTTCTTCCTGTTATTTTTGTTGTTAGAGTTGGGGTTATGTTCTTGTGGCTGTCTTCTTTTAGGTTTGTTGAAGGACTACTTTCTTGCTTTTTCTAGGGAGTATTTTCTTTCCTTGTATTGGTGTTTTCCCTTCATTATCCTTTGAAGGGCTGGATTCATGGAAAGATATTGTGTGAATTCGGTATTGTCATGGAATACTCTTGTTTCTCCATCTATAGTAATTGAGAGTTTAGCTGGGTATAGTAGCCTAGGGTGGCATTTGTGTTCTCTTAGTGTCTGTATAACATCTGTCTAAGATCACCCGGTTTTCAAAGTCTCTGGATGAAGTCTGGTGTAATTCAAATAGGTCTGGTTTTATATGTTACTTGATCTTTTCTCTTACTGCTTTTAATACTCTGTCTTTATTTAGTCTTTTTGTTGTCCTGATTATTATGTGTTGGGAGGAATTTCTTTTCTGGTCCAGTCTACTTGGAGTTCTGTATGGTTCTCCTATCCCCATCCAGAGATCCATCCCATAAACAATCACCAAACCCAGACACTATTGCATAAGCAAGCAAGATTTTGCTGAAAGGACCCTGATATAGCTGTCTCCTTTGAGGCTATTCCAGTGCCTGGAAAATACAGAACTGGATGCTCATAGTCATCTATTGGATGAAACGCAGGGACCCCAGTGAAGGAGCTAGAGAAAGTACCCATGGAGCTAAAGGAGTCTGCAAACCTATAGGAGGAACAACAATATGTACTAATCAGTATCCCCCAGAACTTGCATCTCTAGTTGCACATGTAGCAGAGGTTGCCTAGTAGGCCATCTATGGGAGAAGAGACCTTTGGTTTTGCAAAGATGATATGCCCCAGTACAGTGGGATGCCAGGGTCAAGAAGCAGGATTGGGTTGGTTTGGGAGCAGGGATGGGGGGGGTATAGGAGACTTTTGAGGTAGCATTTGAATCTAAATGAAGAAAATATTTAATATAAAAAAGAAAACACTAATTATATAAAAAAGAGAGAGGAAGTCAGATAAATAGACAGAAGCAAAGAAACAAAGAAGCAGAGAGAAAAAAACTCAAGGAGACAAAGAAAGAAGCAAAGAAAGAAATAAAAATAGTAAAAGTTTCAAGGGAAAAAAACCAAATAACATATAAAGGAAGACATATTAGAATGAGACCTGACTATTCTATTGAGATTGTAAAATTCAGAAGGGCTTTGGACAAATGTTCTACAAACTCCAAGATCCCATAGATTATACTCCAGACGTCTTTACCCATTAAAACTCTTAATCACAATAGACTAAGAAAGATATTCTATGTTAACAGATTAGCGCAATATCTATTTACAAATCCAGTGCTGCAGAAGGCACTAGAAGGAATTTTTTTAAGTTAAAGAGACTATCTTAACCAATAAAATACAAGTAATAAGTACTATTGGACCAGAAAGTCAAAAATTAGGGGAACACCTAAAATAAAAAGAATAAACACACATAGTTAATTGGTAATTCACATCATCAAGGTCTCAATTCCTAGTTAAAAAATAAATACGGAATAACAAAATAGAGTTGAAAGCAGGATTCATTCTTCTGCCACATTAAAGAAACACACTTTAACAGCAAGTATAGAGATCACCTAGACTTTCCACCTCACACCAGTGAGAATGGCTAAGATCAAAAATTCAGGTGACAGCAGATGCTGGTGTGGATGTGGAGAAAGAGGAACACTCCTCCATTGTTGGTGGGATTGCAGGCTTGTACAACCACTCTGGAAATCAGTCTGGCGGTTCCTCAGAAAATTGGACATAGTACTACCGGAGAATCCAGCAATACCTCTCCTGGGCATATATCCAGAAGAAGCCCCAACTGGTAAGAAGGAAACATGCTCCACTATGTTCATAGCAGCCTTATTTATAATAGCCAGAAACTGGAAAGAACCCAGATGCCCCTCAACAGAGGAATGGATACAGAAAATGTGGTACATCTACACAATGGAGTACTACTCAGCTATTAAAAAGAATGAATTTATGAAATTCCTAGCCAAATGGATGGACCTGGAGGGCATCATCCTGAGTGAGGTAACACATTCACAAAGGAACTCACACAATATGTACTCACTGATAAGTGGATATTAGCCCAAAACCTAGGATACCCACGATATAAGATACAATTTCCTAAACACATGAAACTCAAGAAAAATGAAGACTGAAGTGTGGACACTATGCCCCTCCTTAGAAGTGGGAACAAAACACCCATGGAAGGAGTTACAGAAACAAAGTTTGGAGCTGAGATGAAAGAATGGACCATGTAGACACTGCCATATCCAAGCATCCACCCCATAATCAGCATCCAAATGCTGACACCATTGCATACACTAGCAAAATTTTACTGAAAGGACCCAGATGTAGCTGTCTCTTGTGAGATTATGCCGGGGCCTAGCAAACACAGAAGTGGATGCTCACAGTCAGCTAATGGATGGATCACAGGGCTCCCAATGGAGGAGCTAGAGAAAGTACCCAAGGAGCTAAAGGGATCTACAACCCTATAGGTGGAACAACATTATGAACTAACCAGTACCCCTGAGCTCTTGACTCTAGCTGCATATGTATCAAAAGATGGCCTAGTCGGCCATCACTGGAAAGAGAGGCCCATTGGACACGCAAACTTTATATGCCCCAGTACAGGGGAACGCCAGGGCCAAAAAGGGGGAGTGGGTGGGTAGGGTAGTGGGGGTGGGTGGCTATGGGGGACCTTTGGTATAGCATTGGACATGTGGATGAGCTAAATGCCTAATAAAAAATGGAAAAAGAATGGAAAAGATATTCTCAGCCAAAAGGACCTAAAAAGCCAGCCAGTGTAGCCATTTTAATATCTGATAAAAGAGACAGCACAAAAAAACTAATCAGAAGAGATAGGAAATTATCTACTCATAAAGGAAAAAGTTCACCAAAAGGATGTTGAAATTCATAGTCTCTATGCTCCAAACAAAAAGGCACCAAAGTTTATAAAATAAACACTACTTTAATTGAAATTACATTAAACTTCACAAATTGATATTGGGAGACTTCAATAACCTACTCCTACCAATAAACAAGTCATCCAGACAAAAAAAATAAATGAAGAAATACTGGATCTAACTGATTTCATAAGTCAAACGGATCTTCACAGAATATTTCACCCAAACACAAAAAAACTATACCATCTTCTGAGCAGCTCATGGCACTTTCTTCAAAATCAACCATGTTCTTAGATACAAGGCAAGTCTCAGCAGATACAAGAAAATTTAAGTAACATTTTGCATCCTAAGAGACCAATATGGATTAAATCTGGATGTCAACCACAACCAAAATAACAGAAATATTATACAATCATTTAAAATGTACAATAATCTACTGAATGAGAAATGAGAAAGAAATAAATTAAAGGCTTTCTAGAATTGAGTACAAATAAATACCCAAAATTATGAGACAAAATGAAAGAAGCTCTAAGAGGAAAGTTTATAGTACTAAGAAAAAAAGAAGAAAGAAAAAAAGGAGAGAGAGAGAGAGAGAGAGAGAGACAGACAGACAGACAGACAGACAGACAGACAGACAGACAGATCTCAGATCTCTTACCTGAACAGAACTCCTGAAAGCTTTACTAGAAAAATTAAAATAATACCCCAAAGGTGTAGATGACAGGAAATAATCAAGCTCAGGGATTAAAAAACAAAATGAAACAAAATACATATAGACAAAAAAATTACAAAGAATGAAATAAAGTTGGTTCATTGAGAAACTCAGTAAGATTGAATAACATTTTCGCAAATTAACAAAAATAGGGAGAACAAAGATCCAATCCAACAAAATTAGAAATAAAAGTGGAGCATACAAAGTAAACCAAGGAAAACCAGAGAACCATAAGGACAAACTTCAAAGCTTGTACTCCACCAAATTGGAAAATTTAAAGACAGTGGACAATTTTCTTTGTATATATACCACCTACCAAAGGTATATCAAGATCAGGTGAACAATTCAAACGGACTATAACACCTAGTGAAATAGAAGCAGTAATTAAAAGTCTTCCAACTAAAAAACACAAAACCTAGGTCCTGATGGTTTTGACAGAGAATTCTGCCAGACATCCAAAAAAGAGTTAATGCTAATGTGCCTCAAATTGTTCTACAAATTAGAAACAGACAGAATATTGCGCAAATCATTTTACAGTTTACCAGTTACTTTCATACTTAAATCTCATAAATAACAATAAAAAGAATTACAGAAAAAATTCACTCATGAAACCAAATGCAAAAAAAAAAAAAAAAAAAAAAAAATCTCAAGAAAATGCTTCTAAATTGTATCCAAGAATACACCAGAAAGATCAGCCATCATGGTCAAGTAGGTTCCATCTTAGATCTTTGGGGATGGTTCAATATAAAGAAATCAGTAAATAAAATCCACAATATAAACAACGTGAAATAGAATAAACACAAAATCATCTCCTTTGATTCAGAATAAAATATTTTTATAAAATTTAACACCTCTTTCATGATAAAGTATCTTGGGCAGAACACAGATACAAGCGTCATAATACCTAAACATAATAAAGACAATTTACAGCAAGTCCATAGCCAATATCAACCTAAATTGAGAGAAATTCAAAGCATTTCCAATAAATTCAGGATAAGAGGTTTTACTTTTTCTCCATCGCTATCTGATGTTGTACTTCTATTATTAGCTAGAATAATAAGACAAGTGAAGTAGATCAAAGGGACGTAACTGGAAGAGAAGAAGTCAAAATATCTTTATTTTCAGATGATATAGAAGATGTAGAAAGAGGGTAGGAGCCAAAGGGGATGGATGACAGCAAGGAAGCATGGTCTTCTAGACAAAGCATGACTGTCTCTCATAAGAACTCACAGAGACTAAGGTAACATGTTCAGGGGCTGCACAGGTCTCTACCACATGGGGTCTTAGAGCTGAAAGCAGAAGTGGACATTTGTCCAATCTTTAACCCAGAAGTTATCTCCAATTGATGGCCACTTGAGGAAAAAAATGGATTTCTACAAGAGAGTCTTCCGTGGGAAACAAACCACTTTTTTTTTTTGCCCCTGAGACAAGGTTTCTCTGTATAGCCCTGGCTATCCTGGAACTCACTCTGTAGACCAGGCTGGCCTCAAACTCAGAAATCCACCTGCCTCTGCTTCCCAGGTGCTGGGATTACAGGCATGCAGCACCACTGCCCAACAAACCACTCTTAAGAGAAGGGCCTATGCCTTCTAACAGACAGCCAATATAAAAGAAATCTTGGAGATTATATGTATCAAAATGTTAAGGAAGGACATTTTTTGCCTACATTACAGGCCTTTTGTGTATAGACTAATGCTTCTGGTTTTGTGTTTTACGTGATTCCTGTGTGTGAATATGTGTATCTTTATGTTTATGTTTTCTGTTTTTTCTTTGGCTCTTTTTCATGTTCGGTTGATTTGTCATAATCAGATCTTTTTTTTTTTAATATATATTATATTGATATATCTCAGATGTATATTTGTCCTTAAGGAGAGACAGAAGTGATATAATTCTGAAAATGAGGTGAGGGGTGGGGAAGGAACTGGGTAAAGTAGGAGAGGGGAAACACTATTCAAAGTACATGATATAAAAAGATCTATTTTCAATAATTTAAATGGGGAATGTTTATTTAAAAAGTAACATATTGAAATAGATGATGACACATGCCTGTTATCAAGGGCTCAAAAGCCTAAGCTATGAGGATCATTCATATCCTGGCTACATAATGATTCCAAGGCCCCTTGTGTTATGTAGTTAGACTTTGTCTCAACAAATCCTCAAAACAATAATTATAGTATAATGACCACAGAGTTTACTTAATTATGTTGAATGGTTCAAAGTAATGTGAATTATTTCTAACATAAAAATAGTTATTAGCTATACAGAAACTATGAGCTATCTTAACAACTTTTCTGTAAATAAAAAGCAATCCTAAAATTTAAATTGTACTAAAAGCCTATATTATAAACCTTTTTCTTCAAATGTGATATGTTTATGTTTCAAGAGATACACTTGAAAAACATTTTATAAAATAAATGACAGTCATATTTTTCAATCAATTTTTCAGAAATATTAATGCTTCTTCATAAAATATACTTTTGTTCATGAGAAATTTCCATTGCTGCCATTATTTAGCCACATAAACCCTACCTCCTCCAAGCTGACAACATTAATCTCTGTTTTAGTATAATTAATTAGCTCAATTGTAAATTAGGTTTTCAGTGCTTCATCATCATAATGGAGAAAGCAGAACTGGTGGAACATTTTTGATGCTTCTCCCTCTTCAGAGCACCTGCCTTGATGGCACTTGTTAGTATTGTGCCCTTGAGTTCTAGCCACATGGAGCATTACCTCCACTGGGAGAAAATACATGCTAATTACATCACATTCAATTTTTAAAATGCTACATCTAGGCTACATCAAAATCAGTTTTCTAACTTATCATTGAAACTAACCACTATCATTTAAGCTGTGTGAAATTTAAATATCTTTAGACAGATTGGAGAGTTGAATACACAAAAATGTTAATACTCATTGTAGAAGCACTAAAATAATTTAACTTTCTAAATAGTTTTATCATGCTTTAAACTGCTGCATGTGTGAAGAGCTAAGGTAATTTTCCTGAAGAAAACCTGTAGTTTGTTTATAATTGTAATCTTTGACCCAAGGAGGAAGGTTTGGCTTACTTTTAAATTCTTTTGTTTCCTATCAGAAATTAACCTGTGCATTATGGGATAATCACCACCAGTGTCAAGGTCCATTTCATTCTGCCAACTGAGTATTTATAACTGATTATTGCAGGCCTCCGTTCACATCATTTCTGATGTATTAATAGAGATAAGGATTGTTGCATTTGAAATGCCATATAGGCCATATAATTTCTTACTTTTATTCTACAACACAAAATTAAAGGGAATTTCCAAATACTTTATTCAATTCTGTTGATGTCTTATTTAGCTATTTGCTAAAATATGTGGAGATACATCACCAGGAAACACTCGTCTTACTAAGTTACATTTTTTTCCCTAGCAGGTTAGAATTTCAAAATAAATTCTGAATAGGATAATATTATACTGTGTAATGCCACCTTATTTATGCCATACTGGTTCTGAGATCTTCCAGATGAATTATTTCTTAAATGCTCCTATTTCCTTCTTCTGTAACACTGAATGGTATTTCCCTTGTGTGATTCAATGAGAGCTTTGTATGATCTGAATTTGTGTTCCACAATATAATCAAATGACCTTCAGTGTCTTTTTTGTTTTCTTCAGTTTTTTATTAATTAATATATTATTTTACACTCCATATTTTATCCCCCCTCAATCCACCCTCCCAGTGTTCCACATCCCATAAATACTTCCCACACACCTGTCTCTAAGTGGATTTCCCCATTCCCCACTACACCCAACCTCTAAACTATCTGAGGCCTCAAATATCTTGAGTGTTAGGTGCATCGTTTCTAGATGAACACAGACCTGGCAGTCCTCTACTGTATGTGTGTTGGGTGCCTCATATTAGCTGGTGTATGATGCCTGTTTGGTGGCTGAATGTTTGAGTGATGTTGGGAGGCCAGATTAATTGAGAATGCTGGCCCCCCTACAAGATTGCCCTTCTTCTCAGCTTCTTTTTTTTTTTTTTTTCATTATTCCTGGAGATTTAATTGTTTAGATCTATCTGTTTATCACATACTGATATAAAACTTTCCATTTTATCACAGCCAACACTTTCCTGGCCTTTGTTTTACTACACAACAGGATTTCTCATCTCTCAGCCCAATGATAATGTTTTCTAAGATTCACCAGCCTAACTTGAAAGCTTCTAATAATGTTCTTCTAGACACCCTACTGGTTTCTAACCTTGATCTGGTTTGAAGTCATTGTCATATATCTTAAGTGACTATGCTTCATAAGTTGATAAGTTGCCACAGAAAGAGCTGACCTGACCTTTAGCAGCAATGGCCCAAGCGTAAGAAGGACTTCAGACACAAACCACACACATATTCCTCAAAGTTCCAAGGTATAAAATGATCTTTTGGATAGAGCCATGAAGGTACTCTACCCAACACTTTGAAAGGACATCTGAACAGAGCTGTCTCCCAATGAGAGACCATGGAATAGTGGTCACTTTCTGACCAACTCTGATATCTCTTGCCTGCAGCAGTTCTAAGATGGCTTCACCCCTTGAACATTCACTAGTAACATCCAGCTGAGCCCCTCCAAACTCTTGTCCATCAGAAATATTAACCAAGTAAGATGTTTAATTTAAGTGAAGAAATGGCAGGATAATTTATATTATCACAAGAGTAATGAGACAAGAATTTTACATCTGTTTGAGAACTACCATAAAACAAGCCTAAGATATACGACAATGACTCCTCAGCTTCTGCCAGCCTTTCATAATTCAACAACAGGGGTCAGCTGCTTCTGTTCATTGGTTGGGTCCAAATATATGCATGTGATTCTTTTAGATGTTTATTGGGTCTTTAGTAGGGCAGTGATGATAGGTCCCTTTTTGTGAGTGTTCCATAGCCACAGTAATTATGTCAGGCCTTGAGACCTCCCCTTGATTCAGATTCCACTTTGGGCCTGTCGCTGGACCTTCTTTTCCTCAGGATCCTCTCCATTTCCATCCCTGTAATTCTCTCAGACAGGAAGAAATAGGGGTCAGAGTTGTGACTGTAAGATGGCAACTCCATCCCTCACTTGATGGCCTATCTTCCTGCTGGAGGTCGGCTCTATAAGTTCTCTTTCCCTACTGTCTGGTGTTTCATCTAAGGTCCCTCCCTTTGATTCCTAGAAGTCTCACTTCCTGGTCTCTGATGCATTCTGGAGGGTCCCCCAATCTCCTATCTCCTGAGGTTGCCTGTTTCCATTCTTTTAGCTGGCCTTCAGGGCTTCAGTCCTTTTTCCTCACCCAATACCAGATCAGGTTCCACTCTCCCCCCACTACCCCAAAACCCTGTCCACTTTCCCTCCCAGATCCTTCCCTCCCTCTCGACTTGTGATTGCTTTCTTCTCTCTCCCAATTGGTACTGAAGCATCCTCACTTGGGCCCTTCAGCTTATTGAGCTTTTTGAGTTCTGTGGACTGTATCTTGGGTACTTTTGGGGAGTGTAATTTTCACTTATTAGTGAGTTCATACAATGAAGGCAAAAATATACAATGGGAAATAAAAGTGTTTTCAATAAACAGTGCTGGTCTACCTAGCTATCTGTATGTAGAAAAATGAAAATAGACTCATCCTTGTCACCTTGTACAAATCTCAAATCCAAGTGCATCAAGGGCCTCAACATAAACCAGATACACTGAATCTAATGGAAGAGAAAGTGGGAAAGAGACTTGAACTCATTGGCACAGGGGTACATTTCTTAAACAAAACTCTACTGGCTCATGTTCTAAGATCAAGAAAAGATAAATGGGTCTTCATGAAACTGGAAAGCTTCTGTAAGACAAAAGACATATCAATAAGACAAATTGACATCCTACATATTGGGAAAAAATCTTTACTAATTCCACATCCAAAGGACTGGTAATATCCAAAATATATAAATAACTCAAGAAGCTATACACCAAAACACCAAATGACCTACTCAAAAATGTGGTCTAGAACTAAACAGAGAGTTTACAACTGAGGAATTTTGCATGGATGAGAAGCACCTAAAGAAATGTTCAAAGTCCTTAGTGATCAGAGAAATGCAACTAAAAACAAACTTGAGATTCTACCTTACACCAATTAGAATTGCTAAGATCAAATCCTCAGGTGACAACACATGTTGAAGAGGACGTGGAGAAAGAGGAACACTCCTCCATTGCTGTTTGCAAACTGGTATAACCATTCTGAAAATAAATCTGGAGTTTTCTCAGAAAATTGGAAATAAATCTACCTGAAGACCACTCTTTGGAATATATCCAAAAGATGCCCCACCATGCCACAGGAGCATGTGTTCTACAATGTTTGCAGCAGCCTTATTTGTGATAGACAGAAGCTGGAAACAACCTAGATGACAGAAGAATGGATACAGAAAATATGGTTCATTTACAGAATGGACTCCTTTGCCATGAGAAGATATAGTGGCTTCCCACTGTATTCTGAATCTCTTGGTGCTTTGACCTTGGGTCAGCCTTTAGAACTCATCCATGCCACAGTATTTTGTTGTAGCAATTTGAATAGACTAAAACCACTCTAACTAACACAACTTCTCATACCTAGATTTCAGGTGCTTCTAGTTCGAGGGCAACTGAGAAAGCGGTGTCACAGCATCATCATATATGACTGTCAGCTGATAGGCAACTTTATTCGTCACCTCTGGTGTCTGGCTTTCTCAGAGATTGAACCCTACCACTCATGTTTCAGATTTCTGAAATCCTCTAGGAATTTGTCATTTCTGAGAAAGGTCAATCTGTAGGTGATTTAGCAAGATAACCCTTAGAACCATGACCTAGAAGGAAGAAAGGGACACAGATCACTCTTTAACATGTCACTGCATGCCTTTAGAGTGTGCTTCTTTTATGAAAGCAGTAGGGCAGCTAGAGTTTCCCTTCAACTCTTTCTTCTTAGACCACCTGACATCAGTTTAACTGTTTGTTTAGTTTGTTTTGTTTTGTTTTCCAAAGAAAAGAAACAATTTTGGGTTGTGTATGCTACAAGTATTCTAGTTAAAGATTTTGATAAACCATATAACAGCTTAACCACTCAGGAACGCTAATTATTTTTATCTAAAAATTTACAATCGAAATTTTATTATGATTTATTCATAGATGAAAATTGTTGAAAATAATATGTAGGAACACTTATAAAACCCCACTTTGGCCGGGTGTGGTGGAGCACATCTTTAATCCCAGCACTCGGGAGGCAGAGGCAGGTGGATTTCTGAGTTTGAGGCCAGCCTGGTCTGCAGAGTGAGTTCCAGGACAGCCAGGGCTACACAGAGAAACCCTGTCTCAAAAAAAAAAAAAAAAAAAAAAAAAAAACCAAAAAAACGAAAAACAAAATAACAAACAAACAAACAAAAAACCAAAAAACAAAAAGCAAAACAAACAAACAAACAAAAAAAAACACATTCCAAGTTCCTTGCATGTTGGTATCCCTCATGTAAGATCATCCATTTAATATTTACATCCTATCTAATCTGATAAATGTTTTGAAGTCTTTTAGTTACAGCAACAGGGTTTGTATATCATAGCCAAATAATTAAATCTGACTGAATTTCTACTCTCTTAATTCTTAAACTTCATCACTCATATTAACCAGAGAGGAATTAGAAGACCAAAGTTGGAAGAGCCCTTGACAACTGGCACTAAAAGGGAGAAAATAGAACTGTCTAGAAATTTGTTTCAGGGAGAACCTAATGTGTTCTCATGGGTGAG
Source organism: Mus spretus (assembly GCA_921997135.2). Classification (NCBI taxonomy): domain Eukaryota; kingdom Metazoa; phylum Chordata; class Mammalia; order Rodentia; family Muridae; genus Mus; species Mus spretus. The sequence continues at coordinate 57,936,453 of OW971683.1, read as the reverse complement.
CTGTAACAAATAGAGACATTACAATTTCAAAAATAATGTTGTGAGGCTTGCAAAGAAAGAAACTACATTGTGTAACAGGCAACAGAAAGAGAACAGTATGCTTAAAACCACAGACAGTCTCCATTAATATTATATAAGAAATACTTTTCCCATAAATGGAAATAAAAAAAAAACCAAGTAACACAGACATAAAAAAAAAAAAAAAACAAAAAAACAAAAAACAAAAAACTAAGTTGTTGAAAGCTGTAGGGATTTTGAGTAATTTAAAGGGCAGAAGTTCAGTTCACCAGATACAAATATCAGCTAAAAATGTCTGCACCCGATAACCTTGTTTTAATAATTAAAGAATGAACTATACTAATATCATATGTACTTCTCAGCATTCATGTCATTTGCATATTTGGAAATAGAGAGAGCACTGTGAACTATAAAGTCACAATGTCTTGAAAATCACATTCAGGGAGTTATGCAAACCAAAGCATGCAAATAAGACAGCCAGCAGAAGGGCTAATCTCATGCTATATAACAGTGTCATGCCACAAAAAGGATTTCTGCTATCCATTACAGCTTGTGTGAGCCTTGGAAGCATTTTGGAGTGTGCATATTTGCTAATACCTTTTGAAAATAATTTGATGTTACTTGCTAAATTTAAAAATAAAATAACTCAAGGTATGCCTCTTAGCTACTTACCTGCATGTATACCTGGAAGTATTAATAAAAATGTCCTTGTTATTTGCCACAGAAAGAACGTAGAAACTACTCAATTGTTAACTGGAAAGAGTATAAAATGTGGCACAATTATTTAATGAGATTCTATGCACCAGTGAAATGAATAATTTATAATTGCAGCCATCCATGGGCATAAATCTCAGAAACATTATGTTCTTAGGAAAAAAAAAAGACATACAGGGAGCACGTTTATAAGCAATAAGACAAAGCTTTCTATTGTTTGGAAGATATATAACCATGATAAAGCTAAAAAAATGGACATTCGAAAGAAAATAATAAACATAAGTTTCAAGGAATTTATTTTTCCTGGGACTGACAAATGGTAGGTGTTACCTTCTTCCAGCCTAGCTAGGCTGGCCTCAGACCATCTATCTCTTAGGCAGAGGGACCTGCTCTGCTGTTTCTCAGCACTTTCCTTTGATGTGCCACTACCTGCCTGAGGCTGAACCTGCCTGAGGTTGAACTGGTTCTCCAAGATTTTCTGGAGTTAGCGCCATGATCTTTTCAAGTTCCCACTAAAAGGATGATCTGTATATTTCAAAGGAACTTTGCAGTGGCTGGGAATGGGCTTCCCCTCTTTTTTATAAAGCATGCCACCCCTCCCCCCCCCCACATTAAAGTTGAACCTTGATCAGACTAATGTCTTGGTTCCATCCTTTCTCTCACCGCCTAGATTCCCTCTTCTCTTCCAGATTCCAAGATGCCTTCCAGGCTAGAACCTGGACATGTGAGCCGCTGGCCGGCCTCAACAGGTAGGCATTCTATGAAGCAGGAGGAAGCAAGCAGAATTTGAACAGTCTTGTGAATGCTGTATCTTTGTCTGGATGTTGATTTTTCTTCAGTTTGTTCTATTATTAAACATAATTTCCATACAGTAGAGATTTTAATCCTATAACACATTTCAAAACACTAAAAGGACGGCATTTATATAAATAACCAATAAATATATAAAACTGTATTCAATACCATTAGTTATCTGGGAAACCAAAAGCCAAACTACACTTGGATTGTGGGGAAATGGTCAATCAGATGCTTGCCATGTAAATTTAAAGATTCATGTATTATCTCAGCACCACACAAAAACCAGGCTAGGTAGCACATGTCTGTAATTCCAGCATAGGGCCAGCTCCAGAGAAATGCTACATACCCAGGGTTTATTCCTATATGGACTGTGGACAGACAGAAGGGAGCTCTGGGAGGAGATGCAAGCAGAACAACTGGATCTTCCTGCACTGCTGGTGAATAATTTGGTATAGCTTTTGCACTTTCTCAAAAACATAAAATATTACTTAACAGTTCCACTCCTACATATATATCCTAAATCACTGTAAGCAGAGATTTAGGATCCAGTGCAGAGATAGTCATGACAGCTCTGTCCACCAGTTTAGCATCCATAAACACATGACTGCATGAACAAACATGGAATATACATGCAGTGGGTTATTACTCTCTCCTGACAATAAATGGACTACTAACATATGTGGTAGGTACATGAACACAAATGAGTTACACATGACAGAGAATGTTGCATGGTGTTATGTATGTATTGAATTGGAGTAGAAAATTCTAGACACACAGTTGGATAGAAGTTATGAGGGGGTGGGGACAAGAGCAGATGTAAATAGGGAACTACTGTTGACAGTGAGAAGCACCATTCCATACACAGAGGGCCTAGGATTATTTATATAAGAGTAGAGAAACTGAGATGAGTACAAGCAAAAATCAAATGAGCATGTGTTCATTCATTTCTCTCTTTGGTCTTTGAACACCAAGAAATAAAGAGCAGACATAACTGCTAGAGTCACATAAAACCATAAATTAATTAAATATTGTGTTTTTAGTGGTTTCAGTTTCATATCTTCATTGTATAATTGTCTGTATTTATAAATAATTGAGGTGAGATACTGAAAGACTCTGAGAGGAGCCCCTCACTCAGGCCTCAGGACAATAGCGGACACCCAAGAACTCACAATAGACCGAGCTTGTTGCAAACCACATGAGGCTTTATTCAGGGAAAGCCAGAGCTCTGGGGACGACCCATATCCCACACAGGGGTAGAGGAGTCGACCTCGAGGGGAAAGAGGTCCTAGTTTTTATAGACCCTCGGGGGGAAAGGAGAAGGAGGAGAGTAGGGGATTTCTAGATCTAAACAATGCCTATTCTCAAGAAATGTGTATGGGAGGGGTACAAGGAAAGAATCTAATGAAGGTGCAGCAATGGGCACACACCTGGTCAGAACATTGGCAGACACACAGGTTCAAGGAGTGGCTAGAGCATTGTGTACCTCTATTTTTCTAAATCAGTGAAGCTGGTTCTGCTAACACTGACATCTATCTTGCCAATTTCAGGGCTTCTGTGTCCTTTTACATTCTGCCAGGATCTTTCATTCCCCACTTCTTCTAGTTACTAGTTCTAATCTTAGAACTAAGCTGCAAAATCTTTTTCAAGTTTCTGCAGAGACTGGTATTGTTGTCTTAATACTAACAGCTCGATGGCACCAATCCTCTCTCTAACAAAGGTCATTAGTTTATTAAGAATTAGTGGGGCACATATCAGCAGTAATAGCGAAATTATTAGAGGGTCTATCAGAGTAGAAATGAGGGTGGTCAACCAAGGGGATTTATTCTTTAGGAACTCTCTTTACGTGAGAGGCATGAATCTAAGCAGAGATGCCTTCTACTTTGACAGCAGTGGGGGTGGTCAGCAGCTCAATGTATGGGCCTTTCTAACAAGGTTTCAGATTCTCAGCTTGATGTTGTCAGACTGCATCTCCCACCTGGAACTGGTGTGGTATCATCAAGTCTCCTGGTTCGTAGGCCTCTTTGAGCTGCCCTCAGGTGGTGTTTCTGACCACTTCTAGGGCTTTCATGCATGTAAACAATGAAGGACCAAGGTTAAATTTTAAAGGATCTAACACTCTCTTTATTTCAGTGAGGGGGGAGTCCCCCCTCCTCCCGTACAGGATTTCATATGGTGTGAGCTTAAATGTTCCCAGTGTGTTCTTGGAACAAGGCAAAGGGAAGGAGGGCTGTCCAGTAATTCCCGCCGGTCTCTAAGATTAATTTAGTCAAGTTTTTTTTTTTTTTTTTTTTTTTTTTTTTTTTTTTTTTTTTTTTTTTTTTTTATTTAGAGTTCTATTCATCCTTTCTACCTATCCTGAACAATGGGGTCCATAAGCACAATGTAATTTCTAATCAATCCCCAGTTGGATGGCCAGTCCCTGACTTACCTGGCAACAAAGGTGGGTCCATTGTCAGACCCTATTACCTTAGGTCTCTTTCACCATCAGGGTTACCCTAGGCTTGGGGAGGGGGTCCGAGCCCTGTCTCCCCTATTCATCATCTTTCAGAGTCAGGACCTTAGTGGCCCTTCCCTTTTTCTTTGGGCATTCTCGTGCCCAATGTCCTTTTTCCTTGCAATAGGCACATTGGTCCTTCTCTAAAATCTTCTGGACAGATCTTCCTTCAGGTCTGGGTTCCTTGTTTCCCAGGTACCCTGTCTGTCTATTCTCTGGCCTGTTCCTTCCTTCACGTTCCTGTACTGCTGCGGCCAAAATCCTGCTTAAATTCCTCTCCTGTCTTCTTTCCCTCTTATTTTCCCTCTCTTCTTCTTCTCACTTTTCCCTCTCTCTCTTCTCTTCCTCTGTTTCTCTCTTGTGATACACCTTTTCTGCCTCCTTAACTAAATCTTGTAAAGCCATGGCATGTAATCTTTAAAAGCCATAGCAACCGCGGCTTGTTGACCCTCAGAGGTCGGGTTAAAAGGAATATAGTATGTATAAGCTTCTATCAATCTTTCTAGAAAAACAGACAGGGGCTCTGTAAGGCCCTGCATCACTTCCCTTACCTTAGCCAAATTGGTGGGGCATCTCATCGCTCCCTTTAGACTAGAGCCCGGCTGGTAAACTGTCAACCTCTCCTTACCTTGAGCCATGTTATAGTTCTAATCTGGCCGGTCCAGAGGGAACCCAGCGGTCCAATTGTACAGATCAGCCAATGAGAAAGGCCAATATTGGAGGGTCTGCAGAGACTGCCTGTCTGTGGGCAGGTTGCCCACAGCTCGAAAAGGAAAAGGCAGAAGTGGTGTCAGGAGCTTCATCTGCAGGGGGACTCTGGGCTTGTCAGCTTTGGGTCCCAGCTGCAGGTCCTCGGTCCTCAGACTGTGCCTTTAGCAATCTCAGAGCCGGGTGCATGGACTGCTTCTTAGGGCAGAAAGCAAGGGCACTGTGCTGACCCACTCATGTGCATGGGAGCAGCCGGGGGAGGGCTCTGAGAGGTGCAGGGGAATCCATGGTTTGATTTATGGCGGTGAATTCTGAATGAGGTAAGGCTGTTGATCCATGTGGGACCCAGGTCCATTCTGAAAAACAATGGCTTGAACTTCAAAGATAAGAGTAAACCAAAAGTCCACTCCAGTGACAATTTTACATTAAAAGTCAACCACTAGATCTTGTTCCGGGACCCGCCGAACTTAGGAAATTAGTCTGAACAGGTGAGAGGGTGCGCCAGAGAACCGGACAGCTTCTGGAACGGGCGGAAGCACAGAGCCGCTGAGGCAGCACCCTTTGCGGGCCGTAGACAGCCAGCCACTGTCCGGACCTGAGGACAGGTGTCTGCCTGGCTGGCGAGGCGGCCTCAGCCTCAGCAGCAGCGGTCGCCTGCTACGCTCTCCGGTCGAGTCAACTGGACAAGCTGAAAGGCTTAAAAGTCACTCATGAGGCAAAAGAGTTTCAAGGAAGCTCTCCTCCTGGAGTCTAGTGTTCTCTACCCATACATTAATTTTTCATTCCCGAGTTCCATTACCACGCTAGTCTAGAGTATGGATCCATGTGCTCTCTTTCAGTATTTTCCTATTATAAGTGCTCTGACATGGCTAAAGCCTTCCGCCAGTGTTCCAACAGTCCAAGGGCATCCTTGACCAAGATCAAGGGTTTAGAATTCAGCAAGATTGTAAAACCTAAGTCACTCCCTTACACAGGAATTTACCATCACTTAGGAAGAAGGAAGTTTCAGACCAAAGGAGAAACCAGAATAGATACCATAGCAGAGTTACACCCATACACATGTATTTACAATGGCCTAAGGGGAAGGTGGACTATACAAGAGACTAAAATAGGAACTGTGGCAAGGACGCGAGGCCCTTGACCCTGGCTTCTAAGATTAGTGAATTTTAGGTGGAGCCCTTGTTGATCCCAGCTGTTATCAATGTATTCTATCCTGGGTGGTTCCCGTTAGACCTTTTGTGTTTGCATTCCTCTGTTTTATGTAAGATTCCGGTTACCTCAATTGTACCTTGTGAATATGTCACCCAACTTCCTTATTGTCCTCTGCATAAAAAGTCTGATGCTCAAGTTGTAAAATTACATTCAGATTCCACACAAACTCTCCTGCGTGTCTGTCTGTCTGTCATTCATCCACGCTTTGCCCACCCGCGTCGAGAGACCCCTTTCCACGCAGACACAGGGACCCAGAACGTCTGCGGCAGTCGCCATCTTGTTCCGGGACCCGCCGAACTTAGGAAATTGGTCTGAACAGGTGAGAGGGTGCGCCAGAGAGCCAGACAGCTTCTGGGACGGGCGGAGGCGCAGGGCCGCTGAGGCAGCACCCTTTGCGGGCCGTGAACAGCCGGCCACCTTCCGGACCTGAGGACGAGTGTCCACCTGGCTCAGGAGGCAGCCTCAGCCTCAGGAGCAGCGGTCGCCATCTTGGTTCCGGGACTCCAAGGAACTTAGGAATTTGGTCTGCTCAGGTGAGAGTCTGCACCACAGAAGGTGACTGCTTCTGGGAACTGCCAAAGCAACACAGCTTCTGAGAAAGGTCCTGTTTTGGGCCTTCTTCTTAGGCCAGGAGGAGGTCCAAATACAAGATATCTGCGCACCTTCCCTGTAAGAGAGCTTGCCAGCAGAGAGTGCTCTGAGCACTGAAACTCAGAGGAGAGAATCTGTCTCCCAGGTCTGCTGATAGACGGTAACAGAATCACCAGAAGAACAATCTCTAAACAGAGTCAACTATAACTACTAACTCCAGAGAATACCAGATGGCGAAAGGTAAACGTAGGAATCTTACTAACAGGAACCAAGACCACTCACCATCATCAGAAGCCAGCACTCCGACTTTGCCCAGTCCAGGGCACCCCAACACACCCGAAAACCTAGACCCAGATTTAAAAGCATATCTCATGATGATGGTAGAGGACATAAAGAAGGAATTTAATAACTCACTTAAAGAAATACAGGAGAACACTGCTAAAGAGTTACAAGTCCTTAAAGAAAAACAGGAAAACACAATCAAACAGGTAGAAGTCCTTACAGAAAAAGAGGAAAAAACATACAAACAGGTGATGGAAATGAACAAAACCATACTAGACCTAAAAAGGGAAGTAGACACAATAAAGAAAACTCAAAGCAAGGCAACGGTGGAAATAGAAACCCTAGGAAAGAAATCTGGAACCATAGATGGCAGCATCAGCAACAGAATACAAGAGATGGAAGAGAAAATCTCAGGTGCAGAAGATTCCATAGAGAACATCATCACAACAATCAAAGAAAATGGAAAATTCAAAAAGATCCTAACTCAAAATATCCAGGAAATCCAGGACACAATAAGAAGACCAAACGTACAGATAATAGTAGTGGATGAGAATGTAGATTTTCAACTCAAAGGTCCAGCAAACATCTTCAACAAAATTATTGAAGAAAACTTCCCAAATCTAAAGAATGAGATGCCTATGAACATACAAGAAACCTACAGAACTCCAAATAGACTGGACCAGAAAAGAAATTCCTCCCGACACATAATAATCAGAACAACAAATGCACTAAATAAAGATAGAATACTAAAAGCAGTAAGGGAAAAAGGTCAAGTAACATATAAAGGCAAGCCTATCAGAATTACACCAGATTTTTCACCAGAGACTGTGAAAGCCAGAAGAGCCTGGACAGATGTTATACAGACACTAAGAGAACACAAATTCCAGCCCAGGCTACTATACCCAGCCAAACTCTCAATTATCATAGATGGAGAAAACAAAGTATTCCACGACAAAACCAAATTCACACATTATCTCTCCACGAATCCAGCCCTTCAAAGGGTAATAACAGAAAAAAAACCAATACAAGAACGGGAACAACACCCTAGAAAAAACAAGAAGGTAATCCCTCAACAAACCTAAAAGAAGACAGCCACAAGAACAGAATGCCAACTTTAACAACAAAAATAACAGGAAGCAACAATTACTTTTCCTTAATATCTCTTAACATCAATGGTCTCAACTCCCCAATAAAAAGACATAGACTAACAAACTGGCTACACAAACTAGACCCAACATTTTGCTGCTTACAGGAAACTCATCTCAGAGAAAAAGATAGACACTACCTCAGAATGAAAGGCTGGAAAACAATTTTCCAAGCAAATGGTATGAAGAAACAAGCTGGAGTAGCCATCCTAATATCTGATAAGATTGACTTCCAACCCAAAGTCATCAAAAAAGACAAGGAGGGACACTTCATTCTCATCAAAGGTAAAATCCTCCAAGAGGAACTCTCAATTCTGGATATCTATGCTCCAAATACAAGAGCAGCCACATTCACTAAAGAAACTTTAGTAAAGCTCAAAGCACACATTGCACCTCACACAATAATAGTGGGAGACTTCAACACACCACTTTCACCAATGGACAGATCATGGAAACAGAAACTAAACAGGGACACACTGAAACTAACAGAAGTGATGAAACAAATGGATCTGACAGATATCTACAGAACATTTTATCCTAAAACAAAAGGATATACCTTCTTCTCAGCACCTCATGGTACCTTCTCCAAAATTGACCACATAATAGGTCACAAATCAGGCCTCAACAGATTCAAAAATATTGAAATTGTCCCATGTATCCTATCAGATCACCATGCACTAAGGCTGATCTTCAATAACAAAATAAATAACAGAAAGCCAACATTCACGTGGAAACTGAACAACAATCTTCTCAATGATACCTTGGTCAAGGAAGGAATAAAGAAAGAAATTAAAGACTTTTTAGAGTTTAATGAAAATGAAGCCACAACGTACCCAAAACTTTGGGACACAATGAAAGCATTTCTAAGAGGGAAACTCATAGCTCTGAGTGCCTCCAAGAAAAAACGGGAGAGAGCACATACTAGCAGCTTGACAACACATCTAAAAGCTCTAGAAAAAAAGGAAGCAAATTCACCCAAGAGGAGTAGACGGCAGGAAATAATCAAACTCAGGGGTGAAATCAACCAAGTGGAAACAAGAAGAACTATTCAAAGAATTAACCAAACGAGGAGTTGGTTCTTTGAGAAAATCAACAAGATAGATAAACCCTTAGCTAGACTCACTAGAGGGCACAGGGACAAAATCCTAATTAACAAAATCAGAAATGAAAAGGGAGACATAACAACAGATCCTGAAGAAATCCAAAACACCATCAGATCCTTCTACAAAAGGCTATACTCAACAAAACTGGAAAACCTGGACGAAATGGACCAATTTCTGGACAGATACCAGGTACCAAAGTTGAATCAGGATCAAGTTGACCTTCTAAACAGTCCCATATCCCCTAAAGAAATAGAAGCAGTTATTAATAGTCTCCCAGCCAAAAAAAGCCCAGGACCAGACGGGTTTAGTGCAGAGTTCTATCAGACCTTCAAAGAAGATCTAATTCCAGTTCTGCACAAACTTTTTCACAAGATAGAAGTAGAAGGTACTCTACCCAACTCATTTTATGAAGCCACTATTACTCTGATACCTAAACCACAGAAAGATCCAACAAAGATAGAGAACTTCAGACCAATTTCTCTTATGAACATCGATGCAAAAATCCTTAATAAAATTCTCACTAACCGAATCCAAGAACACATTAAAGCAATCATCCATCCTGAGCAAGTAGGTTTTATTCCAGGGATGCAGGGATGGTTTAATATACGAAAATCCATCAATGTAATCCATTATATGAACAAACTCAAAGACAAAAACCACATGATCATCTCGTTAGATGCAGAAAAAGCATTTGACAAGATCCAACACCCATTCATGATAAAAGTTCTGGAAAGATCAGGAATTCAAGGCCAATACCTAAACATGATAAAAGCAATCTACAGCAAACCAGTAGCCAACATCAAAGTAAATGGAGAGAAGCTGGAAGCAATCACACTAAAATCAGGGACTAGACAAGGCTGCCCACTTTCTCCCTACCTTTTCAACATAGTACTCGAAGTATTAGCCAGAGCAATTCGACAACAAAAGGAGATCAAGGGGATAAAAATTGGAAAAGAGGACGTCAAAATATCACTTTTTGCAGATGATATGATAGTATATATAAGTGACCCTAAAAATTCCACCAGAGAACTTCTAAACCTGATAAACAGCTTCGGTGAAGTAGCTGGATATAAAATTAACTCAAACAAGTCAATGGCCTTTCTCTACACAAAGAATAAACAGGCTGAGAAAGAAATTAGGGAAACAACACCCTTCTCAATAGCCACAAATAATATAAAATATCTCGGCGTGACTCTAAGGAAGGAAGTGAAAGATCTGTATGATAAAAACTTCAAGTCCCTGAAGAAAGAAATTAAAGAAGATCTCAGAAGATGGAAAGATCTCCCATGCTCATGGATTGGCAGGATCAACATTGTAAAAATGGCTATCTTGCCAAAAGCAATCTACAGATTCAATGCAATCCCCATCAAAATTCCAACTCAATTCTTCAACGAATTAGAAGGAGCAATTTGCAAATTCATCTGGAATAACAAAAAACCGAGGATAGCAAAAACTCTTCTCAAGGATAAAAGAACCTCTGGTGGAATCACCATGCCTGACCTAAAGTTTTACTACAGAGCAATTGTGATCAAAACTGCATGGTACTGGTATAGAGACAGACAAGTGGACCAATGGAATAGAATTGAAGACCCAGAAATGAACCCACACACCTATGGTCACTTGATCTTCGACAAGGGAGCCAAAACCATCCAGTGGAAGAAAGACAGCATTTTCAACAATTGGTGCTGGCACAACTGGTTGTTATCATGTAGAAGAATGCGAATTGATCCATACTTATCTCCTTGTACTAAGGTCAAATCTAAGTGGATCAAGGAACTTCACATAAAACCAGAGACACTGAAACTTATAGAGGAGAAAGTGGGGAAAAGCCTTGAAGATATGGGCACAGGGGAAAAATTCCTGAACGGAACAGCAATGGCTTGTGCTGTAAGATCGAAAATTGACAAATGGGACCTAATGAAACTCCAAAGTTTCTGCAAGGCAAAAGACACCGTCAATAAGACAAAAAGACCACCAACAGATTGGGAAAGGATCTTTACCTATCCTAAATCAGATAGGGGACTAATATCCAACATATATGAAGAACTCAAGAAGGTGGACTTCAGAAAATCAAATAACCCCATTTAAAAATGGGGCTCAGAACTGAACAAAGAATTCTCACCTGAGGAATACCGAATGGCAGAGAAGCACCTGAAAAAATGTTCAACATCCTTAATCATCAGGGAAATGCAAATCAAAACAACCCTGACATTCCACCTCACACCAGTGAAAATGGCTAAGATCAAAAATTCAGGTGACAGCAGATGCTGGCGTGGATGTGGAGAAAGAGGAACACTCCTCCATTGTTGGTGGGATTGCATGCTTGTACAACCACTCTGGAAATCAGTCTGGCGATTCCTCAGAAAATTGGACATAGTACTACCAGAGGATCCAGCAATACCTCTCCTAGGCATATATCCAGAAGAAGCCCAGACTGGTAAGAAGGACACATGCTCCACTATGTTCATAGCAGCCTTATTTATAATAGCCAGAAACTGGAAAGAACCCAGATGCCCCTCAACAGAGGAATGGATACAGAAAATGTGGTACATCTACACAATGGATTACTACCCAGCTATTAAAAAGAATGAATTTATGAAATTCCTAGCCAAATGGATGGACCTGGAGGGCATCATCCTGAGTGAGGTAACACATTCACAAACGAACTCACACAATATATACTCACTGATACGTGGATATTAGCCCAAAACCTAGGATACCTAAGATATAAGATACAATTTCCTAAACACATGAAACTCAAGAAAAATGAAGACTGATGTGTGGACACTATACCCCTCCTTAGAAGTGGGAACAAAACATCCTTGGAAGGAGTTACAGAGACAAAGTTTGGAGCTGAGATGAAAGAATGGACCATGTAGAGACTGCCATATTCAGAGATCCACCCCATAATCAGCTTCCAAACGCTGACACCATTGCATACACTAGCAAGATTTTGCTGAAAGGACCCAGATATAGCTGTCTCATGTGAGACTATGCTGGGGCCTAGCAAACACAGAAGTGGATGCTCACACATGGATGGATCACTGGGCTCCCAATGAAGGAGCTAAAGAAAGTACCCAAGGAGCTAAAGGGATCTGCAATCCTATAGGTGGAACAATATTATGAACTAACCAGTACCCCGGAGCTCCTGACTCTAGCTGCATATGTATCAAAAGGTGGCCTAGTTGGCCATCACTGGCAAGAGAGGCCCATTGGACATGCAAACTTTATATGCCCCAGTACAGGGGAACGCCAGGGCCAAGAAGGGGGAGTGGGTGGGTAGGGGAGTGGGGGTGGGTGGGTATGGGGGACCTTTGGTATAGCATTGGAAATGTAAATGAGCTAAATACCTAATAAAAAATGAAAAAAATAAAAAGTCAACCACTCGAAGGCGCAGAAAGTCTTCCGAGGTCCCTTCTTGATTTCTACTGAAAGATTATGGGCTCTTGATCTAACTTCAGTCCAGTGGTGTAAAGTCAAACTTAGGGGGGTCGTTATAGTCTGCCCCATTGTTTACACCACGTAAAACACAAAACAAACACAGAAAACACACATACACACACTGACAAATACCTGAAAACAGACACAAAAAACAAACACACACTGACAGATGCCTGTTTTCTATCACACAGACAAAACCAACTCAGAAATGCAGAAGGTCGAGGGAGTACACTCCCCGCTTTAGACGGACTCCTGGAGTCCTTCCCCTTGCTCAGGGCGTCCCCCAGAGCGAGCAGCAGCCTGTTCACACTCAGTGCCTCATCCTGAGGCAAAGGTCTCTGTCTCTCACGAAATGTAAGCTGCTGCAAATTTCAGCACTGAACCTCGCCAGCTCACAGAAATATTTTTAGACAGAAAATTTCACCTCCAAGTGGGTCTTCGGAGATGTGGGTGGTCACGCCAATCCTGGGACGAGTCCCCAAATGAAAGACTCCGAGAGGAGCCCCTCACTCAGGTCTCAGGGCAATAGCGGACACCCAAGAACTCACAATAGACCGAGCTTGTTGCAAACCACATGAGGCTTTATTCAGGGAAAGCCAGAGCTCTGGGGATGACTCATATCCCACACAGGGGTAAGAGGAGTCAACCTGGAGGGGAAAGAGTTCCCAGTTTTATAGGCCCTCAGGGAGGAAAGGAGAAGGGGGAGAGTAGGGGATTTCCAGATCTAAACAATGTCTATTCTCAAGAAATGTGTATGGGAGGGGTAAAGAAAGAAATAAAAAATAGTAAAAGCTGCAAGGGAAAACAAATAATACATATAAAAGAAGACGTTTTTGAATAACACCTTCTAAAATCCAAAAGGGCTTTTGACAAATGTTCTACAAACTTCAAGAGCCCACAGATAATACCTTAGACTATTTTACCCATTAAAACTCTCAATCACAATACATGAAGAAAGATATTCTATGTTAAGCAAATTAGGGCAATGTCTATTTTCAAATACAGTGCTACAGAAGGCGCTAGAAGGATTTTTTTTCAGTTAAAGAGACTATCTTAACCAATAAAATATAAGTAATAAGTACTATTGGACCAGAAAGTCAAAAAGAAGGGCAAAACTTCCACACTACAACAAAATAAAGAGAATCAACAAACACAGTTAATTGGTGACTCTTATCATCAAAGGTCTCAATTTCTAGTTAAAAAGAAATACAGAACAACAAAATGGACTTGAAAGCAGGATCCATCCTTCTGCCACATTAAAGAAACACACTTTAACATCAAGAATAGAAATCACCTAGGCCTAAAAGAATGGAAAAGATATTCTTAGCCAAAGGACCTAAGAAGCTATCCAGTGTAGCCATTTTAATATTTGAGAAAAGAGACAGCAAACCAAAACTAATCATAAGAGATAGGTCTTTATCTACTCATAAAAGGAAAAATTCACCAAAAGGATGTTGAAATTCATAGTCTCTATGTTCCAAACACAAAGGCACCAAAGTTCATAAAATAAACACTACTTTAGTTGAAATTTTATATTAATCTTCACAAATTGATATTGGGAGACTTTAATAACCCACTCCTACCAATAAACAGGTCATCCAGACAAAAAGTAAGTGGAGAAATACTGGATCTACCTGATTTCATAAATCAAACTGTCTAAAAGACCTTTACAGAACATTTACTCATACACAGAAGACATCTTCTGAGCAGCTCATGACACTGTCTCCAAAATCGACCATGTTCTTATAAACAATCCAAGTCTCAGCAGATATAAGAAAATTTAAATAACATTCTGCATCCTGCCAGACCAATATGGATTAAAGCTGGATATCAACAACAAGTGAAATAACAGAAAGCTTACAGACTACTGAATGAAAAATGAGACAAGAAAGAAACTAAAGACTTTCTAGATTTGAGTAAAAATAAATACCCCAAATTATGGGACAAAATGAAAGAAGCTCTAACAGGAAAGTTTATACCACTAAGCGAAAAGGAAAAGAAAAAAAGGAAAATGAAAGAAAAAGAAAAAAGGAAGAGAAAGAGAGAGAGAGAGAGAGAGAGAGAGAGAGAGAGAGAGAGAGAGAGAGAGAGAGGACTCAGATCTCTCACCTTAACAGAACTCCTGAAAGCTTTAGTAGAAAAAGACAACATAACACCCAATAGGATTAGCTGACAGGAAATAATCAAGCTCATGGATAAAGAATGATAGATGCAAACAAAAAATACAAAGAATGAAACAAATTTGGTTCACTGAGAAACTCAGTAAGATTGAACAACATTTTCTAAAATTAACAAAAATGTGGAGAATGAAGATACAAACCAACAAAATACAAAGGAAACCAAGGAAATGCAGAGAATCACAAGGACAAACTTTAAAGCTCGTACTCCACCGAATTGGAAAATCTAAAGAAAGTGAACAGTTTTCTTGGTATATACCACCTATCAAAGGTGAATCAAGATCAAGTGAACAATTCAAACAGACCTATAAAACCTAGTGAAATAGAAGCAGTAATTAGAAGTCTTCCAACTAAAAAACACAAAGCTTAGGCCCTGATGGTTTTGACAGAGAATTCTATTAGACGTCCAAAAGGAGTTAACACTAAAGTGCCTCAAATTATTCCACAAAATAGAAAGAAACGGGATATTGCCAAATTCATTTTACAACTTACCACAGTTACTTTGATACTTAAATCTCGTAAATAAGTAATAAAGAAAAAGAATTACAGAAAAAAAATTTCCTCATGAACCTAAATGCAAAAAAAAAAAAAAAAAAAAAAAAAAAAAAAAAAACCCTCAATAAAATACTTGTAAACTGTACCCAAGAATCCAACAGAAATATCACCCATCATGGTCAAGTAGGTTTCATCCTAGAGCTTTGGGGATGGTTCAATATACAGAAATCAGTAAATCTAATCCACAATATAAACAAAGTGAAAGAAAATAAACACACGTTCATCTCCCTTTATCCCGGCCTGCAGGACCTAGTTATTGGGGAGGGGGATTGAGGGGGACCAAGCCTGAAAGAGAAACAGGCGAGAAAAGGGAGCGAGACCAAGCAAAGGGTTTTCAAGGTCTACTTTAATGGAGGCTTTAAAGGCACACAGTGAGAGGAAATAGGGAGGGGCTGAGGGGGAATGATCAAAGCACAGAGAGAGGGATGGACATCTGGGACAGATGCTGAGTGCAGGCTTGAAACATCTTGTGGCTTATCTTTGAATGCTGATTCTGCCCAAACAGCCTCAGGTGTCTAAGACAAGGGTCAGTTGGTTCTCATGATCAGCCTTGTGTGAAGTAGGGGGTGGCTCAGCTTCTAACAAAGGGTCAGTTGATTCTCAGGGTGGGAGCTCTTGAAGGTCTGGTTTCCCATAATCTGGTCTCCCACATCTCCCCCTCTTTTCTTTATTAAAGTTTGGGGGTAACCATAAAAAAGGGTAGGTGGAGAGCCAGTTTTAGGCTATGTGGCTTGCACCCACGTCCAGCATCACAGTAACTAGGCCTTTTCATGTTCTAGTGGGTCAGGGCCTCTGTCTTAGGCTATGTGGATGGCAACCACTCCTGGCATCAGGTCTTACTTCAATAGCTTAATCGGGCCTTTGGTAGTCGTGATGGGCAACCAGGCAGTAGACCCACAATAATCCTGTCATGAAGTCACCCTGCAGCCAATAGGCGGTGTGCATCTGGCTCGTGGCACCACAATATTCCCGTCATTGCCGACTCCACAGCTCATGGCCCTCAGCCACTATTAGGAGCCGGAGGTCACCCTCCTCATCATTGTCACCTCCACAGCTTACAGAACCAAAAAGGCTTTGTGCCTGCAGTAAGGGTTGAAAACTGAAGGCCAAAGGCTGCTCTCTCTGCATCAGCCGAAGAGAGGACTTCGGCTGACTGCAACTGGTTTGTTTAAAGCAGAATCAATCTGTAATTTAACAAAACTGGTTAACCTGTTAAAAACCCAGGGGCCAAATGACAAAAGCAACAAAATACCCACGAGGGGCCCCAAAAGGCTGGGGAGCAAGGTGGAGAGCCAGGGAGAAGTAGAAAACAAATTTTGATACCAGGATTCACTTTTTTTTTCGTTCTCTTTTTCTGTTTTCTAAACTCTCTTGTACTTTTTTCAGACTATCTTCTACTAACCATGTCTTATCTGTATAAAAACAGCATTCCTCTTTTAAAGCAGCACACAGTCCTCCTTGTTGGAGGAAAAGCAAATCTAACCCTCTTCTATTTTGTAACAGTACGTCAGAAGAAAGTGAGGTAACAGAATCTTTAAGGTTCTTTAACCCAGTCTGCATCTGCTGAAGATCTCTATCTATAGCCATACTGTTGATTGGAGGTCATTAAGGAGGCAATCCCTGTTCCTGCCCCTGCAGCTCCTATTTCAAGGATAACCGCGAGAGTGACAGCTGTGATAGGCTCTCCCCTGTGCCTCGATGGAAGTGTGGACCCTCTTTCCCAGAATCTTAGGAAATCATCAGGCGAGTGTATTGTCAAGCAGGGAAGCAATTTAGTTAAAACACAATATTCTCTGCCTTTTGAAAAGGTGGAGGTAACTATAAAGGTAGTTAAACCTGAAGAGCAAGCAAAGTAAGTATCATTAAGGGCCATAACATATAGAAAGGTATCATTAACAGCCAGGGATTGATTACACACTTCAAACAGGGGCAAGGGGGGAAGCATCTGGGTTCCCAAAAGACAAAGGCCAATACCAGATATTTGGCCAAGTGTCAACCCTTCTTTAGACTCCGGATGCCATCTCAGAGAGAAAGTATCACTGGTGGCAATTACCTCTACAAAAAGGGCTATTCCTTCATAAAAAGGAGGCTGGGACGAATAACAAATCCAACAATCCATAACAAGGGTAGAATTGGCCTCATGAATGGCTTGTAGTGAGGCATTAACCATGGTAACAATAAGTTCGGGCGAGGAGGGCAGCCCTTCAGGGAGTGTGGGTTGAAAGAAGGTGATAGGGACATCAGTATAAGATGAAATGATCCCTTTAGGGGCCACAGGTTCTTTAGGAACTGTGGGGTGAAGCATAGGGTTGGGTTCTCTGGCAAGCGGCTTTTGGTTGGGGATGGTTTTAAGCAAATTTTTAAGGTTAATCCAAAATCTCTGCCTTCCTTGTAAAGGCGCAGGGCCCCACTCAGCGCCGTGTGGGTTTGACCAATCAGAATTCTTGCCAGACTCCGTTAAAAAAAAAAAAAATCAACAGTGGGTTACACCAGTCTTGAGATGTAACATTTGACACAGGGCAGGCCCAGGTATTAGCCTCTCCCACATAATACGGGATACTGGGGTCAGGGGGAAATTTTCTTTGACTGTTATAAGATCCCATGATGACGTGGGATTCCAATAGGTATCTCCAGTGGTTTCACATCCCCAGGCAGCACAGTAATAGTCTGCACTGAAGACGCATTTGTAGCCAAGAGAGCAATCCCTATGAATAGCTCCGGAGCTCCGGGGCAGCCATACATTCTGTCAGGGTGTAAGGCTAAGGCCTTCCTACGTCCATCGCTGGAGCATCCAGGATACAGCCAATTGGGATCGCTGGGAGATTTGATGGCCTGTTTTGGGCGTGCAAAGACTGTAGGAGATCCCCAGTCCTTGTGTGCCCCAAGGACTAATTTACAAAGATCCACCTCTAATGGGACCCAAGGGATGTTACTCTGGTTCTTGGAGGCAGAGGAGGCCACATCTCCCAACTCATTCACAGTTACCCACATCCGTAGCCGCAAGGCAGAAGAACACTCATTTAAAAAAAGCACTTTTCCTGAAATTAAGCACAATTAAACACCTTCTCAGGGGGTTCCCTGGGTGGATTGATTAATTTTATCAAGCGCTCTGGCAACCATCTGGCATTTTGAGCTCCTGAATCATAAATACAAGCATGTCCCTTGCCCCATATAAGGATCGGGTCTGGGCCTTGCCATTTGCTGGACAAGGGATCTCTCCACATGGCTTGTGCATAGTTGTCGTCAGTTGAAGGGTACCAAAGGCGATCTGTGGCAGACTTGCCTACAGAGTCCTATGTAAGAAAATTTAAGACAAGTAGTGCATGATTCAAGAGGGTATTGAAGTTGCCAGATTGAGGATATAGAATTCTCCCCCGCCCCCAAGACTGCAATTTAAAGAGCATGTTTATAAGGGTTTGATGAGTCCTTTCTACAATGCCTTGGCCTTGGGTGTTATAGGGAATGCCAGTAATGTGTTTGATGCCCATCTGGGCACAAAACTGTTTAAAGCTGGAACTAGTATATCCCGGGCCATTATCTGTCTTAAAGATCTTGGGTTGTGGTGTAACCGCCAAGCAGGAGAGAACACGACTGATAACAAGTTTAGTGGCCTCCCCCATCTGTAAAGATGCACAGATAAAACCACTAAAAGTATCAACAGAGACATGAATATATTTTAACTTTCTGAAGGGGGCATAGTGGGTGACATCCATCTGCCACAACTCACCAGGAACTAGCCCACGGGGGTTGACCCCCACATGTGGCTTGGGTAAAAGGGTAAGGCAGCCCTTGCACTGACGAACAATTTGTCGTGCCTGTTCATGGGTGATGGAAAATTTAAGTCTCAGGGTATGGGCATTAAGGTGATGTAGATCATGGGCCTGTTGAGCAGCAGCAAGAGTGATAAACAAGGCAGAAGCCACTACCTGGGTGGCCCGATCAACGATCAACAACATTGTTGCCTTCAGAGAGTGGCCCAGGCAGGCCAGAATATGGCCAACAGAAAAAAAAAAAAAAAAAAAAAAAAGGAAAATTGCAGACAAGAATAAATTTGTGAAGTTTAGCAAACAGCAGGGAAGTATTGGTAGAGGGGCGGATATATGGAACAGTTTCTAAAAGGGGGACAGAGGCAGCCACACAGGCGCTATCTGTATACAAATTAAAAGTGGTTTCAGGCAAGAGTTTGAACACCTTAACAATGGCTGCCAGTTCAACAAGATGCACCGAGGAGAAGTCTGTCATAAAACATGAGACCTCCCCATCAATGCTGAAGGCAGCCATACCTGAGGAGGATCTGTCCAAAAGACTAACCACGGCCCCAGCAATCAGGGCTGACTTTGTCCTTTTTGGGAAAACCGCAGATGTCCTATGTAGGAATTGAATCAATTTATCAGCGGGATAATTCTTATCGATCACACCCTGGAAGGAGGTGTAATTAACTGCCCAATCATCATTATTTCGAATTAGCCACTAAACTTGGGAGGTATCGTAGGGAAGAACAATAATATTAGGATATTTGCCAAAAAGCCTAAGGGAAGCTTCCCTGCCAAGACGAAGAATATGGGCAACCAGCTGAGGATATGTGGGTAGCACCCTAGAGGGAGAAGCTGGTAAATGGACCCAAAAAAGAGGTTTAAGTTGCCACAGAAGACCAGTGAGAGAAAAAGGAGTAGGGAAGAAAAGGGACTGGAGGGGAAGATCTGGGGAGAAATATCCAATGTTTTGTTCATTGATGGCCTGTTCTACGTGGGGAGAACGGATCTGAGTCCCCACACAAAATATCAAACAAAGGTTTTAACTCCCCCATTATAAGTTTTCAGTAAGGGTGGAGCCAGTTAATATCTCCTAACAGGTGTTGAAAATCATTAAGAGTCTGTAAGAAAACCCACCTTAAATGAACCTTTTGGGAGAGAATCCTATTAGGAAACAATTCAATGCCCAAAAACAAATGAGGGGCATGGATCTGAATTTTCTCAGGGGAGATTTGGAGTCCCTGACTCTGGAGGGCATTAAGAAGTTTTTGACCAGCACAATATAACTGACCCTTATTGCGCCTTGCAAGAATGTCCTCCATATAATGTATGATATATAAATCAGGGTAAGACATCCTGAAGGGGTCAATTGTTTGAGCCATATATTTTTGGCAAAGAGTGGGACTGTTGGCCATGCCTTGAGGGAGAACCCTCCACTGAAAATGGGGTTAGGACCCGACACAATTAACCATGGGAAGGCTAAATGCAAAGTGTTTGCAATCTTCAGGATGAAGAGGGATGGAAAAGAAGCAATCTTTTAAGTCAGTGACTAATTTGACATGTCCCCTGGGAATAGCCACTGGAAAGAGGAGTCCAGGTTGTAGGGCCCCCATGGGACCATGGTCTTATTGACTGCCCTAAGATCTTGTAGTAGCCACCACTTGCCTCTTTGTTTTTGAATGACAAATATGGGGGTATTCAAGGGCGATATAGAAGGTTCAATATGTCCGACTGCCAACTGTTCCTGCGCTAACTCTATGGCTGCGGAGAATTTTTTAGCAGGGAGGGACCATTGGTCAATCCAGACAGGGAAATATCATCTTTCCCGGTGATCTTATCCGCCTGGCGTGCAGGGGGAGCAATGACCCTTATGAAAAATGGGTCTCCCTTGTCTATTTTTGCCTAATCCCTGCCCAGGGAGATAGCCCTGGGCGAGCATTTGATGAGCAATAACTTCATTGGGACTACACATAAACTTTCATTTGAGAGAGAATGTCTCTTCCCCAAAGGTTAACAGGCAGGCTAGGGACAATGAAGGGTTGAATAGAGCCAGTATTTCCCTCATTATCCTCCCAAGTCAACAACTGTGAGCTCTGGAGGGTATTTTTTGATTGTCCAATTCCTTGCAGATGGGTCAGAGAGGTTTGTAAAGGCCAGACAGTGAGCCAGGAATTCTGTGAGATTACAGTAGAATCAGCACCTGAGTCTAAGATGCCCTCAAAGCTCTTGCTCTTTTTTTTTAAGGCTGAGTATAGGACAGTCCCCGGTGATTGCCTGGACCCAGTAAAAGTCTGAGGAGCCTGGCTAAGAGGAGCCACGTTGTGGGCCTATAGCTGGGTGGGGGATGTCTAGAGGTAGAGGCAGAGCCTGTGCCAAGCGTTGCCCTTGAAAAATTGATACCAGGCCCTGAGGGGCACTGAC
The DNA here is from genome assembly GCA_921997135.2 of Mus spretus. Taxonomy (NCBI): domain Eukaryota; kingdom Metazoa; phylum Chordata; class Mammalia; order Rodentia; family Muridae; genus Mus; species Mus spretus. The sequence continues at coordinate 57,915,042 of OW971683.1, read as the reverse complement.
CAAAATCTTAACTTCTCTGGTGTAATCATTATCTACAAGAGAGGGGTGAACTGTTAAGTCCCTTTAAGGTGGTAGAGGCATGCCCTAAAACTAGAAAATAAGTATGAGGCGGAGGAGGTCCAAAGGCCCCAGTGGAAGGGATTTGAACACCATCCTCAGGTATTAATATTGAGTTGGCGGAGGTACACAAGTCCAATGCTGCACTGACTGGGGTGGCTCTGCAGAGACTAGGGGCTGATCTGGCTGCCGGCTGTCCCCCGTGGCTGGAAGAAATGGAATGGATCTGGGGGCCCGGAGCTGGCCACTCCGTCCCTTTCACCGAAGGGGAGGCAAAGGATTCCCAGAAATATCTGTTGTGGATCGACAATCATTGGTCCAATGTCTGCTCCTCCTGCAATGTGGGCAAAGGGTATGGGGCTGTGTGGGCCGGGTGGTGAGACCCTCATGGGGCTGAGGGACATTAATAGAAGGAGGCATAGTGGGACACTGTCAGGCGAAGTGTCCAGATTGGCTGCATTTAAGACAACACTTGTGAGGGCTGGCCTGTTGGAGAGCTACACCAAGTGCGAGGTGGATGGCTTGTGACATTTTATGGGTAAATTTGTCCACATCATGGCAGAGATGAATCATCTCATTAAGATCTTTATCTTTAATTTTGCCTTACAACACAGCCATACAGGCTGTTGGCGTTTTCATAAGTCAGCTGCTTAATAAGCTTATTATCTGATTCCTCGAGGCGCAGAGTTCTCTCTGCAGCCTCAAGTAGGCGACTCACAAATTCTCTATAGTCTTCCTGAGCTCCCTGGATGACCTTGGTCAGGGGTGTGATAACCGAGCCTCTGGCCGGAATTGCCAGCCAGGCACTGAGGGTGGCACTAGCGGTCGGCTCCTGGAGGCCTATGGGAAGGTGCTACTGGTGAACCTCAGTTGTGTATTTGGCCTGGCCACTAAGCTTTTCAAAAGCCCAGGTCACGGAGGGCGACCAAGGGGATTTCTGGTTAATGGCTGCAATTAACTGGCAGCAGCAGAGGAAGTCAGCCTTTCATGAAAGAAACTGCCCGCATGTTAAGACAGATTGAACTACTCGTACCCACTCACCGGGGAGAATGTACCCGCCTCTTAGGATGGAATCAAGAGCAGAGAGGTTATACGGGGCATTAGGTCCATAAGTCCTGACTGTAGTATTGAGCTCTCTCAGGCTTTTGAAATGTAATCTATGGAACTCTGTTTGCTCGAAGGGTGCGGGTACTTGTTCTTCAGTTTCACTTTCTCCCCAACTGGCAGCCTCTCCCTCACTGTCAGATTCCATAGGGGGAAGATTATCAGGGGCGGGTGTGGCCACCCTTATCGGAGGTATGGTCTCCGTGAAAGCTGGGGCGCCAGAGGAGGGGAGTCCTCTGAAGTAGAGGTAGGAGAATTAGAGGCTCCTGTAGAGTGGGTGATGATAGGGAAAGCCAGGGTTTTAGATCGTAGGTCCCGAAGAGCTATCCTTTTTATTTTTTATTAGGTGTTTTCCTCATTTACATTTCCAATACTATCCCAAAAGTCCCCATATCCTCCCCCCCCCACTCGCTTCCCCCCCCCACTCCCCCTTTTTGGCCCTGGCGTTCCCCTGTACTTGGGCATATAAAGTTTGCAAGTCCAATGGGCCTCTCTTTCCAGTGATGGCCAACTAGGCCATCTTTTGATACATATGCAGCTAGAGTCAAGAGCTCCGGGGTACTGGTTAGTTCATATTGTTGTTCCACCTATAGGGTTGCAGATCCCTTTAGCACCTTGGGTATTTTCTCTAGCTCCTCCAACTGGGGGCCCTGTGATCCATCCAATAGCTGACTGTGAGCATCCACTTATGTGTTTGCTAGGTCCCAGTGTAGTCTCACTAGAGACAGCTATATCAGGGTCCTATCAGCAAAATCTTGCTAGTGTATGCAATGGTGTCAGCGTTTGGAGTCTGATTATGGGATGGATCCCTGGATATGGCAATCTCTAGATGGTCCATCCTTTTGTCTCAGCTCCAAACTTTGTCTCTGTAACTCCTTCCGTGGGTGTTTTGTTCCCAGTTCTAAGAAGGGATAAAGTGTCCACACTTTGGTCTTCGTTCTTCTTGAGTTTCAAGTGTTTTGCAAATTGTAACTTATATCTTGGGTATTCTAAGTTTGTGTACCCGAAGCTGTGGCTGAGGTTTCACTTTTAAAGCAGCTCGATTGCAACTGGAGGGGCCAAAAGGGTCTCCTCAATGGAGGCTTGTAGCGAGGCGAATTCTGTGAAGAGTTGGGCAACCTGGTTTTGGAGATGTAGAACCTCTTGTAACTCAGCGACCTGAGATGAGAGTTTTTCCCTGGCTCCCATGAGGGTGGCGACAGGCAAGGATGGAGGCAGAAAGGTGGGTGCGCAAATTTGTGGCACATAGGGAGGGGTCGATGTGAAGGGGCTGAAGCAAGCAGCGGCCAGTCGGGATTATGGTAACAAGCCGCCTCTTTCTCCAAGGTGGTTGCATCCCCGGGATTTAAGGGCTCTTTGGCTGGGGTTCTCTTAAAGACCGGATTAATTAACGCCATATCAGAAGGGGATGGGTCCATCAGGAGGGGAGGATAAAGAGAAACCGAGGGATTGGGTGGCGGGCATCAGATATGTCTATAATGACCAAGGAAGGTTTTAAAGGGTTCCTTTTGGAGGAAAGAGAGGTGCTCACTGAGGCCGCCCCATACAAGGGGCGGAGACAATAGTCAGCTACTGACAAAAGTTGCTGTTTACTAGGGTCATCAGTTGCACCTTCCACTACATCACAAATGATTCCCCAGTAAAAGAACACAGTTGCAGGGACAGCATCAGGGCTCTGACTGGTCAATTTTTCATTTAATTCTCGACCCACTTTGTCAGTTTTTTATGGTGTATCTCTAACCCATCAATGATAAACCAGGGGCATGTCTGATGTATAAAAATAAAAAATATATATATATATCAAATCTTTCTTCTTAACTCTAACTCCCCTTTCCCAGAGAGAAGCTTTCAGGTCTCTGATGAAGACCACTTCTTTAGACAATTTATGGCCCATTTCTAAGGGTGAGAGAAATGTCAAGTTACCAAGGACGACTTTCTCTCATGAGCAGTGAGAGCATTCCTCAAACGGTTTTTTTGATGCAGCGACCTTCTCTGGAGGGTGGGCTCGATCCAGCAAGGGTCCGTACCTCGAGTCCCATGTGAGGTGCCACTTATCCCAACCCTCAGGACCTAGTTATTGGGGGGGGGGGGGGATGGAGGGGGACCAAGCCTGAAAGAGAAATGGGCGAGAACCATTTGGGAGTGAAACCAAGCTAAGGGTTGTCAAGGTCTACTTTAATGGAGGCTTGAAACCTAATTATAAGCATACAGTGAGAGGAAATAGAGAGGGGCTGAGGGGGAATGATCAAAGCACAGAGAGAGGGATGGACATCTGGGACGGGTGCTGAGTGCAGGCTTGAAACATCTTGTGGCTTATCTTTGAATGCTGGTTCTGCCCAAACAGCCCCAGGTGTCTAAGACAAGGATCAGTTGGTTTTCCGATCAGCCTTGTGTGAAGTAGAGGGTGGCTCGGCTCCCAACAAAGGGTCAATTGATTCTCAGGGTGGGAGCTCTTGAAGGTCTGGTTTCCTACAGTCTGGTCTCCCACATCCTTTGATTCAGAAAATAAACTTTTTACAAAATTTAACACCTCTTTTATGATAAAATGCCTTGGGAAGAACACGGATAAGAGTCATAATACCTAAACATAATAAAGACTATTTACAGCAAGCCCATAGCCAATATTAAACTAAATTGAGAGAAACTCAAAGCATTTCCAATAAAATCAGGATAAGACAAGGTTTTCCATTTTCTTCATAGCTAGCTAATATTGTACTTCTAGTATTAGCTAGAGTCGTAAGAGAACTGAAGGAGAGCAAAGGGACATAACTGGAAGAGAAGAAGTCAAAGTATCTTTATTTACAGATGATATAGAAGAGGTGGAAAAAGTGTAAGAGCCAAAAGGGATGGATGACAGCAAGAAATCAAGGCCTTCTAGACAAAACAGACCTGTCTCTCATAGGAACTCACAAAGACTAAGGTAGCATGTTCAGGGTCGGCACAGGTCTCCACCACATGGAGTCTTAGAGCTGAAAGCAGAAGTGGAGATCTGTCCATATACTTAACCCAGAAGCTATCTCCAAATGATAGACACTGGAGGAAAAAAAAATGGTTTTCTACAATGGAGTCTTTCTGGGGAAACAAACCACTCTTAAGAGAAGGACCTACACTTTCTAAGAAATGGTCACCATAAAAGAAATTCAATATCATCTTGGAGATTATATGTATCAAAATGTTCAGTAAGGACATTTTTTTCTATATTACATGCCTTTTATGTATAGACTATAGCTTTTGGTTTTGTGTTTTATGTGATTCCTGTGTGTGACTATGTGTGTCTCTTTGCTTATATGTTTTCTGTGTTTTTTCTTTGGCTCTTTTTCATGCTTTGCTGCTTTGTCATATTCAGATTTGTTTTTTCTTATTTATTTTATTAATATTTCTTAGATGTATATTTGTTCTTTAAGGAGAGACTTCTGTGATATAATTCTGAAAATGGGGTGAGGGGTGGGAAAGGAACTGGGTAAAGAAGAAGAGGGGAAACAATAATCAAAGCACATTATATAAAAACATCTATTTTCAATATATGAAATGGAAAATGTTTATTTTAGGAAGCAACAAATTGATATAGGTGATGAAACATGCCTGTTATCCAGGACTCAAATAGCTAAGCTATGAGGATCATTCATATTCTGGCTACAGAATGATTCCAAGGCCCCTTGTGTTATGCTGTTAGACTTTGTCTCAAAAAAACCCTCAAAACAATAATAATAGAATAATTGCAATAGAGGTTACTTAATTATGTTGAATGGCTCAGACTTATGTGAATTATTTCTAACCTAAAAACTAATTATGAACTATATAGAAACTATGAGCTATCTTACCATATTTTCTGTAAATGAAAGACAATTCTAAAATTTGAATTGCACTAAAAGTCTGTAATATAAACCTGTTCAAATGAAATATGTTTACGTTTAAAGAGATACACTTGAAAAACATATTGTAATTAAATAAATGACAGTCATATTTTCCCATCAATTCTTCAGAAATATTAATGAATACTTCTTCATAAAAATATACTTTTTTGTCATGAGAAATTTTCATTGCTGCCATTGTTTAGCCACATAAACCCTACCTCTGTCAAGCTGACATTAAGCTCTGTATTTTTATAATTAATTAGCTCATTTGTATATTAGATTTTCAGAGCTTCATCATCTTAATGGAGAAAACAGAACTTGTGGGACATTTTTGGTGCCCATCCATCATCTGATTTGCTGACACTTGTTAGTACTGTGCCCTTGAGTTCTAGCCACATGGAGCATTACCTCCACTGGGAGCAAATAAATGCTAATTCTATCACATTCAAATTTTAAAATGTTACATCTAGGTTACATCAACATCAGTTTTCTAACATATCATTGAAACTAACTCATCGGTTAAGCTGTGTGGAATTTAAGCATCTTTGGACAGATTGGAGGTTTGAATACACAAAAATGTTAATAATCAGTGTCTAAGCACTGAAATAATTTAACTTGCTAAATAGTTTTATCATTCTTTAAACTGCTGTATATATGAAGAGCTAAGGTAACTGTCCTGAAGAAAACCTGTAGTTTGTATATAATTATAATCTTTGACCCAAGGAGGGAGGGCTGACTTACCTTTAAATTCTTTTCTTTCCTATCACAAATTAACTTATGCAGTATGAGAAAATCACCACCAGAGTCAGAAGGCCCATTTCATTCTGCCACCTGAGTATGTATAATTGATTATCGCGGGCCTCTGTTCACATTATTCCTGAAGTATTAATAAAGATAAGGACTATTGCATTTGAAATGCCATATATGCCATATAATTTCCTACTTTTATTCTGCAACACAAAATTAAAACAAATATCCAAATACTTTATGCAATTCTGTTGATGTCTTATTTAGCTATTTGCTGAAATATGTGATGATACATCACCAGGTAACACTAGTCTTACTAAATTCCATTTTTTCCTAGCAGGTTAGAATTTCAAAACAAATTTTGAACAGGATAATATTATACTGTGTAATGCCACTTTATTTATATGCCATACTGGTTCTGAGATCTGCCAGAACAATTACTTCTTAAATGCTCATATTTCCTTCTTCTGTAACTCTGAATAATATTTCCCTTGTGTGATTTAATGAGAACTTTGTATGGTCTGAATTCGTGTCTCACAATATAATCAAATGACCTTCAGTACCACACCCACTTGAGTGAAATCTGTATGACAGGCCTAAAGATTTGGATGAAGTCCTGAGGCAAAGAGTTTCACAGAAACTTAGCCTCCTGTAACCTTGGCATTCCCATAACAGGAATGCTCCAAACCTGTCCCAGCATTAGTAGGTGTGTGCTTTCTTTCAGTATTGTTTTATTATAGGTGCCTCCAAGTAATTTTTTTTTTTTTCAAATACCTATGAGGTTGAACTTTACTCCCTGGCTTTCACCAATGTCCTAGGCAGTCCTTGAGCTGACCCTGGGCTTGGAATTTTGTAACAATGTTATTCATCCAGATGGAATGCCCCAGTGTTGACAGTCAGTAATCAGGCATCTCATTTTGCCTGGTAGGAGATAGTATTCTCAGGGCTAGTTCAAAATCAGAAACTTAGGATTCTCATTACAGACATCAATGGAAGCCTACATCATATAATGGTACAAAGTAGGGGGGTTGTGGTTTTATGAGGAATTGAAGTATTGCATTATTCATGAAAGGGTTAGTAGAATGGAATTCTCCTAGTGCATGTTTTCACTAGGCCTAGAGGAATAGCGTAATTAGGTATTTACTAAGGGACCCCTGGTGGTGGGTTTAACAATAGACTAACATTGCATCAGACCATTCCCCTGGCTCCTGTTTTTAGCAGATCCTGAGATAGGGCTGTTCCTATCTCAGTGGTAAACAGTGCCTGGCTCCCCCCAGCTTTTAATGTATGCATTTTTTTAAGCAAAGAACTATTATGCATCTCGATGTACCTTATTTGATGTATTTTCCTAGCTTTCTTGTTTTTCTTCTGTGTTATAAGTCTGGTGCTCACTTTGAGAAATTACATTCAGATACAACACTCCCTTGTGTTCACATCTGTTTGTCGCCCTTTTCACAGACTCCCTGCCCACCTGTTCTGGGACTCTGATTCTCCCTCGGAGGGGCCTACTGAGGCCCGTCCGAGGGCACATCATTGTCTTTTAATTTTTCTGTTTTTCTTTATTTTTTATTAATATATTTTTTACACTCCCTATTTTATCCCCCTCCCCTCAATCCACCCTCCCAATGTTCCTCATCCCATACCTACTTTCCACCAACCTGTCTCCACGTGAATGTCCCCATCCCCCACCCCACCTGACCTCTAAACTCCCTGGGGCCTCAAATCTCTTGAGGGTTAGGTGCATCATCTCTAAATAAAAACAGACGTGGCAGTCCTCTATTGTGGGTGTGTTGGGAGCTTCATATCAGCTGGTGTATGCTGCCTGTATGATGGCCCAATGTTTGAGCGATCTTTGGGGTTCAAATTAATTGAAAATGTCTGCACTCCTACAGGATCGTCCTACTCGTCAGCTTCTTCCAGCCTTCCCTAACTCAACAACAGGGGTCAGCTGCTTCTGTTCATTGGGTTGGGGCCAAATATCTGCATCTGATACTTTTTTCTTTTTACCTTACAATTCTTTTTCTTTTTATTTAAATTAGATATTTTCTTTATTTACATTTCAAATGTTATCCCCTTTCCTAGTTTTCCCTCTGAAAGTCCCCTAGCCCCTTCGCCCTCCCCCATGCTCCCCAACCCACCTACTGCCACTTCCTAGTCCTGGCATTCCCCTATATTGGGGCCTAGAACCTTCGCAGAATCAAGGGCCTCTCCTCCCATTGATGACCAACTAGATCGTCCTCTGCTACATATATAGCTAGAGCCACAAGTTCCACCAAGTATTTTCTTTGATTGGTGATATAGTTCCAAGGAGCTCTGGGGGTACTGGTTAGTTCATATTGATGTTCATCCTATGCGGTTTCAGTCTCCTTCAGCTCTCTGGGTATTTCTCTGGCTCCTTCGTGGGGGACTTCTTGCTCTATTCAATGGATGACTATGAGCATCTTTGCCAGGCATTGGCAAAGCCTCGCAGGAGACAACTATATCATTCTACTTTCAGCAGGTTCTTGTTGGCATCTGCCTAGTGACTGGGTTTGGTGGCTGTTTATGTGGTGGAGCCCCACATGGGGCAGTCTCTGGATGGTCCGTCCTTCCATCTCAGCTCTGAAATTTGTCTGTGTAACTAGTGCTTCCTGGCACTCACAATTGTAACCAAAACCTCATATGTCTTCAAAGGCCAATAATTCTGGACTCATCATGTTGTCATTACCATTATAATGAATATATTTCTTACCTTTTTAATTTTATATAATCTTTTTCTTACAGTCCAGTTGTCATCTCCCTCACAGTCTGCTTATCCCATTCCTCATCCCTGTCTCCAGGAGGATGTCCACATCCCAGGCACCCCACCCACCAAATTGAATATGAACATCCAGATCCCAATTCTGCCTCTTTGATATATTGTTTCATTGAAGTTTATGAGAACTAATAAAAATTTGTATCAAAAACTAAAATAAAATTTAATTCAACACTAAGGGAAGGCATTCAAATGAACATTGAGGAGGACACAGCTTACATGAACCAACTGAACAAACAAACAAACAAACAACAGCAACAACCATGAGAAATCACAGACATTCAAAGCTGGCTCATATGTTACTAGTGATAGAAACACATATCAAAATCTAGTGAGTAAAAAAAAAAAAAAAAAGAAAAGAAAAAGTAACCCACACATGTATAACACTGAATGCCCACATACATAAAGGTCACAAATAAAAAGTCAAATTAAACTTGAAAATGAGACAATTCTTACAGGGTCACCCTCTGTAGTGGCTATTCCTGGTTGTTATCTTGTCTATATTTGGAATGAACTACAATCCAGATGGGAAGGCTCACCAGTGACCCTTATCTGGAGGTTTGTAGATAGAAGTTTCTGATCTGGAATTTGGTATGGAGATCTTGAGGCATAGTGGCTATGGATTCCAGAAGATTAAATCTCCGAGTTCAAGATCATCTGGTATTAAAGGTGTGGTGGAACACACCTTTAATCTGGGCTACACCTTTCATCTGGGATTAAAGGTGTGGTGGAACACACCTTTAATCTGGGCTACACCTTCTGCTGGAGAGAAGATAAGGACATTGGAAGAAGGGAGTCTCACTCTTGCTTCCTTGCCTGCTTGCCATGTGGGACTAACTGTTAGATCCTTGGACTTCCGTTCACAGCTACTACTGAACCATTGTTGGGAATTGGACTGCAGATTGTAAGTCATCAATAAATTCCTTTACTATATAGAAACTATCCATAAGTTCTGTGACTCTAGACAACCCTAACTAATACCGAAGTTGGTACTGGGAGTGTTTCTAGAGGAGCAGAAGTATCAGGATGAATCATTTAAAATACTGGAATTGGCTTGTTGATCCACCAGCACTTTCAACTACTGAAACCTCTCCAGATTCTCTCCCTCCTGGGAGCTCAGAGAATTTTGAAGACTCATGGTTGAAACTGTATTTCAAACTTAAAGAAGCTAATGCCCTTGATTTTCTTGATGAATTAGCTTTCTACTAGATGGGGGACAAATCAAAAAATGATTTTACTGGCTGGCTTCTCTTAGCATCTGGGGGAAAAATGATGAATGAAAGGAAAGAGTTGAGAGATAAAATCGAAAGGCTCCAGACACAAGTAAATGATTTAAATGTTTTTAAGTGTGTCCTTGAAGAGAATCTTCTCTCCTGCAGCCATACAGCAAGAGTTGCAGAAAATCAAACTGACACCCTCATTGTAAAGTTGACTGAAATACAATGAAAATTCAATTCTCAGCCTCAGAGTGTGTCAACAGTTAAAGTAAGGGCACTAATTGGCAAAGAATGGGATCCTATAACTTGGGATGGAGATGTGTGGGAAGACCATGTTGAAGCTGAGAATTTTGAATCTTCAGATTCTCAAGGGTTTGCCCCACCTGAGGAAGTATTACCCTCAGCCCCATCCCTTGAAATAATGCCTTTCCCACATGAGGAAATTAATTTTGCAGTCTGACAAACCAGCAGTGACTTTCACTGAAGAAAATGCCAGACAAGACAATACTGATGTTTCTCAAGGCCCACCAATAGTTTCTTTTACACCTGTAACTAGACTTAAAGAAAAGCAGGCTCCTAGAGAGGAGGTAGAAAGTGTAGTCCACGAGGAAATGAGCTACACTACTAAGGAACTTAAAGAGTTTGCTAATTCATTCAAGCAGGAACCTGGTAAATATGTGTGGGAATGGATTTTAAGGATGTGGGATAAGGGTGGAAGGAACATAAAACTAGAGCAGGCTGAATTTATTGACATGGTCCCTCTGAGTGGAAATTCTAGGTTTAATACGGAAGCTTGCATAGTTAAAAAAGGTATCAAAAGTTTGTTTGAATGGTGGGCTGAAGTCTTTATCAAAAAATGGCCTACTGGAAATGACTTGGAGATACCTGATATTCTGTGATTTAGTGTTGATGAAGGATTTTAAGACTTAGGGAAATTGCAATGCTACAGTAGATATATTGTGTAAAACCTAATTTCCCACAATGGGAAGGCCCAGAAGATATGCCCTTTACCAGCTCTATAAGGCACAAACTGGTGAGAGGGGCACCAGCACATTTGAAGAGTTTTGTTCTTTCCCTTGTGCCAGACCTTAGCATTGGAGATGCTGCTGCTCAATTAGATGAATTAAAAATTCAATGGGTTTATTTGTATTCCGAGGTAACAAGGGCCAGGTAGCAGCATTGAATCGCCAGAGACAAGGTGATCCTAGTTATTATAATGGACAGCATAGACAAAACAATGTTTATGATAACATACCCAGTAATGGTCAGCACAGGAGAGGTGAAATTTATAATGGCATGACTCGCTTGGACCTTTGGTACTGGCTAATCAATCATGGTGTTTCCAGGAATGAAATACATAGGAAGCCTACTGCATATTTGTTTGATCTGTATAAGCAGAAAAATTCTCAAACAAATGAAAAAATGGCTATATTAGATCGTAGTAAACAGCAATCTCGGCCAGTGAATCAATTTCCAGATTTGAGCCAGTTTGTAGATCTGGAACCCCTTGAATGAAGGCGTGGTCAGGTTCTGCTGAGGAAGGATCTTGATAAGATACCTAAAGGTTTTGCTGTAACCCTTTCTCCAGTTCTTCCCCAGAGGGACCTACGGCCTTTTACACTGGTGAAAAGGAAATAATCAGACTTTTCGGGGTCTGCTGGATACTGGTTCTGAGTTGACACTGATCCCAGGAGATCCCAAGAAACATTGTGGCATTCCAGTTAAAGTAGGGGCTTATGGAGGGCAGGTGATTAATGGAGTTTTGACTGATGTCCGACTCACAGTAGGTCCAGTAGGTCCCCGAACACATAATGTGGTCATTTCCCCAGTTCCAGAATGTATAATTGGGATAGATATACTCAGAAATTGGCAGAATTCTCATATTGGTTCCCTGAACTGTATAGTGAGGGTTATTATAGTTGGAAAGGCTAAATGGAAGCCTTTAGAGTTGCCTCTGTCAAAGAAAATAGTAAATCAAAAACAGTATCGTTTTCCTGGAGGCATTGCAGAAATTACTGCCACTATCAAGGACTTGAAAGATGCAGGGGTGGTGGTTCCCACCACATCTAACTTTAACTCTCTTATTTGGCCAGTGCAGAAAACAGATGGATCATGAAGAATGACAGTTGATTATCAAAAACTAAATCACGTAGTAACTCTAATTGCAACTGCTGTACCATATGTAGTTTTTTACTTGAGCAATTTAATACATCTCCTAGCAACTAGTATGTGGCTAGGAGATCTGGCAAATGCCTTTTTCTCAGTACCTGTCCATAAGGACCATCAGAAGCAATTTGCTTTCAGTTGGCAATGCCAACAGTATAGTTTGTTTGTAAGAAGAAATGGCCAGATGTACGATTATTCACTGACTCATGGGCTGTAGCCATTGGATTGGCTGGATGGTTAGGGGCTTGGAAAGATCACAATTGAAAAATTGGTGAAAAAGACATCTGGGGAAGACGTATGCGGATAGATCTCTCCAAATTGGCAAAGGATGTGAAGATATTTGTGTCCTATGTAAATGCTCACCAAAAGGTGACCAGCGGAGGAGGAGTTCAATAATCCAGTGAATAAGATGACCCGTTCTGTGGACAGTCAGCCTCTCTCCCCAGCTATCCCTGTCGTTGCTCAATGGGCACATGAACAAAGTGGCCATGGTTGTCGAGATGGAGGTTATGCTTGGGCTCAGCAACATGGACTTCCACTCACCAAGGCTGACCTGGCCACTGCTGCTGCTGGTGAATGCCAGATCTGCCAACAGCAGAAAGCAACACTGAGCACCAGATACGGCCCCATTCCTCGAGGTGACCAGCCAGCAACCTGGTGGCAGGTTGACTACATTGGACCAGTTTCTTCGTGGAAAGGACAGCATTTTGTTCTTAATGGAGTAGATACTTATTTTGGTTATGGATTTGCCATTCCTTCATGTAATACCTCTGCTAAAACCACCATCCACTGACTAAGAGAATGCCTTATCTATCATCATGTTATTCCAAACAGTATTGCTTCTGACCAAGGAACTCATTTCACAGCCAGAGAAGTGCGACAGTGGGCCCTCGATCATGGAATATCACTTGTCTTACCCTGTTCCCCATCATCCTCAAGCAGCTAGTCTGATAGAAAGATGGAATGGCCTTTTGAAGATGCAGTTACAGCACCAATTAGGTGGTAATAGCATGAAAAGCTGGGGCAGAGTTCTTCAGATGACAGTATATGCTTTGAATCAGCGTTCGATATATGGTACAGTTTCCTCCATAGCCAGGATCCATGGGTCAAGGGAATCAAGGGGTGGAAAAGGGAATAGTTCCACTCACTATCACTCCTAGTGATTCTCTAGGAAAATTTTTGCTGTTCCCATGACTCTAGGCTCTGTAGGCCTAGAAGTTTTGGCTCCAGAGTGGGAAGTGCTCCTACTAGGAGCTACAATAAACATTCCATTGAACTGGAAGCTCAGACTGCCCCCCTGGTCATTTGGGCTTCTATTGACCTTAAACCAACAGGCTAAAAAAGGAATAACAGTGTTAGGAAGGGTGATAGATTCAGATTACCATGGGGAAATTGGATTACCTCTTCACAATGGTGGTAAGCAAAATTATGTCTGGAATGTAGGAGATGCCTTAGGGCATCCCTTAGTACTACCATATCCTGTGATTAAAGTCAATGGGAAACTACAACAGCCTAATCCAAGCAGGATGACAAAGGACACAGATCCATCAGGATGAAGGTATGGGTCAATCCTCCAGGAAAAGATCCAAGACCTGCTGAGGTACTTGCAGAAGGTGAAGGAAATGCAGAATGGGTAGTAGAGGAATGTAGTTATAAATACCAATTAAGGCCATGTAACCAGTTGCAGAATTGAGGATTATAAAGTAATTTGAATGCCCCTGTCTTATTTTGCTAACGAATATATTTGTCTTTCTTCCAATTTCTTTTTTTTTAATTTAGTTATTTTCCTCATTTATATTTCCAATACTATCCCAAAACTCCCCCATACCCACCCCCCCACTCCCCTACCCACCCACTCCCCCTTATTAGCTCTGGCATTTCCCTGTACTGGGGCATATAAAGCTAGCAAGTCCAATGGGCCTCTCTTTCCAGTGATGGCCGACTAGGACATCTTTTGGTACATATGCAGCTAGAGACAAGAGCTCCGGGATACTGGTTAGTTCATATTGTTGTTCCACCTATAGGGTTGCAGTTCCCTTCAGTTCCTTGGGTGCTTTCTCTAGCTCCTCCATTGGGGATCCTGTGATCCATTCAATAGCTGACTGTGAGCTTCCACTTCTGTGTTTGGTAGGCCCAGGCATAGTCTCACAAGAGACAGGTATATCTGTGTTCTTTCAGCAAAATCTTGCTAGTGTATGCAATGGTGTCAGAGTTTGGAAGCTGATTATGGGATGGATCCCTGGATATGGCAATCACAAGATGGTCCATCCTTTCGTCACAGCTCCAAATTTTGTCTCTGTAACTCCTTCCATGGGTGTTTTGCTCCCAATTCTAAGAAGGGGCACAGTGTCCACACTTTGGTCTTCCTTCTTCTTGAGTTTCGTGTGTTTAGCAAATTGTAACTTATATCTTGGGTATCCCAAGTTTCTGGGCTAATATCCACTTATCAGTGAGTACATATTGTGTGAGTTTCTTTGTAATTGGGTTACCTCATTCAGGATGATGCCTTCCAGGTCCATCCATTTGCCTAGGAATTTCATAAATTCATTCTTTTTAATTGCTGAGTAGTATTCCATTGTGTAAATGTACCACATTTTCTGTATCCATTCCTCTGTTGAGGGGCATCTGGGTTCTTTCCAGCTTCTGGCTATTATAAATAAGGCTGCAATGAACATAGTGGAGCATGTGTCCTTCTTACCGGTTGGGACATCTTCTGCATATATGCCCAGGAGAGGTGTTCCTGAATCATCCGGTAGTATCATGTCCAATTTTCTGAGGAACTGCCAGACTGATTTCCAGAGTGGTTGTACAAGCTTGCAATCCCACCAACAATGGAGGAGTGTTCCTCTTTCTCCACATCCTCGCCAGCATCTGCTGTCACTTGAATTTTTCATCTTAGTCATTCTAACTGGTATGAGGTTGAATCTCAGGTTTCTTTTGATTTGCATTTCCCTGATGATTAAGGATGTTAAATATTTTTTCAGGTGCTTCTCTGCCATTCGGTATTCCTCAGGTGAGAATTCTTTGTTCAGTTGTGAGCCCTATTTTTTAATGGGGTTATTTGATTTTCTAGAGTCCACCTTCTTGAGTTATATATATATATATATATATATATATATATATATATATGGATATTAGTCCCCTATCCAATTTGGGATAGGTAAAGGTCCTTTCCCGATCTGTTGGTTGCCATTTTGTCTTATTGACGGTATCTTTTGCCTTGCAGAAGCTTTGCAATTTTATGATGTCCCATTTATCGATTCTCGATCTTACAGAACAAGCCATTGCTGTTCTATTCAGGAATTTTTCCCCTGTACCCATTTCTTCGAGGCTTTTCCCTACTTTCTCCACTATAAGTTTCAGTGTCTCTGGTTTTATGTGGAGTTCCTTAATCCACTTAGATTTGACCTTAGTACAAGGAGATAGAAATGGATCAATTCGCAATCTTCTACATGATAACAGCCAGTTGTGCCAGCACCATTTGTTGAAAATGCTGTCTTTCTTCAACTGGATGGTTTTAGCTCCCTTGTCAAAGATCAAGTGACCATAGGTGTGTGGCTTCATCTCTGGGTCTTCAATTCTGTTCCATTGGTCTACTTGTGTGTCACTATACCAGTACCATGCAGTTTTTATCAAAACTTCTCTGTAGGGATATTCAATTCTGTTCCATTGGTCTACTTGTCTGTCCCTATATCAGTACCATGCAGTTTTTATCACAACTGCTCTGTAGTACAGCTTTAGGTTGGGCATGGTGATTCCACCAGAGGTTCTTTTATCCTTGAGAAGAGTTTTTGCTATCCTAGGTTTTTTGTTATTCCAGATGAATCTGCTGATTGCCCTTTCTAATTCGTTGAAGAATTGAGTTGGAATTTTGATGGGGATTGCATTGAATCTGTAGATTGCTTTTGGCAAGATAGCCTTTTTTAATATTTTGATCCTGCCAATCCATGAGCATAGGAGATCTTTCCATCTTCTGAGATCTTCTTTAATTTCTTTCACCAGAGACGTGAAGTTCTTGTCATAGAGATCTTTCACTTCCTTAGTTAGAGTCATGCCAAGGTATTTTATATTATTTGTGACTATTGAGAAGGGTGTTGTTCCCCTAATTTCTTTCTCAGCCTGTTTATCCTTTGTGTACAGAAATGCCATTGACTTGTTTGAGCTAATTTTATATCTAGCTACTTCACTGAAGCTTTTTTATCAGGCTTAGGAGTTCTCTGGGGGAATTTTTCGGGTCACTTATATATACTATCACATCATCTGCACAAAGTGATATTTTGACTTCTTCCTTTCAAATTTGTATCCCCTTGAACTCCTTTTGTCGTCTAATTGCTTTGGCTAGGACTTCAAGTACAATGTTGAATAGGTAGGGAAAGAGAGAGTGGACAGCCTTGTCTCGTCCCTGATTTTAGTGGGATTGCTTCCAGCTTCTCACCATTTACTTTGATGTTGGCTACTGGTTTGCTGTAGATTGCTTTTATCATGTTTAGGTATGGGCCTTAATTTTTCCAAGACTTTTATCATGAATGGGTGTTGGATTTTGTCAAATGCTTTCTCAGCAACTAAAGAGATGATCATGTGATTTTTGTCTTTGAGTTTGTTTATATACTGGATTATGTTGATGGATTTCCGTGTATTGAACCATCCCTACATCCCTAGGATGAAACCTACTTGGTCAGGATGGATGATTATTTTGATGTGTTCTTGGATTCAGTTAGCAAGAACTTTATTGAGGATTTTTGCATCAATGTTCATAAGGGGAATTGGTCTGAAGTTTTCTATCTTTGTGGGGTCTTTTTGTGGTTTAGGTATCAGAGTAATTGTGGCTTCATAGAATGAGTTGGGTAGAGTACCTTCTGTTTCTATTTTGTGGAATAGTTTGTGAAGAACTGGGATTAGATCTTCTTGAAAGGTCTGATAGAACTCTGCACTAAACCCATCTGGTCCTGGGCTTTTTTTGTTGGGAGGCTATTAAAGACTCCTTCTATTTCTTTGGGGCATATAGGGCTGTTTAGGTCACTAACCTGATCTTGATTCAACTTTGGTACCTGGTATCTGTATAGAAACTTCTCCATTTCATCCAGGTTCTCCAGTTTTGTTGAGTATAGCCTTTTGTAGAACGATCTGATAGCATTTTGGATTTCTTCAGGATCTGTTGTTATGTCTCCCATTTCATTTCTGATTTTGTTAATTAGAATGCTTTCCCTATGCCCTCTAGTGAGTCTGGCTAAGGGTTTGTCTATCTTGTTGATTTTCTCAAAGAACCAGCTCCTCAATTGGTTGATTCTTTGAATAGTTCTTCTTGTTTCCACTTGGTTGATTTCACCCCTGAGTTTGATTATTTCCTGCAGTCTACTCCTCTTGGGTGAATTTGCTTCCTTTTGTTCTAGAGCTTTTAGGTGTGTTGTCACGCTTCTAATGTGTGCTCTCTCTCTAGTTTCTTTTTGGGGGCACTCAGAGCTATGAGTTTTCCTCTTAGAAATGCTTTCATTGTGTCCCATAAGTTTGGGTATGTTGTGGCTTCATTTTCATTGAACTCCAAAAAATCCTTAATTTGTTTCTTTAGTCCTTTCTTGACCAAGGTATCATTGAGAAGAGTGTTTTTCAGTTTCCATGTGAATGTTGACTTTCTATTATTTATGTTGTTATTGAAAATCAGCCTTAGTCCTTGCTGATCTGATAGGATGCATGTGACAATTTCAATATTTTTGTATCTGTTGAGGCTTGTTTTGTGACCAATAATGTGGCCAATATTGGAGAAGGTACCATGAAGTGCTGAGAAGAAGGTATATCCATTTGTTTTAGGATAAAATATAGATATCTGTCAGATCCATTCGTTTCATAACTTCTGTTAGTTTCACTGTGTCCCTGTTTAGTTTCTGTTTCCATGATCTGTCCATTGGTGAAAGTGGTGTGTTGAAGTCTCCCACTATTATTGTGTGAGGTACAATGTGTGCTTTGAGCTTTACTAAGGTTTCTTTAATGAATGTGGCTGCCCTTGTATTTGGAGCATAGATATTCAGAATTGATAGTTCCTCTTGGAGGATTTTACCTTTGATGTGTATGAAGTGCCCTTCCTTGTCTTTTTTGATGACTTTCAGTTGGAAGTCAATTTTATTAGATATTAGAGTGGCTACTCCAGCTTGTTTCTTCATACCATTTTCTTGGAAAATTGTTTTCCAGGCTTTCATTCTGAGTTAGTGTCTATCTTTTTTCTCTTAGATGAGTTTCCTGTAAGCAATAAAATGTTGGGTCTTGTTTGTGTAGCCAGTTTGTTAGTCTATGTCTTTTTTTTGGGAGGAGTTGAGTCCATTGATATTAAGAGATATTAAGGAAAAGTAATTGTTGCTTCCTGTTATCTTTGTTGTTAAAGTTGGCATTCTGTTCTTGTGGCTGTCTTCTTTTAGTTTTGTTGAGGGATTATCTTCTTGTTTTTCTTCTTGTTTATTCTAGGGCATGGTTCCCGTCCTTGTATTGTTTTTTTTCTGTTATTTTCCTTTGAAGGGCTGGATTTGTGGAGAGATAATGTGTGAATTTGGTTTTGTTGTGGAATACTTTGGTTTCTCCATCTATGGTAATTGAGAGTTTGGCTGGGTAGAGTAGCCTGGGCTGGAATTTGTGTTTTCTTAGTGTCTGTATAACATCTGTCCAGGCTCTTCTGGCTTTCATAGTCTCTGGTGAAAAATCTGGTGTAATTCTGATAGGCTTGCCTTTATATGTTACTTGACCTTTTTCCCTTACTGCTTTTAGTATTCTCTCTTTATTTAGTGCATTTGTTGTTCTGCTTATTATGTATTGGGAGGAATTTCTTTTCTGGTCCAGTCTATTTGGAGTTCTGTAGGCTTCTTGTATGTTCATGGGCATCTCTTTCTTTAGATTTGGGAAGTTTTCTTCAATAATTTTGTTGAAGATGTTTGCTGGTCCTTTGAGGTGAAAATCTTCATTCTCATCCACTCCTATTATCCGTAGGTTTGGTCTTCTCATTGTGTCCTGGATTTCCTGGATGTTTTGAGTTAGGATCTTTTTGCATTTTCCATTTTCTTTGATTGTTGTGATGATGTTCTCTATGGAATCTTCTGCACCTGAGATTCTCTCTTCCATCTCTTGTATTCTGTTGCTGATGCTCAAATCTATGGTTCCAGATTTCTTTCCTAGGGTTTCTATCTCCAGCGTTGCCTCACTTTGGGGTTTTTTTATTGTGTCTACTTCCCCTTTTAGGTCTAGTATGGTTTTTTTTCATATCCATCACCTGTTTGAATGTTTTTCCTGTTTTTCTTTAAGGACTTCTACCTGTTTTTTTTTTTTTTTTTTTTTTTTTTTTTTTGTTTTGTTTTGTTTTTTTTTTTTTTTGTTGTTGTTTTCCTGTTTTTCTTTAAGGACTTGTAACTCTTTAGCAGTGTTCTCCTGTATTACCTTAAGTGAGTTATTAATTTCCTTCTTTATGTCCTCTACCATCATCATGAGATATGCTTTTAAATCCGGGTCTAGCTTTTCGTGTGTTTTGGGGTGTCTTGGTTTCTGTTAGTAAGATTCTTATGTTTACCTTTTGCCATCTGGTAATCTCTGGAGCTAGTTGTTATATTTGTCTCTGTTTAGAGATTGATCCTCTGCTGATTCTGTTACCCTCTATCAGCAGACATGGGAGACTAGGTCTCTCCTCTGAGTTTCAGTGGTCAGAGCAGTCCCTGCAGGCAAGCTCACCTCTTACAGGGAAGGTGCACAGTTATCTGGCATTTGGACCTCCTCCTGGCCGAAGATGAAGGGCCAAAATAGGACCTTTCCTAGAAGCTGTGTTGCTTTGGCCTGTTCCAGAAACTATTCATTTCAGTAGTCCACACTCTCACCTGTGCAGACTACTTTCTGCGGAGTCCTGGAACCAAAATGGCTCCTGTGGATCCTGAGGCTAGGGCCTCCCCGGGCCGGGCGGACCCCTGTCCTCTGGCTGGGAAGGTGGCCGGATATCTGGAGCCCGAAACGGTGCTGCCTCAGAAGCTCTGTGGCTCTCGCCTGTCCCAGAAGCTGTTTGCTTCTGTGGTCCACACTCTTGTCTATGCAGACAACTTTCTGGCTAGTCCCGGAACTAAGATGGCGCCCGCGGATCCTGAGGCCTCCAATTTCTTTAACATCAATTTGTATTTAAGTTGAGCCACTAAAAGAATGTTCCCAAGGGACATTGCTCCATTGTAAATTTACAAACATGTTTGTGATTGTAGAAGGGATAGTTATATCATATTAGGTGTATTCACAACCTTGTTATTGTTTCATGTGAACATGAGATATTTGTATCAAGTTGACAAGGGGTGGATTGTAGTGGCTATTCCTTGTTGTCAACTTGACTATATTTGGAATGAACTACAATCCAGATTGGAAGGCTCTCCAGTGACCCTTATCTGGAGGCTTGGAGATAGAAGTTTCTGATCTGAATCTTAGTATGGAGATCTTGAGGCATAGTAGCTATGGATTCCAGAAAATTAAATCTCCGAGTTCAAGAGATCTGGTATTAAAGGTGTGGTGGAACACACCTTTAATCTGGGCTACACCTTCTGCTGGAGACAATAAAAGGACATTGGAAGATGGGAGTCTAGCTCTTGCTTCCTTGCCTGCTTGCCCTGTGGGACTGAGTAACTGTTACATCCTTGGACTTCCATTCACAGCTACTACTGAACCATTGTTGGGAATTGGACTGCAGACCATAAGACATCAATAAATTCCTTTACTGAACCATTGTTGGTAATTGGACTGCAGACTGTAAGTCATCAATAAATTCCTTTACTCTATAGAGAGTATCCATAAGTTCTGTGACTCTAGAGAACCCTAACTAATACACCCTCCTCTTTACCTTCTTCCAGCTCTTCCCTAATTCAATCACAGGGAATCAGCCACTTCTGTCCATTGTTTGGGTGTAAATATTGGCATCTGACTCAGCTTCTTTATGGGTCTTTCATAGGGTAGTCTTGACAGACCCCTCTATGTCAACACACCTTAGCATCAGTAATAGTGTCAAGATTTGGAGCCTCTGCTTGAGCTAGACCCCAATTTGGACCTGTTCCTGGACTTCATTTTCCTCATGCTTTTCTCCATTTTTGTCGCTGTATTCCTTTTAGACAGGAATAATTCTGGGTCAGAGTTTTTAACTGTGTGATGGCAATCCCCACCCCTTTCCTTGGTGGGCTCTACAAGCTCTCTCTCCCCACTGTAGTGTGTTTCATCTAAAGTTCTTCCTTTCACCTCTTAGGTCTCTGGTACATTCTAGTGGGTCCCCACTCCTGCCTACTACCTTTTGGATGTTGCCTGTTTCCATTCTTTCTGATGGCCCTGTTCCATCCACCCAACACTTGATCATGTTCTCCTCTAACCCTACATGTCCCCTTTCCCACCCAGGTCCCTCATTCCATCTCCACTCCTGATATTGCTTTTTTCTCACTTCCAAGTAGAATTGAGACATCATCACATGGTCCCTTAGGCTTGTTGACCTTGAGTTCTGTGGATTGTATCCTGGGTATTCTTTACTTTTAAACTAATATTCACTTATTAGTGAGTACACACCATGCATGTGCTTTTGGGTCTGAGTTACCTTACTTCGGATGATATTTTGTAGTTCTATTTGCCTGCAAAACTCATGCTGTCCTCATTCTTAATAGCTGAGTGGTATTCCATTGTGTAAATGGACCACATTTTCTGTATCCAGAAGTCTCAACTAACATGGACCCCCAGATCTCTCAGACAATAAGCCACTAACTGGGCAGCATACACCAGCTAATACGAGGCCTCCAACACATATACAGCAGAGAACTGCAGGTTTTGACACAGTCAGAGAAGATGCACATAAGCCTCAAGAGATTGGAGGCACCAGGGAGTGGGGATGTCTTGTAGCGTGGGGGTGGGGATAATCAGGAGGACTGGAGATGGTGTTGGGGCAGATATGGGATGTGGAACAGTCAGAGGGTAGACTAGAACTGGGATGAAGTATGGACTATAAAAAATTAAATAAAAATAATGAAAGAAAAAAAGACTAAAATGATAAAAAGAACGAAAGAAAGAAAGAAAGAAAAGAAAAGAAAAGAAAAGAAAAGAAAAAGAAAGAAAGGAGGAAAGAAAGAAAGAAAATGAAACAATTAATCTAAATCTAATGTTGTTTGGATAAGAACAGCATAATATACTCATATATTTGAATGCTTAATCACCAGGGAATGGAATTTTTGATATGATTAGGAGTTTCACTGTTGGTGTATAAATGTATTTGTTAGAAGTATGTCTTTGGGAGTGAGATTTGAGGATCATGCCAGATTAGGCTCTTTCTGCCTCTCTGTCTCTGTCAGTCTCTGTCTGTTTGTCTCTCTCTCTCTGTCTCTCTGTGTTTGTGTCTGTGTCTGTATATGTGTCTGTGTCTCTGTCTCTGTCTCTGTCTTTGTCGCTATCACTATAGCTCTCTCGCCCTCTTGCTGTGAGTCAGAATCTTAGGCTCTCAGATACTATTTAGGCTCCATATCTCCTGCAATGTTTCCCTGTCCCTCCCCTTTCCCCACCACCCAGATCCCTCCCTACTACTGCCATAAGGATTCTTTCTCTCTCCCTAGTGGGATTGACAAAACCTTACCTGGGCTCTATGGCTTGTTAAACTTTATGAGTTTCTATGTTTCTATCCTGGATCTCTCTCTCTCTCCCTCCCCCCCTCTGTGTTTCACTAATATCCACTTAGTAGTGAGTATATACCATGTATGTCCTTTTGAGTATGAGTTATGTCACTCAGGATGATATTTTCTAGTTCCATCCACTTGCCTATAAGACTCATTATGTCCTTATTTCTTTGACTATTTTATGTATTTACACTTCAAATGTTATCCCTTTTCCCAATTTCCTCCCCCCCCCCCGAAACTTTCTATCCCATCCCCCTTCCTCTTGCTTCTATGAGGGAGTGCACCACCAACTCACTCCTGCCTCCTGCCTTTGCATTTCCCTTCACTGGGACACTGAACCTTCTCTGGACCAAGGGCCTCTTCTCCCATTGATGCCCTACAAGGCCTTCCTCTGCAACATATACAGGTGGAACCATGGGTCCCCCCCATGTATACACCTTGGTTGGTGATTTAGACCCTGGAAAATCTGGTTGGTTGATTCTGCCCCCCCCCCACACACACACCCCATGGGGTTGCAAACCGCTTCAGCTCCTTCAGTCCTTTCTCTATCTCCTCCATTGGTGATTCCATGATTAGTTCAATGGTTGGCTGTAAGCACCTGCCTCTGTATATGTCAGACTCTGGCAGAGCCTCTCAGGAGACAGCTATATCAGGCTAGCATATACAATAGTGACTGCACTTGTTGATTATATATGGGAAGAATCCCCAGGTAGGACAGTTTCTGAATGGCCTTTCCTTCAGTCTATGCTCCACAATTTGTATCTGTATTTGCTCCCTTGAGTATATTATTATCCCTTCTAAGAAGGACCAAATTACCCAAACTTTTGCTTTCCTTCATACTGACCTTCATGTGGTTTTTGAATTGTATCTTGGGTATTCCAAGCTTTTGGGCTAATATCTACTTATCAGTGAGTATATACCATGCATCTTCTTTTGTGATTGGGTTACCTCCCAATATCCTCCAGATCCATGCATTTGCCTAAGAATTTCATGAGTTCATTGATTTTAATAGCTGAGTAGTACTCCATTGTATAAAAGCCCCACATTTTCTGCATCCATTCCTCTGATGAAGGACACCTGGGTTCATTCCAGATTCTGCTTCTTACAAATAAGGCTGCTATGAAAATAGTAGAGCATCTATCCTTGTTATATGCTGTAGTATCTTTTGGGTATATGTTCACGAGTGATATAGTTGGGTCCTCAGATAATGTGGAGAAAGAAGAACAACTCCTCCATTGTTTGTGGGATTGCAAGCTGGTATAGCTACTCTGGAAATCAGCCTGATGTACTCATTCTTAATAAGTGAATAGTGTTCAACTGTGTAAATGAACCACATTTTCTTTATCCATTCTTCTGTTGTGGGATATCTGAGTTTTATCCAGCTTCTGGTTATCACAAATTAGGCTGTTAACGAACATAGTTGAGTATATGCCCTTGTTGTGTGGTTGGGCATCTTTTAGGTATATGTCCCAAAGTGGTATATCTGGGTCTTCACATAGATCTATTTTCAATTATTTGAGGAACCTTCAGATTAATTTCCAGAGTGGTTGCATAAGTTTGCAATCCTACCAGTTTTATGTTTTTGTGTTTTTATTTTGTTTTGTTTTGTTTTTGTGACTCTCCTACCACCACCAGTGGATAACTTGCCACATTTGAACAAAATATCATATGATGGTTCTTCAAAGTTGATCAATATCTTTTCAGTAGAATGGTGGTGCAGCTAGAAGCAGTTATACTATTGTCATTAAAAGTCTTTTATTAATAACATATCCTTATATTCCATAATCTCTAGATCTCTGAGGTTTCTGAAGACCATCTATGATTCTATCTCTAGTATATCTGATTTGCTTGTCTGTAGCTACCTAATATGTACTTAACTTTGAAAGCATCTAAGGAAGCTAAATGAAAATTATTTTTATAATTAACTAAACTAAAATCTAACATGACCAATAAGTTTGATTCAATGATTGCTACCTTGCATTCTTATTTATCTTAATAGTTGTAAAGAATTTTTCAAAAAATTAGAATTTCACATATTTTTTTGATTTTGTCAGTAATTTTTTGATTAAATATTTTCTTTATTTACATTTCAAATGCTATCCCAAAAGTGCCCTATACTCTCACCCCATCCTGCTCCCCAACACACCTTAGGTACATTACCTTAAAAAAGAAATAAACTTGTATATATAATATGTTATAACAAAATAAAACCTAATACTTATCAATATAAGAATTCCATACCAAATATAAATATTTGGCTTTTTTGTACTCTTTGGCCTAAAAGTAGACTCAATATTCTATCCTTTAACATATCATTCTTATATCCCTGCTTTTCTTTTTCATTCCCCCTTTATTCTAATGTTAGATGGGAGAGAAAGAAGTAAAGAGAGAAAGATATCCCTGAATATAACCTCTCTTATCTAGTTGTCCCTCTGACCTATACCATTAACAATTCACCCACCAAAAGACCAAAATCCACCTGTCATTCTTTTTGTAAATGAGCCTCATTCTTTTGAAGTTGCTTCCAGCTGTCAGGAGTGTGAGTGTGTGGGCCTGAGCATAGTTTTCTTTGGAGGCTCAAAGAAAATTGGGAAATTGGCCAGTCTTACAAAATTGGCTGTAACATTTCTTGTCCTCTCTGTGTGGTGAGAAGGTTCAGAGATTAAAAAAGTCCTGATTGGAACAGTCTGAGAGGCTGAACCCACTGGGGTCAGCACCTTTGAAGCTGTAGTGGATGCAGCATTTGAAAAAAGAGCTAATGAGGATTCTGAAGTTGGGTGACTCAGAATAAATATCTCTCAGCATCTCAGCATCCTTTTAGCCTCCCTGAGAATGAATCTTGTCAGGGCCTCTTTAACTTCATTGGTATCTGGAAACATGTAAATATTCATACTTTTCTGCATTAGCATAAGTATGGAATGTGTGGTATGCCAAATCAGCTAATGATGATGATTCTTTGTTGTCTATTCAAACAAGGAAGGCATCTGACTTCTTTTTATAAATTATTATGGACTATGGAAACAAGCATACTATCTACTGTATGGAATTACTTTAAGTTATGCAAAATCTATCTTTAACTCAATTTATTGAATCCTGATGGGTTGCCATCACAATTTCTCAAGCCTTTTTGGATTTTTTCATTTGGAATTAGATTTTTTGCTGTCATTGTAGCTTCCACATTGAATTTTTGAATATTCTTTATTTTGCCTTAAAGATAACTATTTTTTTCCTATAGCTTTCAATCTAGCATTTAATATTTCATTCTTCTCTTCCCCTAAGTCTGATTTATTTCTGATCTCCTTTAAAGTCGATATATAAAATTATAATTACTGACTGAACATATAATTATTTTTTGTTGACTGTAAAAGCAACACTAGATGTGGGTCCTAATGCCTTCTTTTACAGTGCTTTCTATTTTTTAAAATGAAAAAAATTCTTTTATCTTAAAGTCTTTCTAACTATCTTCTTTCCTTGGAGACTTCCTCTCGTTTTTCTTTGAAGACTTTATAAGCTTATATTTAAAGTCAGTATTTCTATGATTGTGTATATTCTCTTCCTTCAACCTGCACATTCCTTTTAAAACACATCTATGGTTTTCCCTCCTGAACATTTTTATATGCATACACTTATATTTTATTGCTTTCTAACCCTAATGTCTTTCAAATTTTTTTATTAGATATTTTCTTAATTTACATTTCAAATGCTATCCCAAAAGTTTCCCCATCCCATGCCCTACTCCCCTACCTACCCACTCCTACTTTATGGTCCTGGTGTTCCCCTGTACTGAGGCATGTAAAGTTTTCAAGACCAAGGGGCCTGTCTTCTCAATTATGGCCAACTAGGCCATCTTCTGATACATATGCAGCTAGAGACACAAGCTTTGGGGGTACTGGTTAGTTCATATTGTTGTTCCACCTATAGGGTTGCAGACCCCTTCAACTTCTTGGGTACTTTCTCTAGCTCCTCCATTGGAGTCCCTGTGTTCTAGTAGATGACTGAGCATCCACTTCTGTATTTGCCAGGCACTGGAAGAACCTCAAAAGAGACAGCTATATCTGGGTCCTTTCAGAAAAATCTTTCTGGTATATGCAATAGTGTCTGTGTTTGGTGGCTGATTATGGGACGGATACCCAGGTGGAGCAGTATCTGGATAGTCCTTCCATTCGTTTTAGCTCTAAACTTGATCTCTGTAACTCCTTCTATGGGTATTTTGTACACTATTCTAAGGAGGAATAAAGTATCCACTTGTTGGTAGTCCTTCTTGATTTTCTTGTGTTTTGCAAATTGTATTTTGTGTATTCTAGGTTTCTGGACTAATATCCACTTATCAGTGAGTGCATATCAAGTGAGTTCTTTTGGGGTTGGGTTATCTCACTCAGGATGATATACTCCAGATATATCCATTTGCCTAAGAATTACATAAATTCATTTTTTTTTAATAACTGAGTAGTACTCAAGTCTATAAATGTACTACATTTTCTGTATCCATTGCTCTGTTGAGAGACACCTGGGTTCTTTTCAGCTTCTGGCCATTATAAATAAGGCTGCTATGAACATAGTGGAGCATGCGTCCTTATTACCAGTTGGAACATCATCTGGGTATATGCCTAGGAGAGGTATTGTTGAGTCTTCCAGTAGTACTATATCCAGTTTTCTGAGAAAACGCCAGACTGATTTCCAGAGTGGTTGTACAAACTTGCAATCCCACCAGCAATGGAGGAGTGTTCCTATTTCTCCACATCCTCTCCAGCATCTGCTTTCACCTGAATTTTTTATCCTAGCCATTCTCACTGGTATGAGGTGGAATCTCAGAGTTTCTTTGATTTGCATGTCCCTGATGATTACGGATGTTGAACATTTTTTGAGGTGCTTCTCAGCCATTTGGTATTCCTCAGTTGAGAATTCTTTGTTTAGCTCTGTACCAGAATTTTTCATGGGTTATTTGAATTTCTGAAGATCAGCTTCTTGTGCTCTTTGTATATATTAGATATTAGGCCCTTGTCTAATTTAGGATTGGTACAAAGCCTTTCCCAATCTTTGGGTGGCCTTTTTGTCTTATTGACTGTGTCTTTTACAGAAGCTTTGCAATGTTATGAGGTCCCATTTGTTCATTCTCGATCTTGCAGCACAAGCCATTGGTGTTTTGTTCAGGAATTTTTCTCTGTGCCCATATCTTTGAGGTTTTTTCCCCAATTTCTCCTCTATAAGTTTCAGTGTCTCTGGTTTTATGTTGAGTACCATGATTCATGTAGACTTGACCTTAGTACATGGAAATAAGAATGGATCAATCCGCATTCTTCTACATGATAACCACCACATGTGCCAACACCATTTGTTTAAAATGCTGTCTTTTTTCCTCTGGATTGTTTTAGCTCCCTTGTTGAAGATTTGGTAACCATAGGTGTGAGGATTCATTTCTAGGTCTTCAATTCTATTCCATTGATCTACCAGTCTGTCGCTGTTCCAGTACAATGCAGTTTTTGTTTTTGTCTTTGTTTTTGTTTTTGTTTTTGTTTTTGTTTTAATCACAGTTGCTCTGTAGTACAGCTTGAAGTCAGGAATAGTGATTCCACCAGAGGTTCTTTTATTGTTGAGAATAGTTTTTGCTATCCTAGTTTTTTTTTTTTTTTTTTTTTTTTTTATTCCAGATGAATATGCAAATTGCCCTTTCTAACTCTGAAAAATTGAGTTGGAATTTTGATGGGGATTGCATTGAATCTGTAGATTGCTTTTGGCATGATAGCCATTTTGATTATATTAATCCTGCCAATCCATGAGCATGAGAGATCTTTCCATCTTCTGAGATCTTCTATAATTTCTTTCTTCAGAGACTTTAAGTTTTTATCATATAGATCTTTCTCTTCCTTAGTTAGAGTCACACCAAGCTATTTTATATTATTTGTGACTGTTGTGAAGGGTGATATTTCCATAATTTTTTTCTCCTCCTGTTTATACTTTGTGTAGAGATAGACAACTGATTTGTTTGAGTTAGTTTTATATTCAGATAGGGCACTGAAGCTGGTTATCTGGTTTAGGAGTTCTTTGGTGGAATTTTTAGGGTCACTTATATATATTATCATATCATCTGCAAATAGTGATATTTTTACATCTTCCTTTCCAATTTGTATCCCCTTGATCTCCTTTTGTTTTCTAATTGCTCTGGCTAGGACTTCAGGTGCTATATTGAATAGGTAGGGAGAAATTGGGCAGCCTTGTCTAGTCCCTGATTTTAGTGGGATTTCCTCCAGCTTCCCTCCATTGGCTAGTGGTTTGTGTATAGTGCTTTTTTAATGTTTAGGTATGGACCTTGAATTCCTGATCTTTCCATTCCTTTTACCATGAAGGGGTTTGGATTATGTCCAATGCCTTCTCAGCATCTAACAAGATGATCATGTGATTTTTGTCTTTGAGTTTGTTTATATAGTAGATTACATTGATGGATTTCCATATATTAAACCATCCCTGCATTCCTGGGATGAAGCTTACTTGGTCATGATAGATGATCATTTTGATGTGTTCTTGGGTTCTGTTTTCGAGGATTTTATTGAGTATTTTTGCTTCTGTATTCATTAGGGAAATTGGTCTGAAGTTCTCTTCTTTGTTGGATCTTTGTGTGTTTTAGGTGTCAGAGTAATTGTGGCTTCATAGAATGAATTGGGTAGAGTACCTCTGTTTCTATTTTGTGGAATAGTTTGAGGAGAGTTGGAATTAGGTCTTCTTTGAAGGACTGATAGAAGTCTGCACTAAACCCATCTGGTCCTTGGGTTTTTTGGGGTTGGGAGACTATTAATGACTGCTTCTATTTCTTTAGGGGAAATGGGACTGTTTAGGTCATTAATCTTATTCTGATTCAACTTTGGTTCCTGGTATCTGTATAGGAAATTGACCATTTCATCCAGGTTTTTCAGTTTTCCTGAGTATAGCCTTTTGTAGTAGTATCTGATGATGTTTTGAAATTCTTCAGGTTCTGTTGTTCTGTCTCCTTTTTCATTTTTGATTTTGTTAATTAGGATATTCTCCCAGTATCCTCTAATTAGTCTGGCTAAGGGTTTATCTATCTTGTTGATTTTCTAAAAAAAAAAAAAAAAAAAAAACAAAAAAAACAACAACAACAACAACAAAACAGCTCCTGGTTTGTTTGATTCTTTGAATATTTCTTTTTGTTTCCACTTGGTTGATTTCAGCCCTGAGTTTGATTATTTCCTGCCTTCTAATCCTCTTGGGTGCATTTGCTTCCTTTAGTTCTGGAGCTTCTAGGTGTGCCATCAGGCTGCTAGTGTATGCTCTCTCTTGTTTCTTTTTGCAGGCACTCAAGGCTATGAATTTTCCTCTTAAGAATGCTTTCATTGTGTCCTGTAAGTTTGGGTATGTTGTTTTCTCATTTTCATTAAATTCTAAAATGTATTTAATTTCTTTCTTTCTTTATTCCTTGTCCAAGGTATCATGGAGTAGAGTGTTGTTCAGTTTCCCTGTGAATGTTGGTTTTCTATTTTTTTATGCTGTTATTGAAGAACAGTCTTTGTCCATGGTGATTGGAAAGGATGAATGGGATAACTTCAACATCTTTGTATCTGTCGAGACCTTTTTTGTGACCAATTATATGATCAATTTTGGAGGAGGTACCATGAGGTCCTGAGAAAGTATATCCTTTTGTTTTAGGATAAAATGTTATGTAGATATCTGTTAAATCCATTTGTTTCATAATTTCTGATGGTTTCCGTGTGTCTCTGTTTTGTTTCTGTTTCCAGGATCTGTCTATTGATGTGAGTGGAGTGTTGAAATCTCCCACTATTATTGTGTGTGATGCAACGTGTGCTTTGAACTTTACTAAAGGTTCTTTAATGAATGTGACTGCCCTTGCATTTGGAGCATAGATATTCAGAATTGAGAGTTCATCTTTCCAGATTTTGCCTTTGATGAGTATGAATTGCCCCTCCGTGTCTTGTTTTATAACTTTGGATTAGAAGTCAATTTTATTCCATATTAGAATGGCTACTCCAGCTTGTTTCTTTGGACCATTTGCTTGGAAAATTGTTTTCCAGCCAGTGTCTTTGTTTGTCCCTGAGGTTGGTTTACTGTAAGCAGCAAAATGTTGGGTCCTTTTATGTAACCTGTGTATTATTCTATGTTTTTTATTTTGGAATTGAGTCCATTGAAGTTAAGGTAAATTAAAGTAATTGATGACTCTTGTTATTTTTGTTTGTAATTTTAGGAGTATGTTCTTGTGGCTGCCTTCTTTTAGTTTTGTTGAAGGATTACTTGCTTTTTCTAGAGTGTAGTTTTATCTTTGTGTTGGTGTTTTCCCTTCATTATTCTTTGAAAGGTTGAATTCGTGGGAAGATATTGTGTGAATTTGGTTTTTTCATGTAATACTTTGGTTTCTACATCTGTAGTAATTGAAAGTTTTGCTGGGTATAGAAGCCTGGGCAGGCATTTGTGTTTTTTTTTTTTTTTTTTTTTTTTTTTTTTTTTTTTTTTTTGTTGTTGTTGTTGTTTTTTGGGGGGGGGGTGTCTGTATAACATCTGTCTAGGATCTTCTGGCTTTCATAGTCTCTGGTGAAAAGTCTGGAGTAATGCTAATAGACCTGCCTTTATGTTACTTGACCTTTTTCCCTTACTGCTTTTAATATTCTGTCTTTATTTAGTGATATTTTGTTTTGATTATTATGTGTCAGGAGGTCTAGTCTATTTGGTGTTCTGTAGGCTTCTTGTATGTTCATGGGCATCTCTTTCTTTAAGTTTGGGAAGTTTTCTTCTATAATTTTGGTGAAGAGATTTCCTGGCCCTTTAAGTTGAAAATCTTTATTCTCATCTACTCCTATTTGTCCCATCCAGCAAGACCCAGTTATTTGTGGGTGTGAGGGGGACCACAAACCTGAAAGAGAAATGAGCAAGAAAGAAGAGTAGAGACAAAGGAGGATTCCTGTCAAGGTCTCAGTTTATTAGGCTGAAACGCCAGGTTATCAGCACACAGAGAGGGGAAATAGGGAGCGGCTCATGGGGAATTAACAAAGAACAAAGAAGTGGGCATCTGGGGACATGAAGGTCCAATTCTGACTACAGGTGGGAGGCACTCTGAGTCTTATCTCCGGAATATAGATTCCTCCTTAACAGTTCCGGGTGTCAGGTGATTAAGAAGAGACCAGCATCATTGAGGTGACATCTTCTGGGAAGTGTTTTCTGAAAGCACAAAGAGGTTGTGTTCCAGAGATGGCCAAGGTTGTACTTCTGCTGCAGCGGGACTTGGTAATATGTAAGGGTCACACAGGTGGTACTGGTTTTGAAGGCATGAAGGGGTCACACAAAGCAGCTGAGACTCGGCACTGTGAGAGGCCATGGAAGGCCATTGGTGAATGTGCAGCCTCATTTGCAATTGAAGGCCCAGGACTGAAGGGGTCAATTGTACTGGCTAGTTTTGTGTCAACTTGACACAGCTGAGTTATCACAGAGAAAGGAGCTTCAGAAAATACCTCCATGAGATCCAACTGTAAGGCATTTTTTTAATTAGTGATCAAGGGGGAAAGGCCCCTTGTGGGTGGGACCATCTCTGCCCTGGTAGTCTTGGGTTCTATAAGAGAGCAGGCTGAGCAAGCCAGGTGAGGCAAGCCAGTAAAGAACATCCCTCCATGGCCTCTGCATCAGCTCCTGTTTTCTGACCTCCTTGAGTTCCAGTCCTGACTTCCTTCGGTGATGAACAGCAGTATGGAAGTGTAAGCCGAATAAACCCTTTCCTCCCCAACTGCTTCTTGGTCATGATGTTTGTGCAGGAATAGAAACCCGGACTAAGACAGTATTTGATTTTTTTCTAAACTGTTTTCCATTCATGCATGACTTAATCTTTTTTACTTATTTAATTTTCTCTTAAGGACTTTATCAGTTTCAAACTATTTATAATCTGCATTTGATAATTTATTCCCACTCTTTTCTTTCCCATGTAAGCATAATTGCAAGCATCCTACTTCATCAGAAGTTCATTTGAACTGGGATTATTTCTGAGTCTCTCTGTGTCCCTTTGTGTTTCAAATCTAGCATCTCACTGTGACTAGCCCCAGCCCAGTCCATCAGCTCACAGAGGATCAGCTGTTCTTCCACACTGTAAGTTTATTGGCTGCAAAGATGGTATGTGCATATATATAAGACTGGGGACACTGTTTTTCTTGTTGTGAGAATGGAGCCTCATGTGAGAGGGCACTGGCTGCCAATGTACATATTTGTCCACCTTTTTGGGCCATGGTGTTGTGTATTGCATTTCAAGCCTGCTTTATCCTAAAATTTCAAGTCTGCACTATGATGTTACACAGTTATACCACTCTATATGTGCAGTAGCACAGCCTTGTCCTAGGTGTAGTCAGGTGAGAAATGCAGTTTTATCTGGAGGGGACAGAGGCACTCAACCCACAGAAGCACCTTTGTCAAGACTCACCATATATTTGAGACAGGGACTCCTGCCACCTGAATGCAAGAAAGCTCTGAGGTATTGTCATGGTTATAAGCTAGGTATCCACACTTCTCTACTCAGTGCTAGGATTGAAGATACAGATAGTTACTTCCTGCTATTTTTTTTTTTTGATGGCCAACGTTTTTTTTTTTTTTTCATTTTATTTTCTGTATTATATTAAAATTTTATCACTGTTTCTTTCCCCATCTCAATCCTCCCATATGACACCTCTTGTGCTTTTTCAATTAATTGGTGTCAAAGGCATTCGTGTGTGTGTGTGTGTGTGTGTGTGTGTGTGTGTGTATTGCATTTTATAAAACAGTTATACCATGATTTGAAATAAACCCATGTCAGTCAAGTACATATAAGAATCTCTCATCAAGTGGATACTGTATGTTCTGTGTCCTTGTAGAGGCCCATTTGAGAGGAACCACAAACTGCATTAAAACTCAGGGACTGTGGTCCACACAGTAGCACAACTAACCTATTTATGCCTCAGACAGGTAGAACCATGAAACCTTGGTGTCTTGAGGTATTCATACTGCTTTAGAACATAACCCTGTTTGTAATACTCCAATCTTCACATCCTACCTAATTTATGTGTTGTGTGAAAACGCAGAGGAGGCATCTAGCTCCTCACTGTACAGTATTATTAACACTCACAGTAATAATACTTGTTTTGTTAAGTATTGCTGCTGGAACAGTTTAATGATTCAATCACCATCCTTTGAATGAACTGAGAGATGTATATTGTCAGCAATGACCAAAATTTTTAGAAAGAAATTGGAGATGTAGCTTGTTAGTTAAGTTAGGATATGATGTTTTTGTCCATGGAACTACTGACAAAATATTAGGTGTTAATTTGGAGTTCAGAAAGGAAAACTAATAATTGAGCTTAGGGAATTTTGAGATCAGTAAATAAAAACAATGGCAACCCAACCATTATTACCTGACATGACTCTCTTTCTAGAACTGGGCAAGGGATCAAGGTGATGATTAACTTCTTGTACCCATTATTGGCCTCAACTTCCACATATGATTTAATAAAAATATGGATCATCAGTAGATGTGCACACTGGGAATTTAAAGTAGAAATGACTGAGACTTTTATATAAATTTTAGATTTGTGATTCTTTTAAGTATTATATAAGATTACTTTTAAAGATATATAGTAAAATAATTGATCATCTCTTTATTAATTACAAATAAACCTGTCAGTAAAAATAAAAAGGGTGAGAAAATTTCATGGTGTTCTTATAACTTTGTAATCTATAAGAATTGTCTTACTTATGGATGTGTGCGGGTTCTTGGGAATGATTTGTTTTCTCTTTCATGTGAAATATATAAGTTATTTTTCAAGTAAAAGTGTTTGGAACATACGTTTTTAAAAATAATCATTCATTAAAAGTAAAATAGAATGCAATTACATTGTAATGGTTACACTACCTGAGAGATTTTCCTGAGATATATAAGCAGCAGAGGAAAAAAAAAATAAATGGAGCTTGTTATGTTTCATTCTCTCTCTCTCTCTCTCTCTCTCTCTCTCTCTCTCTCTCTCTCTGTGTGTGTGTGTGTGTGTGTGTGTGTGTGTGTGAGAGAGAGAGAGAGAGAGAGAGAGAGAGAGAGAGAGAGAGAGAGAGAGAGAGAGAGAGACACAGACAGACAGACAGACAGACAGACAGACAGACTTTCCCCTGTTTTACTTCTTTTTGCTTTCTCTACAGTGCTAAAAGTGTTCCAGTAGAGTCTTCTGTGTCAGAGGATGTGCTGGCCAAACTGAATCAAAGCTTTACTCCCTCAGAGAATAGCCTGATGAGTGATAAATTGCCAACTCTGCGCCCTCACCTCAGTTTACCCTAACCTGATAAGTTCTTCAATATATCTCTTCAAGATACTTTTGGAAATTACCCAAAATAAACCATATAACAACAGAAAAGTAATTGAAATATCTGATATCCTTAGGATTTTTATGGAATTGTAGCTCTTACATTTTTAAATACGAAAAATATTTCCATTCATGATAGGGTGCTGAATGTGACTTTGATAATGGCTCCTGATAAATTTCACTGCAGGATATGAATTGTGTACTTTATTAAAAACACTTTTTACAACATTGAAATCAATTCAATTAATTATATATAAAGCCAGTGATGATTTTCAATAACAGTAGGATATTCAGAAATTCCTAAGTGACAATTATGAATACTTTGTGATAATAATCTTGAATTGACCTCAAAATTTATTTCCAATAAATCAAGAGTAGTGACTAATACAACGTTTCTGCTCATGAGATCAAGGCTCCCATCTAGGGCATGCATCTGTGAGGTGAGACAAAGAGGGACACATTTAAAATTACTATTAGACTTCCTTCATATTTTCATGTAAAGATTTTATATTGTCAAGGTACAATTCATAATCTTTATCATTTGTTCTAATTTCAACTCACTTTTACAGGAATCAACTTACCAGTTTCATAGACATTTTCAATATTTTCAGTAGGAATTTCAATGTACTCAATAATCTTCACATATTCATCCCACGTTTCTTTAGTGATGTTTGTTCCAGTTGCTGTATTTCATAGAAGAAAGGTCAGAAGAGGCAGCCACTATAATCACTCCTAATAGTCTTAGTTCATATAGTCTTCTCATCAGTTGGTAAAACCTGCTACTTTGCCCTACCCTTCCTTCCAGAATGGAGATGCCAGTCAGGGGAACATTCTGAAGGCAGGTCAGACATTCTTACTGTAGATAAGACAATAACTTGCATCCCATCATATCTAAGACACTGAATTAAAATAAATTAGTATTGAATTCTTATTAAAATTATTATATTGCACAACTCAACTTGAATTTAACACAATCATAATTATACTTGAAATATATTAGTAAATAAAACACATTCCTATACTAGTGTGGAATGAAGCTAAATGTAAGGGACACAGTTATGTTGCAATTAACAAAAAGAAAAAAAAATGTTTTCTTCTATATGATATTTACATACCCAGAGCTCCTGCCATCTTCACTGAATAACTCAAATAATTAACAAACTGGACTTCAAATAGGATGGTGGTGTTTGAGAAAAAATGTATTGCAATTACAAATTCACTTTGCCCTGTTAAATAAATTTTCGTTCATTACATGATGCAGAGTTTCCTATTTATTTATTTATCTACTTATTTATTTACTTATTGTTTAGTTTTGCAATTTAATTTAGTTACACCATTTGAAACTCCTCTTTTCCTCATAAAAATCTGTGTGTGTGTCCATCTCTCCTTCAAATTTATGACCTGGTTTCTTACTGATTATTATCATATGCTTATATTTATCATATTACTTTAATAGCTATTCTATATTTTATGATATATAAAATATGTATCATTTATATAATATAATAATTTCTGTAACATGAAGTATTTATTCATGAATATATCCCTTTCAGTCAATGTTATATTACTTAGATATATGTCATATTTGTTTTTAATTATAATATTTTAAAGACATTGTAAATTCTTTCATAATAATCCCATTATGCCTAGCATATGATAACATATGTTATCATCTCTGCATTGAATTATTGAGTCAGGGAAATAGTTTCTTATTTTCTAACATGAAATTTAAAAAAATCAAGTATATTCCTGTAGTTGAACAATTTTAGCAAAACCTGTATTTATTCATTTGTGTGATTTTTATTTGTTTGTGACACCTAGCAAGGTTCATTCATAAGTACAAAACCACCCCATCCCCCTCATACTGGCATAGAATATATAATGATGATTTTACATACTACGATGTAAGCCTCCCTCATGTCTTGGATAAAAGTAGATTGGAAAATGACGAACTGCATCTCGCACCATCCATACACTAGGCATGTAATGAGTCCCGTTTCTCTTGGGACATTTACTCAGGAGAATATTCCCTGTAAAATGAGGCACAATAGACCATTTATCCATGAAAGACAATCTTGATTAAGGTCACATCCCTTACAAAACATATAAATAATGCAGTTAATCCTGAACTCACAGTTAATTGAACAATATTTCCATGGAGTTTTATCAGCCCAAATTGTGTGTAGTTGGCACTCCCCGTTTTTCCTAAACAATATATATTAAACAATAAACACCTCTTATTTTACTTTTATCATCACATGTCTATTTGTTCCCTATAAAAACACATCTTGCTGAAAGTGGGACACATTCATTGTCTTGATCCTGTCTTCTATGGTTTGTAAATATCTTGATTAATCATATTCTCAGTCTATGATTCCTGTGTGGAATGGACCAACTTCCTGTGTGCACCAAGACTTGTGGATGGGAATGGCCTCAGACCCTTAATTGACAGAATTTCCCAAGTCACGAAAGTAAAGCAAGTATCCTCATTGATTCAACGCTAGGAATCCAGTTATCAGGATATATTGCAAGTAGAGGAACATTCTTCAAACACTGCTTTTGTTCTAGTTGATATCAGATTTTCCTTTACTCAGATTCACATTTATTAGTATTTTACTTTTAGTTAACATAGTTTTCATTACATGATATATTATTTTCTGTGTTGGTATTTTCACAATTTTAATATAAAGAAAGATTAACCAGGAAGACATAAAAACTCAAGTTTAATATACTTTAGATGCAGTCAATCCCAACTCTAGTTTTTCTTAAATTATTATTAAATTCCAATCTTCTCATTTGCGTATTGTAATGCATTGATTCCCATTTCAACAAATTGCTTCTTCCACCCAAATAACTTTTCTTACCTGATGTAGTATGTCATGCTCATGAGGCTGTTTTGGTTAAAATACTTAACCTCACGCATCAGCATCCTCACTTGACTATTTTCTGCCGTTGTACTCTCATATTTGCCTGCTAGGTAGATAGTATTAAATTTCCCTGAAAACTTAAAAAAAAATAATAATATGAATTAAATTCCTCCATTAGGGCACATGAGTTTGAATCCCCACACCTACATGTCTGAGCATGATCTCCTGTAATTTCATTTCTGAGGGATAGCTTATGGCCTTAGTAGGTACTACATACATATAGTGTACCATGCAAATTAAACACCCCCACATATAAAATGACAAAATAAATTTCAAGAAAAATTAAGGTTAGAAATGTAAGTTATAGCAAAGAATTGTAAGTCCAAGCAAAGAAATAGAAATTATTTAATATTGTGATAGAAAAAATTAAATATAATTTGCTAACAGCATTAATGTATATTTAAGTTTTTACCTTATAACTGCCTAATATCTTATTAGAAAAATATATCTACATGATAATAATTTTATACTTTTAGGAAGCAGCATCAACATAAAAATGCAATCTTAAAAATGTATTAAACTCCACATACCAAATGTATTGAAAATTTTAAAAAGGAAGCCATAATATGTGAATGTCAAGTTTCTTTGTATGCCAATGCATTAGAATCAGTTTTCCTATTAGAAATCACTCGAATAGGAAAAGGGAAAAGTTAAAATTTTACACAGTATGTGGTTTTGCCTCTGTGTTTTACATGTTTGCTACAACATTCCATTTGCTACAATATTCCATTCAAAACCTGTATGTTCGGGCACAAAACCACACAGACATACACACACACAAATGTGCAAAATCAAACTTCAAAAAATAAGTCCCTGTTTTTTAAATATTTCTGGATTATGATTAATATCCATATTATCTCACATATTGACCATAGTAAAATGACTCTAAAAGAGAAAAACTTATTCCTCAAATACATGATTTATAATACATTTGCCCTGCAGATATTAAATTGATTGTGTTTCTATTATATTAACTAAGAGTCATCGCTGAATTCATGTAGAATAGTGAAACATTTAATGCTATTATTAAAATAAAGTTGTTTGTGGATGGTTAATAAATCATGGTACTATTAAGATGTTCATTTTCATACCCCTTACCCTGGTAAAATAATATTAAGCAGTATAAAAAAATGAAATAAGGTAATTATAACCTCAAACTAACACAAATAATGTTTTAAGACATGGGACATATTCCAAGTACGACCACCAGAAAGGAATCAATATATTCATAGAATCACACTGATTTTCAGGTCAAGCTGTGAAAAATTCATCACATTCCCTTTTATTTTATTTTATTTTATTTTATTTTATTTTATTTTATTTTAATTTTCCTGCATTACTCCCTGATAGCCCATCCATGTACCAGTAAAGGTTCCTCAGCAGCAGATAACAAACATGTTAGCACAAGGAGAAGAAACTTCATCTTCCAGAAAACTTCTCTTTCTTCTAGAAGAGGAGAGTAGAGATGTTCAGCTGCTGATGAAATGATGGACTGAAGATGCTCACAAAATATTTCAGCTTGCACAATATGCAATGAACGGGTTAATTCAGTCTTTTTTTTTTTTTTTTTTTTTTTTCAATTTTCAATGCAGTTTGGCAGGCTGGATGGCAGTATTTGTAAGATTTTGGCATTACCTCATTTTAACCCATGGGATTAGAATTCAGTGGAGTGTAACATAAATGTTCCTGAATTATTGACACTCAGGAACACAGTCAAGAAGAGCAAGCTGGTTTGGCAAGATTATACTCACAAAGAAGATCATCTTTATGAAATGTTCCAAGAACATTAATAGCCACCATCACATTCCAATTGCCTTTCTTTACAGTGTTTTCCAATTCTTAATATGGAAGAAAAAATGTTTGGTTTTAGTCTCTCTAATTCTCTCCCTTCTATGGAGACTTTATTTTTCTTTTTCTGTCCTTTCTTTTTTCTTTTCTTTTTTAAAAATATTATTCTTAATATCTTTTAATAGTCTAGTCCTTACAGCCTTCCAGGTCCACCCTCTGATAGTCCTCATCCCATTCTTCCTCCCCCATCTTGAAGAGGATTTCCCCACCTCCCCCTCCACTCCTCTAGACCACACCACTCCCTGGGTCCCCAAGTCCCGTGGTGGTTAGGTATATCTTCTCTTACTTAGGTTAGACCAGGCAGTACTCTGTTCTATGTGTGTTCGTTGGCAGGGGTCTCATATTAGCTAGTGTATAAAGCGAGATTCGTGGGTCAGTGTTTGAGAGATCTCAGGGGACCAGGTTAGTTGACACTGCTGGTCTTCCTGTGGGGAGCTTCCACCCTCTTCCTCAGCTTCTTTTAACCTTTCCTTTATTCAACCACAGGGGTGCTTGGTTTCAATCCATTGGCTGTATATGCGTATGCATATGCGAATGTGTATGTGTATCTGACTCTTTCAGCTGTTTGTTGGATCTCTCTGAGGACAGCCTTGCTAGGTTTCTGTCTATAAGCATAACAGAGCATCAATAATAGTGTCAGGTCTTTAAGCCTCCCCTTTAGCTAAATCTCAATTTGAGCTGGTCACTGGACTACCTTTCCCTCAGTATTTTATCTATTTTTCTCCCTGAAGTTCTTTTAGTCAGGAACAATTCTGCATCAGAGTATTTGACTGAGGGATTGCAAACCCATCCCTCTACCTGTTGCTTTTCCCTCTTTCTACTGGAGGTGGACAAGACAAGTTTCCTCTCTCCAGTGTTGGGCAATTCATGTAAGGTCCCTCCCATTCCATTAGATTTTCAGAGAAATGAGTGGATCTACTTTCTCTGTTAGATTCTGGCCACCAAAGGCAAGAATGCTGTCAGATAACCATGTTTATTTGGAAAGCCAGCTGTTACTGATGGAGCTGATCCAGTGCTTTTAAGGCTCAGGTGCCTAGTCCTCCAAAAGTTTCGTTAGTAGCCAATTCACTTTTCAGTCCAGTTCAATTTTTCCTTTATTTTTATTCTCGGTACTGGCTAATGAATATTTTTTTTCTAAGTCGATGTGAATACTGCCCTTGGTGAATAAAGCCTTTCTGCATACCAAATCTCATCAAGGCAGTATAGGAAAACAGAAAATTAAGACAGACTGGAAAGCAACCAACACCTATACAAATCTGTGAACCAAAATATAAGAATTTTGACACAATTGCCAAACAACCACAAATGCCTCATGCATGAAACCACTCTCTCTTTACTAAGACATATGTCAAGAAATATTCCTAACATGTCTAATAAGCCATGATTAAGACCAATATCGTTTAAGGTGAGTTCCCTTTGATTATATTGTCATCAGCACATTTTTTCAACATAAACCTGAGCAACAAGCCATATTAATAACTCACAATCTAGCTTACAA
This sequence comes from Mus spretus, assembly GCA_921997135.2. Classification (NCBI taxonomy): domain Eukaryota; kingdom Metazoa; phylum Chordata; class Mammalia; order Rodentia; family Muridae; genus Mus; species Mus spretus. The sequence continues at coordinate 57,873,870 of OW971683.1, read as the reverse complement.
GGGAATTCATGCAGAAGAAATGAGAACACTACATTGTTACATGAAATTTAGTTATTAACCTTTAAACCTAGCTATATATTATACCCATTAAAGAATGTAACTTCAAACCCCTCAGAACTGCACATCTAGTTATTTTTCAAACACCAAAGTGTGCATGTTCTATTCAGGCAATTTCCCCACGTGCCCATGTGTTCAAGGTGCTTCCCTACTTTCATTTTTATAAATTTCAGTGTATCTATTTGTATGTGTAGGTCCTTGGCCTTGAGCTTTGTACAAGGAGATAAGAATGGGTCAATTTGCATCCTTCTACATGTTAACCACCAGTTAAACCAGAACCATTTGTTGAAAATGCTGTCTTTTTTCCACTGGATGGTTTTAGCTACTTTGTCAAACTGCAAGTGGCCATAGGTTTGTGATTTCACTTCTGGGTTTTCAATTCTATTCCATTGATCTACCTGTCTGTCACATACCATGAACGTTGGGTTTTGTTTGTTTGTTTTTGTTGTTTTGTTTTGTTTTGTTTTTCACAATTGCTCTAAAATACACCTTAAGGTCAGGGAAAGTGATTTTCCCCAGAAGTTCTTTTATTGTTGAGAATAGTTTTAGCTATCCTGGGTTTTTTGTTATTCCAGATGAATTTGCAAATTCCTCTTTCTAACTCTATGAAAAATTGAGTTGAAATTTTGATTGGGATTGGATTGAATCTAGATATTGCTTTTGGCAATATGACCATTTTTACTATATTAATCCTGCCAATCCATGAGCATCAGAGAGCTTTCCATCTTCTGAGATCTTCTTTTATTTCTATCTTCAGAGACTTGAAGTTCTTATCATACTGATCTTTCGCTTGCTTAGTTAGAGTCACACTAAGGTATTATATATTATTTGTGACTGTTATTAAGAGTGTTATTTCCCTAATTTCTTTCTCAGCCTGTTTATTCTTTGAGTAGAGGAAGGCTAGGCATTTGTTTGAGTTAATTTTATATCCAGCTACATTGCTGAAGTTGTTTATCAGGTTTAGGAGTTGTTTGGTAGAATTTTTTGTGGTTATATCAGTATACTATCATATCATCTGCAAAAAAGAAAAAAAGGGATAGTTTGACTTTTTCAATTCTACTTTGTATCCCTGTGACCTCCTTTTGTTTTCTAATAATTCTGGGTAGGACTTCAAGTACTGTATTGAATAGGTAGGGAGAGAATTGTCAGCCTTGTCTAGTCTCTGGTTTTAGTGCTATTGCTTCATGTTTCTCTCAATTTAGTTTTATGTTGACTACTGGATTGCTGTATATTTGTTTCCTTTATTATGTTTAGGTATGGGCATTAAGTTCCTGTTTTTTCGAAGACTTTTAACATGAAGGAATGTTGAATTTTGTCAAATGCTTTCTCAGTATCTAATGAAATGATCATGTCATTTCTTTCTTTGGGTTTGTTTATGTAGTGAATTACATTGTTAGATTTCCATATATTGAACCATACCTTTATCTCTGGGATGAAGCCTACTTGAATATGATGGATGATCATTTTGATGTATTCTTGGATTCTGTTTATGAGAATTTTATTGAGTATTATTCCATTGATATTCATAAGGGAAATTGACCTATACCTGCCATAGTGATTTCCAAAATGGTTTTACCAGCTTGCAATACCACCAAAACCGGAAGAGTGTTCCTCTTTCTCCACATTCTTGCCTACATGTACTTTTTGCCTGTGTTTTTGATCTTAGCCATTCTGATTGGTGTAAGGTGGAAATTCAGAATCGTTTTGATTTGCATTTGCCTGATGACTAAGGATGTTAAACATTTCATTAAATACTTCTCAGCAGTTCTATATTCTTCAGTTGAAAATTCATTGTTTGGCTCTGTACCCCATTTTAAAAATATGATTATTTAATTCTCTGAAGTCCAACTTCTTGAGTTCTTTGTATACTTTGGATATTAGTCCAGTATTGGATATAGGGTTTGTAAAGAACTTTTCCCAATACGTGGCTTGTCCTTTTGTCCTATTGCCAGTGTCCTTTGTGTACAGAAGATTTTCAATTTTATAATGTCACATTTGTCATTTGTTGATCTTAGAACATGAGCCATTGGTGTTATGCTCAGGAAATTTTCCCAGGCCAATGTCTTCTAAGTTCATTCTCACTTTTTCACTTTCTCTTTAACTAGAATCACAGTATTTAGCTTTATGTGGGGGTGTTTAATCCACTTGAGACTTGTACAAAAAAGTTAAAAGTAAGTCAATTTGCATTCTTCTCCATGCTCACTGCCATTTGAACCAACCTCATTTGTTGAAAATGCTATCTTTCTTTCCCTGAATGGATTTGGCTTTTTATCAAAAATCAAGTGAACATCCATGTGTGAGTTTATTTCTGGGTCTTCAATTCTATTCCATTAATCTACTTGCTTGTCTCTGTATCAATACAGTGTGGATTTTTTGTCTCTATTGCTCTGTAGTACAGCTTGAGATCAGGGATGGTGACTTCCCCAGAAGTAATTTTATTGTTGAGAATGGTTTTAGTTATGCTGTGTTATTTGTTATTCCAGATGAATTTGAGGGTTGTTCTTTCTATATCTGTGAAGAAAGGAGTTGGAATTTTGATGGAGATTATATTGAATCTGTAGATTGCTTTTGGTAAGATAGCCAATTTTACTAAGGTAATTCTGTTCATTCTGTTCTTCCATGAGCATAGGAGATATTTTCATTTTCTGAGGTCTACTTTTATTTCTTCCTTCAGAGGTTTGAAGTTCTCTCTCTCTCTCTCTCTCTCTCTCTCTCTCTCTCTCTCTCTCTCTCTCTCTTGTCTTTTAGTCCTTTTATTAAAATTTGATATTTACCTTATTTACATTTCAAATGATATCCCCTTTCCTGGTTTGCCCTCTGAAAACACACTATCCCTTTTCCCCTTTCCCTGCACATCAACCCACCCACTTTTGCTCCCTGTTCCTGGCATTCCCCTACCCTGGTGCATCGGTGCATTGAGTCTTCACAGAACCCAGGGCCTCTTCTTCCACTGATTACCAACAAGGCTATCCTCTGCTACATATACGGCTAGAGACTTCTCTCCCACCATGTGTACTATTTGGTTCATGGCTTAGACACTGGGAGCTCTCATAGTACTGGTTGGTTCATATTGTTGTACCTTGTCATACAGATCTTTCACTTGCTTGATTAGATTCACACCAAGATATGTTATACTATTTGTGCCTATTGTGAAAGGTATTGTTTCCCAAATTTTGTTCTCAGCCCATTTATCCTTCAAGTAGAGAAAGGCCACTGATTTGTTTGATTTAATTTTATACACAGCCACTTTCCACTTTTCTGAAGGTTATTTGTTTTTTGTTTTTGTTTTGTTTTTTTTTTCAGTTTTAAGAACTCTCTGGTGGAATATTTGGGGGTCACTTATATATTCTCACATATCTTTTGCAAATAGTGATATCGTGACTTCCTCCTTTCCAATATGTATCCCCTTTTACTATACAGAGATACACAATAAATTCCTGAAAGGTTAATCTTATTCCTAAGATTATTTCTACTCTTCCTGAGGGTAAAGGACCATACATACTAGTGGTTAGTATGGAACATTCTACTTTTCAGGATAGGGTAAAAGGTGTACCTGTGGCCAGATCTTTAGATGCACTCCATTCTGTAGAATATATAAGATCAGAAATGCTAAATTTTGAATTTTTTGCCTTCTTAGTAGTTTCTGAATGACCAAAGGAAGGCATTTTTGATTTTTTTACTGTGGGTGCTCGAGCAGACAGGCATCTCTGTTGTTTCGCAAGGACATAAGGTCACCTCATATGTCTGTGTTGGACTATCAATCTTTGACAAATGCTTGCCATTTCCACAGTGGCTATAATACTTGGGAAAATTTTGTGGTTCATAACTGTCAGAACCTTCCTGTTTTCTTCTATAAAAACCATATTCTCTAATTCAATGTACCAGCTATTTTGAGGTTTGAATCTACTAGCCTCATAATCCTTTTGGAAGAGACCAAATTCACGATTTAAATTTTGGGCATTTTGATTTCTATGACTTCTAGTTATGGCTAGCCCTATGATATTAGCATGATGCTTTTGAAAATCAATGCCAGTAGTGTCTCTTATCCACTCATCTATTGGGGCTCCTCATGCTTTCATAGGTTAAATTGCACTTTTACACTCAGAATTTCCAGAGGTCTATAGTTCTACCAATGAGTATCTAGTTTCAGGCACTGATGGAGCTCTATTTACAACTTAAAGCAATCTTTATAAGAAATCAGTGAATGCTTCTGTAAACTCTTGTATTATCTTCATTAATGAGGTAGATTTTTATTCTGGTGCCTCAGTCATATTCTAGGCCCTTAATGCGAAACAGGACGGTTTTTTTTTTTCAATTATGCCACCATCTGATCAGATTTATTCTTGTAAATCAGCCTGATGCCCTTCACAAAGAAGTTGGTCATCAGTAACATTTATCCCTCTTGCTATATTCTGTTCTTTTTTTTTTTATTTTTGTGGTTTCATGATTTTACCATAACAACAACTGTAATTATTTCCATCATTTAGAACATCTGACATCAATGCTTTCCAACTTTAGTGATAACTCTATTCTGCATATCCCAAGTATTTAATATATCTTTAATAAATGCAGGGTATAAGGCACACAATCCTGTGGACTCTTCAAAATTCTTTAGGTCTGCAATTTCTATCAGACAGCAGGTTAGCACTCTATAAGCAGGTGCACCCTCATTATTAGGCATATGCTGCAGAAAGACTTGTAAGGCTGAAAGTACCTGGCTAGGTCCAAACAGATCTTCTGGTGGTGGACTTGGCTGAAATCTATGAGGTTCTATTTGTATCATCGCCTACTTTTCTCAACTGCTGATTTCAGGATAGTGTTCTGGCAAACTGGCAGTCAAAATGCATGCAGCACCTCCAGGCAGTAGGTGACCTTCCAGTCTATTTTTCTTCCCTTTTCATCATGCAGTACATTTCTGGTGTCAGACACAACATCTAAACGCTGTAGTTTTCCTTCCACTGGCTCTTCATTGCTTTTGAGGCAGTTCTACCTCTATTTACAAACTCTCTGCATGTTAAACCAATGCCACAATCTTCTCTAATGTAAGTAATTGACAGTTTGCCCAAATCTTTTTCAAAAGCTCATAGAAGAAAACCAGGAAACAAAACAGAAACACTCTCCTGAGAATTAGCTAGTTGACCCCACCCCACCCCACCCCTCTAGCTACCATAGCTCCATAGCTGATATTTTGCCATCCTTCTTAAGGATACAACCTTCATAATCATCCTTCATAATCCAACCTTTCCTCTATCACCTTCAAAGCAGAATTGCTCATTATGCTTTTACCAACTTCGGTACCACCTGTAGGCTCAGTTTTCTTAAAATCTAGTTTTAATAAGGGTTCTGTAATGATTTCAGTACCCTTATAGCCCACCATCAAAGGGTAAGGGAGAAAAGACTACCATGTAAATGACAAGCTAATATGTACCTGTTTAGAAGTACTTAATTGGGCAATTCCAATCTCCATTTGTCAGAACACCATCAGTCCATTTTATTAGTGTCAGGATACAAACCTGAATCTGCAGTTGTGTTTTGATCTTGTAAAAACCACTAGTCCTCTGCTGAATCTGCTCCAGTCACTGGCAATGAGCAGAAACATCTGGGACATAAGGAGAAGTTTGCTGCTGTGCCTCTTTCAATAAAGGGAAGATCGGTGAAGATCATGAGACCAAGGGATCATGGCAAAGCTAGCTACTCAAAACCACTGTTCATTGATTCCTATTCATAGTCTCTCCAAACATCACATCTCCCACCATAGGTCTTGTTCAATCAATGCACCGTGTGAGTCTGTCTTAACAATATAATATGTGTTCCTTTCAGAATAAAACAGACTTAGAGAAGACTAAAAAAAATGAAATGCTTGACTGAAGGCGATAGAAAAGAAACTAGAGTGTTCTTCACATCAGGATATAAAATCAGAATAAAAATCCAATATGGAACCTAAAATTGCAGCAATAAGATTTTGATTCTTGTTGAAAATTTCAAAAACACTTGATAATTAGAATGACAAACCATAAAGATGCAATATACTGAGTTAAAAATAGATTCTGTTTAATATAGTCACATCAGAGTAATTTCATAAGTAGGCTATAGAAAATTTTTTAGAGTTGAACATTTAAAATATGAATACATATTGATATATTATCCTATTGACACACTTTCACAATTCCAATAAGCTTTGGTTTAGAGTTGTGAAAAGGCTGGTTATGAGATTGCAGATTAATTAGAGATAACAGATATCTTTGAAATACATTTGTAATCTGATGCTGGTGATGCTTCAGCATATGTTTCCAATAAGATACACCAGTTTTTTATATATTATGGTATGAAATCTGTTCCTAGACTACCTCACAATACTATGAGATATTCAATTGTAGAGAGATCTTAGAGAACCTTGGGATAGCATTGGAAATGTAAATGAGGAAAATACCTAATAAAATGTATTTAAAAAAAAGGAATAAAAAGGGAAATACTCATTAAACAAAGGGGGGATATAAACATCCAAAGAGATAGATTAAATAATTCTTTATTAACTAGTTTTAAAAAAAATATCAATGGGACAGATAACATTGCTGTTGTAAAATACTATATTTTATAAACTGCTCATGAAGTAGATAATTCTATATAGGTTAGAACTTCAGAACTGAAGGAAGTAAATATGTGACACTGGAGAAGATGTTTTGTATTTATTTCCCTGGAGAAGAAAAACTATGGGTTCGTTTAAAATTAACAAAAATCAGATGTAACCAGGGGAGAGCTACTGAATAACCTGACTGCTGACATGTATGAAAACCAGAAGACCAACAGAACAGGCAACATATACTGATGACCCTTGTACTTTGGAACAGCTTTGAGACATTCTGATACATGAAAATTTCTCCATATAAGACCTTAGCAAAGCATAGTTAAAAATTCTTGTTGGCTATAGTAGCATCAAGACTCATCATGCCATCCTTTATGATGGCATAAATACTAATTTATATTAGAGTTGGTTTACACAGTACAAAACAACTTATAAAAGAAATACATGTGCATTAGGTACTGTAAGAGAGAGAAAGCAGAGAAACATTAGCAGATTTTGCTCACCACACATTCTATACATATGCTAATAAGGAAACATAAATTACCTATGAAATTTTACATGTTTACAGACACTAATGAACATATAGAGACCCACAAGATTCACCCTTGGAGATGCTAAAAGGATGCTGAGATGTATTCTGACACACCCAACCTCACACTCTTGCATTTGCATTAATGGTTTCATCAAAATTTGTACCCAGTACAGCTTCAAAGCTGCTGACCCCTGTGGGTCCAGCCTCTCACACTATTTCAGTCAGGAGTTGTTTCAGTCTCTGAAAATTCTCACCACATAAATCCTGGCCAAAAAATATTGCAGCTAGCTATCTTAAGACTAGTCAATATTCTAAGTTTCTTTGGGCACCTGAAAAAAAGCTATACCCCACATCCACCCATCACAGAAGGAAGCAATTTCAAGATAGCTTTGCCTTATTTCTAAAAAAAGACAGTGGATGGTTTTGGTCTTTTGGTGGGTGAATTGTTAATGGTCTTGTTCAGAGAAGAAACAAGGTAGGGGAGGTTAAAATCAGGGGTATCTTTCTTTTTCTTTCCTCTTTCCTTCTTTTTCTCCTATTTAGCTTAAAGAAGGTGGAAGATGAAAGAAAAAGGCAAGTATATAACACAGATAAATTGTAGATTATTGAATCTACTTTTAGGTCCAAGAGTATGGATAAGTGTAATAATTTCATTTCGTCTAGACTTGGAATATTGATAAAATTTAAGGTTATATTTTGTCAAACATATATATATATATATATATATATATATATATATATATATATATATATATATATATATATACATATATATAAAACTTTTAACTCTCTTTGAAGGTATTGTACCTCTGTATTCTTAAAAATATGTGTTAAATTAGTTGCCTTCTCATGCCTGGTCTAGAGGGATTGGTTAAGGAAAATAAACCTCTTGCTTTTGAATCAATCTGCTTCTAAGTGTTTCACTTGGAGGCATCTTGAAGTAAGTACTATTGACTGAGGAAGAGGGTCTTACATTTGGGGGCTTCCAGGATTCAAGGAGATCCCCCAGGTGACCACTGACTAGACTGACTGGAGAGAAAAAGACCAAGCACAGAAACCAATGCCAACTTGTAAATTTTAGTCAGTGTTTGTCTCTCTGTGTTTTGCTCTCACTTTTGGCTCACAAGAACTGAGTCAGCTGGAAAGCTGGTGATGGAGACAGACTTGCCTTAATGCTATGATGCTTCATGCACCCAGAGGGAGTAGAGAGGACTCCTATATTTTGGAAATGGCAAGACTTAATATTGGCTGAAGCCCAGTCTTGCTATAACCTGGTTTCTGTGCCCTTGTCAGGGGAAAATATCTGTATAACCTGGTTTCTGTGCCCATGGCAGGGTTAAACTGTCTGGATGTTGTCTTTCTCTGTGTTTGTTGGTGTTGGTTATCTCATTCTGTGTTCTTGGACTTGGACTGACAGCATTGTTGGACATTGCACAGACAGAATCTACCCTCTTAAACATCCTAGTTAACCACTGGATAGAAGTTAGGGACAGAGGAATAAATTTCCCAGTAGTAGCAAACAAGGGCAAGATTGTTACTCTCTGCTTCTCTGAATGGCCCACGTTCAGAGTAGTGTTTTCACCAATAAGGACATTCAATTTGCATGTGATCAAAGCAGTAGAGGAAAGAGTCTTTAGACCATAATCCCTTGGTCACTCAGACCAAATATCATATATATATATATATATATGAAGAATCTTGTGGAGTACCCTCCTCCCCTCAAAGATAAGAGCCTTTCTTTACCCAAGACCCACCTCACAAGTTCTGGCTGGAAGGAAGAAAGAAATAGAGGACAAGGGATCCAAGACTTTTCAACAAAAGAATTTTTGCTCCAAGAATCTCCCTTCCTCCATATCTCCCTGCCCTTGCCCTATGGCCCCTCCAACAGCAGCACCAGCTCCATTATCCTCAGCCCATAGGAGATCAGGGTGTTGAAACCCCCTTTACTGCAGGAAGGAACAGTAGGAGACCCCCAACTTGCTAGTCCTTCCATGGGCACCCAAAGTCTGAGAACCACCTCCTCTGATATCAAGTGTGCTCTCCCACTGAGGGCATATGGGCCTCTGCATAAAGCCTATCAGACCATGCAACATTGGCCCTTTTCTTTGGCAGTCTTGTACAACTTGAAGGCTGAAAACCCCCTTCTTTGATATCCCCAAAGGCCTAATTAATCTCTTTGAGACTGTTTTATTTACTCATCAGCCCTCATGGGATTACATCCAACATCTCATGAGAGTGCTCTTCATGACCAAAGAGATAGCAAAGATAATGAAAGGAGCAAGAAAGAATTTTCCAGCAGTCCCAGGTGTACCTATGATTAATCAGGCTGTCATTGACAGCAGTTTTCTCACGACTAGACCTGACTTGGACTATAATACAGCAGAAGGTAAGAGGTACTTGAAGCTCTATTGCCAGGCTCCATTGGCAGGTCTCAAGGGGGTGAAATGAGGACCCACAAATTTGACCAGGATACATGAGATTAGACAGGGATCAGATGAATCATTTGCTGACTTTGTAGAGTGACTCATGGAGGCAATCTGTCAGTATACACCCTATGACCCCAGCAATAAGGGGTACTATGACTATGGCTTTTATAGATCAGGGTAGTAGAGATATCAGGAAAAATCTTCAGAGGTTAGACAGAAAAAAGGATAAGTCGTTGAGTTTATTGTTAGTCATTGGGTTTAGTGTATGTTGCTTAGAAAATCTACAATAAGAGGGAGTCAGAAGAAGAGAAGGAGCAAAGAAAAAGGACAAGGACAAAGGGGAGATGAAATAAAGAGTGACGGGAAAGAAAAGGAATTTACAGAGAATCTTGGATACATAAGTTAGGGAAAGCAGAGAAAAGAGACTCCACCCAAAGAGAGAAAAAACTGCTTGCTGGATCTTCCTATAGTACTATGTCCTATTTTCTGAGGGCACTGATTTCCATAGTGGTTGTACCAGAGTGCAATACCACCAACAATGGAGGAGTGTTACTCTTTCTCCACATCCTTGCCAGCATCTGCTGTCACCTGAATTTTTGATCTTAGCCATTCTGACTGGTGTGAAGATGAATCTCTGGGTTGTTTTGATTTGAATTTCCCTGATGATTAAGGATGCTAAAAAAATTTTTCAGGTACTTCTCAGCCATTCAATATTCCTCAGTTGAGAATTCTTTATTTTGCTCTGTAGCCCATTTTTTAATGGGGTTATTTGGTTTTCTGGAGTCCATGTTCTTGAGTTCTTTATATATATTGGATATTAGTCCCCTATCTAATTTAGGATAGGTAAAGATCCTTTCCCAATATGTTGGTGGCCTTTTTGTCTTATTGACAGTGTCTTTTTGCTTACAGAAGCTTTGCAATTTTATGAGGTCCCATTTATCATTTCTCGGACTTACAGAACAAGCCATTGCTATTCTGTTCAGGAATTTTTCCCCTGTGCCCGTAACTTCTAGGCTTTTCCCCACTTTCTCCTATATAAGTTTCAGTTTCTCTGGTGTTATGTGGAGTTCCTTGGTCCACATAGACTTGATGTTAGTACAAGGAAATAAGAATGGATCAATTCGCATTCTTCTACATGGTAACTGCCAGTTGTGCCAACATCATTTCTTAAAAATGCTGTCTTTTCTTCTGGATGGTTTTAGCTCCTTTTTCAAATTTTGGATCAAGTGACCATAGGTGTGTGGGTTCATATCTGGTTCTTCAATTCTGTTCTATTGATCGACCTGTCTGTCGCTGTACCAGTACCATGCAGTTTTTATCACAATTTCTCTGTAGTACAGCTTGAGGTGAGGCATGGTGATTACACCAGAGGTTCTTTTAATGTTGAGATTAGTTTCTGATATCCTAGGTTTTTTGTTATTCCAGATGAATTTGCAAATTGCTCTTTCTAGCTCTGTGAAAAATTGAGTTGGAATTTTGATGGGGATTGCATTGAATCTGTAGATTGTTTTTGGAAAGATAACCATATTTACTATATTGATCCTGTCAATCCATGAGCATGGGAGATCGTTCCATCTTCTGAGATCTTCTTTTTTTTTTCTTCAGCATCATGAAGTTCTTATCATACAGATCATTCAGTTCCTTAGAGTCACACCAAGTTATTTATATTATTTGTGACTATTGTGAAGGCTGTTTTTGCCACAATTTCTTTCTCTGCCTATTTATCCTTTGTGTTGAGAAAGGCCATTGATTTGGGTGAGTTAATTTTTATCCACCTACTGCACTGAAGCTGTTTATCAGGTTTAGGAGTTCTCTGGTGGAATTTTTAGGGTCGCTTATATAAACTATCATATCTGCAAAAAGTGATATTTTGACTTCTTCCTTTCCAATTTGTACCCCCTTGACCTCCTTTTGTTGTCTAATTGCTCTGGCTAGGACTTTGAGTACTATATTGAATAGGTAGGGAGAAAGTGGACAGCCTTGTTTAGTCTTTGATTTTAGTGGGATTGCTTCCAGCTTCTCCATTTACTTTGATGTTGGCTACTGGTTTGCTGTAGATTGCATTTATCATGTTTAGATATGGGCCTTGAATTCCTGATCTTTCCAAGACTTTTATCATGAATGGGTGTTGGATTTTGTCAAATGATTTCTCAGCATCTAATGAGATGATCATGTTTTTTTTTTTTCCTTTGAGTTTGCTAATAGAGTGGATTACATTGATGGATTTCCATATATTAAACCATCCTGGATCCCTGGGGATGAAGCCTACATGATCATGTTTGTTTTGATGTGTTCTTGGATTTGCTGAATGAGAATTTTATTGAGAATTTTTGCACCAATATTCATAAGGGAAATGGGTCTGAAGTTCTCTTTCTTTTTTGAGTTTATGTGGTTTAGGTATGAGAGTAATTGTGGATTCATAGAATGAATTGGGTAGAGTACCTTCTGTTTCTATTTTGTGGAATAGTTTGAGGAGAACTGGAATTAAGTCTTCTTTGAAGGTCTGATAGAATTCTGCACTAAACCCATTTGGTCCTGGTTGGTTTTTTTTTTTTTTTTTTTTTTTTTTTTTTTTTTTTTTTTTTTAGGTCATTAATCTGATCTTGATTTACCTTTGGTACCTGGTATGTAACTAGAAATTCGCCCATTTCATCCAGGTTTTCCATTTTTGTTGAGTATAGCCGATTGTAGTAGGATCTGATGGTGTTTTGGATTGCCTCAGGTTCTGTTGTTATGACTCCCTTTTCATTTTTGATTTTGTTAATTAGGATACTTTCCCTTTGTCCTCTAGTGTGTCTGGCTAAGGGTTTGTCTATCTTATTGATTTTCTCAAAGAACCAGCTTGTGGTTTGTTTGATTGTTTGAATAGTTCTTTTTGTTTCTACTTGGTTGATTTCAGCCCTGAGTTGGATTATTTCTTGCCTGCTACTCCTCTTGGGTCAATTTGCTTTGTTTTGTTCTAGAGCATTTAGGTGTGCTGTCAAGCTGCTAGTGTATGATTTCTCTAGTTTCTTTTTGGAGGCACTCAGAACTATGCATTTTCCTCTTAGGAATGCTTTCATTGTGTTCCATAAGTTTGGGTATGTTGTAGCTTCATTTTCATTAAACTCTAAAAAGTCTTTAATTTCTTTATTTCTTCCTTGACCAGGGTATGATTAAGTTGAGTGTTCTTCTGCTTCCACCTGAATGTAGGCTTTTTATTATGTATTAAAGATCAACCTTAGTCCGTGTTGATTTGATATGATGCATGGGATAATTTGAATATTTTTTATCTGTTGAGGCCTCTTTTTTGACCAATTATATGGTCGATTTTGGAGAAAGTTCCATGAGGTGCTGAGAAGAAGTATATCCTTTTATTTTAGGATAAAATGTTCTGTTGATATCTGTTAAATCCATTTGTTTCATAACTTCTGTTAGTTTCAATGTGTCTTTGTTTAGTTTCTGTTTCCAGGATTTGTCCATTGATGTGAGAAGGGTGTTGAAGTCTCCCACTATTATAGTGTGAGGTACAATGTGTGTTATGAGCTTTAATATAGTTTCTTTAATGAATGTGGCTACCCTTGCATTTGGAGCATAGATATTCAGAATTGAGATTTCATCTTGGAAGATTTTACCTTTGATGAGTATGAAGTGCCCCTCCTCATCTTTTCTGATAACTTTGGGTTGGAAGTTGATTTTATTCGATATTAGAATGGCTACTCTGGCTTGTTTCTTCAGGTCATTTGCTTGGAAAATGGTTTTCCAGCCTTTACATTGAGGTAGTGTCTGTCTTTGTCCCTGTGATGGGTTTCATGTAAGCATCAAAAATTTGGGTCATGTTTATGTAGCCAGTCTGTTTTTAGTCTAAGTCTTTTTATTGGGGAATTGAGTTAATTGATATTAATAGATATGTTGAAGGATTTCTTTCTTGCTTTTTCTAGAGCATAGTTTCAGCCCTTGTGTTGGTGTTTCCCATTATAGCCCTTTAAAGGCTGGATTTATGGAAAGGTATTGTGTGAATCTGGTTTTGTCATGGAATACTTTAGTTTCTCCATCTATGTTAATTGAGAGTTTTGCTGAGTATAGTAGCCTGGGCTGGCATTTGTGTTCTCTTAGGGTCTGTATAATGCCTGTCCAGGACCATCTGGCTTTCATAGTCTCTGGTTAAATGTCTGGAGTAATTCTAATAGTCCCTCCTTTATGTGTTACTTGACATTTTTTCCATTATTGATTTTAATATTCTATCTTTATTTAGTTCATTTGTTCTTCTGATTATTACGTGTTGGGAGGAATTTATTTTCTGATCCAGTCTATTTGGAGTTCTGTATGCTTTTTTCTATGTTCATTGGCATCTCTTTCTTTAGGTGGAGGAAGTCTTCTTCTATAATTTTGTTGAAAATATTTGCTGGCCCTTTAAGATGAAAATCTTCATTCTCATCTACACCTATTACCTTTAGGCTTGGTCTTCTCATTTTGTCCTGGATTTCCTGGATGTTTTGGGTTATGACCTTTTTACATTTTGCATTTTCTTTGATTTTTGTGTTCATGTTCTCTATGGAATCTTCTGCACCTGAGATTCTCCTTTCCATATCGTGTATTCTGTTGCTGATGCTCACATATGGTTCCTGATTTCTTTCCTAGAGTTTCTATCTCAAGAGTTGTCTCCCTTTGTGTTTTCGTCATTGTGTCTACTTCCATTTTTAGATCTTGGCTGGTTTTGTTCAATTCCATCCCCTGTATGTTTGTGTTTTTCTTTAATGAATTTTTGTGTTTTCTCTTTAAGTTCTTCTACCTGTTTAGCAGTGTTCTCCTGTATTTCTTTAAGTGAGTTATTAATTTCCTTCTTGATATTCTCTAACAGCATCATGTGATATGGTTTTAGATCCGAATCTTGTTTTTGTGTGTATTGGGGTATCCAGGATTCTCTGTGAGGTGTTCTGGGTTCTGGTGATGCCTCCACTGAGATCATGCTGAAGATTCAACTGTGAGTATTAATCATTGTCCAGGAATGATATCAGAAGAAAAGAGAATCAGTGGCACAGGACAATATCCAGGCAGATCAAGCAGCTAGAGAAGTGACTATACTAGAGCCTATTGTGGTTATGGGCCTGTAAGAAACAGGTGCTGGGAAAAGGGGCTGGATTAAGATTGACCTCAATTAGACTATACTGAAGAAGAAAGGACTCAGATTTCTAGCCAGCCTTCCAACTACTATATAGGGAAGGAAGGGTAGTGGCACACACAAGAAGGAAAATCTATATTCCACAGAAAACAAGCTGAGGACTTGACCAAATGCATAGAAGGACTCATTTATGGGATAAAAAGTTCATCCAAGCAGTCAAAGTATCTAAGTTATATGCAATGAACATTAGGTTTTTAGCCAGAGTGACAGTAGGACAGTGTAAAGTATATCAGAAAGTAAATGCATATGCAGCCAAGAGCAATCAGGACAAGAGACCTAGAGGTGAGCAGCCTGGGGTTTATTGGGAGGTCAATCTTACAGAAGTTAGGCCAAGAAAATATGGTTAAAATGCCTTATAGGATTTTTAGATGCTTTCTCTTGATTGGTTGAGGCTTTCCCCAAGAAGCAGGAAATAGCTACCATTGTAACTAAGGAGATATTAGAAAAAATTTCCTGAGGTTCAAAGTGCCCAAGATAATTGAATCAAACAATGTACCTGCTTTTGTCTCTAAGGTAAGTCAGGGACTGGGCAGAGATATTGGGGACTAAATGGAAGCTCCATTGAGCATAACATCCCCAGAGCTCAGGGCAGGTAGAGAGCATTAACAGAACCATGAAAGAAACCTTAACTAAATTGCCTTTGGAGACTGGTGCTGACTGTGTGGTGCTCCTTCCCCTGCCCCTGTTGCAAGTGTGGAACACCACCTACCTGACCCCTTTCAGGATCCTGTGTGGGGACCCACCCCCCTTGAACCTGGCTCTTGACTCTTACAGATTGACATTTGAGACTGACAAGGACCTTATGGCTCAATTGCAAGCCTACCAAATCAGCACCAGGAATTGTAGACTAAATTTAGTGCCCTTTATAATAGAACAGGTATCCCAGAGGTTCCACAAGAGTACTTTGCTGGAGATTGGGTATATATTAAGTGGCATCATGCTAAAAAACTTGGAAGCGGAGTGGAAAGGGCAGTTTCTGTTGTTGTTGGCCACCCAAACCACCATTATAATAGATTGAGTAACTTCCTGGGTTCATGCAACTCATGTCAGACAAGTACCTATGCCTGAAGCCAATTGGATAGCATCCAGACACCCAACCAACCCCCTTCTGCAAGGCCAAAGAAACCATGAGATGACTGTGGTGTATCTTCTGGTACTAAGCCTCAGCAATCCCCACAATGCAACCAAAGTGACTTTGTAAGTACTCTCAGCCACTTGGTATGTAGCTTGGTCCATTACCGAGGAACACCCACCTCATGTCTGGTGGCTGGACCTTGTCTTTGATCTCTGTAAGGTAGCAGTGGGCCTTGACTCCTGGCATATCTCACCCTAGAGACAGAGGGGGAGGGCTTACCAAATGTAGGAGATGAGGGATTCATGTATCTAAAAAGTATTCCTGAAGAAGCCTTGGAGGTTGTTGCTTAGAGTGCAAACACCAGAAGTCAAGATGTGTTGTCTGACAAACCCTCTTATAAATGTGTGCCCATAGATGGGAGAAGCCAGGAGCAGGCCCATAAGTGTTGAGGGGCCAGCCAATTCTTCTGTGTACCTGGGTGTGTGAAACATAGGGAAGCACATATGGGAGACTATTCTGAAGGTACTTAAGGATTCAATAGCCAAGGTGAGAGAAAGACTAGTTAAGCAAGAGTGAGAAAGAGAATAGTGTCAGAGAGGGTTTGAGTCTTAGTTTAACTCCTCCCCTTGGTTAACTAACCTCATAGCCAAATTGTTAGGAACCCTAATTGTTCTCCTGCTATTGTTGACATTTGGATCCTGTATATTCAACAAGCTTATAGCCTTCACAAAAGAGAGAATAGGGGCAGTGCAGCTGATGATCCTGCCCCAACAATATGAGACCCTGAAGATACGACATGAAGAATTTGAGTTAGTTACCTAACACCCCTGGGCCTAGTTCCAGGATTGATCTTGTACAAGAGAAAGGGGAGAATGAGGGACCCTTAGGTGCCATAGACTACCCCAGTTGGGTATGGTGGTCCCTGGAATGAGGATCCTTGAAGCTAGGTGGGTAAGGATTCGGTGGTGACAAACAGAAACAAACACAGAGGCAGTTTGAATCTGAGTGTATTCTGCAGCTCTCAAGCAGGGTGTTTTATACATTAAAAAACCAAACATTACACCTCTTAGAAACTATACCCAGTGAAACAATCACCAATACCAACAAACATTACTTGGCACAGTAAAGCACAAAAATCACCCAAGCATTACAATTCTAAAATTGTGTATTCAGTGAATCACAAACAGGATAGGTAACATCATTATAAATCATCAAAATATAACAATTCTAAAAGGATGTATTCAGTGGGGGCTGTCATCCAAGGCTAATGGCATATTTCCAGGAGCAGGTTAATAAACCTTTAATGATCAGTGCTCTTAACCACTGAACTAATTTCCATGCTCAATTATTATTTAACATCTAGTGCCTGATTTTTTTGTAATCTTCAATGTTCAAATTTAAACTATTTTAATTCTTTCTAATTAAGGCTTTCTTTACCATATACCAAAATCTACCTCCAATGACACACGTGTACCCATATGAAATTTTATTGTTGGGAAAGTTATTATCATAATAGTTTTGTAAATGATTTAGAAAGTAAAGCATTGGTTTCCCTGAGGATAAGGTCATGTTAGTGTCCCCATATCTAGGAATGGTTTTTTACCCATTATTCTCACTTTTAAGATCTTGGTCTAAGCTACCAGGAACATGTAAATAAAAAAGGAATAAGATAAAATAAAACAGATAGTTTGCCATGAGTACTATGGCTCAATATTTTTTCTCTGGCGAAGAGTTCCACAACTGGTTCCAGGAGGCCTCCTCCTTTTCAAGTCAATTGCCTCAGTCTGTGGAACTTGTCACACAGATCCTACTTGAGGTAGTATGGCACTAAGGTCTTTTTTCCAGTCTTACACCCTCGTTACAGCTTCCTCCCACACCTGGGGTCAGACTTAGCCAAGTTCCATTCTCCACCCACAGGAACATTCTTGAGTTAAAATTCTCAGAATGTACTGGCTGATAGTTACCTGACCCACTGGAAAGTCCCAGATAGAGTTTAAATACATGTCATACTTGCTAGCCAATAGATATAAAGGTCAATATGCTTACCCAATAAGTTTGAATTGTAAACTTGCTCATATAACCTGTGCCCTAAAATGTATAAAAACTTATAATAGCCATTTGATGTTGCCTTCTTGTCCCTCACCCAGAGGGACTGATTGAGAGTTGTGTTAAATTAAAGTACCTTGATGGGAGGTAGCTGTGAGGGGAGAAGGCTGGTCCTGCTGGGCTCTCTGGGCCTGAGGAGAATGGTGAGTGTCTGTGACCCTTGAAGAACCACACCAAGCTGGGAGTAATGTCAAGGCAGGAACTCCTTTAAGGTGGCATTTTGCTTATATAGAGAGGACAAGGAGGTGGGATTAGTGGTATGGGGTGAGATGACATATGGGGTGATATGAGTTGATGACAGCAGAAGCAATCTCACTCAGGTTGGTAGGACATGCCGAGTCATTCTCAAGTGAATGATAGATCTCAAAATAGAGCCAGGCTTGGATTTGTCCTCAAGGCCCAAACCAAGGACAAACAACCCTTAAAGAAAAAAAATACCAAACAAGAACAAAAATAAACAAAGTTGCCCTTACTTCAAGTTCAGAGAGAATCCTATCCAAACTGGGAACACTGGATGCATGGACCTTTACTGCCAAGCTTTGCAATGACAAGATAGGCAACTCTTTCAATATTCCAGCTTCATCAAAACTCTGTCATTTCCCAGGAAGTAATGCAGAAGATAGATGTTCCCATGAATCAGAGAATTTTTGGGCACTTGTCCAGGCAGTCAGATGCCTCTGTCATTTCTGTAGCTTTGGAAGTTGCTTGCTCTGCTCATCCTGCATACTCAGGTAATATTTTCTCCCCTCAGGCCTTTGATAGGGTTGAAGAGTAGATAGATATAGTCTCACATTTAAACCTAAATTGCTTAGGATTGAGAGATTATGTTTAGATCTAAGAAGATATTTCTAAGTTATAAATACATATTTTGAAAGAAGAGGATTTAAGAAGTCTAAACTCTTCCAAGCTCTTACACAACATCTGACAGAATTCTTAATACCAAATGAATCTTCTAGCCCAAAGTTCCAAAGTCCTTCCACAGTCCTCCCCAAAATGTGATCAGGTTGTCACAGGAATACCCCACTATGCTGGTACCAATTTGTCTTAGTCAGGGTTTCTATTCCTGCACAAAAATCATGACCAAGAAACAAGTTGGGGAGGAAAGTGTTTATTCGGCTTACACTTCCATACTGCTGTTCATCACCAAGGAAGTCAGAACTGAAACTCAAGCAGGTCAGAAAGCAGGAGCTGATGCAGAGGTCATGGAGGGATGTTCTATACTGGCTTGCTTCCCCTGGCTTGCTCAGTCTGCTCTCTTATAGAACCAAGGCTACCAGCCCAGAGTTGGTCCCACCCACAAGGGGCCTTTCCCCCTTGATCACTAATTGAGAAAATGCCTTACAGTTGGACCTTGTGGAGACAATTCCTCAACTGAAGCTCCTTTCTCTGTGATAACTTTAGCTGTGTTAAGTTGACACAAAACTAGACAGTACAAAGAGACCTGTATAATTTCACCATGAGGTAGCTATGACTTAGCAGACATGATGAAACTCATGAACCAGAGAGATCCTGTGTAAGAACACATATTAAGGGTCCTGTCTTGTCATATGAACAACTCAAAACCTGCCTAACTGAGGCTTGCAGTGTGTTAACAAAAATATCTGATCTCTGTTCCTTTTTTACAATCTAAATTTGGCTAACACAGGGAGAAATTGCTGATTATTTATTTGGAGGCAAAAGAGAGGGTAGAAATTCCTCAAAAAATACTATTGCAGACATCCATGTAAGTAATATGCATATTTTAATGCATACCCACATAGGCTCTCCCATTGAAATGTTTGGTCATTAGGGAGAGTTGCTGCTTGAGAGAGGTTTGAGGTTGAACCTGTGGCAGTCCTTCTAACATTGGAGGAAGTGTCACTGGTGGTGGACCTTGAGGTTTCAAAATCTCAAGTCAGGTCCAGTGTCTCTTCCTGTTGCATATTGATTAGGATTAGAAACTCTCATTTACTTTTCCAGCATTCTGCCTGCAAGTGTCCATGCCAACCACTATGATTATGGACTAAAGCTCTGAAACTATAAGCCAGTCCCAATTAATGCTTTCCTTTATAAGAGTTGACATTTTCACAGCATGCTGTGTCTTTACCACAAGAGAACATTTTGTAAGACCGGTACTATAAGTGTTTTCTTCTAGGAATAAAAGAAAATTTCTAGAAATGGTAATCAGAAAAAACATTTTTTTTTTTTTTTGTTTTGTGGGTTTTTTTTTTTTCTTGTTTGTTTTTGTTATTTGTTTTGTTTTGAATTGTTTTTTGGAGGATATTTTCAACATAAATTCATCTGAAATGGAAAATCTAAAAAGTTACAGATATAAACAATGTGTATGATAAGTAAAACTACATTTCTTATAACAATTGTGGCCATAAATTTTTCAAATATGCAGACAGCTGTATTGTGCATGCACCTGTATTTGTGAGTCCAGCTCCAGGTATCCTTCATATCATACATAAAACTGTAGATTTACTATTATCCGTGAAAGATTGTGGATGTTTTTGGTGTCCTCTCACCTAACCATTTTCTTGGTCTTTGCTTACATTAATTTTTTTTTTTTTTTTGAGTCAAAGAAAGAATCCTACAGAAAATGTGAAGGTAATTCCCTTTCCTGTGTTTCAGGAACATCAGCGATTTTCATTGCACCCAATTTGGTCATCACAGAACACAAATCTGCCATTGATAAGCCACACTTGTCTCAAATCTTTAAATCTTCCAGAAGAGTTAAGAACCCAAATTGACTCTTTAGAAACAGAAGTAAATAACATTAGAACTTTGAAAATCCCATTTTCTCACTCTCATCTGTTAATTTTTATTTTATAGCTTGATTCCAACTATAGGCAAAAAGGGGGGAAATGGAGTTATTAACTACAGGGAGATGTATAAGGACATTCGTGATTATCACAAGAGGATCTACACTAAACCCAGAACAATCAACATAAACATAGCTGCAGGATTTCCCACCACAGTAGCAGGATTTGTCTCCCATCACATTAGCCCAGGCTGGTTCCTCTGCAGGTAGATGGTGAATGACAAACACACATAAGAAGAAAATTGGGCGAAAGTAGCTACTGAAAGTAAGGGTCTTTGGTTGCTGGAGCATCCATGCATAACTCTTAGAAGCCCAGACAAGGACAACAGTCAGGAGGCTGCACTGTTTATGCTCTTGTGTCCTTGGTGGCTCTGTGGATTTATATTGCTGTGGTGCACTACAACTCAAGATTACTTGGTGAGGGATTGAGGTTAACTTTTCCTCAGAGCAATAGGCACTGGTATAGGGTACCCATAGCCAGGTTGTTCAACCCATATTTGGGCACATATGGGAAAAAGTAATTGGATATCTTATTTAAACAAAGTGTAGCTGATCTTTGATTCTTTATGAGTTCTTTCTTCCATGCTTGTTTACACTTTCAACCCTCTAACACTACATAGGAAGAAAAAAAAAATGATAGTTAGAAAGAGAAAGTGAGAGAAAAAGAGAGAGAAACCTAGAGAGACAGAGACAGAGGGAGAAAAGAAGAGAGTGTTCTGAATCTAATATCTAATTTCTTATTTTGTTGTTTCATATCTGAGCAATAAAATTAACAATCATCAATCAATCCAACTGAAAGACCAAGACTCAGCACCAACATAAATGTCCATCACCAAACACTGCCTCTGAAGAACATTGCATTTATTCACCCCCCCTGAGAAGGCCCCTGAATTCCAAATGTCACAGAACTGCAAAAGCTCTCTGCAGCTGGTGAAAACATGTTCCTGCTAGATGATAAGGGAAATGATGGCCAGTTGCTGTGGAAAATCTGAAGCAGCTCCACATCTGGCATTAACTTAAAGCACACCCTCATAATATTTCTGTGTGTTTTAAAGAAACTAAAATTCCAAAATTCTCATTTAAATGAAGTTGAAAAGAAGATTCAAGATATTTGGGAGAGAATTTTTGAAATCTGAAAGAATATGAGGGTGACTATGATCATGATACACTATTTATCAATATAAATATTTTAAAAATATAGTACCCCTTCAGTAAGGATCACATTCTAGCCTACAAATTGGCAAATTCTTCTTTTTCTAGTGATGAGATTTTCAAACTAATTTCTAATTATATTTTGATATTCACTGGCTTTATTACTCACTGTTGAATTATCTGGAAGAGACAAAAAATCCAAGGCAATTATTATAAGACAAACTCCATAATTGGGATTTGGTTACATTTTTCAGAGATTTCGTCCACTATAATAATGACAGCATTGCAGCTGGCAAGGAGCTTGGGAAATAGTTAAGATCTACATGCTGGTTCTTAGGCAGAGAGAGAATGAGAGAGCAAGAGAGGAAAAGAACAAGAGTCAGAAAGAAAGTGAGAGACAGAGAGAGAGAGAGAGAAAGAGAGAGAGAGAGAGAGAGAGAGAGAGAGAGAGAGAGAGAGAGAGAGAGAGAGAGAGAGGAGTGAAGGAGGGAGGGGGAAAAGAAATGGGGAGAGGGAAAGGGAGAGACTACCAAGGCTCACAAAGGTGGTGATTAGAAGGTGATTGGAAGAGAACGAGATCTTACAGATGAAAGATTTACAAGTAGAAACCATGGGTCATAGGATCATGTATATTGCAAGTAGTAGAAATGATTATTTAGTAAGAATTAAAAACTATGTTTCCATATCTCTGTGTTTTAGTGCTCAGAACAAAATGAATGTAAACTCATATGTGGGACTTATTTTTACTCTGAAGCTGTGCTATTGACATGCAATTTATAAATTGTAGAAACAAGAATTGACTGGGAAAATAATGTGATCCAAGTGTAGGATTTTTAATATTAAACTGGAAATTGAAATGTAGCACTTGAATACAGAGGCCAGTCGTTTCTGGGACAGGCAAGAGCCAGAGAGCCTCTGAGTCGGCGCCATCTTTGGTTCCAGACAACCGGCCACCTTCCTGGTGAGAGCACAGGGGTCCGCCCGGCCCTACAGGTTTCTGCCTCAGGCTCCAGCAGGAGCCACCTTCGTTCCAGGACTCCTAGGAGGGCACAGCAGTTTCAGGGACAGGCGAGAGCCAGAGAGCTTCGGAGGCAGCACCATCTTCGGCTCCAGACAACCGGCCACCTTCCTGGCCAAAGCAACACAGCTTCTGGGAAAGATCCTGTTTTGGGCCTTCATCTTCAGCCAGGAGGAGGTCCAAACACCAGATAACTGCGCACCTTCCCTGAAAGAGGAGAGCTTGCCTGCAGAGACTGCTCTGAACACTGAAACTCAGAGGAAAGAGCTAGTCTCCCACGTCTGCTGATAGAGGGTAACAAAATCACCAGATGAACAATCTCTACACAAAGACAACTATAACAACTAACTCCAGAGATTGCGAGATGGCGAAAGGGAAACTTAAAAATCCTAGTAACAGAAACCAGGACCACTCACCATCATCAGAACCCAGAACGCACACTTCGCCCAGTCCAGGGCACCCTAACACATGAAAAGGTAGAACTGGATTTAAAAGCATATCTCATGATGATGGTAGAGGACATGAAGAAGGAATTTAATAACTCACTTAAATAAATACAGGAGAACACTGCTAAAGAGTTACAAGTCCTTAAAGAAAAACAGGAAAACAAAATCAAACAGGTAGAAGTCCTTACAGAAAAAGAGGAAAAAACATACAATCAGGTGATGGAAATGAACAAAACCATACTAGACCTAAAAAGGGAAGTAAACACAATAAAGAAAACCCAAAGTGAGGCAACGCTGGAGATAGAAACCCTAGGAAAGAAATCTGGAACCATAGATGCCAGGATCAGCAACAGAATACAATAGATGGAAGAGAGAATCTCAGGTGCAGAAGATTCCATAGAGAACATCAGCACAACAATCAAAGAAAATGGAAAATGCAAAAAGATGCTAACTCAAAACATCCAGGAAATCCAGGACACATGGGAAGACCAAACCTATGGATAATAGGAGTGGATGAGAATGAAGACTTTCAACTCAAAGGACCAGCAAACATCTTCAACAAAATTATTGAAGAAAACTTCCCAAATCTAAAGAAAGAGATGCCCATGAACATACAAGAAGCCTACAGAACTCCAAATAGACTGGACCAGAAAAGAAATTCCTCCCGACAAATAATAATCAGAACATCAAATGTACTAAATAAAGATAGAATACTAAAAGCAGTAAGGGAAAAAGATCAAGTAACATATAAAGGCAAGCCTATCAGAATTACACCAGATTTTTCATCAGAGACTATGAAAGCCAGAAGAGCCTGGACAGATGTTATACAGACACTAAGAGAACACAAATTCCAGCCCAGGCTACTATACCCAGCCAAACTCTCAATTACCATAGATGGAGAAACCAAAGTATTCCACAACAAAACTAAATTCACCCATTATCTCTTCACGAATCCAGCCCTTCAAAGGATAATAACAGAAAAAATCCAATACAAGGACGAAAACCATGCCCTAGAACAAACAAGAAGATAATCCCTCAACATAACTGAAAGAAGACAGCGACAAGAACAGAATGCCAACTTTAACAACAAAAAATAACAGGAAGCAACAATTACTTTTCCTTAATAAATCTTAATATCAATGGTCTCAACTCCCCAATAAAAAGACATAGACTAACAAACTGGCTACCCAAACAAGACCCAACATTTTGCTGCTTACAGGGAACTCATCTCGGAGAAAAAGATAGACACTACCTCAGAATGAAAGGCTGGAAAACAATTTTCCAAGCAAATGGTATGAAGAAACAAGCTGGAGTAGCCATCCTAATATCTGATAAGATTGACTTCCAACCCAAAATAATCCAAAAAGACAAGGAGGGGCACTTCATACTCATCAAAGATAAACTCCTCCAAGAGGAACTCTCAATTCTGAATATCTATGCTCCAAATACAAGGGCGGCCACATTCATTAAAGAAACTTAAGTAAATCTCAAAGCACACATTGCAATTCACATAATAATATTGGAAGACTTCAACACACCACTTTCACCAATGGACAGATCATGGAAACAGAAACTAAACAGGGACACACTGAAACTAACAGAAGTGATGAAACAAATGGACTTAACAGATATCTACAGAACATTTTATCCTAAAACAAAAGGATATACCTTCTTCTCAGCACCTCATGGTACCTTCTCCAAAATTGACCATATAATTGGTCACAAAACAAGCCTCAAGATATACAAAAATTTTGAAATTGTCCCATGCACCCTATCAGATCACCATGGACTAAGGCTGATCTTCAATAACAAAATAAATAATAGAAATCCAACATTCACGTGGAAACTGAACAACACTCTTCTCAATGATACCTTGGTCAAGGAAGGAATAAAGAAAGTAATTAAGCACTTTTTGGTGTTTAATGAAAATGAAGCCACAACATTCCCAAACTTATGGGACACAGTGAAAGCATTCCTAAGAGGAAAACTCATAGCTCTGAGTGCCTCCAAAAAGAAACTAGAGAGAGCACACATTAACAGCTTGACAACACACCTAAAAGATCTAGAAGAAAAGGCAGCAAATTCACCCAAGAGGAGAAGAAGGCAGGAAATAATCAAACTCAGGGGTGAACTTAACCAAGTGGAAACAAGAAGAACTATTCAAAGAATCAACCAATCAAGGAGCTGGTTCTTTGAGAAAATCAACAAGATAGATAAACCCTTAGCCAGACTCACTAGAGGGCACAGGGAAAGCATCCTAATTAACAAAATCAGAAATGAAAAGGGAGACATAACAACAGATCCTGAAGAAATCCAAAACACCATGAGATCCTTCTACAAAAGGCTTTACTCAACAAAACTGGAAAATCTGGATGAAATGGACAAGTTTCTAGACAGATACCAGGTACCAAAGCTAAATCAAGGACAGGTTAATGATCTCAACAGTCTTATATCCCCTAAAGAAATAGAAGGAGTAATTAATAGTCTCCCAGCCAAAAAAAATCACAGGACCAGACGGGTTTAGTACAGAGTTCTATTAGACCTTCAAAGAAGACCTAATTCCAGTTCTTCACAAACTATTCCACAAAATAGAAACAAAACGTCCTCTACCCAACTCATTCTATGAAGCCACGATTACTCTGATACCTAAACCACAAAAAGACCCAACAAAGATAGAGGACTTCAGACCAATTTCCCTTATGAATATCGATGCAAAAATCTTCAATAAAATTCTTGCTAACCGAATCCAAGAACACATCAAAACAATCATCCATCCTGACCAAGTAGGTTTCATCCCAGGGATGCAGGGATGGTTCAATATAGGGAAATAGATCAATGTAATCCAGTATATAAACAAATTCAAAGACAAAAAACACATGATCGTCTCATTAGATGCTGAGAAAGCATTTGACAAAATCCAACATCCATTCACGATAAAAGTCTTGGGAAGATCAGGAATTCAAGGTCCATACCGAAACATGATAAAAGCAATCTACAGCAAACCAATAGCCAACATCAAAGTAAATGGTGAGAAGGTGGCAGCAATCCCACTAAAATCAGGGACTAGACAAGGCTGTCCACTCTCTCACCCTACCTATTCAACATTGTATTTTAAGTCCTAGCCAGAGCAATTAGACAATAAAAGGAGATCAAGGGGATACAAATTTGCAAGGAAGAAGTCAAAATATCACTTTTTGCAGATGATATGATAGTATATATAAGTGACCCTAAAAATTCCACAAGAGAACTCCTAAGCCTGATAAACAGCTTCAATAAAGTAGCTGGATATAAAATTAACTCAAACAAGTCAATGGCCTTTCTGTACACAAAGGATAAACAGGCTGAGAAAGAAATTAGGGAAACATCACCCTTCTCAATAGTCACAAATAATATAAAATACCTTGGCGTTACTCTAACTAAGTAAGTGAAAGATCTGTATGATAAGAACTTCAAGTCTCTAAAGAAAGAAATTAAAGAAGATCTCAAAGATGGAAACATCTCCCATGCTCATGGATTGGCAGGATCAACATTGTAAAAATGACCATTTTGCCAAAAGCAATCTACAGATTCAATGCAATCCCCATCAAAATTCCAACTCAATTGTTCAACGAATTAGAAAGGGCAATAGGCAGATTCTTCTTGAATAACAAAAAACCTAGGATAGCAAAATCTCTTCTCAAGGATAAAAGAACCTCTGGTGGAATCACCATGCCGGACCTAAAACTGTACTAGAGAGCAATTGTGATCAAAACTGCATGGTACTGGTATAGTGACAGACAAGTAGACCATTGGAGCAGAATTGAAGACCCAGAGATGAATCCACACACCTATGGTCACTTGATCTTTGACAAGGGAGCTAAAACCATCCAGTGGAAAAAAGACAGCATTTTCAACAAATGGTTCTGGCGCAACTGGCAGTTATCATGTAGAAGAATGAGAATTGATCCATTTCTATCTTCTTGTACAAATCTAAGTGGATTAAGGAACTCCACATAAAACCAGAGACACTGAAACTTATAGAGGAGAAAGTAGGGAAAAGCCTCAAAGATATGGGTACAGGGGAAATATTCCTGAATAGAACAGCAATGGCTTGTGCTGTAAGATCAAGAATCGATAAATGGGACCTCATAAAATTGCAAAGCTTCTGCAAGGCAAAAGACACCGTCAATAAGACAAAAAGGCCACCAACAGATTGGGAAAGGATCTTTACCTATCCCAAATCAGATAGGGGACTAATATCCAATATATATAAAGAACTCAAGAAGGTGGACTCCAGAAAATCAAATAACCCCATTAAAAATGGGGCTCAGAGCTGAACAAAGAATTCTCACCTGAGGAATACCGAATGGCAGAGAAGCACCTGAAAAAATGTTCAACATACTTATTCATCAGGGAAATGCAAATCAAAACAACCCTGAGATTCCACCTCATACCAGTCAGAATGGCTAAGGTAAAAAACTCAGGTGACAGCAGATGCTGGCGAGGATGTGGAGAAAGGGGAACACTCCTCCATTGTTGATGTGATTGCAAGCTTGTACAAGCACTCTGGAAATCAGTCTGGCGGTTCCTCAGAAAATTGGACATAGTACTACCGGAGGATCCCGCAATACCTCTCCTGGGCATATATCCAGAAGATGTCCCAAACGGTAAGAAGAACATATGCTCCACTATGTTCATAGCAGCCTTGTTTATTATAGCCAGAAACTGGAAAGAACCCAGATGCCCCTCAACAGAGGAATGGATATAGAAAATGTGGTACATTTACACAATGGAATACTAGTCAGTTATTAAAAAATGAATTTATGAAATTCCTAGGCAAATGGATGGACCTGGAGGGTATCATCCTGAGTGAAGTAACCCAATCACAAAAGAATTCATACAATATGTCCTCACTGATAAGTGGATATTAGCCCAGAAACTTAGGATACTCAAGATATAAGATATAACTTGCCAAACGCATGAAATTCAAGAACAAAGACCAAAGTGTGGACACTTTACCCTTTCTTAGAAATGGGAACAAAACACCCATAGAAGGAGTTACAGAGACAAATTTGGAGCTGTGACAAAAGGATGAACCATCTAGTGATTGCCATATGCAGGGATCCATCCCATAATCAGCTTCCAAATGCTGACACCATTGCATACACTAGCAAGATTTTGCTGATAGGACCCAGATATAGCACTCTCTTGTGAGACTATGCCGGGGCCTAGCAAACACAGAAGTGGATGATCACAGTCAGCTATTGGATGGGTCACACGGCCCTCAATGGAGGAGCTAGAGAAATTACCCAAGGAGCTAAAGGGAACTGCAACCCTATAGGTGGAACAACAATATGAACTAACCAGTAACCGGGAGCTCTTGTCTTTAGCTGCATATGTATCAAAAGATGGCCTAGTTGGCCATCACTGCAAAGAGAGGCCCATTGGACTTGCAAACTTTATATGCCCCAGTACAGGGGAACACGAGGGCCAAAAAGGGGGAGTGGGTGGGTAGGGGATTGGGGGGGTGGGTATGGGGGACTTTTGGGATAGCATTGAAAATGTAAACGAGGAAAATACCTAATTTAAAAAAAAAAGAAAGAAAGGTAGCACTTAGATTTTGTTCCTATATAAATATGAAAATAATACTGGTCAATATTAATTTCCTTGGAACATTTCATGAACATGATTCACTTTTGTGGGTACAATCTCACCAAACCAGCTTGCTCTGATTGACTGTTTCTGTTTGTCAACAATTCAGAAACATTTATATTACACTCTAGTCAATCCTAATCCCATGGATTAAAATGAAGCAATTTCAAACACATATAAATACTGCCACCCAGTCTGCCAAAGTATAATGAAAATGAAATAAAAGAGTGAATTAATAGGTTCATCAAACATTGTGCAAACTGAAATGCCTATGAGCCTCTTTAGTTCATCATTTCACGAGCAGCTGAACAACTCTATTCTTCTGTTCCATAAGAAAGTGTAGATTCTCGAAGATGAAATTTCTTCTTGCTCTAGCCGGTTTGATTTCTGCTGCTGGAAACAGGTACATGGATGGGCTAACAGGGAGTTATGCAGGAAGAAATTTTGCTGTGGTGAAATTGTCAGTTTGATCAATCAGTGTGATTCTATGAATATATTGGTTCCTTTTTGGTTTATGTACTTGTAATATGTCCCATGTCTTAAAACATTTTTTGTTTTAGTTTAAGGTTATAATTACTTCATTTCAGCTTCATACATTGCCTAATATTGTTTTACCTGGGTAAAATGTATGAAAATTATCTAATATTAATGGCATGTTTTTAACTTTGCATAATTAACTTTATTTACATATTTTAAGTCAATATGCATTTGCATTAATTTTTTATTATTCTACATGAATTATAAGTATAATAGAAACAAAATCAATTTGATATCTGAGGGGCAAAGGCAAATATAATGTATATTTGAGAAACAGATTTATCTCCTGTAGAATCATTGTTCTATTGTAAATATGTGAGATATTAATATTAATCATAATGCATAAATATTTTCAAAATAGGGAATCATTTGAAGTTTAATTATGCACGCTTGCGTGTTTGTGTGTTTGTCTGTGTGTATGTGTGCTTTAACTACAGGTTTTAAATGAAATGCAGCAAAAATGTAGAACTCAGGGCCAAAGCCGCACAATGGGTACAATTTCTGATCTGAGTGATTTTTAAAAGGAATATTGGTCCTTAAGCCTTGCCATACAAAGTCTTTTGACATCAAAATGAGATTGCTTCTTTTATTCAAAATGAAGGCATTTAGTATATAGATTTTTATTTCATTTTTTAAGATTACTTTTTTATGTTGATGTAGCTTCCTAACTACAACCTATAATTTGTATTTGCACTTTTTTCCTTCATGATATTTTGCATGATATAAAATATTATTATGTATATGTCTATATGTTTTCTAATAAGGTCTTAGACAATTATAAGGTAAAACAGAAATACACCATTATGTTGTTAGCATATATTTAAATTTTTTTTACCACAACATTAAATAATTTCTATTTCATTACTTGAATAATGCAGAGTCATGAGCATGATGTTCTATGTCAGGTAAGAAAACTTATTTTGGTAGAAAAAACAGTTTGTTGAAATGGGATTCAAAGCATTACAGTATGTTTCTGGAGATGAGAAGAGGATTGGAATTTAATAGAAATTTGAAATTAGGTTTAGCTGCAAGTGACTACATCTAAAATATATTAAAATTGAGCTTTCACACCTTGATATTTTAATTTTTCTTTATATTAAAATCATGAAAGTACAAACACGGTAAAAACACATCATGTTATGGAACTGAGGTTAAGTAAAAGTAAAATATTAATAAATGTGAATATGAGTAAAGGAAAATCTGACATCAGATGTAATAAAATTAGAATTATAACCTCACTGTGAAGAATGCTCCTCATCTTGCAAACCAACCTGTTAGCTGTATAACATCATTGTGTCAACGAGGTCACTTGCTTCCCTTTGGTGACTTGAGAAATCCTGTCAATTTAGGGTCTGAGCCCCATTCCCATCCATTATTCTTGGTTCACACAGGAAGTTGGTCCATTCCCAACAGGAATCATAGACTGAAAAGATGATTAATAAAGATATTTACAAAGCAAAGAATAGCACCATAGAAGAAAGGAGTGAGGCCAGGAATGTGTCTCAGTTCCACAAGATATGCTTTCTTGGGTGTGAGGGGGTGACAAATAGACTTGTGATGATAAATATGAATTAAGGGGTGTTTATCATTTAATATGCATTGTTTGGGACAAATTGGACTTGCCAACAACACACAGTTTGGGCTGATAAATCTGCATGGAAGAATTGCTCAATCAACTGTGAGTTCGTGATTGACTTAATACATGGTCCATTGTGCACAATTTGCAGTGCATTTCTTACTAAGAAAGTGTCCCAAAATAAACGGGACTCCTGGCATCCCTGGGATCTCGAAATTGCGTGATTGAGTTTATCATTCCCGCAAAATCTAATTTTATCCATCACATGTGGGGGGAACAGCACAAAGTGAGTATAATATTAATTATATTTTTTCTACAAGTATGGGGGCGTAATGCACTTATGAATGGGAGTTGCTATGTGGGACAAAAAAAAGCCAAAAATCAAACAAATAAACACAAATTTTACTAAAGTTGGTCAAATACAGACATACACTTGATTTTTTAATTTCATGTTCCATGGGAAAATGTTTCCCTGATTCAATAATTTAATACAGAAAAGGTAATAGATTGTTCTATGCTAATAATAAAGAGGTTAATATGGAAAAATTATATTGTTTTAAAAATAACATTATTAAAAATATGTTATATCTAGGTAATATATGGACTTAAAGGTTATATTTATGAATAAACATTATTTATTACTTACATTATTATTTAAATAAATATAAACAATTAGTATAGTATAAAATAGAGTATAGTTATGATAATTATGAACATATGGTTATAGTCATTAAGAAATATTTTCATGAATTTGAAACAGAGTGTGGATGGTTACACACTTAAGTTTTATGGAGTAAAGGGAAGTTTCAAATTTTATAAAAATATTAAAATCTCAAAACTGAACAATAAGGAAGTTAATAAATAAATAGGAAACTATCATTCATTTATTAACAAGCTCATTGTACTCTTTTATTGTGATACAATTTGTCTCAAACTCCACCAGCAAAATCCAAGCAGGGTTTGTCAATGATTTGAATTACTTCCAGAGTCTGACAGAAGCACTGTGTGTGAATCTTTTTTATATTGGATATTTTATTTATTTACATTTCCAATGTTATGCCCTTTCCAGGTTTCCCCTCTGGAAATCCCCTATCTTATCCTTCCTCCCCCGATCTCACCCACCCACACCACCTCAGCACCCCGGCCTTCCCTTACACTGGGGAATCAAGCCTTACCTGGACAAAGGGCCTCTCTTCCTAGTGAGGTCCAACAAGGTCATCCTATGCTTCATATGAGGCTGGAGACATGGGTTTGTCCAGGTATAATCTTTGTTGGTATAGTCCCTGGGAGCTCTAGTGAGTCTGGTTTGTTGATAGTGTTGTTCTTACGTGATTGCAAATCCTGTCAACTCCTTTAGTCCTTTCTCTAACTCCTCCTTTGGGGACCCAGAGCTCAGTCCAATGGTTGGCTGTGAGCATCTCCCTCTGTATTTGTCAGCTGGAAGACAGCTTCTCAGGAGACAGCTATATCAGTCTCTTGTCAACAAGCTCTTTTTGGCATCCACAGTAGTATCTGTGTTTGATGGGATGGATCCCCAGGTGAAGTAGTCCATGGATGGCCTTTCCTTCAGTCTCTGCTTCAAGCTTTGTCTCCATATTTTCTTCTTTATGTATTTTGTTTCCCTTCCTAAAAAGGACGGAAAGAAACATCCATTTTTGGTCTTCCTTTTTCTTGAGCTTCTTCTGGTATGTGAATTTTATCTTGGGTATTCTGAGCTTTTGGTCTAATATCCACTTATCAGTGAGTGCATACCATGTGTGTTCTTTTGTGACTGAGTTACCTTGCTCAGGGTGTTATTTACTAATTCTATTTACTTGCCTAAGAATTTCATGAAGTTATTGTTTTTAAAAGCTGAGAAGTACTCCATTGTATATACGCACAATTTTTATATTCATTGAGGAACATCTGGTTTCTTTCCAGCTTCTGGCTATTATAAATAAGGCTGCTATGATCATAGTGGAGCATGTGTCCTTGTTATATGTTATAACATCTTTGGGTATATGCCTAGGAGTGGTATTTCTGGGTCCTCAGGTAGCACTATGTCCAGTTTTCTGAGGAACTGCCAGACTGCTATCGACAGTGGTTGTACCAGATTGCAATTCCACCAGCAATTAACGAGTGTTTTTCTTTCTCCACATCCTCACCAGCATCGGCAGTGTTTTCTCCTAATAATTCTCCAAGT
The DNA here is from genome assembly GCA_921997135.2 of Mus spretus. Lineage (NCBI taxonomy): Eukaryota > Metazoa > Chordata > Mammalia > Rodentia > Muridae > Mus > Mus spretus. The sequence goes on along the minus strand of OW971683.1, from coordinate 57,840,585 downwards.
TTCTGACTTAATCACTTTTATGTTGCTGTGATAATTCACCATGATTTTGAGAAACTATAAATGGGACATTTTATCATGGCTTAATATTCCAGAAGGACATGGTTACATCATGGCAAAGAGGCACTGTAGCAACCAGCCAACATGGTGGCAGGAACAGGGAGCTGTAAGCATGCATCTTCAGACATAAACATGAAACACATATGATAAATTGGTAATAGCAAAAAGATTTTCATTACAAAGCCTACCCCAAGATATCTACTTCCTCCACCAAGGCTATGCCACCTAAAATTTCAATAAAATATACTGTCATATGAAGACATGTGTTCAAATATCTGAGACTATATGGTTTAGATTTATGCAATCAATCATATTTTCCTTGACCACAGTAGGTTCATGGTTATATCATGTAGAAAAATATGTTTAGTTTAACTGAAAAAATCTCCATAATTATTTACAGTTTTAATAGTGCTAAACAATCCAAACTCCATAATTTATTCTGAGATGCAAAGTAATCTCTCAATTGTTATCCCCTATGCATTAAAAGCAATTACATGAATGTACACATATCTCCACTTCTATCTCTGTATATCTATATGTATATCATCTGTAGCTATACATAAATAAAAATATAGACATGTGTGTAGGTATGTGTATGTACAGAATCTACATTACTACTCCAAAAGGAAGAATTTAGAACAAAGTAGAGAGGTACTAGAAAAGAAAAACCAGAACACAGCAGAAAAAAAACACAAAATCTTATAACTTAATATCCAATGTCAAAATGATCAGGCGACTCTGTAACTCCTTGTTATTTACACCGTTGTCTCTGTCTCTGTCTCTCTCCCATTCTCTCTCTTCTCCATTCCTCCTTCCCTGCCTCATCCCCTCTTTCTCTCTTTGTTTCTAATCTGTATCTGTTATGATCTTCCACGGAAACAAAAATGATGGATGAGTATGTATTGTTAGAGTGGTTTACATGATGCAGTCTCATGCTAATAATTCTGGATATATAGTAACTTTTTACTACAGAGGGCTCCATGTTTCAGCAGTCTCAATCTGGTATAGAGTTTTGGAGGATTTTTGAAGAACTTCTGGTTTCAGTCTCTGTTGGAATCCTCATGCAGTTGGTTGTAATCCTTATTACAAAAATGCTGCAGCGTGTGGATGCATGACCTTGTTAGTGAGAATAAGCAAACTGACAAAAAGCCAAGCTTCCTTCCTCTATGTCCTTTCATAAGAACTGTGCACAGAAAGCCAGAACACATATCTCAAGTTTAGGGTAGGTCTTTCAGTATCAAGTAATATTAAAGAATTTTTGTCACATAGATGTCCATCTTCTTGGATTATAGTTGACTCCAGATGCTGTCATGCTGACACCCCAGACAGGCCATCAGAGTTCATCTGGTCTATATCATATATCTGCACTTTCATTGTGATGTGTCTTCTGTGTACTTAAAGGAAACTCATGGAGCATCTGTATTTGAAGATCCATGTATTTTACTGAAGTTGATGGGTTATAAAGGTCTCCTCCTTCCAAAGCCTCCAAAGCCTGTCCCACTTTAGCAATTACTTCATTCCTGCCGGATGAACTCTTTTTTTTTTAAGATCTATTTTTATTTATATGAGTACAGTATAGCTGTCTTCAGACACATCAGAAAAGGGCACCAGATCCCCATTACAGATGTTTATGAGCCACCATGTAGTTGCTGGGAATTGAACTCAGGACCTCTGGAAGAGCAGTCAGTGCTCTTAACCGCTAAGTCATCTCTCCAGCACCCAGCCTGATGAACTCTTTTCTTCATTTTTCTTTGCTTTCTACAATTGAGGTTTAAAATCAGTGCAAGAACTCTACCAACAAGCACCATCCCAACCTCAAATCTCCCTCCTTCTCTTTATTTAGAAACAGGTTTGATTATGTTGTATAAGTTGACCGTGAAAATTTCTTTTATGTGCTTATCAGCCATTCAGTATTCCTAAGTTGAGAATTCTTTGTTTAGTTCTGTATCCCATTTTTCTTTTTGTTTGGTGAAAACAATTTTTTATTAGAAATTTTCTTTGTTACATTTTAAATGTTATCCCCTTTTCTTTTTTTTTTCTGGAGTCCAGCTTTTATATATATATATATATATATATATTTTATATATATGATATTAATCCCCTATCAGATTTATGAATGGTAAAGATCCTTTCCCAACCTGTTGGTGGCCTTTATGTGTTATTGACAGCGTCTTTTGTATTACAAAAGCTTTGTAATTTTATGAGGTTCCATTTGTCTATTCTCAGTCTTACAGCACAAGCCATTGCTGTTCTGTTCAGGAATTTTCCCCCTATGCTCTAATCTTCAAGGATTTCCCCCACTATCTCCTCTATAAGTTTCAGTGTCTCTGGTTTTATGTGGAGTTCCTTGATCCACTTAGAGTTAAGCTTTGGACAAGGGGATAAGAATGGATCAATTCACATTCTTCAACATGATAACTGCCAGTTGTGCCAGCATCATTTGTTGAAAATGCTGTCTATTTTTCACTGGATGGATTTAGCTCCTTTGTCAAAGATCACATGGCCATAGGTGTGTGGGTTCATTTATGGGTCTTTAATTCTATTCCATTGATCTATCTGTCTGTCACTGTACCAATACCATGAAGTTTTTTTTTGTTTGTTGTTTTTTTTTTTTTTTTTTTTTTTTTTAATCACAATTACTCTGTAGTGGTCAACTGATTGCTCAGTTTGAGATCAGGCATGGTGATTCCCCCAGAGATTCATTTACTGTTGATAGTAGTTTTCAGTATCCTAGGTATTTGTTTTTCCAGAAGAATTTGCAATTTACCCTTTCTAACTCGGTGAAGAATTGAGTTAGAATTTTGATGGGGATTGCATTGAATCTGTAGATTGCTTTTGGCAAGATAGCCATTTTTAGTGTATTAATCCTGCCAATCCATGAGCATGGGAGATCTTTCCATCTTCTGAGATCTTCGATTTCTTTCTTCAGAGATGAAGTTCTTATCATACAGATCTTTCAATTAATGACTGCTTTTATTTCTTTAGGGGATATGGGACTATTTAGATCATTAATCTGATCCTGATTTATCTTTGGTACCTGGTATCTGTCTGAGAAATTGTCCATCTCATCCAGATTTTCCAGTTTTGTTGAGTATAGCCTTTTGTAGTAGGATTTGATGAGTAGAGTGTTGTTCAGCTTCCACAAGAATGTTGGCTTTCTGTCATTTATGTTGTTACTAAATATGTCAGCCTAAGTCTGTGGTGATCTGATAGGATGCATGGGAATTCTTTAAGGAATTTTTGTGTTTCCTCTTTAAGGTCTTCTCTACCTGTTTAGCAGTGTTCTCCTGTAATTCTTTAAGCAAGTTATTAATGTTCTTATTAAAAATCTGTACCAGCATAATGAGATATGATTTTAAATCTTAATCTTGCTTTTCAGGTGTGTAGGGGTATCCAGGACTCACTGTTTTGGGCATACTGGGTTCTGATGGTGCTGAGACGTCTTGGTTTCTGTTTGTAAGATTCTGTATTGGCTAGTTTAGTGTCACCTTGACACAGGCTGGAGTTATTACACAGAAAGGAGCTTCAGTTGGGGAAATGCCTCCATGAGATACAGCTGTAAGGCATTTTTCTCAATTATTAATCAAGGGGAGAAAGTCCCCTTGTGGGTGGTACCATCTCTGGGCTGGTAGTCTTGGGTTCTATAAGAGAGAAGGCTAAGCAAGCCAAGGGAGGCAAGCAAATAAAGAACATCCTTCCATGGCCTCTGCATCAGCTCCTGATTCCTGACCTGCTTGAGTTCCAGTCCTGATTTCCTTGGTGATGAACAGCAATGTGGAAGTGTAAAATGAATAAAACCTTTCCTCCCCAACTTGCTTCTTGGCCATGATGTTTGTCCAGGAATAGAAACCCTCACTAGGACAGATTCTTATGTTTGCCTTTAGCTATTTTGTAATCTCTGGTGTTAGATGTTCTACGTATCTCTGGCTGGAGCTTGTTCCTCCTGTGATTCTGTTTGGCTCTGCAGGCACTCCTGGGAGTCTAGCTCTCTCCAGAGTCATAGGAGTCAGAGCACTCTCTGCAGGCAAGCTCTCCTCTTGCAAGGAAGGTGCACAGAGGTCTTGAGCTCAGATCCATATCTTGGCTGAAGATGAAGGCCCAAAGGTACCCTGTCCAAGAAGCTGTGTGGCTTTTGAGGCCCACAAACTCTCCTGTGCATACTGGTCTCTGGGAGACAACATTGCATGTACTTGCTAGTGTATGCAATGGTGTCAGCGTTTGGAGGCTGATTATGGGATGTATCTCCGAGTATGGCAGTCTTTAGATAGCCCATCCTTTCATCACAGCTCCAAATTTTGTCTCTGTAATTCTTTCCATGGGTGTTTTGTTCCCAATTATAAGAATGGGCAAAGTGTCCAAAAGCCACACTTTGGTCTTCATTCTTCTTGAGTTTCATGAGTTTCAAAAATTGTATCTTATATCTAGGGTATTCCATGTTTCTGGGCTAATATCCACTTATCATTGAGTACATATCATGTGAATTATTTTGTGATTGAGTTACCTCACTCAGAATGATGCCCTCCAGGTCCATCCATTTGTCTAGGAATTTCATAAATTCATTCTTTTTAATAGCTGAGTAGTACTCCTTTGTGTATATATACCACAGTTTCTGTATCCATTCCTCTGTTGAGGGGCATCTGGGTTCTTTCCAGCTTCTGGCTATTATAAATAAGGCTGCTCTGAACATAGTGGACCATGTTTCTTTCTTACTAGTTGGAACATCATCTGGAGATATGCCCAGGAGAGGTATTGCGGGATCCTCCGGTAGTACTATGTCCAGTTTTCTGAGGAACTCCCAGACTGATTTCCAGAGTGGTTATACAAGCTTGCAATCCCACTGACAACGGAAGGGGTGTTCCCCTTTCTCCACATCCTTCCCAGCTTCTGCTGTCACCTGAATTTGTAATCTTAGCCATCCTGACTGGTGTGAGTTGGAATCTCAGGTTTGTTTTGATTTGCATTTCCCTGATAATTAAAAATGCTAAACATTTTTTCAGGTGCTTCTCAGCCATTCGGTATTGCTTAGGTACGAATTCTTTGTTTAGCTCTGAGCCCCATTTTTAATGGGGTTATTTGATGTTCTGGAGTCCATCTTCTTGAGTTCTGTATATATATTGGATATTAATCACCTATCTGATATAGGATAGGTAAAGATCTTTCCCAATCTGTTGGTGGCATTTATATCGTATTGACAGTGTCTTTTGCCATACAGAAGCTTTGCAATTTTTGAGGTCCCATTTGTCGATTCTTGATCTTACAACACAAACCATTGCTGTTCTATTCAGGAATTTATCCCCTGTGCCCATATCTTAGAGTCTTTCTCCCAATTTTTCCTCTATAAGTTTCAGTGTCTCTGGTTTTATGTGGAGTTCCTTAATCCACTTAAATTTGACCATAGTACAAGGAGATCACAATGGATCAATTCGCATTCTTCTACATGATAACTGCCAGTAGTGCCAGCACCATTTGTTGAAAATACTGTCTTTTTTCCACTGGATGGTTTTAGCTCCCTTGTCAAAGATAAAGTGACAATAGGTGTATCAGTTCATTTCTGGGTCTTCAATTCTATTCCATTGGTCTACTTGTCTGTCACTATACCAGTACGATGCAGTTTTTATCACAATTGCTCTGTAGAACTTCAGACCAATTTCCCTTATGAATATAGATGCAAAAATGATCAATAAAATTCTCGCTACCGAAATCCAAGAACACATTAAAACAATCATCCATCCTGATCAAGTAGGTTTCATTCCAGGGATGCAGGGATGTTTAAATATACAGGAATCCATCAACGTAATCCATTATATAAACAAACTCAAAGACAAAAACCACATGATCTTCTCCTTAGATGCGGAGAAAACATTTGACAAAATCCAACACCCATTCATGATAAAAGTCTTGGGAAGATCAGGAATTCAAAGCCCATACCTTAACAGGATAAAATCAATCTACAGCAAACCAGTAGCCAACATCAAAGTAAATGGTGACAAGCTGGAATCAATCCCACTAAAATCAGGGACTAGACAAGGCTGCTCACTTTCTCCTTATCTATTCAACATTGTACTTGAAGTCCTAGCCAGAACAATTCAAGAACAAAAGGAGATCAAGGGGATACAAATTTGAAAGGAAGAAGTCAAAATATCACTTTTTGCAAATGATATGATAGCATATATAAGTGACCCTAAAATTCCAACAGAGAACTCCTAAACCTGATAAACAGCTTTGATGAAGTAGCTGGATATAAAATTAACTCAAACAAGCCAATGGCCTTTCTGTACACAAAGGATATACAGGCTGAGAAAGAAATTAGGGAAACAACACCCTTTTCAATAGTCACAAATAATATAAAATACCTTGGCATGACTCTAACTAAGGAAGTGAAAGATCTGTATGATAAGAACTTCCAGTCTCTAAAGAAATGAACCAAGGATCTCAGAAGATGGAAAGATCGCCCATGCTCATGGATTGGCAGGATCAATATAGTAAAAATGGCTACCTTGCCAAAAGCAATCTACAGATTCAATTCAATCCCCTTCAACATTCTAACTCAATTCTTCAACGAATTGGAAAGGGCAATCTCCAAATTCAACTGGAATAACAAAAAACCTAGGATATCAAAACCTCTTCCCTTTAATAGCTGAGTAGTACTACATTGTGTAGATGTACCACATTTTCTGTATCCATTCCCTGTTGAGGGGCAAAGGCTGCTATGAACATAGTGGAGCATGTGTCCTTCTTACCGGTTGGGACATCTTCTGGATATATGCCCAGGAGAGGTATTGCGGGATCCTCCGGTAGTACTATGTCCAATTTTCTGAGGAACCTCCAGACTGATTTCCAGAGTGCTTGTACAAGCTTGCAATCCCATCAACAATGGAGGAGTGTTCCTCATTCTCCACACCCTTGCCAGCATCTGCTGTCACCTGAATTTTTGATCTTAGCCATTCTGAATGGTGTAAGGTGGAATCTCAGGGTTGGTTTGATTTGCATTTCCCTGATGATTAAGGATGTTGAACATTTTTTCAGGTGCTTCTCTGCCATTTGGTATTCCTCAGGTGAGAATTCTTTGTTCAGCTCTGAGCCCCATTTCTTAATGGGGTTATTCGATTTTCTGGAGCCCACCTTCTTGAGTTCATTATATATATTGGATATTAGTCCCCTATCCGATTTGGGATAGGTAAAGATCCCTTCCCAATCTGTTGGTGGCCTTTTTGTCTTATTGACGGTGTCTTTTGCCTTGCAGAAGCTTTGCAATTTTATGAGGTCCCATTTATCAATTCTCAATCTTAAATCACAAGCCATTGATGTTCTATTCAGGAATTTTTCCCCTGAACCCATATCTTCGAGGCTTTTCCCTACTTTCTCCTCTATAAGTTTCAGTGTCTCTGGTTTTATGTGGAGTTCCTTAATCCACTTAGATTTGACCTTAGTACAAGGAGATAAAAATGGATCAATTCTCATTCTTCTACATGATAACCGCCAGTTGTGCCAGCACCATTTGTTGAAAATGGTGTCTTTTTTCCACTCAATGGTTTTAGCTCCCTTGTCAAAGATCAAGTGACCATAGGTGTGTGGGTTCATTTCTGGGTTTTCAATTTTGTTCTATTGGTCTACTTGTCTGTCACTATACCAGTATCATGCAGTTTTTATCACAATTGCTCTATAGTACAGCTTTAGGTCAGGCATGGTGATTCCACCAGAGGTTCTTTTATCCTTGAGAAGAGATTTTGCTATCCTAGGTTTTTTGTTATTCAAGAAGAATCTGCCTATTGCCCTTTCTAATTCGTTGAACAATTGAGTTGAAATTTTGATGGGGATTGCATTGAATCTGTAGATTGCTTTTGGCATGATAGCCATTTTTCAATATTGATCCTTCCAATCCATTAGCATGGAAGACATTTCCATCTTCTGAGATCTTCTTTAATTTCTTTCTTCAGAGACTTGAAGTTCTTATGATACAGGTCTTTCACTTCCTTAGTTAGAGTCACACCAAGGTATTTTATATTATTTGTTACTATTGAGAAGGGTATTGTTTCCCTAATTTCTTTCTCAGCCTGTATATCCTTTGTGTACAGAAAGGCCATTGACTTGTTTGAGTTAATTTTATATCCAGCTACTTCATTGAAGCTGTTTATCAGGCTTAGGAGTTCTCTGGTGGAATTTTTAGGGACACTTATATATACAATCATATCATTTGCAAAAAGTGATATTTTTGACTTCTTCCTTTCAAATTTGTATCCCCTTGATCTTCTTTTGTTGTCGAATTGCTCTGGCTGGGATTTCAAGTACAATGTTGAATAGGTAGGGAGAGAGTGGACAGCCTTGTCTAGTCCCTGATTTTAGTGGGATTGCTTCCAGCTTCTCACCATTTACTTTGATGTAGGCTACTTGTTTGCTGTAGATTGCTTTTATCATGTTTAGTTATGGGCCTTGAATTCCTGATCTTTCCAAGACTTTTATCATGAATGGGTGTGGGATTTTGTCAAGTGCTTTTTCTGCATCTAACGAGATGATCATGTGGTTTTTGTCTTTGAGTTTGTTTATATACTGGATTACATTCATGGATTTTTGTATATTGAACCATCCCTGCATCCTGGGATGAAACCTACTTGGTCAGGATGGATGATTGTTGTGATGTATCCTTGGATTTGGTTAGGAAGAACTTTATTGAGGATTTTTGCATCGATATTCATAAGGGAAATTGGGTCTGAAGTTCTCTATCTTTGTTGGGTCTTTTTGTGTTTTAGGTATCAGAGTAATTGTGGCTTCATAGAATGAGTTGGGTAGAGTACCTTCTGTTTCTATTTCGTGGAATAGTTTGTGAAAAACTGGGATTAGATCTTCTTTGAAGGTCTGATAGAACTCTGCACTAAACCCATCTGGTCCTGGGCTTTTTTGGTTGTGAGACTATTAATGACTGTTTCTATTTCTTTAGGGGATATAGGACTGTTTAGATTATTAACCTGATCTTAACTTCACTTTGGTACCTGGTTTCTGTCTAGAAACTTGTCCATTTCATCCAGGTTTTCCAGTTTTGTTGAGTATAGCCTTTTGTAGAAGGATCTGTTGGTGTTATGGATTTCTTCAGGATCTGTTGTTATGTGTCCCTTTTCATTTCTGATTTTGTTAATTAGGATGCTTTCCCAGTGTCCTCTAGTGAATCTTGCTAAGGGTTTATCTATCTTGTTGATTTTCTCATAGAACCATCTCCTTGATAGGTTGATTCTTTGAATAGTTCTTCTTGTTTCCACTTGGTTGATTTCACACCTGAGTTTGAATATTTCCTGCTTTCTACTACTCTTGGGTTAATTTGCTTCCTTTTGTTCTAGAGATTTTAGGTGTGTTTTCAGGCTGCTAATGTGTGCCATCTTTAGTTTCTTTTTGGAGGCACTCAGAGCTATGAGTTTTCCTTTTAGAAATGCTTTCATTGTGTCCCATAAGTTTGGGTATGTTGTGGCTTCATTTTCATTAAACTCCAAAAAGTCCTTAATTTCTTTCTTTATTCCTTCCTTGACCTGTTGAGTTATCATTGAGAAGAGTGTTGTTCAGTTTCCACGTGAATGTTGGCTTTCTATTAATTATTTTGTTATTGAAGATCAGCCTTAGTCCATAGTGGTCTGATAGGATGCATGGGACTAGTTCAATATTTTTGTATATGTTGAGGCTTGTTTTGTGAGCAATTATGTGGTCAATTTTGGAGAAAGTACCATGAGGTGCTAAGAAGAAGGTATATCCTTTTGTTTTAGGATAAAATGTTCTGTAGATATCTGTTCAGTCCATCTGTTTCATCACTTCTGTTAGTTTCACTGTGTCCCTGTTTAGGTTCTGTTTCCATGATCTGTCCATTGGTAAAAGTGGTGTGTTGAAGTCTCCCACTATTATTCTGTGAGGTGCAATGTGTGCTTTGAGCTTTACTAAAGTTTCTTTAATGAATGTGGCTGCTCTTGTATTTGGAGCACAGATATTCAGAATTGAGAGTTCCGCTTGGGAGACTTTACCTTTTATGAGTATGAAGTGTCCCTCCTTGTCTTTTTTGATTACTTTGGGTTGGAAGTCGATTTTGTTAGATATTTGAATGGCTACGCCAGCTTGTTTCCTCACACTATTTCCTTGGAAGAATGTTTTCCAGCCCTTTACTCTGAAATAGTGTCTGTCATTTTCCCTGAGATGAGTTTCCTCTAGGCAGCAAAATGTTGGGTCTTGTTTGTGTAGCCAGTTCGTTAATCTATATCTTTTTATTGGGGAGTTGAGTCCATTGATATTCAGATACATTAAGGAAAAGTAATTGCTGCTTCCCGTTATTTTTGTTGTTAAAGTTGACATTCTGTTCTTGTGGCTCTGTTCTTTTTGGTTTGTTGAAGGATTATCTTCTTGCTTTTTTTAGGGTGTGGTTTCCCTCCTTGTACTGGTTTTTTTTCTGTTATTATCCTTTGAAGGGCTGGATTCGTGGAAAGATAATGTGTGAATTTGGTTTTGTCGTGGAATACTTTGGTTTCCCCATCTATGGTAATTGAGAGTTTGGCTGGGTATAGTAGCCTGGGCTGGAATTTGTGTTCTCTTAGTGTCTGTATAACATCTGTCCAGGCTCTTCTGGCTTTCATAGTCTCTGATGAAAAATCTGGTGTAATTCTGATAGGCTTGCCTTTAAATGTTACTTGACCTTTTTCCCTTACTGTTTTTAGTATTCTATCTTTATTTAGTGTATTTGATGTTCTGATTATTATGTGTCGGGAGGAATTTCTTTTCTGGTCCAGTCTATTTGGGGTTCTGTAGGCTTCTTTTATGTTCATGGGCATCTCTTTCTTTAGATTTGGGAAGTTTTCTTGTATAATTTTGTTGAAGATATTTGCTGGTCCTTTGAGTTGAAAATCTTCATTCTCATCCACTCCTATTATTCGTAGGTTTGGTCTTCTCATTGTGTCCTGGATTTCCTGGATGTTTTGAGTTATGATCTTTTTGCATTTTCCATTTTCTTTGATTGTTGTGCCGATGTTCTCTATGGAATCTTCTGCACACGAGATTCTCTCTTCCATCTCTTGTATTCTGTTGCTGATGCTCGCGTCTATGGTTCCAGATTTCTTTCCTAGGGTTTCTATCTCCAGCTTTGCCTCACTTTGGGTTTTCTTTATTGTGTCTACTTCCCTTTTTGGTTCTAGTATGGTTTTCTTCATTTCCATCACCTGTTTGGATGTGTTTTCCTCTTTTTCTATAAGGACTTCTACCTGTTTGGTTGTGTTTTCCTGTTTTTCTTTAAGTGAGTTATTAAAGTCCTTCTTGATGTCCTCTACCATCATCATGAGTTATGCTATCCATAACTATTATCCATGTCTAGCTTTTCAGGTGTGTTGAGGTGCCCTGGATTGGGCGAAGTGGGAGTGCTGGGTTCTGATGATGGTGAGTCGTCCTGGTTTCTGTTAGTAAGATTCTTACATTTACCTTTCACCTTCTGATAATCTCTGGCGTTAGATTTTATAGTTGTCTCTGTTTCGAGACTGTTCCTCTGGTGATTTTGTTACCCTCTATCAGCAAACCTGGGAGACTAGCTCTCTCCTCTGAGTTTCAGTGGTCAGAGCAGTCTCTGGAGGCAAGCTCTCCTCTTTCAGGGAAGGTGCACAGTTATCTGGCGTTTGGACCTCCTCCTGGCAGAAGATGAAGGCCCAAAACATGATCTTTCTGAGAAGCTGTCTTGCTTTGGCCTGTCACAGAAGCTGTTGTTTCAGTAGTCCACACTCTCACCTGTGTAGAGTACTTTCCTAGGAGTCCTGAAACTAGGATGTTTCCTGGGGATCCTGAGGCAAAGGCCTCCCAGGCTGGGTGGACACCTGTCCTCTGGCCAGGAAGGTGGCCCATTGTCTGGAGCCGAAAATTGTGCCGCCTCAGGAGCTCTGTGGCTCTTGCCTGTCCCAGAAGCTGCTAGCATCTGTAGTCCACACTCTCACCTGCAGACTGCCCGCCGCGGAGTCCTGGAACAAAGGTGGCTCCTGCGGAACCTGAGGCAAAAGCCTCATGAGCCGGGTGGACATCTGTCCTCTGGCCCCGAAGGTGGCTGGTTGTCAGGAGCCGAAAATGGTGCCACCTCAGGAGCTCTCGAATTTCTTTCTTTATTCTTGACCAAGGTATCATTGAGAAGTGTGTTGTTCAGTTTCCTCCTTAATGTTGGCTTTCCATTATTTATTTTGTTTATGAAGATCAGCCTTAGTCAATGGTGGTCTGGTAGGATACATGGGACAATTTCAATATTTTTGTATCTGTTGAGATCTGTTTTGTGACAAATTATATGGTCAATTTTTGAGAAGGTACCATGGTCTGCAGAGAAGAAGGTATATCCTTTTGTTTTAGGATAAAATGTTCTGTAAATATCTAAGTCCATTTGTTTCATAAGTTTTGTTAGTTTCACCATGTCCCTGTTTAGTTTTTGTTTTTCATGATCTGTCCATTGATGAAAGTGGTTTGTTGAAGTTTCACAATATTATTGTGTGAGGTGCAATATGTGCTTTGAACTTTACTAAAGATTCTTTAATGAATGTGGCTACCCTTGCATTTGGAGCATTGAGATTCAGAATTGAGAGTTTCTCTTGGAGGATTTTACCTTTTATGAGTATGAAGTGTCCCTCCTTGTCTTTTTGATAACTTTGGGTTGGAAGTCGATTTTATTCGATATTAGAATGGCTACTCCAGCTTGTTTCTTCATACCATTTGCTTGGAAAATTGTTTTCCAGCCTTTCACTCTGAGGTAGTGTCTGTCTTTTTCCCTGAGATGGGTTTTCTGTAAGCAGTAGAATGTTGGGTCCTGTTTGTGTAGCCAGTCCTTTAGTCTATGTATTTTAATTGGGGAATTGAATCCATTGATATTAAGATATAGTAAGGAAAAACAATTGTTGCTTCCTATTATTATTATTATTATTATTATTATTATTATTATTATTATTATTATTATTATTTTTAGAGTTGGCATTCTCTTCTTGTGGCTGTCTTCTTTTTGGTTTGTTGAAGGATTACTTTCTTGCTTTTTCTAGGGCATGGCTTGTGTCCTTGTATTTTTTTTTTTCTGTTATTATCCTTTGAAAGGCTGGATTCGTGGAAAGATAATGTGTGAGTTTGGTTTTGTCGTGGAATACTTTGGTTTCTCCATCTATTGTAATTGAAAGTTTCGCCTGGGCTGGCATTTGTGTTCTTTTAGTGTCTGTATAACATCTGGCCAGGATCTTCTGGCTTTCATAGACTCTGGTGAAAAGTCTGGTGTAATTCTGATGGGCCTGCCTTTACATCTTACTTGATATTTTTCCCTTACTGCTTTTAATATTCTATCTTTATTTAGTGCATTTGTTTTTCTGATTATAATATGTTGGGAGGAATTTCTTTTCTGGTCCAGTCTATTTGGAGTTCTGTAGGCTTCTTGTATGTTCACGGGCATGCCTTTCTTTAGGTTTGGAAAGTTTTCTTCTATAATTTTGTTGAAGATATTTCTTCACCTGAGATTCTCTCTTCCATCTCTTGTGTTCTGTTGCTTATGCTCACATCTTTGGTTCCAGATTTCCTTCCTAGGGTTTCTATCTCCAGCGTTGCCTCCCTTTAGTTTTCTTTATTGTGCCTACTTCCCTTTTTAGGTCTTGAATGGTTTTATTCAATTCCATCACCTGTTTGGTCAAGTTTTCCAGTAATTCTTTAAGGGATTTTGTGCTTCCTCTTTAAGGTCTTCTACTTGTTTAGCAGTGTTCTCCTTTATTTCTTTAAGTGAGTTATTAAAGTTATTCTTGATGTCCTCTACCATCATCTTGAGATATGCTTTTAAATCCGGGTCTAGCTTTTCGGTTGTGTTGGGGTGCCCAGGACTGGGTGGGGTGGGAATGGTGCGTTCTGATGATGGTGAATGGTCTTGGTTTGTGTTAGTAAGATTCTTATATTTGCCTTCTGTCATTTGGTAATCTCTGGGGTTAGTTGTTATATTTGTCTCTGGTTAGAACTTGTTCCTGTGGTGATTATGTTAGCCTCTATCAGCAGACTTTGGAGACTAGATCTCTCCTGAGTTTCAGTGTTCAGAGTACTCTCTGCAGGCAAGCTCTCCTTTTGCAGGGAAGGTGCCCAGATATCTGGCGTTCAAACCTATCTCCTGGGAGAAGTTGTGTTCCACTTACCAGAGGTCCTGAGATCCCATGGAGAGTCCTATGGGGACCTTGGGGGTGTCCTCAGACTCTGTGCCCAAGGTGCCCCGGTGCTGGTGTTGACTGGAAGGGACTTGTCACCCTGGTCAGGCCGGGTTTTCTGCATCCCTAATTAATGCTGTCTCAGGTCCTGAATGATTGAATTGGAGTAGAAGTTTGTTCCACTTACCAGAGGTCCTGAGATCCCGTGGAGAGTCCTGTGGGGACCTTGGGAGTGTCTGCAGACTCCACGCCCAAGGTGCCCTGTTTTGGTGTCTTGTTCTTTCCTTTTATACTCAGAAATTCAAGTTCATTATTATGTTATTAACGTGAAATCTCTCTAGATTTAAAAAAAAATTTCTAGTCACTTAGAGTTATAAATTTTCTTCATACATTCCTTTAATTTTCCATAAAATTTCAGCATTGCTTTCATTGTATATATTTTTCAATATTTTGTGTTTTTATTTTCATCCAATTCTAAAAATAAAAATTATTTCCTCTTGATTTCCCCCTTACACAGTTTTTTCTTTCTATTAATGTTTTGTCTTAATTTAATGAGTTTGTATATACTCTGTTATTTGTATTAAGGCTGAAGTTTAGCTTTAATTTATAGTGGTCAATCATAAAGCAGAATGTGATCTCTAATTATTTAAATTCTTTGAGTACTACTTTTTGACCTAATTTGAGGTTATTTGGGGAAAATTTCTATGGGGTTCTTAAGAAGAAAGTATATATTTTAGTGTCTGCATAAATTGTTATGTAGCTGTCTGATACATTCCTTTGATTAATGCAGTTGAACCCATGAAAATCTGGTACATGTGCAAAATTATTTTGAAGTTTCATTTGAATTTATGGAATAGTACATTATTTAATTAGTATTTTTGTATAAAAGACTACCTATAGAAAAGGAATGGTAGGACAGTTCTTTACCAATCCAAAATCTGATAGGGTGTAATATCCAATATATATATATAAAGAATTCAAGAAGCTGAACTCCAGAAAACCAAATAACCCTATTTAAAAAAATGGGGTATAGAGCTAAACAAAGAATGATCAACTGAGGAATACCAAATTGGTGAGAAGATCCATCCTTAAATCATCAGGGAACTGCAAGTCAAAACAACCTTGAGATTCCACCTCACACCAGTCAGAATGGCTAAGTTCAAAAACTCAGGTGACAGAAAATGCTGGCGAGGTTGCTAGAAAGAGGAACACTCCTCTATTGCTGGTGGGATTGCAAGCTGGTACAACCACTCTGGAAATCAGTCTGGCAGTTCCTCAGAAAATTGGACATAATACCACCAGAAGATCCAACAATACCACAACGGGTCAAGAAGTACCCTCATAGAAGGAGGAGAAAGTAGAATCATATAGGGGCTTTGCAGAAGAGAAAACCACTAAAGGGATAACATTGGAAATGTAACTAAATAAAATAGTCAATAAAAAAATGAAAGGTTTCTTAAAAAAATAGAAAAGAAAAAGAGAGGAGGTAATCAGAGAGTCCAACTCCTAGCTGAAGAGAAATTAGTAATTTATAGCTGCTAGGAGAGGGACAGCCCATTTCATTTGAGCATGTAGTCTCTTGTGTGACAACCACTGCTTAGCAGGAGTGGCCATACACTCAACAGTATACGTACAGCAAATATTGGACTCAATAGATAATTTTATACATAAGGAGACAAAGTCGGGTATCTAGGGAAAGATGGGATGGCCCTGAGAGGATCTAGGTAAAGACTTGAAAATGTTCAGAATATATTGCATGAAATTCCCAAAGACAATAAAAACATTTTTTAGCAAAGTAATAATTTACTAAGATAGGCAATGTATCATGTGTCCATTAATCTTTATTTTCTCTTAATCATTATTCAAATTTATCAAAGTACTTAGTCAAAAGCACTATGGTCTTCACACGACCACCACAAATGATTCTTCAGAATAAATGAAATGCTAATTTTGCTTCCTTTTTATTTGTAAAGTCTAACAAAATTGTAGCCTAAATTAATTTCTAGTCATAGATGGACATAAACAACAAAATATCAGAAAAAACAGTTTCATTTTTCTACTTTGAGATGTCACAGATGTCAACTCCATGCAGAATGTCCTCTTGTCTGCTTCCATCTTGTTTGAAATAGCATCCCACATCCAGGCATGTATAGCCCACACTACCACCCCTATAAGCAAAGTGTAAAGCAACTCCCTCAGTGGGGGGAGGAGTGGGGAGGAAGTGCATTAGCAGCATGTAGTCTGGTCTACCTCACTCAGATTCTTTTGTTTCATTTCCATTATCAATTGTAACAAAACCAGGAAAGGAGGTTTTGAAAAATCAATGAGAACTGTGAACAGATTTTCTGGACTCTGGTTATCTCTGTACTGTGTTATGTTTATTTTACAGATGTAACCTTTTCAAGCATTGGCTAATTCTGGCAGGATAAGTAAGATCATCTTTAGAGTATGAAGTCACCACACATGGCATAAAGGACAAAAGGTATGCCCAGTGCCCATTTATTGAGGTGCGTGGGGAAACAGACATTTAAATAATGCCACCAAAAAACTGTCCTTCAGATTCATACTGTTGACTATTGAATAGGGAAATTGAAGTGACTCCATTCACTTGTAACTGGTATGATGCAGGAATTTTAAGAAACAATTGTGTGATTTAGGACTTGGGTCTGGAAAGGTAGCACTCACCAGTGAAACAGGCAGACTTTGTCAAACAGCATAGGACAAGATACTTGCAAGGGATTCAGCAAGAAACCTTGTAGATGGGCATAGGTCAAGAGAGCTTCTATATGTGGTTTCTGTCTTGGAGGCCCAAGTATGGGCATGTCAGCATTAGAGTCCTGAATCAGACTAGGCAAGAGAGACTATTGATATGACTTCCACTTTGGTGAAGTCCCAGAAGGGTGGAATAAGGTTTATTCCATGGCTTAGATTAATTCTTAAAATCTCCCTGCTTGTAAAGATTTTAGTGCTAACCATTTTACACTCAATAATTACAAATGAATTAGCCTCATATTATTTCAGAAATTAATGAAATTAGGTGAAAACCGAGAAGGAAAAAAAGATGCAAACAAAGGGATTAAGAGGACTGCAAAGAGAAGTAGAAAGGAAATATAGATGCATGTTAGATTTATGATGAGTGCCTGGTAATGTGTTCCCTCTTAACAAATAAAGAAAATAGCTCCATGAATAGTGGTGGTGGGTGATGACTTTAAGTATAGATATGCAAATATTCTATTACCCTCATTCACCATGGTATTTTTTCAGGTTATAATCACATTCAACTGTTACAACAAAGACCTGACAATATGCCTTTCAATGGCTTATTTGCTCACAAGCTGGTTGAACAGGTGGAGCTTTGACTGCAGCAGCCAAGAACCTTTGAACTGGAGTTTCTGACACCTCTTTTTTCTTTTTTCATAGACCTTTTCAATGGGTCTTCAGCCTTTCCCTTCAGCTACAAGAAAGTGGAGATATATGATTAATAAAGAGAAGTGCTTCCACATGAAGCAGTCCTTCAAAGATCTGTCTAGGAAAAGCTAAACCAACATTTGGACATTAGCCATCTAGTAGCAGGAAGACTTAGAAAAATAAAATTTATTCTTCACAAACTTGTTCTCTCCTTTTTAGATTTATTTTATGTTTATTTTTTTGTCCCTTTATCTTCAATGTATGAGTACCACACTAATACAAGCAGCTTTCAGAGTCTCTGTTGCAATGTTATACTATCATTTAAGTAAATCCTAACCAGTTCAGTATCTTTGTTACAACCATTCACTGAGTTTTAATTACAGATAAAGTAAGGGATCAAAGAATCACCCATGCAAAGATTAAGCACAGCCACAACCAGCCTTGTCTGCTTCTGATTCACACTCAGCCTGTGTCAGCCATCAGAACTCACTGATGAGTCCCTGTGCTTGAGGTGTTGGTTCCTAACTAGTCTGATAATTTCTACTTATTTTTTAACACTGAGATGACATACAGGCCTCTCCTGTACGTGGCTCTACTCTTCTGTTTTCAAAACCCATAATTAAAATGAGATGCCATTAAAAATGTGTAAGTGCTAAGGATCTGAAGATGGTGATGATGAACTACAGTTGTCAACTTAACTGTATCTGTAGCCAACTTTGGGATAAAATGTTAGGAACAACTGTGAGTCGTTTTCCTCATGCATTCATTCTATCATTTCTGTTCCTCTAAAGAGCCCTAAGAGAAGCCAGAATAATGTAAATGGTGCTGTGTTGTGTAAGATATTACTGTTTCTTTCCCTTTCTCACAATTAATATATGACAGATGCACGTTAAACAAGACTCTATATTAGTGGTCAAGAACCACTTTAGCTGTTCTTGGAAAGAAAGGAATTGTATACCAACCAAACTCATGGACACATGACCAAGGTAAGTTAGGGCTGTGTTTAAGGCCATAAAATTACCCAGTCTCTTCCATTGTACAACATAAAATATTCACTCATGATTTTCTGACTTTGGATTAGTGTTGTTGAAATAACAAAGAGCCCAAAACTCAATGACTTCCTACAACAAATATATTTTACCATCCATGTTAAATGTAATTATAGTTCTGCTGCAAGCAGAGTGCAAGATTAATGGATTTTTCATCAACGGACCAAGAAGCCAATAATTGTCAGCATCTTCAACTTGAGATACCAGTCTGAGATATCAGATGAAATGTGGTGAATTCTTGACCCTCTGACACTGTAAGATACAAATAAACCCTTACTTTCTAGGTTTCCTGGTTTATGTTATCTTATCATAGCAATAGAAATGTAGTTTAAACATAGCCCTCCCAACCATGTCTCAGTGTTCTTCATATCTCCTTACATTTACTTCAGCAAGTCATAAGGTCAAGGATGTCTACAATGAGAGCAGTGAACAAATTCAAGGAGACAATGGAACTTACAGGCGAGGACAAGGGAGGGAACATTATTTCAACCTTCACCCAGCCAGTCATCTGTTTATGTAATTTTTCTCGGTAGACAGAATGGAGTGTTGGAGAGGTAAGTCAGTTGTGTGAATGTCCACCCCCTCACTCAAGTTCACTGACTACATAAGAAAAGAGTAGACTAGATTATCTCTAAAAATACCATCCAAGAAAGCAGCCATTTTTCTGTAAAGCTTCTACATTCCCAGAAATCTTTTATGTCTAGGTAGCCCATACCTCTTCCCAGGAAGTCCCAGTCTGTGTATGTAATTCTTCCTCATTTCATATTTCACCTGGAAGGAAGGAGTGGTTCAGATTGATTTTGCTACCACATGGAAATGCTTTATGTTTCATCCTAGGGTTGTAATTTTTGCTGTTATTTTTCAGGCACATATGGGGAATAGCTATATATTTCTTGTTTACTTGAAAAAAAATTCAGACACAGGCAATCATGACTGTGTAGGCATCAAATCATACACATATAAACAGACACGCAAATACCAGAACCCTCCATACACCTTTAACACACCCTACATAACATACATACCACACCAATTCATATATCCCACACTATCCATACACCTTTCTCACACCATAGTATTACACATACACCATCCTGAAGTACACCACCTCCATACACACCCTAAACAACACACATATCACTTCCCCATATACCACAATACATCTTACCCCACCACCACAGTGTATATTACACACACCATACAAAAACCACACACATACACACACACACACGCACACACACACATCCATATCATAATACTACAAACAAATACAATACCACATATACATATGTATACACATACACATACACAGACACACATACCACACACACACACACACAAAAACACACACACAAAAACATACACACATAGATTAACACAAACCACCCACTCACAGAGACTCAAGCACACACACATTATACCACACACATAGACACATAGACACACACAAAATTGTAGTATTAATTCTATCATGAAATGAAGATAATTCATTAGTTAAAGTAGATAGGGCTTAGATGAGAGTAGACTTCAAGTATGGTCTGATATGCTGACTAAATTATATCACCAGGATAATACCAGCTTTATGTCAGTAACATCTTTTCTCATTGACACAAGAAGACTTCTGGCTGCAGCTAGGATAATTTGTCCTTTTCATGTCATCCCCCAAACCAGCCTGGAGAAATTTGTGTCAAATTCCTGTTTATGTAACTACCATTGTCAGAAAAAGAATATGAGATGGCTAGTTTGGCTTCTGCCCACACATCCCCATGGCTCTGCTTAATGTGGGGTTGGGGTAGAGGTGGGGAGTCATCACTAGAGATATAACCAACTATGTCCACAATGAGAGTCAGATCTAAGATGTCAGTTTAGCCTTTACTGAAACTTCATCAGTGTTAAGGAAACACTGTCAAAAAGAGGCAGAAAATTATAACACTGAAATATATATAAATATGTATATATTTAAATATATAAAACTATGTATATATATATATGTGTGTGTATACATTTGCATGTGTTTATATATGAATTTATAAATATGTATATGACTGACAATATTTGTGTAATTATGATAGAACACATGACACCTATTTCTAATGTAGAGTGTAAAATCTCACAGTTTATTTTTTAAAGTATGACCACTTATGTTCAGCAAAAACATTTCTTAGGCATCCGTAATTCTTAGGTAGTCTTGCAATTTTCTTTCTGAAAAAAAAAAAAAAACTCAATATAAATTGATAACCATGCGTAATGGAGAAATAGAAAACTGTTCCATGGCCCTTATAAGGCACCTCTGATGCTTAAGTTGAGTGGAGACCCTCTATACATCACAGCCTAGTTTGCTGAATTAGCAAGAGCAGAATATTCTTTATATGGTATAGACAGACATAAGAGAACAACACATTTTGCTTCATAAGGGAGGCAATTGCAGATTAAAACGCCTACTATGGCACAGGTATCAAACGTTTTTCCTTTATGCTTTTTTGCTTTTCTTTGCTTTTTACATGCTTGGGAATTCAGGTCATATGGGGAGTACATGAAAATCTACACAGAAGAATGTCTTCAGGAGAATTACACTTGAAGATGTAGCATCAATCTTTTAAATGACGTGTTTGGAATTCCTAGACATTGGCCACAATAATTCCAAGGAAAATAACAAACTATATTCTAAGCAAGAATATAAGTGATTTTGGATTATCTGTTTGTGTTTCTCTCTAATAATAGCTTATAACACTGAAAAAAGTTTATGTGAGCATCTCTGTTGCAGTGAGATGGAACATAGCCTCCTTGAATTATTCATGCTAATTACCAGGAAGATATGCCATGAGTAAATTATTTTTACACATGAACAAAATTATCAGTGAGTCCATGACACATTTTATTTCTCTTTGAAATAAAATGTTTCACAGCATATTATTTCTATACTGTATACTTCTATGCTTTATCTATTAGTCTTAAAGATTTGAAGGTACACAGTGTTAAGAAAATGAGTTGAACACTGAAAATAAAGATTTCATCTAGTTTGAGTTGGAAATTTCAATAAAGTTTGAATATCATTGAAAACATAGATATGAATATATTAAGGATTTTGTAACACTCACATAATTATTATGACAATGCTCTGAGGGTACACAAATCCTAGAGAGCAGGAACTGCAAAGATCCAATGGATTGCAAGAGCTGAATGTTAAAGAATAAAGGATCTGGATAGCTTAGTGTGACCTGAGCTCAGAGGATGAGGAAGCTCAGGGTGGCCCCGTGAGAGAAAAGAAGTGACTGGTGCTTTCCATAGAGAAGTGCCACTTGGAAGAGAAGTGTTGGCATGCCTGCTGCTATACCTTTATCTGCATCTTAAGTGGTTACAGCATCTTGGAATAAAATATCATCAGAAAAATGAGGTTCTGAGGTCTTCCTTTATAAACTGTAAATATTTCTGTACTATAGCTGATCAATAAACATTGGATTTAACCCAAGGACCCAATTGTTAACACAATTACTAATATTTTTAAAAAATGCACTAGAATTACAAACTGGTTGATCTATGATGCAAAATCTATATAACTCAAAGGTAGATAAAATATTCAAATTCCTGGACCTGCCATAAAATTTGAGACTCAGCCAGGAATTTATTTTGTTATTCTCAGGTGATTATCGTGTGCAGTTGGTTTGAAAACCACTTGCAGGGACAGTAGCAAGAACATGATTTTTGGATTTTGTTTCTGTTTTTATTCTTTCATTTCATTTTATGTCCCCAGTGAGATTTTAGTGCTCAGTGTAGTTCATTTCTTTAAATATTAAATCCCATTTTTTTCTAGAATTACTAACAATCTGCATCATTATTTGTACTTGCAACAATCAGAAATGAATTTAGAGGCTATCATAAATAGCACTGTCAGCATTCATCCTATAAGATGAACTAGGAAATTGTACCAACATTACAACACAAAACTTCAGAGAGAAGGTATGTGGTATTCTTGTGACTAAGCATTCAAAAAGCTCTTTGTTTTATGTATATAATTTAATGGCAACATGTCTTTCTATACATGTGACTATATCAGTTACCCACTAAGAAAAATTTCCATGTTCGTTTTCTCTTTAATGAGCATATGTTTGTAGAGGATTATTTTTGAGGCACTTAAAAGATCTTATATTATTTGTTCATTTTTTCGTTTATCATTTTAAAATGCTTTTGGCTTCCTTTAAATTGGGCACGGTGTTTCGACCTCTATTTATAGCCACTATTCAGTGGAATAATGTCCTGTGTCCTGTTATTTAAAAGGAATGAATCTTGATACATAGCCAGTAATTTAATTTCTGGTCCAACAAGAATATTGTGGGGCCTACCAGAATATACAAAGAATCTCTTAGTGCTTTAGTTTAAAGCAATAATACCTAAAATGAAGGTTATCCAAAACATGAGCTTAAGCAAACAAGTGAATTGATTTGTTATCTGAAATAATGGAAGCACCATAATGTTTGCTGAAAGTTAATGAGCAGCAATGAGCACAAAGCAAACAGTAAGACAAAAGCAACACATTGTTCTTTGTCTCTTGGAGTTCTCAGCTGTTTCAAGCTAGGGACAGGATGTTCAGTTGGAAATTAATATTGTTGAATAAAGAACGATTGGCCTGGATTCTGAGTATAGCATGCTATGAAACAGACATTCCTTAACCAAAAATCTGTCAACACTATGGTAGTAGAAAAAGGAAAGGGCAATCCCACTAAAATGATCAGTATTCCCGAAAGTAAAATCATCTTTGTGGCTCTGCTGAAAGGTAGAATCACCGTGTATTCATCATTAATGTGTGTTTTAAAACAACACAAGAGGAAATAGAAAATCGCAATATAGTAGAAACTTTAAGTATGTATTAATAATGAAATAAATCATATTCAAGGAAATAAGTATTTTCTAGGACTCAACAAAACAACACAATGAAACTCTGGAAGCAGCAAATCAAATGATGACTTGTGGCAGGAGCCAGAAATCCCATAAAGTGATTAGATTGGAAGCTTATCAGAAAAACAAATTGTGAACACAGATTTGAAAACTTGCCTTTTTTTTGTTAGAAATAAAGGTGTGACATAAATGAACTCACTCTTCTAAAATCATGAAGCACTTCCTTCCTTAAAAATTTATATTGTTGCTGGGTGTGGAGGTGCACGCCTTTAATCCTAGCACTCAGGAGGCAGAGGCAGGCATATTTCTGAGTTCGAGGTCAGCCTGGTCTACAAAGTGAGTTCCAGGAGAGACAGGGTTATACAGAGAAACTCTGTGTTGAAAAACAAAACAAAACAAAACAAAACAAAACAAAACAAAACAAAACAAAAATATATATATATATATATATATTGTACAGATTAAATTTCATTAATTCAATAGAATTTCAGAAAGCAATTCTGAATTAATCTGAGATTTATATATGCATGCACCTTAAAATATAAAGTTTAGCCATTTGTGCACGTAATCATTAAATTCAATAAGCTCGAAAGTGATTCCTCCTTAACACCACTTCTACATAATCTTACGGTAGTTAATCATTCCTAAGTCAGGAAAGAATTTCTGCTGGATGCCTAAGAAACTATCATATGAAGAGGATTGCAATGCATGGTAATCTCATTCCCTATAATTCTGTAAACAATAGATAAATTTACTAGAACCTGGAAAAATCTATTCACCATCCCACTGGGGAAAATGGTTTTTAAATCTCCCTTCCAAATGCTTGTTAAAAGGTGGGAAGTCCTTATTACAAAGGGAAAAACATAAGCATGAATATGAAAGAATCTCAAGTAGCAGTGTGATAAATTAAAAATGAAATTAAAACTAAATGTAACAACGTGCATTCATTGCAAATATCTTATACTGTTTTAAATCTAATTAGAAAATTGGAACCACAAGACAGCAAATCTGCCAGTATTGCTTTGTCTTTATTATACTATTCGAAATTTTGGAATGCTTAATGGAAAATACCCTCAGCAATAGCATTTTGACTGTGCTAAATGCAAACATATAGAGTTGTGGATTTATAAATAATCTGGAAATAAGGGGTGTAAACTTTTAGCTTTTCACCTTTAAAGTTGGAAGCTATAAGACAAAACAAAAATAGAATTATGAATAGAAAAGGGAGGGAAAGGAAGGTAGAGGGAGTAATAAGAAATGAAGATGAGGATGAATAAGAAAAAGGAGGAAGAAGAGAGGAAGAAGGGGGGCAGAGAAAAGGAGGAGGAGGATACAGAGGAGGAGCAAGAGGAGGCAGAGGAGGAGGACGAGGAGGAG
Source organism: Mus spretus (assembly GCA_921997135.2). Classification (NCBI taxonomy): domain Eukaryota; kingdom Metazoa; phylum Chordata; class Mammalia; order Rodentia; family Muridae; genus Mus; species Mus spretus. Next base: position 57,815,657 of record OW971683.1, on the reverse strand, counting down.
TAAGAAGAAAAGGAGGAGCAGGATGAAAATGTTGACCATTCTATTGGAAATTCAGCATGACTCATGCTGATCATTTAAAGATCCAGGTGAAATCCAGCAGGAAGTGAGGAACAGGAGACAGCAGCTATGCCACATATTGATAGTAAGGAAGGTGACCATAATGATGTCCTAACCTCTTATCTCTTAAATCAAATCAAGTTTCACATGGGTATTTGTTCCAATAACAATAGTGTGTGTGGCACAAGTATGTACTGCGTTTTAGTGACAAGATATGTTCCTTGAGTATAACTTTTGCAATGTCCCTCAGGTCCCTAGGATCCCATATTTCATCTAGGACTTGAGCTGTGACCTTCGTGATTTGTTCTACATCACCTAGTTTAGACACAATCCTTAGAAATGTTTTTAGAAGAACCTTCCATGTTCAATGTATGATTTAACTCCTCATTCTCTGTCCATGGAATCTGCACATTATTAGCGTCTCCTTAGTCCCTTGTGTCACATCCTGCCATATACCGACCTTCTCCTAAGCTTATAAAGCCAGATGGCTTATTGTTTATGCTGTGTTCATAAAGATACCCAGACTTCTAATAAATACTAAATTCTCCTTCTCCATCTTGCTATATTTAATGAATAAATACTATTTTTACTGAGTAAATATATATATATATATATATATATATATATATATATATATAAAGTTTTAACTGTATCAGTTGATTTCTGTAACTGTATCTGGTATTTCCAATAGCCCATTTGTATGGCTCTGTTTCACATTGCTATATTTTTTCATGTCTCATAGTTCTTAAATAGAATGCAGTAGGTGTTGTAAAATTGTAAGTCAGAAAGACTAGAGTGAATACTATTAAATATTAAATATTATTAAAAATTAAATGTATAGGTACTTGTAAGACTTGAACATTTGCTTCTACCAGTAATTAGAGACATTCAGAGTTGCATAGTTGATTTTCTAGGTATACTTTACATGGGATAATTTCTAAACTAAAAAGTCTTGGAATCTTAACATCAGTTAACAAACTGATAAATGTTTAAAGGTTTAAAAGGAAAGCTTAATATTTATTTAGCTTCTTAAACTCATGTGACTGTGTCTTTTATAAAGTAGAGGTGGAACATTAAAGATATGAAGTGATTATGATACATCAGCTTTATTTAGAATATCAATGAATTTTCAAAATAACAGTTTGATGCCCCTGTTTTCTTCAGAACTTAGTTAAATATGACATTAAAAAACATGTAACATTGTGGCCTATAAGTATTATAATTATAAAATTTTCAGCGTTTCATTATTGGTCAGTGACTTTTACACTGTCTTATCTGAAGAACACTACAATATCTGGAATGGATAAAACTGTTTCTAGCTTCTTTGCAAATGGAGATCTAACTTCCAGGTTAGTCTCATTAAATATATAGCTAACGGAACATTCAATTAATATATGGAAGAAACTAGCATTCCTCTTTTAGACTTGTATGTGAAAAATGTGTAGTGACCATGAAATAGGACCTCTGTGAAATTTAAGGCATAACTTACACAAGGCATGACCTAGCACACCTACTTATGACAGTACAGAAATGGGAAATATGATTCACCTGCCCACCTAGAACACAAATAAGTGTTTGCTACAAAAATTTTGTTACATGTAATGTGAAACTTACCTTTCACATAAGTTGCAAAAGATATTAAAATAATTTAGTAGGACTCTATGCATTCTAAAATCAAACTTATTAAATATTCCTGCAAATATTTGGTGTAGGAAATGCCCATCATCCCATAAGCTTTATTCAGAAAAGAAAAATGTCATAAACTTCCTTATAACCAAGCAAAACAACAAACACTGTGTCCCATTGTTGTGACAAATATTCCATTAGTACAGCAAATGTCAAAGGTCACAGCTGGCTGACTGAGAATAAAGAGCATTGTCCATAGAGAGAACTGGCAAAGTATACAGGAAATCCTGTTCTTTGTTTCTCTTCTGCTTATAACACAGATCAATTTGAATGCTTCTACTGTTCTTTTCCACCCTGGTCTTTGTGACTTTTATTAACATATGTAAAAACATTTGCTTCATATATATTAATAATTCAAATATATTCATAAACTTTGTACAGCAAATGCAATATTATTTAAAAACACTTGTGATATGAGACAGTGAAATCATTGTAGAGTGGAGAAAGCTCTGAGTGACAAAGTCACAGAGTAAATGTGTATTGTTGACATGGGCACACAGCCATGTAGAAGACATTAAGACCTTGATCCTACTGGGACATCAAAAAGCCATCTTCCCAATGGCTTCATGATTAAGAGGGTTAGTAAAGCGTTCATTTTCCTCTAGAGACTCAACATGAGTGTTTGTGAACAAAGGACTAATATGTACAAAGAAAGGCAGCCAAGCTTTTTCCTCCCAGATAGTTGCAACCTGGACCTGGCCTCCTACTGAGATTAGATAAACTGTACCTAAACTATACCAATATACTGTACCTAATAAACAGGGGGAGGTTCCAGGTCAGTAGCAGAAAACTCTCATCTGCTTTATTTTGTGTGTTTGTCTTACTTTGGTTGCTGACCATAGTCAGGGTGGAAGGACCCAAGCCTCAAGGGTGAAGGCAAAGCCATGCTACTTAAGCACACCTCATCTTAGGACCCAGAATGCAATGCTGATTAAACTCACCTGTGATTGGCAAGGCACGTGCAGTGCTACTTAAGCTAATGTGTGAATCTTTATTTCTTCTCCAAATGTTCCAATGGAAATCGTTTATCCCTAGTGTCACAAAATGACCAAGTAACTGACAATTGCTGTTTGTCATCAATAACAACCCCTACACACACACACACATACACACACACACACACACACACACACACACACACACACACACACACACACACTTGTTATCTAACCATCTGAGGCAGAAATAAAATCAGTGAGACACTTAGCAGCTCATTTAGGAAAACACAGTTTTTCAATAATGTGTCACCAATAGGAGATACAGTCAGATAAAATTATAGAGTTATGTGAAACTTTTAAAGTTTCTGATACAGTTGTCCCTAGAATCAGATGTTTCTAGGAAATATATGTGTTTACAAGAATATTACAATAGAATTACCTACCTAGCTACAACCACAATGTGAAAGCACACACTTTTGTATTAAATTCAATATGTGCCAAATATATCAATGGGGTGACAAATGAAAGGTATTGGACATTAGATTTTAGTGAGTTGCTTTCAAAATAACTTTATATCCTAAATATTTAATATTAGTAATTTGAAGTATTTTCACAACTGAAACAAAAATTTTGAATAATCTGTAATCCCAGTGGACCACACAGAATGTCTGTTGTCCTGATCACAAACATTCCTAGACAGTGTTGTAAGATGGAGACCCAGAGATGTTCTGAGTTGCTGAGTAAGCCTCAATTTGTGTGTAAAGCATAAATGAATTAATTTAAACATCAATACTGAGTAATGCACAGATTTTTGGTTGCAAGGCAGTAGGAAGAATAAAGTTAATTAAAACAAACAAATAAACACACAAAAAAAACATGTTTAGCCAGGCGTGGTGGCGCACGCTTTTAATCCCAGCACTGGGGAGGCAGAGGCAGGCAGATTTCTGAGTTCGAGGCCAGCCTGGTCTACAAAGTGAGTTTCAGTACAGCCAGGGCTATACAGAGAAACCCTGTCTCAAAAAAAACAAACAACAACAACAACACCCCCCAAAAAACAAACAAAACAAAACAAAACCAAAAACAAACATTTTTAATGAACTTTTCCCTATAAAATTACAAGATTAGATTTGAATTTCTCCTTTTAGTTAAATAAAAAAAAAATCAAAACAACTTACTTAGAAATACCAATATATAGTCCAGGTTATTATATATATTATATTAAAGCAGGGCAAGATAATTGAAGCTCCTATGCTGTCACTATTAGGTGTCAGAGATGTAATCTTCCTTATCTGGAGAATCCTGGAGATGATCAAAAACATACCTATTAAGGTAGCTGACAAAGGTTTTCCTAAAATAACATCAATCTCAATCTCCCTCACTTTATTATATATCACACTTCATAAAAGTCATAAGGAGAAATGCCCTATGTGGAAACCAATTTCTTTTACAGAAAGTCTTTGGAGACTTAAGTTAATGCCATATTCCTCATAAAATCTTCTGTTGGTTCCTGTTCCCCCTTGTAAGATACACCATGTCATTCATGGAATTGGTAGACAGTGTATGAAAGCTGCATGCAAAGCGCAGATCAACAAAAGTTGTTTCAATGACAAGTAAAATGGGAATGGGATTTTATAATTATTTTGTGAACTAGAAGCACTAGTATTAGTTAGGTGGTTAACTTGCTTTTTATTGCTGTGAGAAAGATAAAAATTAAAAAAAAAAACCAAAACATTGGGGAGGAAATAGGTTGCTTTGCTTTGTTTGTTTGTTTGTTTGTTTGCTTATAGCTTACAGCCCATCATTGAGGGAAGCAAGGACAAGAACCCCAAAGAAGAAGCCATTGAACAATGTTCGTATTGACGCTCTTTCATTGCTTTGCTACCCCTGTTTTCTTATACAACCCAGAACCACCTACACATTGATGGTACCAGCACAGTGACTGAACCCTGCTAGTAAATCAGTAATCAAGAGATGGCTTCTACAGACTTGCCTATTTACCTATCTAGGGGAAGCATTTTCTCCATTGAGGTTCTGTAAAGTTGACAAAAACAAAAATAAAAATTTCCCCAGAACAAACAAATCAAACAAACAAAAACAACAACAATAACAAGAGTCCTAACCATTACATCACTGCCCCTTAAAGTAATGGAACAACATATAAAGAGATTTATCTTAATATAGAAAATCACTCAAGTAACAAAGGGTTGAAAACCATATCATGTAGTCCCTAAAAACGTAGCTGTGTTGTATTGTTAGGGTCAAAACTAATTATAGCTTCTGGTCTGGGTCTGAGAGCCAGAAATATTTGAGCACAAGTAATCAATTTCAACCTAAAACCTTCAGAGAATGAATTTAAATTTTTTGACTGTGTTGTTCTACTTAAATGCTCTGCTGTACATGATAAGATTATCAGATCTCCTTTTTTATCAGTTCAGATCTCAATCTTCAGAAACTCTTTAACATATGTACCTAGAAATGATGTTAGACCAGTGAGGATCAAATTTCTCTGAAAAGGCAACAGCATGTTGAAGATTCTGGAGTGATTGGAATGCCATGACTGTAAAGAACTCTGGAAATGCAAGTACAGGATTAAAATAACCTTGTGCTCTCTTTAGATTCCCTTACCTAAACCAATCAATAGGCTTTTTTGACTACCAGATAAAGCATCTGGAAAGCTAATAGCAGCAAACTAACTTTCACTGAGGCAAAGCCAAGAATGACCTTAAGCCTTTTGCCTATTTGTTCCACACTCCTGTTGTCCTCACTGGTGCATTTGGAAGCAGAGATTCATGGCTTCCTTTATCTTGTGACTACTGACATGCAATTTCCAGAGTAGAACTCTTCTGCCATTAAGGAAGCTTGAATCTGTATTCCCAGGATATACAATAACACATATTTGGAGCTCTATACAATATCTTTTATTCACTTTAGAATAACACATTTTGGACATCACTTCTTCATGTTCTTCTAATATGCACAGATGTGTTGTTAAGTCACTAATAAGAGATCTCTCTCAAGTTCTCTGATGTCTGCACTTGATGTTATGAACTTGCCTCTTATAAATGCCTTCATTTTGTCCCATAGAAAGGGTATGTTGTGATTTTGTTTTAATTCAATTCTAAACATTTTTTGTATTTTCTTTCTTTTTTAAAATTTATTCTCTCTCTCTCTCTCTCTCTCTCTCTCTCTCTCTCTCTCTCTCTCTCTCTCTCTCTGTGTGTGTGTGTGTGTGTGTGTGTGTGTGTGTGTGTGTGTGTGTGTGTGAATTTCACATTATGCACCACAATCCCACAAACATCCCAGTCCCTCCATATCTGCTTTCTGGCATTACAACTCCCCATATACCCCAAATTTTAAAACTCTTGCCATGGAAGCTAGGGCTTTACCCCCCCAAATTTTATTGAGTCATTGGTTTGATTCAATGCTCTTAAATCTCCTACATTATCTATACTGGATCCTCACTGAGAGTGACTCATCTCAGATATACTGTTTGCCCTTTGTCGTAGAGATGTTGACTGAGCAGTTCTGACTTCTTCACATACTGCAGCAGTTCACTGATGGGGCTAGATGTTGGGATGGACCAACTCAAAGCCCTGGATGTGGGCATGAACAGTAACCAAGTTGGTTAGCCCACCATCTCTCCTGCATTCTGTTCACCGGGAACAGCTCTTCAGCACAGCTCTGTCCCCATCAAAGGGCAGGGCCAGCTTACCCAAGTGTTGAAGTCTACAAGACATATGGCCATATTTTTGTGCCCCGATTCTATGGGTCAGCTTCTTGATTTCTATCTTGACTCACTTTTCATTCTGTAGTGAGTTTGTCAGCTTCCATGAGATGTAACCCTCCTGTTATTTCTAATATCCAAGTTTAATCACTGGTGGTGCGATTGGAGGCAGAGTGTTCTTTCAATATTTTTATATCTGGTGTGGGATTGTGTGAGCATTTCTCTGTGTGTGTGTGCATGTGTGTCCATATGTGTGTGTATGTGTATGCACATATGTTTGGATGGAATATTTTATGTCTTGTCTGTTAGGTCCATTTAACTAATGGCTTTATTTAAATCCAGAATTTCTGTTTTTTTTTTTTTTTTTTTTTTTTTTTGGGGGTCTGGTATTTTGATTAAAATGAGATATTGGAATTCTCCACTATCATTGTGTGAGGATAATATGTGATTTTAGTTGTAGTAGTATTCCTTTTATGAACTTGGATGCATAGATACTTAGAATTACAGTGTCCTCTTAGTTGATGTTTCTTTTGATAAATATGTAGCATCTTTATCATTTGCCATTTGGATCCATTTTTCTGGAAATACATTTTTCTACAGTTTTAACCCTGAAATAACACCTATTCTGGATGGGGGGGTGTTTTTATTAAATGCAGCGAAGAGATGGATCCTGTGTTCTTACTAAATATGTTGTTCTGTGCCTATTTGCTGGATAATGGAGACCAGTAATGTTGAGATTTATCAATAAGAAGTATTCATTAATTTCTGCCATATGGTTTAGGGGTATGGACTTTTTTCTCTTTCTTTTGATTTTCTGTCCTAGGATTAATCATTTTTTATATTTTTCCCAGTTAATCTCTTTAAAATGAATTTTTTTTCCTTCTAGTGTATTCTGTAGAGCAGCATTAGTAGATATAAATTGCCTAAAATTGATTTTATTGTGGAATGTGGATTGGTTTTCACTACCCCCTTGTGTTCATTGTGATTGATAGTTTTGCTAGGTATAGCTATCTGGGTTAGCATCTGTGGTTTAGGATTTTTCTCATGAAATTGCCTTTATTTTTTCTTAGTCTTTTTTATTGTATATTTTACTATCCTTCCATTTTGTGCTATACTTTTCGTGTTTTGACTATTGCAAATCCTGAGAAGTTTCTTTTCTGATCCCATTTGGTGGTTGTTCTGCATGCTCTTTGTCACTTTGTATCTTCTTCATATTGAGAAAATTTAGTTCTAGTGTAATAGAAAGTTGTTTTTTTTTTGACAAGTTGTTTTTTTTTATAACATTGACCTATTTATCTTCTCTTTCCTCCATTCAGTCTGTTCTTCTTGTTCCAGAATTCTTCAATTTTTTGTGCTTAAAAGTTTTTGATGTAATATTTTTACTGTCTGAACTACCACTCCCTCCCATTTACCCTAAAGAAATAGAAGTAGTCATCAATAGTCTCCCAATCAACTAACCAACCAAACAAACAAACAAAGAAACAAAAATCCCAGGTACATATGGGTTTAGTTCAGAGTTCTACCAGACCTTCAAAGATGACCTAATTCCAAATCTCCTCAAACTATTCCACAAAATAGAAACAGAAGGTATTCTACCCAATTCATTCTATGAAGGCACAATTACTCTGATACCTAAATGACACAAAGATCCAATAAAGAAACAGAACTTCAGACCAATTTCTCTTATGAATATCGATGCAAACATACTCAATAAAATCCTCGCATACCGAATCCAAGAGCACAACAAAAACCAAGTAGGCTTCATCCCAGGGATGCAGGGATGGTTTAATATATGGAAATCCATCAACATAATCCACTATATAAACAAATTCAAAGACAAATCTATATGATCATCTTGTTAGATGCAGAGAAAGCATTTGACAAATCCAACACCTTTTTATGATAAAAGTCTTGGAAAGATCAGGAATTCAAGGCCCATACCTAAACATAATAAAAGCAATATACAGCAAACCAGTAGCAAACATCAAACTAAATGGAGAGAAACTTCAAGCAATCCCACTAAAATCAAGAACTAGACAAGGCTGCCCACTTTCTCCCTACCTATTCAATATAGTAATTGAAGTTCTTGCCAGAGGAATTCAACAACAAAAAGACATCAAGGGGATACAAATTGGAAAGGAAGAAGTCAAAATATCACTATTTTCAGATGATATGATTGTATTTATAAATGACCCCAAAAATTCCAACAGAGAACTCCTAAACCAGATAAAAAGCTTCCGTGAGGTACTTGGATATAAATTTAACACAAACAAATCAGTGGCCTTTCTCTACACAAAAGATAAACATGCTGAGAAAGAAATTAGGGAAACATACATTTCAGAATAGTCAAAGATAATATAAAATATCTTGGTGTGACTCTAACTAAGGAAGTGAGAGATCTGTATGATAAGAACTTCATGTCTATGAAGAAAGAAATTGAACAAGGTCTCAGAAGATGAAAAGATCTCCCATGGTCATGGACTGGTGGATCAATATAGTAAAAATGGCTATCCTGCCAAAAGCAATCCCCATCAAACTTCCAACTCAATTCTTCACTGAGTTTGAAAGCAAAATTTGCAAATCCATCTGTAATAATAAAAAACCTAGGATAGCAAAACCTATTCTCAAGAATAAAAGAACCTCTGGTGGAATCACCATGCCTGACATTAATCTGTACTACAGAGTAATTGTGATAAAAATTGTATGGTATTGGTACAGTGACAGGTAGATCAATGGACTAGAATTGAAGACAGAGAAATGAACCCATACACCTATGGTCACTTGATCTTTGACAAAGGAACTAAAACCATCCAGTGGAAAAAAAGACAGAATTTTCAACAAATGGTGCTGTCTCACCTGGCAGTTATCATGTAGAATAATGCAAATCTTTCCATTCTCATATCCTTGTACAAACTCAAGTGTAAGTGAATCAAATACCTCCACATAAAATCAGAGACACTGAAGTTAATAGAGGAGAAAGTGGGGAAAAGACTAGAAGATATGGACACAAGGGAAAAAATTCATAAACAGAACAGTAGTGGCTTGTGCAATAAGATCAAGAATTGGCAAATGGGACCTCATAAAATTGCAAAGCTTCTGTAAGGCAAAAGACACTGTCAATAAGACAAAAAGGCCACCAACAGTTTGGGAAATATATTTACTAATCCTAAATCTGATAGGGGACTTATATCCAATATATACAAAAGCTCAAGAAGCTGGACAGCAGAAATTTAAATAACCCCATTAAAAATTGTGTGCAGGAAGTGCACACTCTCACCTGTGCGGATTACTCTCGGCAGAATCCTGGAACCAAGATGGCTCCCGCTGATGCTGAGGCAAAGGCCGGGGTTCCATCCCATAATCAGCTTCCAAATGTTGACACCATTTCACACACTAGCAAGATTTTGCTGAAAGGACCCAGATATAGCTGTCTCTTGTGAGACTATGCCGGGGCCTAGCAAACACATACGTGGATGCTCACAGTCAGCTATTGGATGGATCACAGTTTCCCCAATGGAGGAGCTAGAGAAAGCACCCAAGGAGCTAAAGGGATCTGTAACCCTATAGGTGGAACAACATTATGAACTAAACAGTACCCCAGAGCTCTTGACTATAGCTGCATATGTATCAAAAGATGGCCTAGTAGGCCATCAATGGAAAGAGAGGCCCATTGGACTTGCAAACTTTATATGCCCCAGTACAGGGGAATGCCAGTGCCAAAAATTGGGAGTGGGTGGGTAGGGGATTTGGGGGGGAGGGTATGGTGGACTTTTGGGATAGCATTGGAAATGTAAATGAGGAAAATACTTAATATATATATATATATATATATATATATATATATAAATAAAATATCCAATAAGAAAAATAAAAACTAAAAAAATATTTGAATAATAATGGAAAATAAAAAGTAATTGAAACTTTCTTTAAAAAAATGGTGTACAGGTCTGTGCAGGTGAGAGTGTGGACTACAGAAGCTAACAATTTCTCGGAGAGGAAGAAGTGCCACAGCTTCTGAGGCATACCCCGTTTCATACTCTAGACATCTGGGTACCTTCCCTACCAGAGGAGAGGTGCTGCCCAGCCCAGGAGGGATTTACTGGAGCACCTGGGGGAGCCATCTTGGTTGCCAGATCCCTCTGCAACTAGTCTGCGCAGGTGAGAGTGTGGACCACAGAAGACAGACACAGTTTCAGGCCTTCATCTTCTGTCAGGAGGCAGGTCTGAACAGCAGATATGTGTGCACCTTCCCTGCAAGAGGAGAGCTTGCCTGCAGAGAGTGTTCTGACCACTGAAACTTAGGATAGAACAAGTCTCCCACGTCCACTGATAAAGGCTAATATAATCATATGAGGAACAAGCTCTAACCAGAGACAATATAACTACTACAGTGAAAGGTAAACATAAGAATCTTAATAACAGAAACTAAGAACACTTACCATCATCAGAACCCAGCACTCCCATACCAGCCAGTCCTGGGCACCCTCAACACATGTGAAAAGCTATACCCGGATTTAAAGCATATATCATGATGATGGTAGAGGACATCTAAAAGGTCTTTTATAATTCACTTAAAGAAATACAGGCGAACACTGCTAGAGAGTTACAAATCCTTAAAGAAAAACAGGAAAACACAAGCAAGCAGGTGATGGAAATGAAGAAAACCATACTAGACCTCAAAAGGGAAGTAGACACAATAAAGAAACCACAAAGTGAGGCAACGCTGGAGATAGAAAACCTAGGAAAGTAATCTGGAAACATAGATGTGAGCATGAGCAACATAATACAAGAAATGGAAGAATCTCTGGTGCAGAAGATTCCATGGAGAAGATATGCACAACAATCAAAGAAAATGTAAAATGCAAAATATAAAAAGATCCTAACTCAAAATATCCAGGAAATCCAGGACACAATGAGAAGACCAAACCTACAGATAATAGGAGTAGATGAGAATGAAGATTTTCAACTTAAAGGGCCAGCAAATATCTTCAACAAAATTATAAAAGAAAACTTCCCAAACCTAAAGAAAGAGATGCCCATGAACATACAAGAAGCCAGCAGAACTCCAAATAGACTGGACCAGAAAAGAATTTCCTCCCGACACATAATAATAATAATCAGAACAAAAAATGCACTAAATAAAGATATAATATTAAAAGCAGTAAGTGAAAATGGTCAAGTAACATATAAAGGCAAGCCTATCAGAATTACACCAGACTTTTCACCAGAGACTATGAAAGCCAGAAGATCCTGGATAGATGTTCTAGAGACACTAAGAGAACACAAATGCCAGCCCAGGCTACTATACCCAGCCAAACTTTCAATTACCATAGATGGAGAAACCAAAGTATTCCACAGCACAACCAAATTCATACATTGTCTTTCTAAGAATCCAGTCCTTCAAAGGATATTGACAAATATATATATATATATATAAGTACGGAAACCACACCCTAGAAGAAGCAAGAAAGTAATCCTCCAACAAACCTAAAAGAAGACAGCCACAAGAACAGAATGCCAATTCTAAAAAAAAATAATAGGAAGCAACCATTACTTTTCCTTAATATCTCTTAATATCAATGGACTCAATTCTCCAAAAAAAAGTCATAGACTAACAGATTGGCTACACAAGCAGGACCCAACATTTTGCTGCTTACAGGAAACCCATCTAAGGGAAAAAGACAGACTTTATCTCAGAATGAAAGGCTGGAAAACAATTTTCCAAGCAAATGGTCTGAAGAAACAAGCTGTGGTAGACATTCTAATGTCTAATGAAATTGACTGCCCACCCACAGTTTTCAAAAAAGACAAGGAGGGGCACATCATACTCATCAAAGATAAAATCTTCAAAGAGGAATTCTCAATTCTGAATATCTATGCTCCAAGTGCAAAAGCAGCCACAGTCATTAAAGAAACTTTAGTAAAGCTCAAAGCACACCTTGTACCTCACACAATAATATTGGGAAACTTCAACACACCACTTTCATCAATGGATAGATCCTGGAAACAGAAACTAAGCAGGGATATAGTTAAACTAAAAGAAGTTATGAAACAAATGTATTTAACAGATATCTACAGAATATTTTATCCTAAAACAAAAGGATATACTTTCTTCTTAGCACCTCAGTACCTTCTCCAAAACTGACCACATAATTGAGGCCTCAAAAGAATCAAAAATCTTGAAATTGTCTCATGCATCCTATTAAATCACCATGGACTAAGGCTTGTCCTCAATAATCAAATAAATAATAGAAGGCCAACATTAACGTGGAAACTGAACAACACTCTACTCAATGATACCTTGGTTAAGGAAGGAATAAAGAAAGAATTTAAAGACTTTTTAGAGTTTAATGAAAATGAAGCCACAGCATACCCAAACTTATGGGACTCAATTAAAGCATTTCCAAGAGGAAAACTCATAGCTCTGAGTGCGACCAAAAAGAAACTAGAGAGAGAACACACTAGCAGGTTGACAACACACCTAAAACTCTAGAACAAAAGGAAGCAAATTCACCCAAGAGGAGTAGACTGCAGGAAATAATCAAACTCAGGGGCGAAATCAACCAAGTGGAAACAAAAAGAGCTATTCAAAGAATCAACCAAATGAGGAGCTGGTTCTTTGATTAAAATCAACAAGATAGATAAACCATTAGCCAGACTCACTAGAGGGCACAGGGACAGCAGACTAATTAACAAAAGCAGAAATGAAAAGTGAGACATAACAACAGACCCTGAAGATATCCAAAAACACCATCAAATCCTTCTACAATAGTTTATACTCAACAAAAATGGAAAACCTGGATGAAATGGACAGTTACCAGGTACCAAAGTTAATTCAAGATCAAATTAATGATCTAAAGAGTCCTATATATTTTAAGGAAATAGAAGCATTCATTAGTAGTTTCCCAACCAAAAAAAAATCCCAGGACCAGATGGGTTTATTGTAGAGTTCTATCAGACCTTCAAAGAAGATCTAATTCCAGTTCTTTACAAACTATTCCACAAAAGAGAAGCCTTAAGATGTTCTACCCAATTCATTCTATGAAGCCACAATTACTCTGATACCTAAACAACAGAAAGACCCAACAAAGATAGAGAACTTCAGACCAATTTCCCTTATGAATATAGATGTAAATATACTCAATAAAATTCTCCCTAACCGAATCCAAGAACACATCAAAACAATCATCCATCATGACCAATTAGGTTTCATTCCAGGAATTCAGGGATAGTTTAATAAACGGAAATCCATGAACGTAATCCACAATATAAACAAACTCAAAAAAAAAAAAAAAAAACACATGATCATCTCCTTAGATGTGCAGTAATCATTTGACAGAATCCAATACCCGTTCATGATAAAAGTCTTGGAAGGATCAGGAATTCAAGGCCCATACCTAAACATGATAAAAGCAATCTACAGCTAACCAGTAGCCAACATCAAAGTAAATGGTGAGAAGCTGGAAGCAATCCCACTAAAATCAGGGACTAGACACGGCTGCTCACTTTCTCCATACCTATTCAATATAGTACTTGAAATCCTATCCAGAGCAATTCGACAACAAAGGAGAAGAAGGAGAAGCAAATTGGAAAGGAAGGTGTCAAAATATCATTATTTGCAGATGATATGATAGTATTTTTAAGTGACCCTAATAATTACACCAGAGAACTCCTAAACCTGACAAACAGCTTCAGTGAAGTAGCTGGATATAAAATTAACTCAAACAAGTAATGACCTTTCTGTACACAAAGGATAACCAGGCTGAGAAAGAAATTAGGGAAACAACACCCTTCACAATATTCACAAATAATATAAAATACCTTAGCATGACTCTAACTAAGGAAGTGAAAGATCTGTATGATAAGAACTTCTAGTTCCTGAAGAAAGAAATTAAAGAAGATCTCAGAAGATGGAAAGATCTCCCATGCTCATGGATTGGCAGGATCAATATAGCAAAAACGGCTATCTTGCCAAAAGCTATCTAAAGATTCAATCCAATCCCCATCAAAATTCCAACTCAATTCTTCAACAGATTAGAAAGGGAAATTTGCAAATTCATCTGGAACAACAAAAAACCTAGTATAGCAAAAACTCTTCTCAAGGATGAAAGAACCTCTGGTGGAATCACCATGCCTGACCTAAAGCTGTACTACAGAACAATTGTGATAAAAGCTGCATGGTACTGGTATAGCTACAGACAAGTAGACCAATGGAATAGAATTGAAGACCCAGAAATGAACCCACACACCTGTGGTCACTTGATCTTTGACAAGGGAGCTAAAACTATCCAGTGGAAAAAAGACAGCATTTTCAACAAATGGTGCTGGCACAATTGGCGGTTATCATGTAGAATAATTTCTACAATTCTTCCTGACATCTAAACCTGTAGGGAAGTTCCCTATTTAGTTATTCATCATTGGCTTTGTTGGAAAGACATATGATGAAGGATCTTTAGTATATTTCTTTAACTTTGAAACCGTTAAAACGATTATACAATTATGTACTGTCTTTAGTGATTTCATTAGGAGGAATTAAAATTGAAAATTTCTTAACTGGAATTACAGTATAATTTCAAAGTGCTGAACAGCTCGGTGAATTTTATAGTTTTTTTTTTTTTCCTTTTGCAACTTGACAGTATTTAACTATAAATATGAAGTACTTTGACTAAACTCCATCCTTCCCAAGGTGCCAACATGAAATATGACTCTGTGGAGATAGCCCTTGGTCTTAATCAAAGAGATAACTCTTGATGTTTCTAGATTTTTTTTTTAACTGAGGTTTTCTTTTTTTATTTATTTTTATTTTATTTATATACATTGGCATTCAGCCTCCATGTATGTTTGTGGGCTGGTTTCAAATCCCTTGGGATTGAAATTACAGACAGTTGTGAACTTCCATGTGGGTGCTGGGATTTGAATCCCTATAATTTGGAAGAGTATTCAGTGCTCTTACCCTATCCCTGAGTCATCTCCCCAACCTTAATGACATTCTTGGTTTGTTTTTTTAGACAGAGATTCAAATCCAGAGCTTTGCATATAGAATTCAAATGCTCTTAACATCATGCTACATCTTCTGTCCTTTAACATGATCATCTATTTGTGCTTAAAGAGATAATATTTATTTTCACATAATTTTGTTTTTTCACCCAACTGATTGAAGACATTAGGTCTATGAATTTGTATAGACAACTAACTTTGGGACCTTTATTTTATATAGAAAAGAATAATATCATTTCTCCTTTGTATAAGAATTTGAGAAGAATAGTGATTATTAAACTTTTAGGTATGATGTTGCCAGTATGTCACTTAGAAATCAGATTCAGAAATGCACTGTTTAGATATGGCTGTATCTCTAACACATCTTCCACTAGCATCAATAGCTCTAGTTTGGATGTTCACTTATGGGAGTCAACTAGAATGTATGTCTTCACTCATCCTAACCTACTTCCATTTATTCTTGGACTTCTTTAGAACATCTTCTGATATCTAAAACAAGAGGTAAGTATATACAGCATGTGTGTGGAAGTCAAGTCTTAAAATTTCTTGCAAACCAATATCCACAGAGAACAAAATAAAATACATGTAGTCTGTGAAAGAATTAGCACATGTCTGTGAGGAGTCAGTGAGGATTATGTCCATACCAATTAACAGTGCTGTATTTCCCATTTTCTAAACCTTAGACTCATGCGCTGGACTTACTGTCATTAGTCATTTCTGGAGAGTAAATGAGTGCCATATCCTTTAATTTTAAAAGCTGATTTACAAAAAGAATCCATATAATTCATATTTGGTTTAATTAATTTAATTGAGGAAATCAATTGAAGAGAACTAAGATTTTCAGATGAGCAAATCTCAGGGTCACAATGTACACTGAGGATCTGTCAGGACACACAGATGCAAGAGTTTTGGATTTCTAGCACTCATGGAGTACAGGTAGACTTAAAGAGAATGAGATTGAGCATAGAGGTTCTGTCACCTGAAATAAGAATTGGGACTTCTGTATGTCGAAATAAAATTCTGAGATTTCCCTACAATACTCCGTTGGCATTGCCACCTTAGGATATTGCATCTATGTTCACATTCTATCTCTTTTAGTTTGTGTATACTCAGTACTGACTGCATTTTATTGCTCTCTCTCTCTTTCTGTCTCTCCTCTTCAGGCCAACATTTCTACATTCATTATGTATGGATATTATAACTATTTATCATACCTGTGTAAGATGAATATTTCTCATATTGATGGAATGTATCAAAGTTATATAATCCCAAATCACAGTAACCCAATCACAAAAGAACACACATAGCATGCACCATTGGTAAATAGATTTTAGCTCAAAATATAGAATCTCCCATATACAATTCTCAGGCTGTATGAAGCTCAATTGAAGGAAGACCAAAGTGTGGATGCTTCAATAACAATTGCATTGTTATTGTTGGCAATAACTCCACAATTGGTCTCCCCTATTATGTATAATTCCTAAACTGTCCACAAACTTATCCTATACTTCCAGATGATGCTGATTTATAACTTGTTAGAATTTTCAAACATTTCTAAATTTATTTTCTCTAAAATCAATTATATATTAAATTATGATGAGGATGTACAAGTTTTGTAATCCAAATTTGATATAATTAAAAGTGTTTGAAAATACTTGAGTATTGTGAATATGAAGGAGGAACAAAAGTATTGACAGGAAGAAATATGGAGATAAAATGTGGAGCAGAGACGGAAGGTAAGGCCATCCAGAGACTTCCCCACCTGTGAATCTGTCCCATATATAGTTGTCAAACCTGGAAGCACTATTGTGGATACTGGGATGTGCTTATTGATGGGACCCTGATATGGCTTTCTCTTGAGAAGGTCTGCCAGAGTCTGACAAATAATGAGGTGTATGCTCACAGCTAACCATTGGACTAATAGCTAGGTGTCCAATGCAGGAGATAGAGAAGGGACTGAATGAGCTGAGGGGGGTTTACAGCCCCAAGGGCAGAGCAACAGTGTTAGCTGCACAGACACCTCCCCTGGAGCTCCTGGGAAATAGACCACCAAGCCAAGAATACACGTGGAATTACCCATGTTTTTGGCTACATATGTGGCAGAAGATGGCTCTGTTGGATATAAGTGAAAGGAGCACCCCTGAGGGGTTCTATGCCCCCGTGTAGGGGAATGCCAGGGAAGGAAGGAAGGAGTACATCTCATAGAGGTAGAGGGAGTGGGGATCGTATAGGGGATTCCAGAGGGGAGAATTGGAAAGGAGATAACTTTTGAAATGCAAGTAAAAAATATCAAGTAAAAGAAAAAAATAGTTTAACATTAATTTCAACAAGGCAACAAGCTCTTCCTTTTCTGCCTTTGCAACAAAGTCTAGAGATGCTTTTTAAAAAGAGTCTTGTGATTTCCCTGGATTGTAGTTCAAGCTCCTTGCTGCTCTTTATTAACTGCTGCTTCTTCAGGCTTCCTTATTTTCTCCATCCTCCTTGGGTTGTAGTGTCCTCTTGTCCTTAAGCAGAGAGTGGACAACAAGTATGTTTTTAACTGGCTATTGACTTCTCTGAGAAACACAAAATTTGCACAAACAGTAAAATTTGGAAGTGGTTCTTTTACTATCTATAACTTCAACTTGAAACTAATGAAGGTGAGAAGCCTCTGTGTGCCAGTAATAAGAGTGTTGCTATGTTCAAGGTAAACGGGATTAGTTGCATTGTTATTGTTGGCAATAACTCCACAATTGGTCTCCCCTATTATGTATAATTTCTAAACTGTCCACAAACTTATCCTATACTTCCAGATGATGCTGATTTATAACTTGTTAGAATTTTCAAATCTGTCTAAACTTATTTTCTCTAAAATCAATTATATATCAAATTATGAAGAGGATGTACAAGTTTTGTAATCCAAATTTGATATAATTAAAAGTGTTTGAAAATACTTGAGCATTGTGAATATGTATAACCCAAATTGTTACTATGATAGGTAGTGAACTGCACTGTCTAGTTGGTATACTGCATTTGAAGTTTTCAAGTCTCCTCAAGCTTTCAGAGACTCTTGCAGGTTAATGCATCAGAACAACAAAACTTTAAAGAGCACCTCTACTGTGGGGAACTATGAAGAGTTGAGAGTAAAGTCTCTCTTAAGCAGTAGGTAATAGACTGATAGGGAGAAAAATATACACTCAAAAGGCTACAGTGTAAGTGAAGAAGATTATTTGCAAGGCAGGGCATTAGGGAAATGGAATATCAGAGTGGGTATTTTTATCTTCTGCTGTCTTCTTCAATCTATTTGTTCAGTAGATGAAATTTCTCATTTTCCTGGTGTTTCCCTCCCTTGGTTAAAAGATGTATTTTGTAAAAGATGTTTTTGTGAATGGAATTTTTCCCTTATTCTGTTCTCTGTGTGTTTGATGCTGGTAACCAGGAAGCCTCAGATCTTTGAATGTTACTTTTTGTATCTTGTTAGCTTAATGAATGTGTTTTTCAGCTCTAGACATTTTCTTGTGGAGTCTGTATGGTCTGTTTTGTATGAAACCACATTTCATGCAAGTAAAGATTTTGACCTTTTCTGTTTGTATCTTCTTTATTCAGCTCCAGTTGTCCTATTGGTTCAGGTACATACATCTTAAATACTATCATGAAACATGAGGTAGGAGAAGGATTATCCTTGTCTTATTCCTGATATTAGTGGAAATACTTATTTTTACCCCTTTTAGAATAATGGTGGCCATTGGCTTCATATTTATTGCATTTACCAAACTGAGATATGTGGAGAGCCGTGCTGAGAAATCGCCATTATAAGATGGCGCTGGCTTCCACTGCGCCTAACTACTAAACAAGCCTTATGTCACTGCCCATCTTGGGGCATCGTAATGGGGTGATGGGCGAGCAACTAATCAGGTGCTGTCATGCCACATCAGGTGCTGAAACGTCACGCTGCGGGCTATATAAGCAGCGCCATCCGGGTTCAGGGTCTTCCTTATGTTGAAGCAATAAAAGCTTTGCCATAGAAGGATCCAGTTGTCCGAGTGAATTCTTGCCTTCGAGATACTAGCTCAGGCGATAGAGATAATCCTGATGTCTCTAGGTTCTCCAGGAATTTTATTGTGAAGGCACTTTGTATTTTTTCAAAAGTGTTTTCTACATCTAATGAGATGAGCATATGGTTTAAAACATAGAATCTATTTATATGGTGGTATGATGGGACCCCCCCAACCTCCACAGCTCATAGATTTGACTACTTGGTCACTAGTGACTGGCATTATTTGAAAAGATTAAGAGATATAGTTTTTTCTCTTGAAGGAATTATGTCACAGGGTATTGGTTTTGATTAAAGGAAAAAAAATTCACCCATTTCAAGCCCTAAGTCTTTCTGTCTGTAGATCTCTCTGCTCCTTCTCCAGCACCCTGTCTACCTGCATGACATCTTGCTTCCTGCCATAATGATACCTGTCTAAAACTCTGAAAATATAAGCATCTCCCAGCTAAATGCTTTTCTACATAGAGTTTCATTGGTCATGATGTTCTTCACAGTAGTAGAACACCGACTAAGAGTGGTAGATTACTTTCACTTGCATAAATATATGTTTAACAATGCTCACATCTCTAGGTTAAAGTCAATTTGATCTTATTGGATAATTTTATTGATATGTTTTTAAAAGTGAATCTCTGCTCCAGGATGGTATTGCCCAAAGTGGGGGAGAAGCCCCAATGACAATTGTGAATCAAAGAAATGCCACACAGTAAAAAAAAAAAAAAAAAAAAAAAAAAAAAACCTAACCAGTAAAAGATGTATATATGGGTATGTATATGTATGAGTGTGACTCTGTGTATGTGAATATATGAATGGGGTATGTGTGTAGTATAAACAATGTGCTTTGTGAATGACTGTCCTCCATTCCAACTGACCAGAATCCTCGAAATTCAGCTACACTCTCTTTTTTTTTCTTTTCTTTTCCATTTTTATTAGGTATTTAGCTCATTTACATTTCCAATACTATACCAAAAGTCCCCCATAGCCACCCACTCCCCCTTTTTGGGCCTGGCATTCCCCTGTACTGGGGCATATAAAGTTTGCATGTCCAATGGGCCTCTCTTTCCAGTGATGGCCGACTATGCCATGTTTTGATACATATGCAGCTAGAGTCAAGAGCTCCAGGGTACTGGTTAGTTTATATTGTTGTTCCACCTATAGGGTTGCAGATCCCTTTAGCTCCTTGGGTACTTTCTCTAGCTCCTCCATTGGGAGCCCTGTGATCCATCCATTAGCTGATTGTGAGCATCCACTTCTGTGTTTGCTAGGCCCCAGCATAGTCTCACAAGAGACAGCTATATCTGGGTCCTTTCGATAAAACCTTGCTAGTGTATGCAATGGTGTCAACGTTTGTATGCTGATTATGGGGTGGATCCCTGGATATGGCAGTCTCTACATGGTCCATCCTTTTATCTCAGCTCCAAATTTTGTCTCTGTAACTCCTTCCAAGGGTGTTTTTTTCCCACTTCGAAGGAGGGGCATAGTGTCCACACTTCAGCCTTCATTTTTCTTGAGTTTCATGTGTTTAGGAAAATGTATCTTATATCTTGGGTATCCTAGGTTTTGGGCTAATATCTACTTATCAGTGAGTACATATTGTGTGAGTTCCTTTGTGAATGTGTTACCTCACTCAGGATGATGCCCTCCAGGTCCAACAATTTGGCTAGGAATTTCATAAATTCATTCTTTTTAATAGCTGAGTAATACTACATTGTGTAGAAGTACCACATTTCTGTATCCATTCCTCTGTTGAGGGGCATCTGGGTTCTTTCCAACTTCTGGCTATTATAAATAACTCTGCAATGAACATAGTGGAGCATGTGTCCTACTTACCAGTTGGGGCATCTTCTGGATATATGCCCAGGAGAGGTATTGCAGGATCCTCCGGTAGTACTATGTCCAATTTTCTGAGAAACTGCCAGACTGATTTCCAGAGTGGTTGTACAAGCCAGCAATCCCACCAACAATGGAGGAGTGTTCCTCTTTCCCCACATCCACGCCAGCATCTGCTGTCACCTGAATTTTTGATCTTAGCCATTCTGACTGGTGTAAGGTGGAATCTCAGGGTTGTTTTGATTTGCATTTCCCTGATGATTAAGGATGTTGAACATTTTTTCAGGTGCTTCTCTGCCATTTGGTATTCCTCAGGTGAGAATTCTTTGTTCAGTTCTGAGCCCCATTTTTTAATGGGGTTATTTGATTTTCTGAAGTCCACCTTCTTGAGTTCTTTATATATGTTGGATATTAGTCCCCTATCTGATTTAGGATAGGTAACGATCCTTTCCCAATCTGTTGGTGGTCTTTTTGTCTTCTTGACGGTGTCTTTTGCCTTGCAGAAACTTTGGAGTTTCATTAGGTCCCATTTGTCAATTCTCGATCTTACAGCACAAGCCATTGCTGTTCTGTTCAGGAATTTTTCCCCTGTGCCCATATCTTCAAGGCTTTTCCCCACTTTCTCCTCTATAAGTTTCAGTGTCTCTGGTTTTATGTGAAGTTCCTTGATCCACTTAGATTTGACCTTAGTACAAGGAGATAAGTATGGATCAATTCGCATTCTTCTACATGATAACAACCAGTTGTGCCAGCACCAATTGTTAAAAATGCTGTCTTTCTTCCACTGGATGGTTTTAGCTCCCTAGTCGAAGATCAAGGGACCATAGGTGTGTGGGTTCATTTCTGGTTCTTCAATTCTATTCCATTGGTCTACTTTTCTGTCTCTATACCAGTACCATGCAGTTTTTATCACAATTGCTCTGTAGTAAAGCATGGTGATTCCATCAGAGGTTCCTTTATCCTTGAGAAGAGTTTTTGCTATCCTAGGTTTTTTGCTATTCCAGATGAATCTGCCGATTGCCCTTTCTAATTCGTTGAAGAATTGATTTGGAATTTTGTTGGGGATTGCATTGAATCTGTAGATTGCTTTTGGCAAGATAGCCATTTTTACAATATTGATCCTGCCAATCCATGAGCATGGGAGATCTTTCCATCTTCTGAGATCTTCTTTAATTTCTTTCTTCAGGGACTTGAAGTTTTTATCATAGAGATCTTTCACTTCCTTCGTTAGAGTCACGCCGAGATATTTTATATTATTTGTGACTATTGAGAAGGGTATTGTTTTTCTAATTTCTTTCTCAGGCTGTTTATTCTTTGTGTAGAGAAAGGCCATTGACTTGTTTGAGTTAATTTTATATCCAGCTACTTCACCGAAGCTGTTTATCAGGTTTAGGAGTTCTCTGGTGGAATTTTTAGGGTCACTTATATATACTATCATATCATCTGCAAAAAGTGATATTTTGACTTCCTCTTTTCCAATTTGTATCCCCTTGATCTCCTTTTGTTGTCGAATTGCTTGGGCTAATACTTCAAGTACTATGCTGATAAGGTAGGGAGAAAGTGGGCAGCCTTGTCTAGTCCCTGATTTTAGTGGGATTGCTTCCAGCTTCCCTCCATTTTCTTTGATGTTGGCTACTGGTTTGTTGTAGATTGCTTTTATCATGTTTAGGTATGGGCCTTGAATTCCTGATCTTTCCAAAACTTTTATCATGAATGGGTGTTGGATCTTGTTCAAATGCTTTTTCTGCATCTAACAAGATGATCATGTGGTTTTTGTCTTTGTGTTTGTTTATATAATGGATTACATTGATGGATTTTCGTATATTAAACCATTCGTGCATCCCTGGAATAAAACCTACTTGGTCAGGATGGATGATTGCTTTAATGGGTTCTTGGATTCGGTTAACAAGAATTTTATTAAGGATTTTTGCATCTATGTTCATAAGGGAAATTGGTCTGAAGTTCTCTATCTTTGTTGGATCTTTCTGTGGTTTAGGTATCAGAGTAATAGTGGCTTCATAAAATGAGTTGGGTAGAGTACCTTCTACTTCTATCTTATGAAAAAGTTTGTGCAGATCTGGAATTAGATCTTCTTTGAAGGTCTGATAGAACTCTGCACTAAACCCATCTGGTCCTGGGCTTTTTTTGGCTGGGAGACTATTAATAACTGCTTCTATTTCTTTAGGGGATATGGGACTGTTTAGATGGTCAACTTGATCCTGGTTCAACTTTGGTACCTGGTATCTGTCCAGAAATTTGTCCATTTCGTCCAGGTTTTCCAGTTTTGTTGAGTATAACCTTTTGTAGAAGGATCTGATGGTGTTTTTGATTTCTTCAGGATCTGTTGATATGTCTCCCTTTTCATTTCTGATTTTGTTAATTAGGATTTTGTCCCTGTGCCCTCTAGTGAGTCTAGCTAAGGGTTTATCTATCTTGTTGATTTTCTCAAAGAACCAACTCCTCGTTTGGTTAATTCTTTGAATAGTTCTTCTCATTTCCACTTCTTTGATTTCACCCCTGAGTTTGATTATTTCCTGCCCTCTACTCCTCTTGGGTGAATTTGCTTCCTTTTTTTCTAGAGCTTTTAGATGTGTTGTCAAGCTGCTAGTATGTGCTCTCTCCTGTTTCTTCTTGGAGGCACTCAGAGCTATGAGTTTCCCTCTTAGAAATGCTTTCATTGTGTCCCAAAGGTTTGGGTACGTTGTGGCTTCATTTTCATTAAACTCTAAAAAGTCTTTAATTTCTTTCTTTACTCCTTCCTTGACCAAGGTATCATTGAGAAGAGTGTTGTTCAGTTTCAACGTGAATGTTGGCTTTCCATTATTTATGTTGTTATTGAAGATCAGTCTTAGGCCATGGTGGTCTTATAGGATACATGGGACAATTTCAATATTTTTGTATCTGTTGAGGCCTGTTTTGTGACCAATTATATGTTCAAATTTGGAGAAGGTCCCGTGAGGTGCCGAGAAGAAGGTATATCCTTTTGTTTTAGGATAAAATGTTCTGTAGATATGTGTCAGGTCCATTTGTTTCATAACTTCTGTTAGTTTCACTGTGTCCCTGCTTAGTTTCTGTTTCCATGATCTGTAGATTGATGAAAGTGGTGTGTTGAAGTCTCCCACTATTATTGTGTGAGGTGCGATGTGTGCTTTGAGCTTTACTAAAGTGTCTTTAATGAATGTGGCTGCCCTTGCATTTGGTGCATAGATATTCAGAATTGAGAGTTCCTCTTGGAGGATTTTACCTTTGATGAGTATGAAGTGTCTCTCCTTGTCTTTTTTGATAACTTTGGTTTGGAAGTCGATTTAACCCGATATTAGAATGGCTACTCCAGCTTGTTTCTTCATACTATTTGCTTGGAAAATTGTTTTCCAGCCTTTCACTCTGAGGTAGTGTCTGTCTTTTTCCCTGAGATGGGTTTCCAGTAAGCAGCAGAATGTTGGGTCCTGTTTGTGTAGCCAGTCTGTTAGTCTATGCCTTTTTTTTTGGAGAATTGAGTCCATTGATATTAAGAGATATTAAGGAAAAGTAATTGTTGCTTCCTATTATTTTTGTTGTTAAAGTTGGCATTTTGTTCTTGTGGCTGTCTTCTTTTTGGTTTGTTGAGGGATTATCTTCTTGTTTTTTCTAGGGCGTGGTTCCCGTCCTTGTATTGCTTCTTTTCTGTTATTATCCTTTGATTGGCTGGATTCATGGAGAGATAATGGGTGAATTTAGTTTTGTCCTGGAAAACTTTGGTTTCTCCATCTATGGTAATTGAGAGTTTGGCCGGGTATAGTAGCCTGGGCTGGCATTTGTGTTCTCTTAGTGTCTGTATAACATCTGCCCAGACTCTTCTGGCTTTCATTGTCTCTGGTGAAAAATCTGGTGTAATTCTGATAGGCCTTCCTTTATATGTTACTTGACCTTTCTCCATTACTGCTTTTAATATTCTATGTTTATTTAGTGCCTTTGTTGTTCTGCTTATTATGTGTCGGGAGGAATTTCTTTTCTGGTCCAGCCTATTTGGAGTTCTGTAGGCTTCTTGTATGATCATGGGCATGTCTTTCTTTATGTTTGGTAAGTTTTCTTCAATTATTTTGTTGAAGATATTAGCTGGCCCTTTAAGTTGAAAATCTTCATTCTCATCAATTCCTATTATCCGTAGGTTTGGTCTTCTTTTGTGTCCTGGATTTCCTGGATGTTTTGAGTTAGGATCCTTTTGCATTTTGTATTTTCTTTGACTGTTGTGTCGATGTTCTCTATGGAACCTTCTGCATCTGAGATTCTCTCTTCCATTTCTTGTATTCTGTTGCTGATGCTCGCATCGATGGTTCCAGATCTCTTTTCTATGGTTTCTATCTCCAGCGTTGCCTCGCTTTGGGTTTTCTATATTGTGTCTACATCCCTTTTTAGTTCTAGTATGGTTTTGTTCATTTCCATCACCTGTTTGGATGTGTTTTCCTGTTTTTCTTTAAGGACTTCTACCTGTTTGGTTGTGTTTTCCTGCTTTTCTTTAAGGGCCTGTAACTCTTTAGCAGTGCTCTCCTGTAATTCTTTAAGTGACTTATGAAAGTCCTTCTTGATGTTCTCTATCATCATCATGAGAAATGTTTTTAAATCTGGGTCTAGATTTTCGGTTGTGTTGGGGTGCCCAGGACTAGGTGGGGTGGGAGTGCTGCATTCTGATGATGGTGAGTGGTCTTGATTTCTGTTAGTAGGATTCTTACGTTTGCCTTTCGCCATCTGGTAATCTCTGAAGCTAGCTGTTATAGTTGTCTCTGTTAAGAGCTTGTTCTTCAGGTGACCCTGTTAGCCTCTATAAGCAGATCTGGGAGGGTAGCTATCTCCTTACTTTGAGTGGGCAGAGTATTCTCTGCAGGCAAGCTCTCTTCTTGCAGGGAGGGTACCCAGATATCTGGTGTTCGAACCGGACTCCTGGCAGGAGTTGTGTTCCACTCACTAGAGGTCTTAGGATCCCATGGGGAATCCTGTGTGGGCCCTTGCGGGTGTCGGTCACTTCTGCTGGCAAGGTACCTCGGGGCTCGAGTGGAGCAGAAGGGGTACACTCTCTTGTATATATTATAAACAATGAGCTTGGTGACTGTTTACCCACCTCATGGAGGGGTGAGTATCCAGGTTTTCCCTACCAGTTGCTGGATGCAACTCTGCCTTAATTGCATGTTGTCAGGGAAATTTTCTAGAGTATATAGACTGAGAATGGGAGAAGGGTGCCCCTTCTATGAAGCTTTGGGGCAACCTTAATGACTTCTGTGTAACCATTTTCAGGTTTTGCTGCTTGGGGAGGAGCACCTACACAGCTAAATAAAGCTCATTATGCTTCTTTGCCAGGAGACATAGCCTCAATCTTGGCATTGTGGATATTTTCTAGCTTACATAAACAATCCTGAGAGAACATTTGTGGTCATAGTAGTAAGAATATTGAGGCGGCGCCATCTTCGGCTCCAGACTACTGGCCACCTTCCTGGTGAGAGCACAGGGGTCCACCCGGCCCGAGAGGTTTCTGCCTCAGGCTCCACGGGAGCCACCTTGGCTCCGGGACTCCGCTGAGGGCAGGCTGCAAGGGTGAGGGTGTGGAATTCAGAAGCCAGCAGTTTTTAGGACATTCGAGAGCCACAGAGCTTCTGAGGCAGAACCATCTTCGACTCCAGACAACCGGCCTCCTTCCTGGCCACAGCAACACAGCTTCTGGGAAAGATCCTGTTTTGGGCCTTCATCTTCAGCCAGGAGGAGGTCCAAACACCAGATAACTGTGCACCTTCCCTGAAAGAGGAGAGCTTGCCTGCAGAGACTGCTCTGACCACCGAAACTCATAGGAGAGAGCTAGTCTCCCACGTCTGCTGATAGAGGGTAACAAAATCACCAGAGGAGCAATCTCTAAACAAAGACAACTATAACAACTAACTCCAGAGATTGCCAGATGGCGAAAGGTAAACGTAAGAGTCCTAGTAACAGAAACCAGGACCACTCACCATCATCAGAACCCAGAACGCCCACTTCGCCCAGTCGAGGGCACCCTAACACACCTGAAAAGGTAGACCCGGATTTAAAAGTATATCTCAGGATGATGGTAGAGGACATAAAGAAGGAATTTAAAACTCACTTAAAGAAATACAGGAGAACACTGCTAAAGAGTTACAAGTCCTTAAAGAAAAACAGTAAAACACAACCAAACAGGTAGAAGTCCTTATAGAAAAACAGGAAAACACATCCAAACAGGTGATGGGAAAGAACAAAACTGTACTAGACCTAAAAAGTGAAGTAGACACAATAAAGAAAACCCAAAGTGAGGCAACGCTGGAGATAGAAACCCTAGGAAAGAAATCTGGAACCATAGATGCCAGCATCAGCAACAGAATACAAGAGATAGAAGAGAGAATCTAAGGTGCAGGAGATTCCATAGAGAACGTCTGCACAACAATCAAAGAAAATGGAAAGTGCAAAAAGATACTAACTCAAAACATCCAGGAAATCCAGGACACAATGAGAAGACCAAACTACGGATAATAGGAATTGATGAGAATGAAGATTTTCAACTTAAAGGGCCAGCTAATATCTTCAACAAAATAATTGAAGAAAACTTACCAAATCTAAAGAAAGAGATGCCCATTAACATACAAGAAGCCTACAGAACTCCAAATAGACTGGACCAGAAAAGAAATTCCTCCCGACACATAATAATCAGAACATCAAACACACTAAAATAAGATAGAATACTAAAAGCAGTAAGGGAAAAAAGGTCAAGTAACATATAAAGGCAAGTCTATCAAAATTACACCAGATTTTTCACCAGAGACTATGAAAGCCAGAAGAGCCTGGACAGATGTTATACAGACACTAAGAGAACACAAATTCCAGCCCAGGCTACTATACCCAGCCAAACTCTCAATTACCATAGATGGAGAAACCAAAGTATTCCACGACAAAACTAAATTCACCCATTATCTCTCCATGAATCCAGCCCTTCAAAGGATAATAACAGAAAAGAAGCAATACAAGGACGGGAACCACGCCCTAGAAAAAACAAGAAGATAATCCCTCAACAAACCAAAAAGAAGACAGCCACAAGAACAGAATGCCAACATTAACAACAAAAATAACAGGAAGCAACAACTACTTTTCCTTAATATCTCTTAATATCAATGGACTCAACTCCCCAATAAAAAGACATAGACTAACAAACTGGCTACACAAACAAGACCCAACATTTTGTTGCTTACAGCTAACTCGTCTCAGAGAAAAAGATAGACACTACCTCAGAATAAATGGCTGGAAAAAAATTTTCCAAGCAAATGGTATGAAGAAACAAGCTGAAGTAGCCATTCAAATATCTAACAAAATCGACTTCAAACCCAAAGTCATCAAAAAAGACAAGAAGGGGCACTTCATACTCATCAAAGGTAAAATCCTACAAGAGGGACTCTCAATTCTGAATATCTATGCTCCAAATACAAGGGCAGACACATTAATAAAAGAAACTTTAGTAAAGGTCAAAGCACACATTGCACCTCACACAATAATAGTGGGAGACTTCAACACACCACTTTCACCAATAGACAGATCATGAAACAGAAACTAAACAGGGACACAGTGAAACTAACAGAAGTGATGAAACAAATGGACTTAACAGATATCTACAGAACATTTTATCCTAAAACAAAAGGATATACCTTCTTCTCACTACCTCATGATACCTTCTCTAAAATTGACCACATAATAGGTCTCAAAACAAGCCTCAACATATACAAAAATATTGAAATTGTCCCATGCATCCTATCAGATCACCATGGACTGACTGATCTTCAATAACAAAATAAATAATAGAAAGCAAACATTCAAGTGGAAACTGAACAACACTCTTCTCAATGATACCTTGGTCAAGGAAGGAATAAAGAAAGAAATTAAGGACTTTTTGGAGTTTAATGAAAATGAAGCCACAACATTCCCAAACTTATGGGACACAATGAAAGCATTCCTAAGAGGAAAACTCATAGCTCTGAGTGCCTCCAAAAAGAAACTAGAGAGGGCACACATTAGCAGCTTGACAACACACCTAAAAGCTCTAGAAGAAAAGGAAGCAATTCACCCAAGAGGAGTAGAAGGCAGGAAATAATCAAACTCAGGGGTGAAATCAACCAAGTGGAAACAAGAAGAACTATTCAAAGAATCAACCAATCAAGGAGCTGGTTCTTTGAGAAAATCAACAAGATAGATAAACCCTTAGCCAGACTCACTAGAGGACACTGGGAAAGCATCCTAATTAACAAAATCAGAAATGAAAAGGAGACTTAACAACAGATCCTGAAAAAATCCAAAACAACATCAGATCCTTCTACAAAAGGCTATACTCAAGAAAACTGGAAAACCTGGATGAAATGGACAAGTTTCTAGACAGATACCAGGTACCAAAGCTAAATCAAGATCAGGTTAATGATCTCAACAGTCCTATATCCCCTAAAGAATAGAAGCAGTCATTAATAGTCTCACAGCCATAAAAAGCCCAGGACCAGACAGGTTTAGTGTAGAGTTCTATCAGACCTTCAAAGAAGACCTAATCCCAGTTCTTCACAAACTATTCCACAAAATAGAAGCTGAAGGTACTCTACCCAACTCATTCTATGAAGCCACAATTACTCTGATACCTAAACCACAAAAAGACACAACAAAGATAGAGAACTTCAGACCAATTTCCCTTATGAATATCGATGCAAAAATCCTCAATAAAGTTCTTGCTAACTGAAAACAAGAACACATCAAAACAATCATCCATCCTGACCAAGTAGATTTCATCCCAGGGATGCAGGGATGGTTCAATATATGGAAATCCATTAACGTAATCCAGTATATAAACAAACTCAAAGACAAAAACCACATGATCATCTCGTTTGATGCTGAGAAAGAATTTGAAAAAAGTCCAACACCCATTCATGATAAAAGTCTTGGAAAGACCAGGAATTCAAGGCCCATACCTAAACATGATAAAAGCAATCTACAGCAAACCAATAGCCAACATCAAAGTAAATTGTGAGAAGCTGGAAGCAATCCCACTAAAATCAGGGATTTGACAAGGCTGTCCACACTCGCCCTACCTATTCAGCATTGTACATGAAGTCCTAGCCAGAGCAATTAGACAAAAAAAGGAGATCAAAGGGATTCAAATTGGAAAGGAAGAAGTCAAAATATCACTTTTTGTAGATGATATGATAGTATACATAAGTGACCCTAAAAATTCCACCAGAGAACTCCTATGCCTGATAAACAGCTTCAATGAAGTAGCTGGATATAAAATTAACTCAAACAAGTCAATGGCCTTTCTGTACACAAAGGATAAACAGTCTGAGAAAGAAATTAGGGAAACAACACCCTTCTCAATAGTCACAAATAATGTAAAATTCCTTGGCGTGACTCTAACTAAGGAAGTGAAAGATCTGTATGATAAGAACTTCAAGTCTCTAAGGAAAGAAATTAAAGAAGATCTCAGAAGATGGAAAGATCTCCCATGCTCATGGATTGGCAGGATCAACATTGTAAAAATGGCTATCTTGCCAAAAGCAATCTACAGATTCAATGCAATCCCCATCAAAATTCCAACTCAATTCTAAAACAAATTAGAAGGGGCAATCGACAGATTCATCTGGAATAACAAAAAACCGAGGATAGCAAAAACTCTTCTCAAGGATAAAAGAACATCTGGTGGAATCACCATGCTGGACCTAAAACTGCACTAGAGAGCAATTGTGATCAAAACTGCATGGTACTGGTATAGTGACAGACAAGTAGACCAGTGGAACAGAATTCAAGACCCAGAGATGAATCCACACACCTATGGTCACTTGATCTTTGACAAGGGAGCTAAAACCATCCAGTGGAAAAAAGACAGCATTTTCAACAAATGGTGCTGGCAAAACTGGCGGTTATCATGTAGAAGAATGTGAATTGATCCATATCTATCTCCTTGTACTAAGGTCAAATCTAAGTGGATTAAGGAACTCCACATAAAACCAGAGACACACCTGAGGAATACCGAATGGCAGAGAAGCACCTGAAAAAATGTTCAACATCCTTAATCATCAGAGAAATGCAAATCAAAACAACACTGAGATTTCACTTCACTCCAGTCAGAATGGCTAAGATCAAAAACTCAGGTGACAGCAGATGCTGGCTAGGATGTGGAGAAAGGGGAATAGTTCTCCATTGTTGGTGGGATTGCAAGCTTCTACAACCACTCTGGAAATCAGTCTGGCAGTTCCTCAGAAAATTGGACATAGTACTACCGGAGTATCCCTCAATACCTCTCCTGGTCATATATCCAGAAGATGTCCTAATCAGTAAGAAGAACACATGCTCCACTATGTTCATAGCAGCCTTGTTTATAATAGCCAGAAGCTAGAAAGAACCCAGATGCCCCTCAACAGAGGAATGGATACAGAAAATGTGGTACATTTACACAATGGGATACTACTCAGCTATTTAAAAAATAAATTTATGAAATTCCTAGGCAAATGGATGGACCTGGAGGGTATCATCCTGTGTGAAGTAACCCAATAACAAAGGAACTCGCACAATATGTACTCACTAATAAGTGAATATTAGCCCAGAAACTTAGGATACCCAAGATATAAGATACAACTTGCCAAACGCATGAAATTCAAGAAGAGCAAAGAGCAAAGTGTGGATACTTTACCCTTTCTTAGAAATGGGAACAAAACACCCATGGAAGGAGTTACAGAGACAAAATTTGGAGCTGTGACGAAAGGATGGACCATCTAGTGATTGCCATATGCAGGGATCCATCCCATAATCAGCTTCCAAATGCTGACACCATTGCATACACTAGCAAGATTTTGCTGAAAGGACCCAGATATAGCTCTCTCTTGTAAGACTATGCCGGGGCCTAGCAAACACAGAAGTGGATGATCACAGTCAGATATTGGATGGGTCACACGGCCCCCAATGGAGGAGCTAGAGAAATTACCTAAGGAGCTAAAGGGAACTGCAACCCTGTAGGTGGAACAACAATATGAACTAACCAGTACCCGGCAGCTCTTGTCTTTAGCTGCATATGTACCAAAAGATGGCCTAGTCGGCCATCACTGCAAAGAGAGGTCCATTGGACTTGCAAACTTTATATGCCCCAGTACAGGGGAATGCCAGGGCCAAAAAAGGGGAGTGGGTGGGTAGGGGATTGGGGTTGTGGGTATGGGGGACCTTTGGGATAGCATTGAATAGGTAAACGATGAAAATTCCTAATAAAAAAAAACAGTAAGAAAATTTGTGGGTAAAGATGACACTGTGACTGTTGGTTCCAGGAGCTGAAGATTGGCAACTGTCTTTCAGAGAGCCCCCAGGCTCTTCCTTTCTCCCCTGGAGCCTCCTCTTTCTTATGCTTATATTTCCACACCTGAATAATGTTTTCAGAGCTTGATCAGTATGATTGACTTGCTATCATTATTCTTGTCTCTTTTCCTCCCATTCTCTCACTTCCTTGCCCTGGGTTCCTGCTGATTATACCTGCACGTCTGGGCAAACTGGAGCCCAAACTGGCCCCCAGCTTGTGTCTCTGGGTCTGGGGTCTGATAGAGTCCATGCTTCTCATTGGGTCGCTGCTTTGTCAAGAGGTGAGTGAAGACCCTCACTGGGTTACCACTTAGTAAAAAAGTGAGTGAAGGCACTCACTGAACTGCCACTTCATTAGGAAGTGAGTGAAGGTTCACCCTGGACAGCTGCCTTTTCAGGAGGTGATTGAAGGTCCTCACTTGATAGCTGCTTCATTAGGAAATGAGTGAAGATCCACACAGAGATCCCTGCACTGTGAGACTGATCCCAGAAAGGTAAGAAGAGTGGCTAGACTATGGATCAAGTATTAAGTAATCATGAATTGTTTTAAGGGAAATCAAGGAATCCCTCCAGAAGACAGAAGGCATACGGGTTAAGAAAATTTGCTGAAAGTGTGGAGACAGCCATATAAGCAAGTTTGTGAAATAAGAACTCAGGGTGGTGTGTGCCCAGCACTCAGTAGGCAGAAGGCAGGTCTCTGTGAGTTTGAAGCCGGTTTGTCTACAGACTGAGTTCCAGGTCAATCAGGGCTAAATAGTGAGACACTGTCTTCAAAATAATAATAACAGTAATAATAATACAGTGTACATAAAAATGCTTAGTGACACGGTGTGGCAAAGCAATGGATGGGTCACACTGCCTTGAAGAGCACCCTGTGCCATTCACTGAAGAGCCACTGAATGTTTATGGACATTTCATGTTTCGCACAGCATGGTGGTGTAAAAGATCACAGCTTTGAGGTTAAGCAGACCTAAATTTGAATCTTTCCTTGCACCCATTAGCAGAACTGCTTTGGACAAGACACTCAAGTCCTGTTGTATTCAAGTTCACCAGTTCAGACTAGATATGATCAGTGAAAGCACTCGACCCCACACAGCCCTGATAGCTAAATCACAGGAGTTATTCTTTTTGATAACATGCAGGGTACATGGTCAAGATGAGACACTGAAGAGATGGGCATGAGGAGGGGCGGTGCTGGCTAGTATTATGTTATCCCAACACGAGCTAGAGTCTGGGAAGAAGAGATGTCAGTTGGGAAAATTCTCTCACCAGATTGGCTGGTGGGCAAGCCTATGGTACGTTTTCTTGCTCAGTGACTGATGTGGATAGTACTACCTGAATAGGTTAGAGTACAAAAGCAGGCTGAGTGGACCTGACTTCCTTCAGTGATGGACTGTAATGTGCAACTATAAACTGAAATAAACCTTTTCCTCCTCAAAAAAAAAAGAAAAGAAAAAAAGAAAATTTGCTCACAGCCAAGAGCTGCTCCGGGTGGGATGTTTATTATAAAATAAAATGAATAAAAAGAGTAAAAAACAAAGCTACAAATAGAAAATAACAGATGTTAGAAAAATATTTAGCTCAAGTCCATTTATGTTGTTCTTAATTTCCAGAAATAGGAATGGTAAATATATAAATGAAAGAATTAGACAAGTTGAGGACTAATTAGGAAAGTTAGAAAAGCAGGACACTGGTTACCACTTTGCCTCCTCTTCCTTCTCTGGCAAAATTCCCAGAAGAAAAAGATAAAGAGTTAGACTTTGAGAGAGAGAGAGAGAGAGAGAGAGAGAGAGAGAGAGAGAGAAGCAAGATACAATGATTTTTAAAGCAATGTCCTGACTGTCTTACATTGTCTCAAGTTCCTCATTTAGGGGTTAATCCAGGAGTCCTTATGCCCAAATACATTTGTCAAATAGATATAACTCATTATTCATAATTTGGAAAATTGAAATACATACATGTTTGTATTGACACTTGTCCAGGACTCACTTTTGCTTCTCTAAATACAGAAGCTTCTAGAAATGTAATTGATATTGCTTACAGGCTTTTACTGCTATGGGGTTGCCTAAAATCAAGACAGATAATGGCCCTGCTTATACTGGAAACAACTTTATGCAATTTTGTACGGATTTTGGAATTGAACATAAAACTTGAATTCCTTATAATCCATGGGACAAGGAATTATTGTACATGTGCACTGCACTCTGAAAAATTGGTTTTTGAAAACAAAAAAGGTAATCATATCCCTGTACACCACAAAAATTTTTAAATTTCAATGCCAAGGAACTCTCTGAGTGTGGGTAAGAGGGCATGTTTGTGTTTTTTCTGCAGGATTCTGAAGGAACATGCTAGCTACCAGAGTGATGAGTGCTGATTGTGAGTTTTTAGAGTGTCCTGATAATAATGATAGAGAAGTTGTATTCAGCTTTCATCCATGATACATCCTTTAATACATCCAACAGTATGGGAAGGCCTAGAAGTTGTGTTAATGATAAACAACACTAAGTTGATGGATATGACTCCTAGAGGAAATTTCACTATCATTAGATAAATTAACTACTAAAGATTTAGAACTGAAGTCTCCATATGCTTTTGTGGGAGGTATAGCTATAGGCACTTCTGCCCAAGTTTTGCAAGGAAAAAAAAATATGAGCTTCTTTTAACAACAATAGATACAGAAAAGGAGCTGAGTATACCACTCTCCACATTTTCCACACATCACCTTTTTTCCTGGCTATCTCTCTTTTCTTTTTTTTTTTTTTTTTAATGAGTCATAATGTAAATATCTGTTTTCCAACAGTCTTTTTTTTTCATTTTTATTAGGTATTAAGCTCATTTACATTTCCAATTCTATACCAAAAGTCCCCCATACCCACCCACTCCCCCTTCTTGGCCCTGGCATTCCCCTGTACTGGGGCATATAAAGTTTGCATGTCCAATGGGCCTCTCTTGCCAGTGATGGCCGACTAGGCCATCTTTTGATACATATGCAGCTAGAGTCAAGAGCTCCGGGGTACTGGTTAGTTCATAATGTTGTTCCACCTATAGGGATACAGATCCCTTTAGCTCCTTGGGTACTTTCTCTAGCTCCTCCATTGGGAGCCCAGTGATCCATCCATGTGTGAGCATCCACTTCTGTGTTTGCTAGGCCCCAGCATAGTCTCACATGAGACAGCTATATCTGGGTCCTTTCAGCAAAATCTTGCTAGTGTATGCAATGGTGTCAGCGTTTGGAAGCTGATTATGGGGTGGATCCCTGGATATGGCAGTCTCTACATGGTCCATTCTTTCAACTCAGCTCCAAACTTTGTCTCTGTAACTCCTTCCAAGGATGTTTTGTTCCCACTTCTAAGGAGGGGCATAGTGTCCACACTTCAGTCTTCATTTTTCTTGAGTTTCATGTGTTTAGGAAATTGTAACTTATATCTTGGGTATCCTAGGTTTTGGGCTAATATCCACTTATCAGTGAGTACATATTGTGTGAGTTCCTTTGTGAATGTGTTACCTCACTCAGGATGATGCCCTCCAGGTCCATCCATTTGCCTAGGAATTTCATAAATTCATTCTTTTTAATAGCTGAGTAGTACTCCATTGTGTAGATGTACCACATTTTCTGTATCCATTCCTCTGTTGAGGGGCATCTGGGTTCTTTCCAGTTTCTGGCTATTATAAATAAGGCTGCTATGAACATAGTGGAGCATGTGTCCTTCTTACCAGTTGGGGCTTCTTCTGGATATATGCCCAGGAGAGGTATTGCTGGATCCTCCGGTAGTACTATGTCCAATTTTCTGAGGAACCGCCAGACTGATTTCCAGAGTGGTTGTACAAGCCTGCAATCCCACCAACAATGGAGGAGTGTTCCTCTTTCTCCACATCCACGCCAGCATCTGCTGTCACCTGAATTTTTGATCTTAGCCATTTTCACTGGTGTGAGGTGGAATCTCAGGGTTGTTTTGATTTGCATTTCCCTGATGATTAAGGATGTTGAACATTTTTTCAGGTGCTTCTCTGCCATTCGGTATTCCTCAGGTGAGAATTTTTTGTTCAGATCTGAGCCCCATTTTTTAATGGAGTTATTTGATTTTCTGAAGTCCACCTTCTTGAGTTCTTTATATATGTTGGATATTAGTCCCCTATCTGATTTAGGATAGGTAAAGATCCTTTCCCAATCTGTTGGTGTTCTTTTTGTCTTATTGACGGTGTCTTTTGCCTTGCAGAAACTTTGGAGTTTCATTAGGTCCCATTTGTCAATTCTCGATCTTACAGCACAAGCCATTGCTGTTCTGTTCAGGAATTTTTCCCCTGTGCCCATATCTTCAAGGCTTTTCCCCACTTTCTCCTCTATAAGTTTCAGTGTCTCTGGTTTTATGTGAAGTTCCTTGATCCACTTAGATTTGACCTTAGTACAAGGAGATAAGTATGGATCGATTCGCATTCTTCTACATGATAACAACCAGTTGTGCCATCACCAATTGTTGAAAATGCTGTCTTTCTTCCACTGGATGGTTTTGGCTCCCTTGTCGAAGATCAAGTGACTATAGGTGTGTGGGTTCATTTCTGGGTCTTCAATTCTATTCCATTGGTCCACTTGTCTATCTCTATACCAGTACCATGCAGTTTTTATCACAATTGCTCTGTAGTAAAGCTTTAGGTCAGGCATGGTGATTCCACCAGAGGTTCTTTTATCCTTGAGAAGAGTTTTTGCTATCCTCGGTTTTTTGTTATTCCAGATGAATTTGCAAATTGCTCCTTCTAATTCGTTGAAGAATTGAGTTGGAATTTTGATGAGGATTGCATTGAATCTGTAGATTGCTTTTGGCAAGATCCTGGCTATCTCTCTTAAGAGAGGGCCTGAAACCTGCCAATATTACTGGATTAACAAATGTCTCATTCTGCTTCCTTTGTGTTGCATTAGGATGTCCTCCATTGACAGCTGTCCCTTATCCCATCCCTTTTAATATGTCTGGTGCCAATTCTAAGACCTTTTCCTCAATTTTTGAAGTATCATTGTTCTTGATCCCTGAACAACAATTTATATTCTGCTATACTAGTCCCAATGATAATTTGTGCAATCAAACTAGCTCAGCTAGACAGGATCTGATTGCCCCTGAAGGGTTCTTTTTTTTTTTGGGGGGGGGGTGTTGTTTGTTTGTTTGTTTGTTTTTGGTGTAATGGTACTCTTACTAAAATTCTTTCCAAAAACATAGATAAAGAACTGTTGCGTCTTCCTGTGACCCTAGTTCCTCAGTTGACCTTGTTACCTCTTGCCAAGTATTTGAGCTGGAATAGCCCCTCTGGATATTAAAATAAAGCCAGCTGTTTTTCTCCTTGTAGTAGCCAGTGCCTCCTTGGGAACCTGTGTTATAGCTCAGGTTTGACTAGAGGAACTTTAACTCATTCTCACCACTGCCAAATTATCTCATCAATTTGCATTGGCAGTGGAAGCCTCGTTGAGTCATTAGCTCTTTTTTTCTCTTTTTTTTTTTTAGATTTATTTAGTATTATAGGTAAGTACTCTGTAGTTGACTTCAGACACACCAGAAGAGGGCATCAGATTTCACTACGGGTGGTTGTAAGCCCCAATGTGTTTGCTGGGATTTGAATTCAGGACCTTCAGAAGAGCAATCAGTGCTCTTACCCACTGATCCATCTCAGCAGCCTGAGTCATTAGCTTCTTTACAGAGACAATTAACATCCCTCACCCAAGTTGCCTTACAGAATCAAGAGTACTCGATTGGCTGACCACAAAGAAAAAGGTGGCACGTGCCTCTTTCTGAAAACAAATTGTTGCTTTTATGTAAATTAATCAGGTATAATGGAAACAAGAATCCAATAGTTACATAAAATATAGTTGTAGTTCTAGAGAAAACAGTTTTCAGCCGCTGCTGATAATTGGTGGAAGAACTCTATGTTCACCCTCTTGATGCCCCTCCTTGGATCTTTTTTGTTTGTTTGTTTTTTGGTTTTTGGTTTTTTGGTTTTTTGGTTTTTCGAGAGAGTTTCTCTGTAGAGCTCTGGCTGTCCTGGAACTCACTTTGTAGACCAGGCTGGCCTCGAACTCAGAAATCCTCCTGCCTCTGCCTCCTGAGTGCTGGGATTAAAAGCGTGAGCCACCACACCTGGACGTGCTTGGACCTTTAATAAGCATTTTATTATTAATAACTATGAGGCCTTTCATTTTAAACAGAATTACTGATTTTATAAAACAGCAGATTGATTCCTTGGCATTGAAACCCTTGCAAATTCATTGTCATAGACTTGATTTGGCTGACAGAGGCCTTGCTGAACCTGAGGTTGATAATTCTCCTTCAGGAGCTGCATAAGATTCAGACCTGTGCATACTGGTTCTTGATAAAATGAATTCATTATGGACACCAGCATGGGCTGTGAGGCTAAGCACCACAGAGGAAGGTCTCACAGGGACCATCTCTGAATTCCCCTTGAGACAAACTTGGTTTGCAAGGAAGTAAATATCTATTTTCTTTTTTCCTTTTCAATTTTTCATTACATATTTTATTTATTTATATTTCAAATGCTATCACGAAAGTACCCTAAATCCTAACCTTGCCCTGCTCCCCTACCCACCCACTCCTACTTCTTGGCCCTGGTGTTCCCCTGTACTGGGGCATATAAAGTTTGCAAGACCAAAGGTCTTCTCTTCCCAATGATGGCCGACTAGGCCATCTTCTGCTACATATGCAGCTAGAGACAGGAGCTCTGTGGGTACTGGTTAGTTCATATTGCGGTTGCACGTATAGGGTTGCAGAACCCTTCAGCTCCTTGTGTACTTTCTCTAGCTCCTCCATTGGGGGCCCTGTGTTCCATCCAATAGATGACTGTAAGCATCCACTTCTGTATCTGCCAGGCACTGGTGTCGCCTCATAAGAGACAGCTATATCAGGATCCTTTCAGAAAAATCCTGCTGGCATATGCAATCATGTCTGCATTTGGTGGTTGATTATGGGATAGATCTCCAGGTGGGGAAGTCTCTAGATGGTTCATCCTTTTGTTTCAGCTCCAAACTTTTCCACTGTAACTCCTTTCATGGATATTTTGTTCCCTATTCTAAGAAGAAATGAAATATCCACACATTGGTTTTCCATCTTTTTTATTTTCTTGTGTTGTGCAAATTGTATCTTGGGTATTCTACATTTCTGGGCTAATATCCACTTATCAGTGAGTGCATATCAAGTGAGTCCTTTCGTGATTGGGTCACCTCACTATGGATGATATCCTCCAGATACATCCATTTACCTAAGAATTTTTAAGGCTCTTTCATACATCCCCAAAAGATACCAAAAGCCATGACTGTGGGTTGTGATGGTACCCATGGGAGGAATCTGGTCAATGCTCCCCATAGCTGATTAAAACCCACTCATTCAAGAATGAAATGACTGTTGAATACCCGAGTTCCACAGGGCCTTAGTGAAAATAATTAAAAAGGAGGAGATGCTGGCAGCCACGGCCTCAGCCATGGCCTTGTGGATATTTTCTAGCTGAGAGAACATTCGTGGTCATAACAGTAAAAATGTTTGTGGGTAAAGATGACACTGTAACCGTTGGTTCTAGGAGCTGAAAATTGCCACCTGACATTCAGAGACCCTCCAGGGTCTTCCCCCCTCTATTGGGGCCTGCTCTTGCTTATGCCTATATTGCCACTCCTGAATAAAGTTTTCAGAGCTTGATCAGTATGATTGACTTGCTCTCATTCTTCGTGTGTCTTTCCCTCCCATTTTCCCACTCCCTTGCCCTTGGTTCCTGCTGATTACCCTTGCAATTCAGGGCACTCCTTGGTACTCCAGTAGTAAAATTTAGCAAAATAGACTCTGTTTGTCATGGCAACATAGAAAGAGAAGGGTTAGACTGTAAGTAAGGCTCCTTTTTGGAAGAATGTTCACAGCAATGTGATATATAAGGATAGGGCATATAAAGAGACCAGAGAAGATACTAGGGTGTCTCCATTACTTTCCACCTTATTTCCTTGAGACAGGGTCTCTTGATGAACCTCAAGCTTTCCACCTTTAGGATTATAGTAATCTCTAAACTGTCTTTTAATAGCTTTATGGATTTATTTAACATTTTAAAGTCCATGCTCTCAGTTTCAAATATACAACTTACATCATATTTAAAGCATCTACAAGCTTCATTTGGTTTTAATTATCTCTTTCCCCTTTTCTAAATTTTAAAGTGAGTAGATATTTTTATCTTCTGTAAATTATACCACAATATTTTAAAATCAGTCAGAGTTGCTCTCCTGCATTAATTTCCTCATGTTCAAAACATCATTAAAATATCACTGCTTCACTTTCATGCCCCATTCATAATAATACACTATTACAGTGAATTTAAATACATATTCCTCTGAACCTTTCTGATAAACTGGGAGCACAGCAATGATTGAGTCTGACAGGCCCTTCTAGTAACTATATGTGTGTGAAATTTCCCTTTGGCATAAAATTTGCTGACACTATTTGAATTCAAATTCGTCTCAAGTCATTAGGTTGCAGGGTGTTCGTTTCTGCCACTAGAGTTTTGCCACCACCCAGTTAAGCACAGGCTTGTAGTTGGGAGGCTTTCCCAGCATCCCAAGCATACATTTGCTTCCTCCTTACCTCGTATCATCCTTGCTGTGTGCCAGTTATAGCCTTTCTACCAAGGAAGGCCAGGTAGTGCTCTCTACAGTTTTGTCCCTAAGTCTTCTGTCTCCCATCTCCCAGCACCCTCCTATGTTTAGCTTCTCCATCTTTTATTTTTATAATAATTTTTACCTCCTTATTTATTTTGCTGTATCAGCATTTTGTCTTCATGAGTTGGCTCCTGCTCTGTATCATTATTCAATTGGTCTTACCAGTCTTTGTGCAGCATATGCCTGATATTGATCGTACTTGTACTTATAATGAGCTTGCATGGCCTCTGAAGGAAATGGAAGCTCTAAAGCACTTAAAAGAGACTGTACTATCATATGCCTTGCAACTCTCTGTTTGTTAAAGAAATATTAAATGCATGATCTAGGAAGAATAGAGTTATCTTCTAAGACTGGAAAAGATTAGTATCAGCTGATCTAGAAGTCGATAATAAATACACTAGTTGTTGTGGTATAGGCACAAAACCATAAAAATAGAAAAACAGAATATAGCAAGGGAGATAAATATTACAAGAACAAATCTGATCTGATGATAACATAATTGAAAAAAATGTCCTATTGTGATTTTAAGGGTATGGAATATAATTGAGGATCCAGGTGGGAAAAAATATACCTCATTTACAAAGGTAATACAGGAAGCTAGAGAAACATTCACTGAGTTTTACAGATATTGGATTCAGCAGTAAAGCAGCAACATTAAACCCTGAATCCAGACACTCATTGATAGATATATTAGCCTTTGAAAATTCAAATACTGAATGTAAGAGTGCAGTCAGATCATGAGGAATAATGATGGAACAATGGATAAGACGAACTACTTGTATTGCTTTGTAGGAGAATCATGCTAATATCATAGTGATAGAAATAGATAGAAGTATTAGAAATCAAAAGGCCCAATGTTTTAAGTGTGGCAAATTTGACTGCTTTAAAAGAGATTGTAAGGTTAGAAGACTCAGAGCTCAAAATAGCAGTTACATTGACTTCCGAGAATATGGTATAGGTAGAGAAGAAGCAGGTTCTGGCTGTTATGACCCAGAAACTTTTCCAGAATATTGAGGCTGTTGTGGAAAAGGCAATCAATGTTGAAAGGATTGCATGTCAAAGAGATTCATATGAGGTTAACTCTATTCTGCATAGCCCAAGTATTTAGCATTACTTTAGCAAATGAAGTGCACAAGGCATACAATACTGCAGCCTCTTCAAAATGCCATAGATCTATCATTTCTATCAGATGACAGTTTAGCTTATAATAGGCAGGAGCACCACCATTATTAGGCATGTGCTGCAGAAAGACTTGAAAGGCTGAAATTAAGCTCACGAAAAGCCTGTGGTGGTGGACGCCTCTGAATATTGTATCGTTTTATCTGTACCATTCACTACTATTCTTAACCTCTACTTTCAGGTATGTTCGCTGGGAACCTGGCAGTCAAAATATATGGAACAGCGCAAGGCAGCAGTTTACCTTCCAGCTTGTTTTTCTTCCCCTTTTCATCATGCAGTACATTGCTGGTGTCAGACTCTAGGTCTGAACCCTCTTTTACCCCTTCCACTGGCTGTGTTTTTTTTTTTTTTTTTTGAAATAGTTTTTCTATTTACAAACTCTACATTTTTTTTAACTCTCTACATTCTTATCCACCTTCACAGTCTTCTCTAACAAAAGAAATACTATTACCTTTTTTTTTTTTTTTTTCAAAATGGCATACCCAAGATCCAGGAAACAAAACTGTAACCATCTTCTGGAAACTAGGTAGTAGACCTCCCTTGCCACCCTTCTTAAGGAACACTTCTCACCCTTCATCATCTAACCTTTCCTCTATCACATTCAAAGCAGAATGGCTCATTATGCCTTCACCACGTTGAGTTCAAGCTGTAGGCTCAGATTTTAAAATATAGCTTTAATAAGGATTCTCAAATGTGTTACAAACCTTCTAGCACACCATCCAAAGGTATGGAAGAAAAGATTGTAAATACGACAAGTTAATATGTACCTGTTTAGAAGTACTTCACTGACAATCCCAATCTCCATTTTTAGGAGTCCACCAGTCCATTTCAGTAGCTTCCGGCTACCAAATATGAATCTGAAGTGGTGGTATGATCTAGTAAAAATCACTAGTCCTCTGCTGAATCTTCATATGTTACTGGCAATGAGCAGGACCAGCTGGGACACCAGGAAAAGTTCTCTGATGTGCTTCCTTCACTGAAGTGAATAACAGTGAAAATTACTCTGTGAGGCCAATGGATTATTGCAATACTTACTACTCAAAATCACTGCTTGTTGAGTCCTATTTATAGTTTACACAAGCATCACATGTCCCATGATGGGTCTTGTCTCACCAACACCATGTGAGTCTGTCTTAACAAAGCACCAAATGAATCTTTCTTAGTAAAAATAAAGCCACATGTGTCTGCATTACCTGATACATCCAGAAATTTTCACTTCAGCAGGATTAGACCCTGATATGTCCCAGGGGAATGTGTTAGAATCTCTTGATGAGATGTCAAGAGCACCCATGTATTGGCTTCTTCTCTTGTACTCAGGATCGGTTTTCAGATCATTTGGAGTAGATTGAATCAGCAAGAGATTCCAACCCCCAATGGCTTATAAAAGGTGGAAAGAAAGAAATTTAGCCATCTTTTAATTTTTGTGTTAAAGCAATAGCTGTAGGCACAGCAGTATTAAAGAATTCAAAGTATTATAACTAGGCAGTAATTTTCCTATCAAGAAGAAACCATCAATGAAAATAGCAGTATAAAAGAACATCCCACAAATTAAAGACATTCTGTGAAGAAAGAGACAGAGAAAGCAAGGAAGGGAAGAGAGAGAGAGAGAGAGAGAGAGAGAGAGAGAGAGAAGAGAAGAGAAGAGAAAAGGGAGAGAAAGAAAGAAAGGAAGGAAGAAAGAGGGAGGGAAAGAAATTCTCCTGGGGACAGAGCAGCTTTCTATCTTTGTCTCTTTGTCTCCTTAGGATAAAAATGCTGATATATGGGAAGCTTTAAATGGTTTTCTACTAACTACCTGTGACCCTCAGTTGTGACTACTGAGAT
This sequence comes from Mus spretus, assembly GCA_921997135.2. NCBI lineage: Eukaryota > Metazoa > Chordata > Mammalia > Rodentia > Muridae > Mus > Mus spretus. Next base: position 57,771,369 of record OW971683.1, on the reverse strand, counting down.
GCTTTAGCTTCTGGAGCAGTGATGTTTTTTCTGAGCATTTTTTGGCTCTAGAGAAGGATCAGAATGCCTGGTAGACTTGACACAGGCCATTCTCTGGGCTTGGTGGTCTGCTCACCTCTCTCTAGTTGGATCTATATGTCTGTCGTCATCATGCCTAGGTCAAGGATATGCTACTTCCCTTGGTGGGCCATATAGAGCTGGCATAACTTGGTGACATTACAGTGAAGACTTGCCCGTTTCAGACCAAGCAGGTTCACAGTGCAGTACACAACACCAGAGCTCAGAAAGGTAGACAACACTGGGTATTGACATGTTAGGTGCAAACTCAACTCTCACAGGAAATCCAATAAAGTTCCCAGCCAGATACAACTGCTGATACCACATTCACAACCTAAAAATTGCTCACAAAGTGGGAGAAAAGCTTCTCCACTGTGAACTGATGAACTGGGGCTAGTCTCAGTGATATGTTTGAACTGAAAAACAAAAGGACACAGAATGAGTCAGAAATAATCTAAGCCCAAATGAACTTCTGATATGGTAAAATGGTTGGAATTATGCTTAAATGCTACAGAATAAGGGAGAGTGTATATAAAACATCAAAGACATATAAACAATTTGAGATTAATAAAGTTCTTAAGAGTAAATTATATTAATTGAAAAAACAAACCATTAAAGGATGAAAACGTGCTTAGAAAAAATTAAATATAAGAAGATAGAAAGTTTAAAATGTAATAATAAATAAATATATGAATAATTGCATATAAAATTCTGAAGAAGAGAAAAATAGTTTAAATTATTTAAAGGGTATTTAAAGGCCGAAGAGACAGAACATACTCAATCAAGGAAAATCTAAATTTAAATATATAAAAAATAAAGTCTCCAAAGAAAGGAGAGTTCATTATATATTTTGGATATTAACCCTCTATTGGGTAGGTTTAGTGAAGATATTTTCCCCTATCACTAGGTTGTGATTTTGTCCTATTTTCTATGGCCTTTGCCTTTCAGAAGCTTTTCAGTTTCATGAATTTCATTTATTAATTCTTGATCTTAGAGTCTTAGCAATTGGAGTTCTGCTTAGGAAATTTCTCGATGCTGATATGTTTGTGGCTCTTTCACTTTCTCTTCTATTAGATTCAGTTTATCTGGTTTAATGTTGAGGTCTTTGATCCACTTAGACTTGAACTTTGTGGAAGTTGACAAATATAGATTTATTTTGATTTTTCTACATACAGATTGCCAGTTAGACCTGCACAATTTATTGAAGATGTTTTCTTTTTTTCTATTGAATATATTTGGCTTCATTGTCAAAGATCAAGTGTCTATAAGTGTGTGGTTTTAAGTTCTATTCCATTGATCATTTGGTCTCTCTCTGCACCAATACTATGCATTTTTTGAAATGACTACTGTGCTGTATTATATCTTCAGCTCAGAGCTGGTGATTATCCCAGAAATTCATTTTTTGTTTAAGAATTGCTTTTGCTATCTTGGGATATTGTTTTTCCATATGAAATTGAGAATTGCTCTTTCTTTGTCTTTGAAGAATTTGGTTGTACTTATGATGGGGATTGAATTGAATCTGTAGATTACTTTTAATAGAATAGCCATTTTTAGTATGTTAATTCTACCAATCCATCAGCATGGGAGATGTATTTTTCTGAGGTCTTCTTTGATTAATTTCTTGAGAGACTTGAAGTTGTCATACATATCTTTCATTTGTTTGTTTAGAGTTACCAAAAAATATTCTATATTATTTGGGACTATTGTGAAGGGTACTGTTTCACTAATTTCATTCTCCACCCATTTAATATTTGTATAAAAGGAGGCAAATTATTTATTTCAGTTAATTTTATATACAGACACTTTCTAAAATTGTTTATCAGATGTAGAAGTTCTCTGGTAGAATTTTTGTGGTTGCTTATGTATTTTATCATATCAAAGATGCCGAATAGTACCCCTTTGATCTTCTTTTGTTGCCTAATTGCTCTGATTAGAACATCAGATACTATATTGAATATATATTAGGAGAATGCATATCCTTATCTTGTCTGATTTTAGTGGGATTGTGAATGTCTCTCCATTTAATTTGATATTGGTTGTTGGTTTATTGTGTATAGCTTTGATTATGTTTATGTATGGGCCTGGAATTCTTGATCACTCCAATACATTTAACATGAAGGGGAATTGTATTTTGTGAAATGCTTTTCAGCATATAATGATATGATCATGTGATTATTTTCTTTAAGTTTGTTTATACAGTGGATTACATTAATGGATTTCCATATATTGAATCAACCTTGTATCTCTGCATTGAGGCCTACGTGATTGTGCAGAAGCATGGTTTTTATGTGTTCCTAGATTCAGTTGTCAGAGTTTTATTGAATATTTTTGCACCAATAAAGTGCTCATATTTAAAATAAAGAAGTCAAGAAGAGACCCTCAAAAAAAGACTAAACAACTTAGTCAAACATGGGATATAGAACTAAACTGATAATTCAAAACAGAGGAACTTCAAAATGTCTAGAAGCACTTAAAGAAATGTTCAAAGCCCTTAGTTATCAGGAAAATGCAAATAAAAACCACCCTGACATTCCACCTAGCAGCAATCAGATTGGCTAAGATTAAAAAAAGCAAAACAAAACAAAACAAACCAAAACAAAACAAAAAACTTAGGGGGTAGCATATGTGGCAAGAATGTGGAGAAATAGAAATACACTTCTCCATTGCTGGTGGGATTGCAAACTGGTTCAAACACTCTGTTAATTAATCTGGAGGTTCCTCAGAAATGTGGAAATTGATCTACCTGAAGACCTAACTATACTACTCTTGGGCATATACCAAAAAGATACCCCACCAAGAGGACAGAGGCAAATTTTTCCACTATGTTCATAGTGGCCTTACTTAGGATTTCCAGAAAGTGGAAACAATCCAGATATCCCACAATGGAAGAATGGATACAGAAATTGTGGTTCGTTTACACAATGTATACTTCTTATCAATTAAGAATGGGGACATCATGAGTTTTGCATACAAATGTAGGGAAGTAGAAAATATCATCCTGTGTGTGATTCCTCAGACATAAAAGAATATTTGTGCTATGTATTCACTAATAAGTGTATATTAGCCAAAATGTACAGAATTCCCAAGATACAATCAACAGAATCCAAGACAGGTAACAAGCTGAAGGGCCCAAATAAGGATGTTTAAATCCCACTTGGAAGGGAAAAGAAAACATTCACTGGAGGTAGAGGGAGGAAGGGATGTTGGTGGGAAAGGGAGGGTAAAGGGGGAACATGATCAGGTATTGAGGGAGAAAAAGAAGTTTAGACCGAAGGACCAGAAGAAAGAAATGGAAATAAGCACCTTAGGATGTAGAAGGAGAGGGGATATTCTAGAATGTACAAGACACCTGGTAGCTGATAGACACTTAGAACTTAAGGACACCTTTGACCCATCCAGCAGGTCCAGTTATTCGAGGGTCTCGAGGGGACCTTCTCCTAAGAACCAAATGGGGGGGAGAGAAAAGACAGACACCAAGTGCGAGGAATGACATGGAACTATTCTGAGTAGCATCAAGGTGTCACTGTATTAGCAAGGCTCAAAGCTTAAATGCACAAGCAAAAGGGAAAGTACTTCTCAGCAGGAGGAATGGGGCAGCAGAAACTTTTCTTTTGGCAACTACATGGAGAAGCAGGACCTTGGTGGTATCTGGGAACATCTTGTGGTCAGGACATCCAGCGCTGACTTAGGGCTTGAACATTCTGTGGTTGTTCTTGGAGTGGTGTGTCAGTGGCCTGCTTTTGACCCCCTTTTCTTCTTGGGGAAAGAGGCCCAATTCAGAGATCAGGACAATTGTGTTGTATTAATAGCTCCCAACATCTCCCCGTTTTTAATATTTTTATAAAGGCATATTGTATAATAAATTTGTAGCCACATATTTAACGACCACCTAAAAATCTGTTTGCTCACCAGGTGATTCTCTAAAACCATGAAGGACACAAGGACACGTCATCTATGAGGCTTGAATTAATGGTTCCAGTCTGTTGGGTATAACCTGGGCTAGCCAAGGGATTTAGGAACGAAGCAAGCTCTGTGGGTAGAGGTAGAGGTCTGATCTCCAGTGTGAAATGTTAGGGGCCATGTACAGGATTTACTCTCAGGCCCACAGATTTTTACCCAGAGTAACCCTGACCTGCTCTGGTGCCGTTATTCCTGGGGGAAAGGACCCTAGGGCACTCAGCCTTCATGCAATCAGACATGCCTCTCAGAGATTGTCTAACAGCTTCCAGACTAATCTCTGTGCAGTGTTTAACCTTATAACTCTCACGGGTGATGGCTTCAAGTTCCAATTTTATGATGTTTCTAGCCTGGGATGACTGTTTAATTTCCAATTTGGGGAGAATGTATATTACCATGTCGGAAGCACAGACTATGGCAATCTATAAATGATTTGTGACATGAGACTGATGGCCGAATTTAGGGGGAGGGGAATGATCTTACTTAAGCATTTTATGGAAATTGAGTCTCTCTCCCCAAGATGAGGGTCTGACTCTTCTTCAGTAACCTGCTTGTTATCCCCAACATCCAGCAGATGGTAATGAACAGAAACAGATGTGCTTGAAAGAGATGAATCAATTTGAGATTTAAGAAATCGAGTCAATTTCTGAAATGCCCAAGGACCGAAGGAAATCAATAATAGGAGTCCCAATAGGGGCCCTAAAAGGGAGGGCAACAAAGTCGAAAGCCAGGGGGAGGTTGAAAACCAATTTTGGTACCATGACTCTTGTTTTCTCTCTCTCTTTTTCTTTTCTCTAAACTGGCAGTAACCTTGGCAATGCTATCTTTATCTAATCCAGTTTTATCAACATATACACAGCATTCCTCCTTAAGTGCAGCTCATAAGCCTCCTTGTTGTAGAAAGAGCAAATCTAATCCCCTTCTATTTTGAAGGGCAACTTCTGAAAGGGAGACCAAGGAATCAGTAAGATCATCTAGGCCCCTTTTTATATTCTCTATATCTTGGCTAATAGCCTCATTGAGCAGATGGTAATTACGCACATTCTGTTGAGATGACACAAGGGCTATGATTCCGGTCCTGGTCCTAGCAGCACCCAGGCCAAGAAGGACCTCAAGGGTCACCGCCAAGATAGGCTCTCTTTTGTGGCGGGATGGCAAGGAGGCACCTCCATCACAAAACTTCAGTAAGTCATCTGACTCATGAATACTAAAATTTGGAAAAAGCTGGACCAAGACACAATAATCTCTATTATTTATAAAATCTTGTATTATAATAATATACCATGTAAGGCCCGTGGAACATGCCAAAAAGGTATCATTTGGGGCAAGAAGATAAGAAAACCCATTTTTATTTACTCTAAATGTATTATTGCAAATCTCTAGCAAGGGCCTTGGCGGAAGTATGCCTGGGCCCAACACACAACTTCCTATCCCGGAGAGTTCTGTCAAGGTAAGCTGAACTGACTCGAAGGGGAGCTGCCTAGCATCTGAAAGCAGGGTAAAATTTCCAAATAAGGCTATGCCCTCATAAAACGGCGGGGAAGCAGAAAAGCACATCCAACAATCTTCAAATTCTGAAGAATTATCTCTTTGTGTCTTATCCAGCAGGGCTAAAGCAGGAGCATTCAATATAGACCACAGTAAATCAGTGGAAGAGGGGGGCCCCAAAGGGAGAGTGGGCTGAAATAGGATCATAAAAAATCTTGTATAATAATGTACCATGTAAGGCCCGTGGAACATGCCAAAAAGGTATCATTTGGGGCAGGAACAGTGGGACAGGTACCTGGGAGTTGAGGATTGCTTGGGAATATAGGGTGGTATAACTGGGAATTAGGCCCTATAGATGCTTTATATTTGTTGGGGATTTCCTTTTGTAGTTTAATCTTGAACGTCAATCCCCAATCTGTGCCCTCTTTATATATGCGCAACCCCCAAGAGAATCCTCTCTTGATCCAGTCAGCAGTCCTTGCGGCTGTTGTAAAGCAAATTTGTAATGGGTTGCACCACCCTTGTCTAGAAGAATTGGGGGAACAGTAGCTATTAAGGGTTTGTTATCCAGGGGAGGTGACTTTGTAATTGAGGTAAAGTCGTTTAACTGTGACATAATCCCAAGAGAAGAATGGGGTCCAATAGGTATCCCCAGTGGTTTCACAGCCCCAAGAGGCACAGTAAAAATCATTTCCATAGCCACATTTATAATTTAGAGATCTATCTCGATGAGTTCCTGGACAGATAGATATATATATACCTCCAGTGTGTAAGGCCAGGGCAGCACGACGTATATCACTGCTGCAACCTCGATCAATCTTTTTATCACCTGTGTTAACTGCTGTTAATTGAGGCATATAGTAATCAGGGGTGCCCCAGACTATGTCTGTACCCAATGCGAGGACACAGATGTCTACTTCTAACTTGGGTCAATGGGGCTCAGCACCAATCTTGGAGCTGGAGTTAGAGCAGCCCCAATGGCCAGGTTAATAGACTTAGAAACTTGTTGAGAAAACACATCTACCTCATTACAAAGCTTGATCACACCGTTTATATCTAATCTCTTGGTTTTACCTCTCAGAGCAGCCCTACATGCTGAATTGGCGTTTTCAAGAGCAAGTTATGGGACCAACAGACCCTCACTTTACTTAGGTCCCAAAATTCTCTCAGCTGCTTCCTGCAATCTGGCAATGAACTGTGCATAGGACTCTTGAGGCCCTTGTATAATCTTGGCTAGGGGCATAGGCAGCACCCCTGCAGCAGGGACAGCGCACCAAGTTCCTAGGGCAACCTGTGCCATCTGGGTGACAACACCAGAGGAGAGTCCTAATTGTTTTATGTCTGCAGAGAAATTGTCTTTACTACAGATTTTATCAGCAGTACAGGAGGCTGTCCTACTAGTTGGATTCTTTCTATTATTTGCAGCCAAATTTTCTCCTCTGTCCACAAACTCTGACTTCCAAGTTAAATATTGCCCTCTAGTGAGGACAGACTGGACAACTTTATTCCAGTCATTGGGTATCAAGTAGCCTTCTCCTGCTAAACCTTCTAATATAGATACTGTGAACGGGGCATTAACCCCATAATTTTTGACTGCTGAATGAAGATCTTTTACATGTCTCAATTTTAGCTTTTTGTAGACTGGTGTAGGCTGTTGGTGTCCAATCCTTGATCAGGGGACATGCCACCCTCATCGGAATCAGAGTTTGGTTGATCTTCCTCCTCATCACTCTCTGGTTCCCCCTGATCTTTATCAGAGGAGCCAGTGGGGGGGGGGTTCCTCATGTCCTGGAGCAGCCTGAAGGGCTTGAGCTCGAGTGAGGACAGGAAAAGCCATTTTTTTATTCCCTCGTTTCTGAGAGGTACCTTTTCGGCTAGTTTGAGGGTTTTTTGGAATGGGTCCTTGAAGGTCCCCCCATGAGGGACCTTTGTAGACTCTGAGTCTCTAGACTGAGGTCTTGTAGCTCCTTTTGAAGCCCTAGAACATCTTTAAGACTGGTTATCTGAGTCTTAGTTTGAAGTAGTCGCTGAACGGATCAAGGGGCCAGCCATACAGGCCAAGGATTAGGCTGAAGATTAGGGGGAAAAGGGGGCAAATAAGGAGGAGGGTGGAAATTGAAGGGCTCGATGGTAAGATAGGCACCAGGCCAGGGACCATAGTGGTTTTGTTCATATTTAAAAGCTTCCTCATCCAATTCTGCCTCCGAGGCAGGATGGAGGGTTTCATCTGACAACTCCTTATACAAAATGGGGTAAATCCTTTTTGGTCTACCTGGGGGTCGAGCATTAGCCCCTTTTCTAGAATCTAATGTATTTTGGGGAGAAAGAGGGGAAGGCAGGGAGTCCTTAGGAACCGGGGCATCGATAATTGATGACAGCTGAGACTGAGGATTCGCAGGAGGCTTAGTTTTGATTTTGCGAGATGGTGATCGGGAGTTTTCTTAAAAAAAAAATTCAGTAAGGGCTAAGAGGCTGGTGCCTTCTCTGCCCTCTTCTGTCTGTTTAAGGAGATCTCTGATGATTCCCCAATAACTAAAATAGGACTCAGGGACATCTTCTCCTTGTTTTATTAAACTATTGATTTCTTTGCCTACTTTATTCCAAGTTAAAGGGTGTATTTCAGGACCATTCAATACCAGCCATGGACATCTCTCGTCCACAAAACAAAACAATTTTATTAAATCCTTTTTCTTAACTCTTATCCCTCTCTCCTAAAGAGACCCCTTCATCTCTTGAATAAAAACTGTCTCTTTGGACAGAACATTCCCCATGGTGAATGGGACAACACTTTTATGCCCAGGCTTACCTCTCGACATCCTTGACACTTGAGCAAAGTGGCGGGGAACTGTCTCACTGTCTGCGAGGTACCTCTTGAATCCGTTGTCCGGAGGGTGGTCATACCTTGTGCCCCACGTCTGGTGCCACTTGACCTATCCAGCAGGTCCAGTTATTCAAGGGTCTCGAGGGGACCTTCTCCTAATAACCAAATGGGGGGAGAGAAAAGATGGACACCAAGTGCGAGTAACGACATGGAACTATTCAGAATAGCATCAAGGTATCACTGTATTAACAAGGCTCAAGGCTTAAATGCACAAGCAAAGGAGGAAGTATTCTCAGCAGGAGGGATGGGGCAGTGGAAACTTTTCTTTTGGTGACTGCATGGGGAAGCAGGAACTTGGTGGTATCAGGGTACATCTTGTGGTCAGGACATCCGGTGCTGACTTAGGGCTGGAACATTCTGTGGTTGTTCTTGGAGCGGTGGGTCTGTGGCCCCCTTTTGACTCCCTTTTCTTCTCGGGGGGAGAGGCCCAATTCAGAGATCAGGACAATTGTGTTGTCTTAATAGCTCCCAACACACCTTAGATGAAATGACTAAGTGTGGGGAGAGGGAACTTGTAGAGTCCACATCCAGGAGAAAGACAGGGCATCAAGAGGAGAGATAGGGTTGCCATCCCCACAATCAAAAATTCTCACCCAGCATAGTTCCCATCTAAAAGAACTGCAGGGGGGAAATGGAGAAGAGACTAAGGCAAAAAAGGTCAAGTGAGAAGCTCAAATTTGGATCTAGCTCAAGCAGAGGCTCCAAGGCTTATTACTAGTACTGATGCTATGGTGTGCCTACAGAGAGGAATCTGGCAAGGTTTACCACAACGGGACTCAACCTGCAACTAATAGTGTCAGATACAAATATTTATACCCAACCAATGGACCCTCAGCCAGCGTCCCCTGTGGTTGAACAAGGGAAAGGGTGAAAGATAGATGAGGAACACAGGCAGTCTCATTCAAATTGGACACTGAGATCTCTCAACCATGGATCCACCTACTAGCCAACATACACAATCTGATATGAGGCTTCCAACATTCATACAGTAGAGGATTGCCTGGTCAGGCCTCAGTAAGAGAAGATGCACCTGCCGGCAGTGACTTGAAGTTCTTATCATACAGATATTTCACTTCCTTAGTTAGAGTCACAGCAGGGTATTTTATATTATTTGTAACTATTGTGAAGGGTGTTGTTTACCTAATTTCTTTCTCAGCCTGTTTATCCTTTGTGTAGAGAAAGTCCACTGACTTGATTGAGGTAATTGCATATCCACATACTACACTGAAGCTGTTTAACAGGTTTAGGGGGTCTCTGGTGGAATTTCTACGGTCACTTATATATACTATCATATCATCTGCAAATAGTGATATTTTGACTTCTTCCTTTCCAATTTATATCCACTTGACCTCATTTTGATATCTAATTGTTCTGGCTAGGAGATCAAGTACTATATTGTATAGGTAGGGAGAAAGTGTCTAGCCTTGTCTAGTACCTGATTTTAATGAGATTGCTTCCAGCTTCTTTCCATTTAGTTTTTTTTTTTTTTTTTTTTTTTTTTTTTTTTTTTTTTTTTTTGGCTACTGGTTTGCTGTATATTTCTTTTATTATATTTAGGTATAGACCTTGAAATATTGATCTTTCCAAGACTTTTATCATAATTGTGTTTTGGATTTGTCAAATGCTTTCTCAGCATATAACGGGATGATCACATGTTGTTGTTTTTTTTTTCCTTTGAGTTTCTTTATATAGTGGATTATATTGATAGATTTCCATATATTAAACCATCCCTGCATTCCTGTATAAACCCTACTTTATCACTATGGATGATCATTTTGATGTGTTCTTAGGTTCTTGATGCTCTTATCTTATAGATATTTCACTTGCTTAGTTAGAGTCACTCCAAAGTATTTTATATTATTTGTAACTATTGTGAAGGGTTAGTGAGAATATTATTGAGTATTTTTGCATTGATATTCATAAGGGAAATGGTCTGACGTTCTCTTTCTTTGTTGGGTCTTTATGTGGTTTAGGTATCAAAGTAATTGTGGCTTCATAGAATTAATTGGGTAGAGTACCTTCTGTTTCTACTTTGTGGAATAGTTAGAGGAGAATTGGAATTAGGTCTTCCTTGATAGATGTTTGCACTAAATCCATCTGGTCCTGGACATTTTTTGGTTGGAAGAATATTAATGACTGCTTCTATATCTTTAGGGGATATGGGACTATTTATATAATTAATCTGATCCTTATTTAATGTTGGTACTTGGTATCTATCTAGGAATTTCATCCAGGTTTCCCAGTTTTGTTGATTACAGCCTTTTGCAGTAGGATCTGATTATGTTTTGGATTTCATCATGTTCTGTTTTTATGGATCTCTTTTCATTTCTGATTTTTATAATAAGATACTGTCCCTGTGATCTCTAGTTAGTCTGGCTAAGGGTTTATCTATCTTGTTGATTTTTTTTTTCAAAGAACCAGCTTCTGGTTTGGTTGATTCTTTGAATAGTTCTTTTTGTTTCCACTTGGTTGATTTTGGTCCTGAGTTTTATTATTTCCTGCTGTTTACTCCTCTTGGGTGAATTTGTTTCCTTTTGTTCTAGATGTGTTTTAGATGTGCTATAAAGCTGCTAATGTATACTTCCTCCAGTCTCTTTTTGAAGGCATTCATAGCTATGAGTTTTCCTCTTAGGACTGCTTTCATTATGTTCCATAAGTTTGGGTATGCTGTGGCTTCATTTTCATTAAACTCTAAAAAGTCTTTAATTTCTTTCTTTATTTCTTCCTTGACCAATGAGTAGAGTGTTGTTCAGCTTCCACATGAATGTTTGCTTTCTATTATTCATGTAGATATTGAAGATCAGCCTTAGTCAGTGGTGATCTGATAGGATGCATGGGATAATGTCAACATTTTTGTATCTGCTAAGGACTGTTTTGTGACCAATTATAAGGTCAATTTTGTAGAAGTTGCCATGAAGTGCTGAGAAGGAGGTATATCCTTTTGTTTTTGGATAAAATGTTCTGTAGATACTTTCTAAATCCATATGTTTCATAACTTCTGTTAGTTTCACTGTGTCTCTGTTTAGTTTCTGTTTGCAGGATCTGTCCATTGATGAGAGTGGGGTGTGTGAAGACTCCCACTATTATTGTGTGAGGTGTAATGTGTATTTTGAGTTTTAGGTAATTTACTTTAATGAATGTGAATGTCCTTGCATTTGGAGCATAGATGTTCAGAAGAGAGAGGTCCTCTTGGTAAATTTTACCTTTGATGAGTGAGAAGTGCCACATCCTTATCTTTTTTGAGAACTTTAGGTTGAAAGTCAACTTTAATTGATATTAGAATTTCTACTCTAGCTTGTTTCTTTGTATCATTTGCTTGGAAAATTGTTTTCCAGCCTTTTACTATTAGATAGTGTGTGTCTTTTTCCTTGAGGTGGGTTTCCAATAAGTAGCAAAAAGTTGGGTCCTGTTTATATAACCAGTCTATTAGTCTATGTCTTTGTAGTGGGTAATTGAGTCCATTGAAATTAAGAGATATTATTCTTGCGCGCGCCCCCAACTCTCCAGCAAGAACAACGCTACAACAGGATCCTTCTGCACACGTTTATTCAGTCCTGTTTCTTCTTGTTTATATCTCCCCTGTTTATATCTCCCTTGTTTATATCTCCCTTGTTTATATCTCCCTTGTTTATATCTCCCACGAACTCTGGGCCTCTCACTCTTTTATACTCTCATCCACGCACAGCAGGCCACGCCACCTCACCAGGCAGGCAGCTTCAGCTAATCAGGGCAGCAGGGGCATATCTCCATCAAACTGGATTCACCGGTATCCTGGTGCACCTGCGCAGCTCTCAAGATGTTTGTGGCTTATATGAGGAAGTCAGGTGCAAGTCATACGACTTAGCTACAGTCCCTGGCGCCTTTGGGACTGCTGCCACACCTGCTCCCCACAATTCCCCCTTTTTTCTTTTCTGGCAGAGAGAATGTCTGTAGATAGCCCCCCGCAGCCATGCCCCTTACCCGTCCTTGGGTGACAAACAGCATTGGTTTGATCCCTGTCTTAGGTTGGTGACATGCCCAGGGAGTCTTATCACTGACTATCTCTCAATCATGCCAAGCCACTCCTGGGGAGATTGTGTTTTGCTTGAGGCAGGTGCATCAAAAGGCCAGGATGTTAATTAACCTATGGCCAGATCTTAATTGCTGCAAGCAAGCCTCATGGGTGAAGGTAGAGGTCTGATCCCCAGTGTGCAAGCATAGGGGCCCTACACAAAACCGTCCCTTAGGCTCATCACCCAGAGAGGTCTTGGCCAGCTCCCGTGTCGTTTTTCCTGGGGGAAGGGAACTAGGACACTGAACCTTCATGCAATCAGACGTGCCTTCCACAGGATGCCAACAGCAAGCTATCCTCTGTGCAGTGCTTAGCCTCGCACCCCACGGCATAACGCAGCATAATTTATTTTAGAGCGGCAAACCGAATCTGAGGAGATTGTCCCGCCTCCACTGCAGCAAAAGCCTACGCTACCATGGCGAAAGTGCGGGCTGCACACTCTGCACCTAACACATGTGCCAAACACAAAACACACACACACTATAACAAGCATACATCCCAGGGCTCTTATCCCCACTCATCTTCCCTGAAGCAAGGGATAGATGGCCAGAGGGACTATCTCTTTAAGGGGAATTCAGGGATCAAAAAGCACGGAAAAATTTGAATGTCATGTCGAGCTGGTATCGGCTTCTGGAATACCGAAAGGATCTCTCATCTTGGCTCCATCCTTTGTGCTTGTGGGATCATCCACCACATCCACAGGGGCAACTGGATCAGGAGCCTCATTCTTGCAGCGTCTCACCAATCTCTCCGGCACCCAAAGAGGTTCCGTCTGGTCCTGTGGAAACACACAAACAGACCCTCTCGCCCACATCAACACCTGATCTGGTCGATCCCCAGGGGAGATGGATACAATACCTCGTGGTGATGAGACCATAACCTCAATCACCTGTGTGTCCATCTGGGGAGTCAATACGCCAAATCTCCAGACAGAAGGTCCGCCTATAGGTGGCTGCTGAGGAGGCATAGGGAGGAGGCGCAGAAGCTAATTCGCCTTCCTCTTCCGCCTCGGCTCTTTTATTTTGTCCTTTCTGTCCACCTGATAACACTGTCTCCTTTCTTTTTCCTTTTTCTTTTTAAGCCCTTCTCCTCTTCCGACATACTTTCTTGTTGCTCTGTAAGGATTTTCTTACCTGTCTTGACTGCCTCTACACACAGTTTCAAACAGTAACAGAGTCCATATATCAGAACAAACAAGACTAAAACTATTAGACCTACCCACAAAGGGTCAATGGAAGAAAAAAGCATAACTACACAGCACGGATCTATTGATCACTACACTGAGGTTATCATAGTTCCTTAACTTGTCCCCAAACCAGGAACCTTAACTTGTCCCAAAGCCGGGAACCTTTCCTTACCTTGTGCCTGCTTTCTGGCAACTTTATGCTTGCCTCTATTTTATCCGAGGTCCTTCCCAAACTCCTGGGTTACTTTGTGCCTACTTCCTGGCAACTTTATGCTTACCTCTATTTTATCCGAGGTCCTTCCCAAACTCCTGGGGTCGCAAGTTTCACTCACCGTGAACTTACCCTGCCGGCAACCACTGACTGCTGAAAGTTCTGAACTTGGTGGGGGAGTCGGTTCCCCGTACGGGCCACCAATTGTCGCGCCCGCTCTCGACCAGCAAGAACGACGTGACCACCAGTCCTTCTAACAGCAGTTTATTCAGTCTTCATCTTTCTTCTTTCTCTTCATCAGTACCGTTCCCCAGCTGAAGAGTTCTGAATCCACGCCGGATCCTTCTCAACAGTCTGTTTTACGGGAACACTTTATTACCACCTTTCCCCGTGATGCAGTTCTGAATCCTCCCTGTAGCAGGGGGTCTTCGCTCGTGCCTGAAGATGTTTCTTGTCCCGGGTTTCGGCACCACTTCTTGCGCGCGCCCCCAACTCTCCAGCAAGAACAACGCTACAACAGGATCCTTCTGCACACGTTTATTCAGTCCTGTTTCTTCTTGTTTATATCTCCCCTGTTTATATCTCCCTTGTTTATATCTCCCTTGTTTATATCTCCCTTGTTTATATCTCCCACGAACTCTGGGCCTCTCACTCTTTTATACTCTCATCCACGCACAGCAGGCCACGCCACCTCACCAGGCAGGCAGCTTCAGCTAATCAGGGCAGCAGGGGCATATCTCCATCAAACTGGATTCACCGGTATCCTGGTGCACCTGCGCAGCTCTCAAGATGTTTGTGGCTTATATGAGGAAGTCAGGTGCAAGTCATACGACTTAGCTACAGTCCCTGGCGCCTTTGGGACTGCTGCCACACCTGCTCCCCACATATTATGGACAAGTCTTTGTTGCTTCCTGTTATTTTTGTTGTTAGAGTTGGAATTCTGTTCATGAGGCTATCTTCTCTAGGTTTGTTTACAAATTACATTCATGATTTTTCTTGAGGTTAGTTTCCCTCCTTGCATTGAAGTTTCCCCTTTATTATCCTTTGAAGGGCTGGATTTGTGGAAAGATATTGTGTAATTTGGTTTTGTCACAGAATACCTTAGTTTCTCCATGTATAGTAATTGAGAGTTTTGCTGGTTATAGTAGCCTGGTCTGGCATTTTTGTTCTCTTAGGGTCTATATGACATCCGGCCAGGATCTTTTGGCTTTCCTAGTCTCTACAGAGAAGTCAGGTGTAATTCCTATAGGTCAGCCTTTATATGTTACATGACCTTGTTCCCTTACTGCTTTTTATATTCTTTCTTTGTTTTGTTCATTTGGTGTTTTGATTATTATGTGACGGGTAGGAATACCTTTTCTGGTCCAAACTACTTGTAGTTCTGTAGGCTTCTTGTATGTTCATGGGCATCACTTTTTTAGGTTGGGGAAGTTTTCTTCTATAATTTTGTTGAAGATATTTACTGACCTTTTAAGTTGGAAATCTTCCCTCCCTTCTATTCCTATTATCCTTAGGTTTGGTCTTCTCATTGTGTTCTGGGTTTTCTGGAGGTTTTGTGTTAGGAGCATTTTGCATTTCATGATTTCTTTGATTGTTGTGTCAATGTTTTCTATGGTATCTTTTGCACCTGAGATTCTTCTATCTCTTCTATTCTGTTGGCTACGATTTCATCATTGGCCTGACTTCTTTTCTAAGTTGTCTATTTTCATTGTAGCCTCCCTTGTGATTCCTTCATTGTTTCTACTTTCATTTTTTTTTTTCAATCCTGGTTGGGTTTTTAAAATTCTTTCACCTGATTGGATGTGTTCTCATGTATTTCTTTAAGGCAGGTTTTTATTTCCTTCTTAATGTCCTCCATCATCCTCATGAGAAGAGACTTTAGATCCATATCTTTCTTTACTGGTGTGATTACCTACCAGGGCTTTCTATGATGGGAGATTTTGTTTCTGATGATGCTAAGTAAATTTGGTTTCTGTTCCTTCTGTTCTTACACTTGTCTCTACCATCTGATTATCTCAAGTGCTTGCTGCTGTCAACATATCTGATTTGAGCATGTCTTACCAGTTGATTCAGGTCTCCTCAGAGTCCTGCTTTCTCTGTGTTCATGTGATTCCAGGATCCTGTGAACCTGAGGTTCTGGGTGTTTCCAAATTCTTGGCAGTCAAGCTTCCTTTGAGACCATGAGATCCTGGTATCTCCAAACTCCTGGTATCCTTGTATCCTGTATTCCTAAGATCCTAGGTGTGTTACAGCGCCTGGAAGTGATGTCTCCTCTGGGGACCATGGTGCTGTCTGTGGTGTTTGAAAACAAAGTATACCAGTACTGACCAGAAGGAACCCAAGCCTCTCGTCAGACAGGCTCCTGTGGCCTCCTTGCTTCTGCTGTAACAGACACATCACAATTGGTTTGGAACAGAAGTTTCATTCCTCTTACCAGTGATCCTAAGATACTGGATGTGCTAGGGCACCTGTAGCATGAAGAGTCCTCTGGGGACTGTGGAACTGTCAGCTAAGTTCCTACCCAAGGTGGCCTGAAGCTGATGTGGACCGGGAGGGATCCAGGCCCAGGTCACGTGGGTTTCCTGCATCCCTGATGTAGGCACTGGCCCGTTACGATTGGTTTGGAGTAGATGTTGAGTTCCACTCACCAGTGATCCTAAAATTTTGGGCATGCTAGAGAGCCTGTGGCATGGAGAGTCCTCTGAGGACCATGGGGCCATCTGCAAAGTTCTCACCCACGGTGGCCTGGAGCTAGTGCTGACCAGAAGCTATCTTTCTATTTATAGTATATCTGACTTATTTATCTTCAACTATCTAACATCTTAGATTTAAAAGCATCTAAAGAATCTAGATGAAGCTTATTTTGTATTTAGGTGAACTAGTATATAATGTAATGAATAAACTTGTTTCATTGATTACAAACATGCATTTCTTATTTTTCCTAACCTATTTGTAAGGAAGCTTTCAAAGGCAATCGATTTTAACATATATATATATATGTATTCACTAAGAATTACATAGTTACAAAACCTTAAAATATAGTTGAAACACATACACATGATAGGTTTTATCCAAATACAACCTTAATTTGTATCAATATTCAAAGTCTAAGCTAAACAAAATCATTACACATATTGATACTCGGGCATAAAAGTAGATTCTACAATCTATGCTTTAACATAACAATAATATATCCTTGCCTTTTACTATCATCTCCAACCTTTACTCTAAATATGAGAAAAAGAAAGAAAAGAAAGAAAAGAAAGAAATCCCTGAATCTAAAATCCTTTACCTAGTTTGTTCTCCGACTGAGACCATTAACAATTCATGCACTAAAGACAAAAACAAAAACAAAACAAAAACAAAAACAAAATAAAACCCACTGTATTTGTTAGGGTTCTCTAGAGTCACAGAACTTACAGATAGTCTCTAGATAGTAAAGGAATTTATTGATGACTTACAGTCGGCAGCCCAATTCCCAACAATGGTTCAGTCGCAGCTGTGAATGGAAGTCCAAGGATCTAGCAGTTACTCAGTCTCACGCAGCAAGCAGGCGAAGGAGCAAGAGCAAGAGCTATACTCCCTTCTTCCAATGTCCTTATATTGTCTCCAGCAGAAGGTGTAGCCCAGATTAAAGGTGTGTTCCTTAAACTCGGAGATTCAATCTTCTGGAATCCATAGCCACTATGGCTCAAGATCTTCAAACCAAGATCCAGATAAGGATCTCCAAGCCTCCAGATAAGGGTCACTGGTGAGCCTTCCAATTCCGGATTGTAGTTCATTCCAAATATTGTCAAGTTGACAACCAGGAATAGCCACTACACCCACTCACACTCTTTTTGTAAATGATTCATTGCTCTCTTGAAATTGTTTGCTTTAGTGAGGAGTGGAGGCGAGTAAGGGTCTGATGTGTAGCTTTGTTTGGTTCCCCAAAGAAAATTAGGATATTGCCAAGTCTTTTTTTTTTTTTTTCAATCTTATTTTGAAATTTATTTACATTTCAATTGTTATATACATACCCAATTTCTCCTCCCCCTGGAAACCCCACATCTCATTTCCCCCCTCCTTCTTCTATGAAGATGTCCCTCCACCCACCCACAAACTCCTGCCTCCCCACTTCATTCCCCTACACTGGGGCGCATAACGAGCCTTCATAGGAACAAGGACCTCTCCTCCAATTGATGTGTGACAAGACCAACCTCTGCTACATATGCAGCTAGAGCCAGGTGTACTCCTTGTTTGGTGGCTTAGTACCCATGAGCTCTGGTGGTTTGGGTTGGTTAATGTTGTTGTTCTTCTTATGGGATTACAGTCCTTTCTCTAAATGCTCCATTGGGGACCCTGCACTCTGTGCGATCATTGGTTGGCTGCTATCATCTGACTCTGTATTTGTAGGGCTCTGGCAGGGCCTCTAGGAGACAGCAATATCAGGCTCCTTTCAGAAAGCATTTCTTAGATCTAAAACAGGGTCCAAGTTTGTTGGCTGTATTTGGGATAAATCCACCAGTGGGAAAGACTCTGCATGGCCTTTCCTACAGTCTCTACTTTGCACTTTATCTCCTTTGCTTCCATGAGTATTTTTCCCCTGTTTAAGGAATGTCGCACCCACACTTTTGTCTTCCTATTTTTTGAGCTTCGTGTGGTGTGTATATTGTATCTTGGTTATTTGGAGCTTTTGGCCTAATATCCACTTATCAGTGAGTGCATACTATGTATGTTCTTTTGTGATTGGGCTATCTCGTTCAGGATGATATTTTCTAGATTTTTCCATGCATCTGCCTAAGAATTTCATGAGGTCATAATTTTTAGTAGGTGAGCATACTTCATTGCATAAATGTAGCACATTTCCTGTATCCATTCCTCTGTTGAACAGCATCTGGGCTCTTTACAGCTTCTGGATATTATAAATAAGTCTGTTATGAACATGGTGGAGCATGTGTCCTTGTTATATGTTGGAGAGTCTTTTGTATATATGCCCAGGAGTTGTATAGCTGGGTTCTCAGGTAATACTATATCTGATTTTCTAAAGAACTTCCAGACTGATTTCCAGAATGGTTGTACCATGTTTCAATCCCACCAACAATGGAGAAATGTTTCTCTTTCTTTATATCCTCACCAGCATCTTCTGTCAAAGGAGTTATTTTTTTCTTTTTTGATATTTTCTTTATTTACATTTCAAATATTATCCCCTTTCCTAGTTTCCCCTTTAAGAATCTCCTATCCTCTCCCCCTCCACCTGCTCCCCAACCCACCAACTCCTGCTTCCATGCCCAGTAATTCCCCTATACTGTGGCATAGAACCTGCACAGGGTCAAGAGTCTGTCCTCCCATTGATGACTGACTAAGCTTTCCTCTGGTACATATATAGCTAGAGCCACAAGTACCTCCCTGCATGTTTTCTTTGATTGGTGGTTTTGTCCCAGGGAGCTCTGGGGTTACTTGATAGTTCATATTGTTGTTCCTTCTAGGGGGCTGCAAACTACTTCAGATCATTGGGTACTTTCTCTACCTCTTTCATTGGGGACCTGTCAACAGAGTTTTGATCTGGTATGAGGTGATTTGCATTTTTTTGATGATTAAGGATGTTGAACATTTTTTTAGGTGCTTCTCAGCCTTTCAAGTTTCCTCAGCTGAGAATTTTCTGTTTAGCTCTGTTTTCCATTTTTAATAGGGTTATTTGGTGCTCTGTGGTCTAACTTTTTAAGTTCTCTGTATGTATTGCATATTATCCCTCTATCAGATGTAGGATTGGTAAAGAATTTTGACCATTCTGTTGGTTGATGTTTTGTTTTTTTTTTGACAGTGTCATTTGCCTTATAAAAGCTTTGCAATTTTCTGAAGTCCCATTTGTAGATTTTTGGTTTTAGAGCATAAGCCATTAATGTTCTGCTCAGGAACTTTTCTCTGTGCCCAAGTGTTTGATATTTTCTCCACTTTCTATTCTATTAGATTCAGTATATCTGGTTTTTGGTGCTGGTCCTTGATCCACTTGGACTTGAGCTTTGTACAGGGAGTTAAGAATGGATCAGCTTACATTCTTCCACATTTGACCACCAGTTGAAACAGCACAATTTTTGAAAAAGCTGTCTTTTTTATTCCACTGGATGGTTTTAGCACCTTTGTCAAAGATCAAATGATCATAGATGTGTGGGTTCATTTCTGTGTCTTCAATTCTGTTCCATTAATTTACCTATCTGTTACTGTTTCAATATCAGGCCATTTTTAAAAAAATAAACAATTCTCTGAAGTACAGCTTGAGGTTTAGGATGCTGATTCCCTCATAAGTTCTTTTATTCTTGACAATATTTTTCTTTATCCTGTTTTGTTTGTTTGTTTGTTTGTTTGTTTTGTTTTTGTTTTGTTATTCAAAATTAATTTGAGAAATGCTCTTTCTATCTCTATGAAGATATGACTTGAAATTTTGATGGAGATTTCATTGAATCTGTAGACTGTTTTCAATAAGATGACTATTTTTACTATATTAATCCTGACAATCCACAAGCATGGGAGATGAGTTTGAGTCCCCACACCCAAATGTTTGTGCATAAATTCTTGTATCTTAATTTTTGAGATATATCTTATAGCCTTCTTGGGTACTGCATACATATAGTGCATCATGCAGACCAAACAAACACAAGCATACAATGATAAAATAAATTAGTGAAAAAGTATAGTCTAACATTATTTAGAAAAAGAAAGTTAGTGGCTGGAGAGATTGCTCAGTAGTTAAGCACACTGACTGTTCCTGTTCTTCCAGATGTTCTAAATTCAATCCCAGCAATCACATGGAGGCTCACAAGTATCTGTTTTGGAATCTAATGCCCTCTTCTGGCAAGTCTGAAGACAGCAGCTGTGTACTCACATTAAATAAATAAATAAAATTTAAGGAAGAAAAAAAGAAAAAAGAAAAAAGAAAAAGCAATGTATAGAGTTTCAAGTAAAGAAATAGGAAGTTCCTTCTGGTCTGAACCCAGTGTCCTGAGCAGACCTTGGGCACAGGCTCTCCATTCATTCACACAACAGCCAGAGGAAGCTTGACTCCCAGGTGCTTTCATACTCCCAGGATCCCAAGAGAGGCCACAACATATGCCCCCAGAATAACAGAATCTTCCATGTTCCAGGGGCATGGGAACTCCACCCCAGCCAGTTGCAAGGGTTCCTTCTGGTCAAAACCTGCACCTGGAGCACCCTGGGGTGATAGTTCTACACCAACTCTCAAAATACCCAGAGGGAGCTCACCTTCCAGGTGCTCTGAAATTCCCAGGATTATAGGATCACAGAATCACAGAGGAAGCTTGACTCCCTTGAGCTTAGACAAACCCAGGAACATTGAAATTCTGGAGCACTGACACACTAAAGATCAGAGTTGAGGTCACAACATCTTGTCTAACACACAGCATAATTGAAACCCCACAGGAACCAGGGAAACACAGACTTCTGCCCAGGCAGAGGCTTGGATTTCTTCCACCTTGAACCTGAGCACAGAGTGTACTCAGAGCTCTATCTCCCTTACCAACCACTTCAAAACTCAGAGAAAGCTTGACTCTCATGAGTTCTGACCAAACCAGATCCCAGGAGTTTTGTCCCAACAGAATTTCATGATCCCAGAGGGAGCTTGACTCCAGAAGTTTCGACACACCCAGGATCTCAGGATTCCAGACATACCTGTACAATGAGTAGTTTTGACACACTCAAGATCACAGGAAGGACAGCCATCAGTCAGAGACATCAAAGGCCAGAAGAACTAGAAATAACCAAATGACAAGAGGCAAACATAAGAACTTAAGCAAGAGAAATCAAGGCTGTATGGTATCACCAGAACCCAGTTCTCCCACCATAGCATGTCCTGAATATGCCATCACACCAGAAAATTGGAAAGGACTTAAAAAATCAATTGTCATGATGAAAGAAGACTTAGAGAAGGACATAAATATCTCCATTAAAGAAATATAGGCAAAATCAGGTAAACAGGTAGAAACTATTAAAGAGAAAACTCAAAAAAAAAAAACTTAAGTAATTACAGGAAAACACAACCAAACAGTTGACAGAATTGAACAAAACCATCCAGGATATAAAAGTGGAAATAGCAACAATAAAGAAATCACAAAGGTTGACAACCATGGAGTTAAAATCCTTGAATAGAGATTAGGAGTCATAGACACAAGCATCACTAACAGAATATAAGAGAGAAGAGAGAATGTTGGGGTCAGCCTCTGGCTCTCAGGTCTGGGTTCAAGCCTGGGAGGCAGCCTGGAGCTGAAAGAGAAGAGGGGACCTAAGTGGGTCGAGAAATATTGGAACCAAGACAACTAGTCTACTCAAGGTTCTAATGTTTAATGACGGACACACTTTATAAAGGAGGGCAGAGGCTCATTTCTGCCAATTCATCCTTGGAGCCTGCATCCATGGATGCAGGTGACCACTTGAAGGATAGGATTTAGTCTCCAGAATTGCTAGGCTGACT
This sequence comes from Mus spretus, assembly GCA_921997135.2. Lineage (NCBI taxonomy): Eukaryota > Metazoa > Chordata > Mammalia > Rodentia > Muridae > Mus > Mus spretus. Next base: position 57,749,074 of record OW971683.1, on the reverse strand, counting down.
CCCAGCAGGTAGCACCATTGACACTGGTAGAACAATAGAGTGATCTAGGAAGGTAGGCTCCACCCTAGGTAATCTCCTTAATGACAGCAAAGTTGAAGTCTGGTTTAGCCAGATTCAGGTTAGGGGGAGGTTACAATTCCCTCCCTGTTATTCATATTTTAAAAAAGGCTGGACTGAGGAACAAAATTATTTATGCACTATAGTTCTGCCTGATTTCTTTGGGCCTAGTGAAGAAACCTGTCTCAGTGGGATTCCCTAAATTTTCTCATGGTAAACCCTTCTTTGGTTAAGACTGGCTACTGTCCTTAGTGAACACTCTGCAGACCAGCTGCTTGCTCCATCTTTTGTAATGCTTAATTAGTTACTGAATAGGTAACTTCCATACTTAATTCTTATTGAATTCTAAGTTGTCAGCTTCAAGGTCTTTCTAGGACTTTGGAACACTGGCGAAGGCTAAGAATATCAGAATTCAACCTTAAAGGGCACTTATAATAAAATAATACTAAAAGAGAGCACGTGGATCCATACACCAGACTAACTCAGGGATAGGGTAAGAATATACTGGTTATGAGAGCGCCAAAGTTCCAGGAGGTGATTTTCCGTGAAACTCTTGGCCTCGTGAGTGCTCCCAGGCCCCTCGGCATGCCAAGCAAACTTCACTGGAGTGTGCATAGCATTCTCTCTTTTTCTTATATTTCTGCCAAAGATCCGGAATGTCACGCCTCTTTAGATCTCAGGAGTGCTCTAAAGATGAGCAGAAACACAACAATTTACTAATAGTGTCAATAATAATAGCGAGTAGGAATATATATTGAACCCAATCCAGGGGATTCAATGCACTTAGGTTATCTACTGAATTTCTGGCCAATTCATCAGTGTTCCAAGTCTTCAAGTGACTATTGCTAATATCTGAAATTTCTGCCTTTCTACCCTTAATATATGCTATGTCCTGCCCTATATTTAAGGCTACTACTTCTAACACATTAACCTTTGCCTCCAATTCTTTACATGGCTCTGTGGTGTATTATTAATAAACCACGGCCTCTTGGCATGTACCACTGTCTAGATTGATATGATTCCAAGATCTGGGTGTCTGTCTTAGACTGTCTGGCCCTCATAGCAAAACTTAATCCCAAATCAGACCAAAAGCCAACATATGTACTAGAATGCTTCTTGAATGAAGATTAATAACTGCCACCTGCGCAGTTGGATTCAGGGATACACCCCTACTGCAGTCAGGCTGAAGGACATTGACTGACCTGCTTGAAAAACAAAGTAAAGACAGTGAAAAGCAACCAAACAAAAGCTTCTTTTGGGGAAGTCCAGGTACTCCATTCAATTGCAAATTAGCAACGATCAAGCTTAGATTTAGAGCTCCCAGTGTGGGGGAGTTGGCCTTGAGAATCACAGAAAGACTGCAATCTTTCTGGAAGAGGTGGCTGTGCTCCAATTTAAATTTGTTAAATAATTGAGAATATTTTGCTATCTTTCCTGGGATCTCAAATACTGGAATTATTACTAGACCAGTCCAAGATTGAGTTAGAATAACTGGTCATAATGAGGGAAAGAGAAGGATCACTATAACTCTTTTGTATGACTAATCTTTCTAAGTCAGATTACACGGTCTGTGATGTTCTTTTTACCAAAAGATTAAAAGCTTGAAGTAAGGCAGCTTCACTTGACCAAACTGGAAAAATGGCAAGCAAGAATGGATCAAAACATGTACACAATTCAGCTTCCTTGTCACTAAAGTCAGTGCACTGAGCGAACTTACCTGTCAGCTTGTCACACGAATTAGCCATCATGCTTCTGCAGCATTTTGTGAAGAAAACCTATGCCTTTCCCTTGCCTAATAAGGTAGCTATTCAGGATCAAGCCATATGCCAATAAATAGATTCTTTTAAGATACTATAAGGCATTTATTAAATTCTTTGACACCCAAATTTTAAAATTCTAAAATAAAACTATGATTTAAAAAATGTGCAAGGGAATACATTAAATAATATCACAGGGATATAATATCCCCCTTCTTTTACTTTTAAGAAGCTAGAATTTTAAAGTTCCACAATACCTTGTCATGAGAATTAATAATTTGTTGACAAAACATCTCAAATACTTGACTGTTATAGTCAACATATAGTTATTAATATAACATGGGCAGTGAATAATTGCACTTTCATTTTTGTTTCTCTTGAAGAGTGGTTGTAACTAGAAAGCTTGAAAAGTTATTAATACTCACATGTGTATAATTTATTTACTCATAAAAATTAGCATTTTTTTTCAGCAATTTATTAAGTTTAAGTCCTCAAGAATTAACACTACTATGTGGCAACAAGTAGTAATTAAGGACACTAAGAGCAAATTTTTTTTTCTTTTACAATTTGACATGCATATTTTCCAAGAATACCAAAATATTATCATAAACCACAATTGTTTTGAATATATAAAGATTGAGATTATATATCCAAACCATCTAATATGTAGAACCTATAGACTGCCTGAGTATAAATCCAGTGTTTGTATATGCATAAGCAAATGCAAATTTGAGAATTAATAGCATCCGAGTTGCGAACAATTTTAAGCAATTGTGAGCTCTGAGATATAATATTGACTATTAATATGCAAATTAAAGCTTGATTGTTCAGCATTTTAAAACATCATCCACAGCACACAACTTAATTATCTGAGCTGAAGCAGAGGGAAGCTCAAAAGAATAAGTGTGTGATCCAATTAACATCTACTTATTTCCAACATGAACCACAGAACATTCAGTCTTTCACAGGACTAGACATGAACACACATGAATAGAACATGTGAACAGGCCAGTGCATCAGATATTAGAAGTTAGACAACACAAAGAGAGCAGAGAACTTCTGCTGTAAAGGCCAGAGAGAAAAAGGCAGGGCACCTCCTAACATTTCTCTCTGCCTCTGGGACATTTTTCTCCCACCTGAGGCAGTTTCTGACTGTGGCCAATCCACCTGATTATTAAATCAAAACCCTTTTATTTCTCTCACCTAAAAAGCAGTTTCTGGAAGCTGTGGCCAACTGCCTGTTACATTCCTAGATCCTGATATCACTGCTGAACCTGTGTGGATCCAGCGTGGGTCACTGCTGTTCCAGCTCAGACCGTACCCCACCTTAGCAACCTTTTGCCAATTGCTTCTCCGTGTTCCCGTACAAATTTTCTATCTGTGGAGCTTCATAGCAGCAGTGTTTATTCCAGCGTCTTCTGCCATTCTCTGGTCCTATGTTGGTTCGCCAAATTGTTGGGGCCGGCCTGCAGCTCTCATGTCCAGGTTCAAGCCTGGGAGGTAGCCTCAAGCTAAAAGAGGAGAGGGGACCTAGGTGGGTCGAGAAATAATGGAACCAAGAAACTAGCCTGCTCAAGGTTCTAATGTTTAATGCCGGACACACTTTATAAAGGATGGCGGAGGCTCATTCCCACCAATTCATCCTTGGAGCCCAGCTGCAGGTGACCACATGAAGGATAGAATCTAGTCTGCAGAATAGCTAGGCCTACTCCTAGCAGGTTGAAACAGCAACAGTGGTGGAACAATAGAGTAATCTAGGGAGGCAGGCTCCACCCTAGGTAATTTACTTAGTGGCAGCAAAGTCGAGGTCTTTTTCAGCCACCTTCAGGTTAGGGGGAAGGTTACAAGAGAATCTCATGTGCAGAAAATACCATAGAAAATATTGACAAAAAATTCAAACAAAATACAAACTGCAAAAGTTCTTAATCCAAAAATTTCAGGAAATCCAGAACACAATGAGAAGACCAAACCTAAGGAAAATAACTTACAGGGCCAGTAAATATCTTCACCAAAATTATAGAAGAAAATTTTCATAACCTAGAACAGAGATGCCAGTGAACACAAAAGAAGCCAATAGAATTCCCAGTATAATGTATCAGAAAATATATTCCTCCTGTCAAATAATACTCAAAACACAGAATGCACAAAACAAAGAAAGAAAGTTAAATGCAGTAAGGGATGATCAAATAACATATAAAGACCGACCTATAAGAATCACAACACACTTCTCTCCAGAGACTATAAATGCCAAATGGTCCTGGGAAGATGTCATACAAACACTAAGAGAGCACAAATGGCAGCCCAGGCTACTATACCCAGCCAAACACTCAATTACCGTAGATGGAGAAATTAAGATACTCTATGACTAAAAAAATTACACAATCTCTTTCCACAAATTTATCACTACAAACAATGAGAGATGGAAAACTCCAACAGAGGGAAACTACACACTAGAAAAAAAGCAACAAAGTAATCTTTCAACAAACCCGAAGGAAAATAGCCCCACAAATATAATTCCACCTCTAACAAAAATAACAGGAAGCTACAATCACTTTTCCTTAATATCTGTTAAAAAATAGACATTATTCCCAATTAAAATGACATAGACTAAAAGATTTGATACATAAACAGGATGCAGAATTTTTCTACATAAAGGAAATGTACCTCAGTGACTAAAACAGAGACTACCACAGATTAAAAGGATAAAAAATATTTCCAAACAAATGGACCCAAGAAACAAGCTGGAGTTGCTGTTCTAATATTGAATAAAATCAAATTTCAACCAAATTTTATTTAGATAAGGAAGGGCACTTAATACTCGTCAAATAAAATATTAACTATGATGATCTCTGAATTATGAACATCTATGCATTAGATGCAAGGGTACACACATTCATAAAAGAAACTATACTAAAGTTCAAGGTATACACTGAAACTCATATAATAATAGTGGAAGACTTCAAAACCCCACTCTCATCAATTTGCAGATCAGAGAAACAGAAACTAAATAGAGACACAGTGAAACTAACAGAAGTTATGAACAGATATCTATAGAACATTGTATCTAAAACAAAAGAACATACTGTCTTCTCAGCACCTCATGTTACCCTCTCAAAAACTGAAAATATAATTGGTCACAAAACAGGACTGAATGGATACAAGCAGATTGTAATAACTTCATGCATTTTATCAGATCACCACTGACTAAGGCTGATCTTCAATAATAATTAAAAAAAAATAACAGAAAGCCCACATACACATGAAAGCTGAACAATGCTGTACTCAGTGATAACTTGGTCAAGAAATGAAGAAAGAAAGAAAGAAAGAAAGAAAGAAAGAAAGAAAGAAAGAAAGAAAGAAAGAAAGAAAGAAAGAAAGAAAGAAAGAAAGAAAGAAAGAAAGAAAGTAACTAAAGAGTTTTTAAACTTTCATGAAAATTAAGGCACAATATACCCAAACTTATGGCATACAATGAAAGTAGTGCAAAGAGGAAAACTCATATCTCTATGTGCCTCCCAAAAGAAACTGGAGAGAACATACACTAGCATCTTGACAGCATAGCTGAAGCTCTAGAAAATAAAGAAGCAAATACACCCAGGAGGGGGAGAGGGCAGGAAATAAATTCAGGGCTGAAATCAACCAAGTAGAAACTAAAAGAGTTTTACAAAGAATCAACAAAACCAGGAAGTGGTTCTTTGAAATCAACAAGATAAATAAACCCTTAGTCAGACTAACCACAGGGCCCAAAGACAGTATCCAAGTTACAATTTTAGAAATGAAAAGAGAGACATAACAACAGAAAGCAAAGAAACTCAACAATCATCATCAGGTCTTATTGGAAAAGCCTATACTCAACAAAACTAAAAACCTGGATGAAAGGGGCAATTTTCTAGAAAGATATCAGTTACCAAAGCTAAATCAGGATCAGATAAAACATTTAAACAGTTCCATAACCTGTTAAGAAATAGAAGCATTCATTACGCGTTACCAACCACAAACAAGAAAAAAGAAACAAAAGAAAAAACAAAACAAACAAACAAACAAACAAAAACAACCTAGGACCAATTGGTTTTAGTGCACAATACTATCAAACCTACAATGAAGACCTAATATCAATACTCTTCAAACTATTCCACAAAATAGAAACAGAAGGGACACCACCTAATTTGTTTTATGAAACACACACACACACACACACACACACACACACACACACACACACACATATATATATACCTAAGTCACACTAAGATCCAACATTGAAAGAGAACTTCAGATTCAGAATTGCATACGAATATCAATGCAAATACACAATAAAATTCTAGAAAACCGACTGCAAGAATACATTAAAATAGTTTTAAAAAGATGTTATGTCATTTGCTCACTTGTTTGTTTATCTTTGTATAAATGCTGTCGGCTTCCTTGAAATTGACCAATGTGCTTAGACCTGGATTTATAGTCACTGTTCAGTGGACCAATGCCCAGTTTTCTGTTATTTAAAAGGAATAAATCATGATAAATAGCCAGTAATTTAATATATCAACCAACCAGAATACACCGTGAATCTGTGGGCCTACCAGAATGTACAAAAAATCAGTTAGTTCTTTAGGTAAAAACAATAATACCTAAATGAAGGTCATCCAAAACATAAGCTTAAGAAGGTAAGTGACTTGATTTGTTATCTAAAATAATGGAAGCACCATTATGTTTGTTCTTGTAAATGAGCAGCATTGTACCCAAAGCAAACAGTAAGACAAAAGCAACACACTATTCTTTGTCTCTTGGAGTTCTCAGCTGTTTCAAGCTAGGGATAGGATGTTCAGTTGGAAATTAATGTTGTTGAATAAAGGACCTTTGGCTTGGATCCTAAGTAAGGCATGTGATGAAACCTAATCCCATGAGGTAAAATGAAGCAATGCTAGACACAAATAGGACCACCTTTTCTGCCAAATATTCTGAAAAATGAAATGAGGTTCATTTAAAAGGATAAATAGTTTCATTGCACATTGTACAAACTGAAATGCTTTATGAGCCTCTTCAGTTCATCATTTCACCAGCAGCTGAACAACTTTACTCTTCTGTTCAATTAGAAAGAGAAGAATCTGGAAAATGAATTTTCTTCTTATTGCTCTAGCCTTTTTGGTTTCTGCTGCTGAGGAACCCTTACAGGTACAAGGATGGGCTATCCGGGAGTTATGTGGGAAGAAACTATGGTTTAGTGAACTTATCACAGTTGGAACTGACAATCAGTGTGATTCTATGAATATATTGGTTCCTATTTGTTTTTTGTACTTGGAATATATCCCATTTGTTAAAATATTATAATATTAGTTTAACATTATAATTACTTCATTTCAGCTTCATATGGTACCTAATATTATTTTACCTGGGTAAAGGGTATTAAAAGGAACATCTTATTAATGATATGTTTTAACTTTGCATAATTAATTTTATTTGTATTTAGAGTATTATTATTCTATATGAATTCAGTGATGACTTTTAATCAGTAAAATAAAAACAAAATCAGTTTGATATCTGCAGGGCAAACAAATTATATATCATATGTTTGAAGAATAGATTTTTCTCCTTTTGAGTCACTGCACTATGATAAATATGTAAGATAATATTAATTGTAAAACAGAAATTTTTCCAAAACAAGGACTAATTCTGTGAAGTTTGATTTAGCATGTTTGTTCATGTGTGTGTGTGTGTGTGTGTGTGTGTGTGTGTGTGTGTGTGTGTGTGTGCATTTGTGTGTGTATGTTTGTATGTTTGTGTATATGTATGTGATTTCAAAGAGGAAAATTGGTCCTAAATTTTTAGAATACAAAGAATTTTGACAACAAAATGGTTGCTTCTTTTTTATTTACATTGAAGTCATTTAGGATGTGGATTCCATTACATTATTAAGATTACTTTTTAGTGTGGATTCAGCTTCCTAAAAGAAACCTATAATTTATATTTGCACTTTTTTCTTCATGATATTTTGCATGATATAAAATTATTATCATGTATATATGTTTCTAAATAAGATGTTATTTAATTATAAGATAAAAACAGAAATACACTATAATGAATTTAGCACATATTTAATTTTTTTCTATCACAATATTAAATAATTTCTATTGTTTTGCTTGAACAACTATAATTTACTTTTCTTTTTCTTTTTATTCTTTTTAATTAGATATAGTCTTTATTTATATTTCAATTTTTATCTCCTTTTAATTTCCCCCTCCCCAGAACCTCACTATTTCAACATCCCTACTGCTACTTCTATGAAGGTATTGCCCCAAACACCCACTCCTGCCTCCCGACACTGGCATTCACTTAACTTACTTTTCTAAATATTGATTTACCTTAAAGTTTCACTTAGTTGATTTTATTGTTTTATGTGTGTGCGTAATTTGTCTGCAGGTTGAACTATGTATACGTAGTACCTACCAAGGCCTTAAGATATACCTCAGAAACGAACTTACAGGAGATTTTGAGCAAACATGTGGGTGTGGGAACTCAAACTCATATGCTGCCACTGATGGTTTTAATTTATATTAATTTTTAGTTTTCAGGGAAATTTCATACTGTCTACCTAGCAAGTAAATCTGTGGGTGCAATAGCAGAAAATAGACCAGAGCATATGCTGATGCGTGAGGTTCAGTTTTTTAAGGAACACAGTGTCATGAGCATGATGTTCTATGTGAGGTAAGAAAAGGTCTTTCATTAAAAGGAACAATTTGTTGAAATGGGAATCATGGCAATTCAATGTTTCTGGAAATTAGAAGATGATTGTGATGTAATAGTAATTTGAGAAAAGCTGGAGTTGCACTTGACTGCATCTAAAATATATTAAACTTGAGTTTTACATCTTTTTTTTTTTTCCATTTTTTATTAGGTATTTAGCTCATTTAAATTTGCAATGCTATACCAAAAGTCCCCCATAGCCACCCACCCCCACTCCCCTACCCACCCACTCCCCTTTTATGGCCCTGGCATTCCCCTGTACTGGGGCATATAAAGTTTGCGTGTCCAATGGGCCTCTCTTTCCAGTGATGGCCGACTAGGCCATCTTTTGATGCATATGCAGCTAGAGTCAAGAGCTCCGGGGTACTGGTTAGTTCATAATGTTGTTCCACCTATAGGGTTGCAGATCCCTTTAGCTTCTTTGGTACTTTCTCTAGCTCCTTCATTGGGGGCCATGTGATCCATCCAATAGCCGACTGTGAGCATCCACTTCTATGTTTGCTAGGCCCAAGCATATTCTCTGACAAGAGACAGCTATATCAGGGTCCTTTCAGCATAATCTTGCTAGTGTATGCAATGGTGTCAGCATTTGGAAGCTGATTATGGGATGGATCCCCGGATATGGTAGTGTTTACATGGTCCATCCTTTTATCTCAGCTCCAAACTTTGTCTCTGTAACTCCTTCCAAGGGTGTTTTGTTCCCACTTCTAAGGAGGGGCATAGTGTTCACACTTCAGTCTTCATTTTTCTTGGGTTTCATGTGTTTAGGAAATTGTATCTTATATCTTGGGTATCTTAGGTTTTGGGCTAATATCCACTTATCAGTGAGTACATATTGTTTGAGTTCCTTTGTGAATGTGTTACCTCACTCAGGATGATGCTCTCCAGGTCCATCCATTTGGTTAGGAATTTCACAAATTCATTCTTTTTAATAGCTGAGTAGTACTCCATTGTGTAGATGTACCACATTTTCTGTATCCATTCCTCTGTTGAGGGGCATCTGGGTTCCTTCCAGCTTCTGGCTATTATAAATAAGGCTGCTATGAACATAGTGGAGCATGTGTCCTTCTTGCCAGTTGGGGCACCTTCTGGATATATGCCCAGGAGAGGTATTGCTGGATCCTCCTGCAGTACTATATCCAGTTTTCTGAGGAATCGCCAAACTGATTTCCAGAGTGGTTGTACAAGCCTGCAATCCCACCAACAATGGAGGAGTGTTCCTCTTTCTCCACATCCACGCCAGCATCTGCTGTCACCTGAATTTTTTATCTTAGCCATTCTGACTGGTGTGAGGTGGAATCTCAGGGTTGTTTTGATTTGCATTTCCCTGATGATTAAGGATGTTGAACATTTTTTCAGGTGCTTCTCTGCCATTCGGTATTCCTCAGGTGAGAATTCTTTGTTCAGTTCTGAGCCCCATTTTTTAATGGGGTTATTTGATTTTCTGAAGTCCACCTTCTTGAGTTCTTTATATATGTTGGATATTAGTCTCCTATCTGATTTAGGATAGGTAAAGATCCTTTCCCAATCTGTTGGTGGTCTTTTTGTCTTATTGACGGTGTCTTTTGCCTTGCAGAAACTTTGGAGTTTCATTAGGTCCCATTTGTCAATTCTCGATCTTACAGCACAAGCCATTGCTGTTCTGTTCAGGAATTTTTCCCCTGTACCCATATCTTCAAGGCTTTTCCCCACTTTCTCCTCTATAAGTTTCAGTGTCTCTGGTTTTATGTGAAGTTCCTTGATCCACTTAGATTTGACCTTAGTACAAGGAGATAAGTATGGATCGATTCGCATTCTTCTACATGATAACAACCAGTTGTGCCAACACCAATTGTTGAAAATGCTGTCTTTCTTCCACTGGATGGTTTTAGCTCCCTTGTCAAAGATCAAGTGACCATAGGTGTGTGGGTTCATTTCTGGGTCTTCAATTCTATTCCATTGGTCTACTTGTCTGTCTCTATACCAGTACCATGCAGTTTTTATCACAATTGCCCTGTAGTAAAGCTTTAGGTCAGGCATGGTGATTCCACCAGAGGTTCTTTTATCCTTGAGAAGAGTTTTTGCTATCCTAGGTTTTTTGTTATTCCAGATGAATTTGCAAATTGCTCCTTCTAATTCGTTGAAGAATTGAGTTGGAATTTTGATGGGGATTGCATTGAATCTGTAGATTGCTTTTGGCAAGATAGCCATTTTTACAATGTTGATCCTGCCAATCCATGAGCATGGGAGATCTTTCCATCTTCTGAGATCTTCTTTAATTTCTTTCTTCAGAGACTTGAAGTTTTTATCATACAGATCTTTCACTTCCTTAGTTATAGTCACGCCGAGATATTTTATATTATTTGTGACTATTGAGAAGGGTGTTGTTTCCCTAATTTCTTTCTCAGCCTGTTTATTCTTTGTGTAGAGGAAGGCCATTGACTTGTTTGAGTTAATTTTATATCCAGCTACTTCACCGAAGCTGTTTATCAGGTTTAGGAGTTCTCTGGTGGAATTTTTAGGGTCACTTATATATACTATCATATCATCTGCAAAAAGTGATATTTTGACTTCCTCTTTTCCAATTTGTATCCCCTTGATCTCCTTTTGTTGTCGAATTGCTCTGGCTAATACTTCAAGTACTATGTTGAAAAGGTAGGGAGAAAGTGGGCAACCTTGTCTAGTCCCTGATTTTAGTGGGATTGCTTCCAGCTTCTCTCCATTTACTTTGATGTTGGCTACTGGTTTGCTGTAGATTGCTTTTATTATGTTTATGTATGGGCCTTGAATTCCTGATCTTTCCAAAACTTTTATCATGAATGGGTGTTGGATCTTGTCAAATGCTTTTTCTGCATCTAACGAGATGATCATGTGGTTTTTGTCTTTGAGTTTGTTTATATAATGGATTACATTGATGGATTTTCGTATATTAAACCATCCCTGCATCCCTGGAATAAAACCTACTTGATCAGGATGGATGATTGCTTTAATGTGTTCTTGGATTCGGTTAGCGGGAATTTTATTAAGGATTTTTGCATCGATATTCATAAGAGAAATTGGTCTGAAGTTCTCTATCTTTGTTGGATCTTTTTGTGGTTTAGGTATCAGAGTAATAGTGGCTTCATAAAATGAGTTGGGTAGAGTACCTTCTACTTCTATCTTGTGAAATAGTTTGTGCAGAACTGGAATTAGATCTTCTTTGAAGGTCTGATAGAACTCTGCACTAAACCCATCTGGTCCTGGGCTTTTTTTGGCTGGGAGACTATTAATAACTGCTTCTATTTCTTTAGGGGATATGGGACTGTTTAGAAGGTCAACTTGATCCTGATTCAACTTTGGTACCTGGTATCTGTCCAGAAATTTTTCCATTTCGTCCAGGTTTTCCAGTTTTGTTGAGTATAAGCTTTTGTAGAAGGATCTGATGGTGTTTTGGATTTCTTCAGGATCTGTTGTTATGTCTCCCTTTTCATTTCTGATTTTGTTGATTAGGATTTTGTCCCTTTGCCCTCTAGTGAGTCTAGCTAAGGGTTTATCTATCTTGTTGATTTTCTCAAAGAACCAACTCCTCGTTTGGTTAATTCTTTGAATAGTTCTTCTTGTTTCCACTTGGTTGATTTCACCCCTGAGTTTGATTATTTCCTGCCGTCTACTCCTCTTGGGTGAATTTGCTTCCTTTTTTTCTAGAGCTTTTAGATGTGTTGTCAAGCTGCTAGTATGTGCTCTCTCCCGTTTCTTCTTGGAGGCACTCAGAGCTATGAGTTTCCCTCTTAGAAATGCTTTCATTGTGTCCCAAAGGTTTGGGTACGTTGTGGCTTCATTTTCATTAAACTCTAAAAAGTCTTTAATTTCTTTCTTTATTCCTTCCTTGACCAAGGTATCATTGAGAAGAGTGTTGTTCAGTTTCCACGTGAATGTTGGCTTTCCATTATTAATGTTGTTATTGAAGATCAGTCTTAGGCCATGGTGGTCTGATAGGTTACATGGGACAATTTCAATATTTTTGTATCTGTTGAGGCCTATTTTGTGACCAATTATATGGTCAATTTTGGAGAAGGTCCCGTGAGGTGCTGAGAAGAAGGTATATCCTTTTGTTTTAGGATAAAATATTCTGTAGATATCTGTCAGGTCCATTTGTTTCATAACTTCTGTTAGTTTCACTGTGTCCCTGTTTAGTTTCTGTTTCCACGATCTGTCCATTGATGAAAGTGGTGTGTTGAAGTCTCCCACTATTATTGTGTGAGGTGCAATGTGTGCTTTGAGCTTTACTAAAGTGTCTTTAATGAATGTGGCTGCCCTTGCATTTGGAGCGTAGATATTCAGAATTGAGAGTTCCTCTTGGAGGATTTTACCTTTGATGAGTATGAAGTGTCCCTCCTTGTCTTTTTTGATAACTTTGGGTTGGAAGTCGATTTTATCCGATATTAGAATGGCTACTCCAGCCTGTTTCTTCAGACCATTTGCTTGGAAAATTGTTTTCCAGCCTTTCACTCTGAGGTAGTGTCTGTCTTTTTCCCTGAGATGGGTTTCCTGTAAGCAGCAGAATGTTGGGTCCTGTTTGCGTAGCCAGTCTGTTAGTCTATGGCTTTTTATTGGGGAATTGAGTCCATTGATATTAAGAGATATTAAAGAAAGGTAATTGTTGCTTCCTGTTTTTTTTGTTGTTAAAGTTGGCATTCTGTTCTTGTGGCTGTCTTCTTTTAGGTTTGTTGAGGGATTATTTTCTTGTTTTTTCTAGGGCGTGGTTCCCGTCCTTGTATTGGTTTTTTTCTGTTATTATCCTTTGAAGGGCTGGATTCGTGGAGAGATAATGGGTGAATTTAGTTTTGTCGTGGAATACTTTGGTTTCTCCATCTATGGTAATTGAGAGTTTGGCTGGGTATAGTAGCCTGGGCTGGCATTTGTGTTCTCTTAGTGTCTGTATAACTTCTGTCCAGGCTCTTCTGGCTTTCATAGTCTCTGGTGAAAAATCTGGTGTAATTCTGATAGGCTTGCCTTTATATGTTACTTGACCTTTTTCCCTTACTGCTTTTAGTATTCTATCTTTATTTAGTGCATTTGGTGTTCTGATTATTATGTGTCGGGAGGAATTTCTTTTCTGTTCCAGTCTATTTGGAGTTCTGTAGGCTTCTTGTATGTTCATGGGCATCTCTTTCTTTAGATTTGGGAAGTTTTCTTCAATAATTTTGTTGAAGATGTTTGCTGGTCCTTTGAGTTGAAAATCTTCATTCTCATCCACTCCTATTATCCGTAGGTTTGGTCTTCTCATTGTGTCCTGGATTTCCTGGATGTTTTGAGTTAGGATCTTTTTGCATTTTCCATTTTCTTTGATTGTTGTGCCGATGTTCTCTATGGAGTCTTCTGCACCTGAGATTCTCTCTTCCATCTCTTGTATTCTGTTGCTGATGCTGGCATCTATGGTTCCAGATTTCTTTCCTAGGGTTTCTATCTCCAGCGTCGCCTCACTTTGTGTTTTCTTTATTGTGTCTACTTCCCTTTTTAGGTCTAGTATGGTTTTGTTCATTTCCATCACCTGTTTGGATGTGTTTTCCTGTTTTTCTATAAGGACTTCTACCTGTTTGGTTGTGTTTTCCTGTTTTTCTTTAAGGACTTGTAACTCTTTAGCAGTGTTTTCCTGTTTTTCTTTAAGGACTTGTAACTCTTTAGCAGTGTTTTCCTGTTTTTCTTTAAGGACTTGTAACTCTTTAGCAGTGTTCTCCTGTATTTCTTTAAGTGAGTTATTGAATTCCTTCTTTATGTCCTCTACCATCATCATGAGATATGCTTTTAAATCCAGGTCTACCTTTTCAGGTGTGTTAGGGTGTCCTGGATTGGGCGAAGTGGGCGTTCTGGGTTCTGATGATGGTGAGTGGTCCTGGCTTCTGTTAGTAGGATTCTTACGTTTACCTTTCGCCATCTGGCAATCTCTGGAGTTAGTTGTTATAGTTGTCTTTGTTAAGTGATTGTTCCTCAGTTGATTTTGTTACCCTCTATCAGCAGGCGTGGGAGACAAGCTCTCTTCTCTGAGTTTCAGTGGTCAGAGCAGTCTCTGTAGGCAAGCTCTCCTCTTTCAGGGAAGTTGTACAGTTATCTGGTGTTTGGACCTCCTCCTGGCTGAAGGTGAAGGCCCAAAACAGGATCTTTCCCAGAAGCAGTGTTGCTTTGGCCAGGAAGGTGTCCAGTTGTCTGGAGTCGAAGATGTCGCTGCCTCAGAAGCTCTGTGGCTCTCGCCAGGAAGGTGGCCGGCCGTCTGGAGCTGAAGATGGTGCCACCTCAGAAGCTCTGTGGCTCTTGTCAGGAAGGAGGCCGGCCGTCTGGAGCTGAGGATGGCGCCGCCTCAGAAGCTATGTGGCTCTTGCCAGGAAGGTGGCTGGTTGTCTGGAGCTGAAGATGGCGCCGCCCCAGAAGCTCTGCGACTCTCGCCCGTCCCAGAAACGGCTGGCACTCTGTATTCCACACGGTCACCCGTGCAGCCTGCCCTCCGCGGAGTCCCGGAGCCAAGAAGGCTCCTGCCGGCGCCTGTGCCACAAACCTCTCAGGCCAGGCAGACCCCCGTGTTCTCACCAGGGAGGTGGCCGGGTGTCTGGAGCTGAAGATGGCGCCGCCCCAGAAGCTCTGCGACTCTCGCCCGTCCCAGAAACGGCTGGCACTCTGTATTCCACACGGTCACCCGTGCAGCCTGCCCTCCGCGGAGTCCCGGAGCCAAGAAGGCTCCCGCTGGCGCCTGTGCCACAAACCTCTCAGGCCGGGCAGACCCCCGTGTTCTCACCAGGAAGGTGGCCGGGTGTCTGGAGCTGAAGATGGCACCGCCCCAGAAGCTCTGCGACTCTCGGCCGTCCCAGAAACGGCTGGCACCCTGTATTCCACACGGTCACCCGTGCAGCCTGCCCTCCGCGGAGTCCCGGAGCCAAGAAGGCTCCCGCTGGCGCCTGTGCCACAAACCTCTCAGGCCGGGCAGACCCCCGTGTTCTCACCAGGAAGGTGGCCGGATATCTGGAGCTGAAGATGGCGCCGCCCCAGAAGCTCTGCGACTCTCGCCCGTCCCAGCAACGGCTGGCACTCTGTATTCCACACGGTCACCCGTGCAGCCTGCCCTCCGCGGAGTCCCGGAGCCAAGAAGGCTCCCGCCAGCGCCTGTGCCACAAACCTCTCAGGCCGGGCAGACCCCCGTCGAGTTTTACATCTTGACGTTTTGATCTTTCTTTACATTAAAATCGTGAAAATACGAACACAGGGAAAAAATACATCATGTAATAGAATCTATGTTTCCTAAACATGAAATATTACTAAATGTGAGTATGAGTAAAGGAAAATCTAATATGAAATATGGCAAAAGCAGTGAATAATGCTCCTCGTCTTGCAAACCATCCTGCTAAGTGGATATCTTGCATTGCATTCTTGAGGTCACTCTCCTCACTTTGGTGATGTGGGAAATCCTGTCAATTTAGGATTGAGCCCCATTCCCACCACCAAATCTTGATGCACAAAGGAAGACTGTCCATTTCCAACAGGAATCACAAACTCAAAAGATGTTTAATAAAGATATTTACAAACCAAAACCTAGCATCATAGAAAACAGATTCAAGGCCAGGAATTTGGTTTACTTTCAGAAAGATGTGACTTTTTGGAGGGAGAAATAGACATTTGATTATAAATGTGAAATAAGGAGAGTTTATAGTTTAATATGCATTGTTTAGGAAAAACGGGATCTGCCAACTACACACAGTTTGGGCTGATAAACTTCCATGGAATTATTGCACAAAGAAAGGTGAGTATTACTGATTCAGGATTGACTGCATTGTTTACATGTTATTTAAGGATTTGAACTTTATCAAGACTGTCTTTACTGGAGAAATGGTCTATTATGTCTAATTTTACAGAGTTTTAAATCCGCCGAGAATGTCTCAAAAGCAAAGGGACCCATGATCTCTGTGGGACCTGGAAAGTGCATGATCCAGTTCATCATTTTCCAAATATCTACTATTCATCATATGAAGGAGGGTTAAAAAAAAGTGAGCTTAATAGCCATTATTTATTCTCCGCCAGTAGGAGTGAGTGTATTGCACTTATGAATGAAAATTTCTAGGTGGCAAAAAAGGAAACAAAAATCAAACAAATAGCCAGGTGTGGTGGTGCACACCTTTAATCCCAGCACTCAGGATGCAGAGGCAGGCAGATTTCTGAGTTCGAGAGCAGCCTGGTCTACAAAGTGAGTTCCAGGACAGCCAAGACTAAATAGAGAAACCCTGTCTCGAAAACAAAACAAAACAAAACAAAACAAAACAACAAAAACAAACCAAACCAAAAAAAAAAAAAAAAGACAACCAAATAAATAAATAAATACAGGTTTTACTATAGTTGTTCAGATATACAATTGATTTTTTAGTTTCATTTTAGAAGATGAGGAAACGTTTTCCTGATTCAATAATTTAATGCATAAATGATAATATATGCTGTAATATTCTAGGAATAATGGGATTATTATGAAAAAGTTATACTGCTTTGAAAATAATATAATTTAAAATTATGAGTTATATCTAGTTTATATTATATGAACTTAAAGGACTATGTTAATAAATAAATACTTCATATTACATAAATTATTATTTTAATAAAATAATATATAACTGGTATAATATAAAATACAGGATAGCTTTTATAATGATGTGATAAATATAAGCATATGGTTATAATCAGTATTAAACAGTGTCATGAACTTGAAGCAGAATGTGGATGGTCACACACTCAGTCTTTTATGGTGTAAAGGGATGTTTCAAATGTTATAACTATATTAAAATCTCAAAACTAAACAATAAGTAAATAAATAAATGGAAACTCTATGTCATGATATGATGAAAGAAAATTTATGTATTAACAGGACCAAGTGTCTTTCTTATTGAGCTACATTTTGTCTCAAACACCACCATCATATTCCAAGCGCAGTTTGTTAATGATTTGAATTACTTGCAGAATATGACAGGAGCACTGGGTATGTAAAATTTTTTATTGGATAGTTTCTTTATTTTCATGTCAAATGTTGTCCCCTTTCCCTGATTTCCCTGTGGAAACTACATATCCCATCCTCTCTCCCCCTATCCCAACCACCTACTGCCACATAACCACCCTGCCCTTCCCATACACTAGGGCATTGAGCCTTCACAGGGTCAAAGATCTCTTTTCCAATTGATGTCCTATAAGGACATCCTCTGCTTCATATGTGGCTGAATACATGAGTCCCACTTTGGTTGGTGATTTAGTCCCTGGGAGTTCTGGGGGGTGTTTGTTTGGTTGATAATGTTCTTTTTATGACTGTCGCAAATCCCTGCAGCTCCTTCAATTCTTTCTCTAACTCCTTCATCTGGGAACCCTGTGCTCAGTCCAATATTTGGCTTGAGCCTCCACCTGTGTATTTGGCAGGATCTGGCAGATCCTTTCAAGAGTCAGCTGTATCAGGCTTCTGTCAGAAAGCACGTATTGGCATCTGCATTCACAGGGTCAAAGACCTCTTTTTCCATTGATGTCCAACAAATGCAGCTTGAACCATGGATACCTCCATGTGACCTCATTGGTTGGTGATTTAGTTATTGGGAGCTCTGGGGCAGGGGTCTGGTTGACCGATATTGATGTTCGTCTTATGGGTTGTAAATCTCTTCAGCTCCTTCAGTACTTTCTCTAAATCCTTCTTTGGGGATCCCATGCTCAGTCTAATGGCTGGCTATGAGGATCTGCCTCTGTATTTGTCAGGCTCTGGCAGTTCATCTCAAGAAAAAAGCTATACCAGGTTCCTGTCAGCAAGCCCTTCTTGGCATATATATTAGTGTCTGAGTGTGATGTCTGTATGTAGATCCCCAGTTGGGGCAGTCTCTGGATGGACTTTCCTTAAGTCTCTGCTCCATAATTTGTTTCCATATTTCCTCCCTTGAGTATTTCATTCTTCCTAATAAGAAGGACTGAAACATCCACACTTTGGTCTTCCTTCTTCAAAAGTTTCACGTTGTCTGTGAATTGTATCTTGGTTACTCCAAAATTTTGGGCTAACTTCCACTTATCAGTAAGTGTGTACTATATGTGTTCTAGCACAACTGAATTACCTTGCTCAGGATGCTATTTTATTTTTATTTATTTTTCTTTCTTTCTTTTTTTTTTTTATCTCTTGGTCAATAAAACTTTACTAAGGTTTGAATAAAAACAGGCATCTTTGGGAAATTCAAAGTGAATTTCACTGAAAGAATAATAGACTGAATTAACCTGTGATTTTTATTGAAAGGCAGTGGTTATGTTTCTGCAAATTCTTTTTTTTTTTTTTTTATTAGATATTTGGCATTGCGAAGATCATATGTCCCAGTACAGGGGAATGTCAGGGCCACGAAGTCCAGTGGGTTGGTTGCAGAGTAGGGCAGGGGAAAGGCATAGGGGGCTTTGGGGAGAGCATTTGAAATTTAAATGAAGGGATGCTATTTTCTAATTCCATCCATTTGCCTAAGTACTTCATGAAGTCATTGTATTTAATACCTAATTAGTAATCCATTGTGAAAAATGTACCACATTTTCTGTGACCATTCCTCAGTTGAAGAACATGTGGGTTCTTTCCAGCTTCTGGCTAGTATAAATAAGTCTACTATAAACATAGTGGATCATGTGTGCTTCTTATATGTTGAAACTTCTTTTGGGTATATGACCAGGATTGGTATAGCTGGGTTATCAGGTCAGGTAGTACTGTGTCTAATTTTCTGAGGAACTGCCAAATTGATTTCCACAGTGATAGTACTAGTTTGCCATTCCACCAGCAATGGAGGAGTCTTTCTCCATGTCCTCTTCTATATCTGCTGTCACCTGAGTTTTTGATCTTAGCCATTCTGACTGGTGAAAGGTGGAATCTCAGGGTTGTTTTGATGACTCAAGATGTTGAACATTTCTTTAGGTGTTTCTCAGCCATTCAGTCAGTATTCCTTAGTTGACAATTCTTTGTTTAGCTCCGTTCCCTATTTTAAAAGGGTTATTTGGTTCTCTGGAGTATAAATTCTTGAGTTTTGTATATATTGTATATTAGCCCTCTATCCTATGTAGGGTTGGTAAAGATCTTTTTCTAATCTGTTGGTTGCCATTTTGTCCTATTGAAAGTTTCATATGCCTAACAGAAGCTTTGCAATTTTATGATGTCCCATTTGTTGATTGTTGATCATAAAGCATAAGCCATTGGTTTCTGTTCAGGAAATTTTCTCCTGTGCCCATGTGTTCAAGGCATTTCCACACTACTTTCTATTAGTTTCAATGTATCTGGTTTTATGGGTATGTTATTATTTTATGGGAGAAAACATTTTTTTTCTTTTCTGTGATTTACAATATATCTGTGCCCCATGACTTTAGTTTCATGATTCACAGGTGCAGGAATATGTTTACTAACATACTTCAAGTATAATTATATCATGTAAAATTCAAGGTGAATTGTACATGATGATAAGTTTAATAATAATTCAATGCTAATTTTAATATTCCCCATTGTTAATCGGTATCTCAGATATACAGGATGGAGAGAAATTATCTTATCCACAGTAAAAATATCTGACCTGACTTCAGAATGTTTCCCTGAATGGCATCCCCATTCTTGTAGGGACGTGTGGTAAATTAGCATGATTTACCAACTAGTAACAAGACTTGATGAACATACACACTTTGGTATGATTATAGTGGCTCTCTCTTCTTACTTTTTCACATGTAATGCAGCAACTGGGACAAATATCACTCAAGAAATGTGAGAAGAATATGTGACCCTAACTATGTTCGTCAAAATTCCTACTAAAAATATTGAAAATGTATATGAAACAGGTAAGTTGATTCCTGTAAAATGACATGAAATTAGAGTTAATGACAAAGATTTTTGATTTTCATCTCAACATTATCAAACTCTTACATGAAAACATGAATGAAATCCAATATTAATTTCAAATGTCTCCATCTTTTTCTTACCTCACAGATGTATGCCCTAAATAGGAGCCTTGATCTCAGGAGAAAAATTGTATTAGTCACTATACTTGATTCCCTGGAATTAAATTTTGATGTTGATTCAAGCCTGTAAACAAAGGTATTCACAATTGTTATTCAGGGATTTCTGCACACCCTATTGTTAAGGAATATCATTACTGGTTTTATGTAAGATTAATTGCATTGATTTCAACTTTGTAAAAGAGTTGTCAATAAAGTACCCAATGCACATCATGCTGTGGAATTCATCAGGAGCCATTATCAAAGTCACATTCTTCACCTGATCATGAATGGGAATTTTTTTTTTCAAAATTTAATACCTACAATTGTATAAAACTCTTAAAGATATCAGGTATTTCAATTACTTTTCTTTTGTTGTATTGTTGCTTTCAGGACATTTCCAAAAATACCTTAATGAGGCTTGTTGAAGGCTAGATATATCTGTTTGGGATAAACTGAATTGAAGCCATGGAGTTAGCATTTTACCACTCAGCAGACTAGCTCTGAGGGAGAAAACCAGAACTTCCTTTGACTTACAAGAGTCTACTTGAATACTTTGAGGGCTATGAAGAAGGCAGAAGGAAGTTAACAGGGAATATAATAACACATACACACACACACACAGAGTCAGTGAATGAAGCAAACAATCTACAAAAATTCTAATTTTCCTTCCATTACATATATATTTCAGCAAAATCTCTCAGGTAGCATAAACATTACAATGTGATTGTATTATACTTTCTTTTTATGAATGATTATTTTAAAAAGTATGTTCTCTAATACCTCTACTTGAAAAAACAACATATATATTACATATATGAAAAATTAAAAAAAATCATTCCTACAAACCCACACACATTCCTAAATAAGCCACTTGTTATAGATTAGGAAAGTATGTGAATGACATGTAATTTTCTCAGCCATTTTCTTTTTACTAGATAGTTTGCAATTTGTGGTTAATAAAGATAGGATTAATTATTTATGGTTTATCATAAAATGTAACCTCATATAAATCTTAAAATAATAAAAATCTAAACATTTATATAAAATATCTATCAGTCATTAGAACTTTAAATCCTCAGTGTGCTCATCTACCGATCACCATTGTTTTTATTGAATCATATCTTGAAGATCTGGGCATTAACAGCTACAAGAAATTAATCATCACCTTGATCACAATGCCCAGTTCTAGAAGGGAAGCCCTGAAAGGTAGTGCTGGTAGGGCTGCCATTTCTTTTGTTTACTGACAACAAAATCTCCTTAGGTCAACAGTTAAGAACTTCAAATTAATACCTAAGATTTTGTCAATAGAGCCATGGGAAAAAAATCTTAAACTAAATGTACTAACAAGCTACATCTCCAAATTCTTTCTAAAAATTTTGGTCATTGCTGACAGTCATTATATCTAAATTCTTTTCAATAGTGGTGATTGTATCATTAATCTGCTCTAGCAGCAATACTTAACAGAGATCAATATTATTACTGTGTTAATAATACTGCCCACTCACTGGCTAGAAACCCCCTCTGAATTTTCACACAACACTTAGATTAGGAAGAATGTGATGACAGAGAGTACCACCAGCTAAGCTATGTTCCATGACAGCTTTAATTCCTCAGACACTTAGTCCTCAGGGATCTGCCTCTCTGGGGCATGACCAACATAGTAGTGTTACTCAGTGGGCCACAGTCCCTGAGTTCTAAAGCAGTTTGTTGCTCCTCTCAAATGGGCCTCTACAAGGACACAGATCATTTAGTATCCACTTAATGGAAGATGCTCAAATGTATGTGTCTGGAATTATTTCAAATCAGGGCATAATTGCTTCATTAAAAAAAAAGTAAAGGAAAGAGTAAATAAATGATGTGTGTTTGTGTGTATGTGTGTGTATAATTAGGCATCTTACAATAAATTTTGAAATATTGTTCTGTTAAACTTCATTGAAGAATTGTTTAACAAACTTTCCATATATGTATATATATGTATATTATATACATATTATCTATGGATATTTACATGATTACAGGAACCAAATGAAGTTAAAGAAGCCCTGACAAAGTTCACCTTTGGGGATGATAAAAGGATGCTGATATGTTGACATATATTTATTCTGACTAACCCAACCTCAGACACCTACCTTAGTTGTTTCATCAAAATGTGCATCAAGTACATCTTCAAAGGTGCTAACCCATATATTAAACCATCCCTGCATCCCTGGAATGAAACCTACTTGGTCAGGATGAACGATTGTTTTGATGTGTTCTTGGATTTGGTTAGTGGAAAATTTTATTGAGTATTTTTGCATTGATATTCATAAGGGAAATTGGTCTGAAATTCTCTCTCTTTGTTGGGTCTTTCTGTGGTTTAGGTATCAGAGTAATTGTGGCTCCATAGAATGAGTTGGGTAGAGTACCTTCTCCTTCTATTTTGTGGAGATAGTTTGTGAAGAACTAGAATTAGATCTTCTTTGAAGGTCTGATAGAACTCTGCACTAAACCCATCTGGCCTGGGCTTTTTTTTTTTTTTTTTTTTTTTGGATGGGAAACTATTAATGACTGCATGACTGCTTCTATTTCTTTACTGAATATAGGACTGTTTAGATCATTAACCTGATCCTGATTTAACTTTGATACCTGGTATCTGTATAGAAGTTTGTCTAATTCACTCAGGTTCTCCAGTTTTGTTGAGTATAGCCTTTTGTAGAAGGATCTGCTGGTGGTTGGGGCTCAGAGCTAAACAAAGAATTGTCACCTGAGGAATACCGAATGGCTGGGAAGCACCTGGAAAAAATGTTCAGCATCCTTAATCATCAGGGAAATGGAAATCAAAACAACCCTGAGATTCCACCTTACACCAGTCAGAGTGGCTAAGATAAAAAATTCAGGTGACAGCAGATGCTGGTGAATATATGGAGAAAGAGGAACACTCCTCCATTGTTGGTGGGATTGCAAGCTTGTACAACCACTCTGGAAATCACTCTGGTGGTTCCTCAAAAAATTGGACATAGTACTACTGGAGGATCCCACAAAACCTCTCCTGGGCGTATATCCAGAAGATGTTCCAACTGGTAAGAAGGACACATGCTCCACTATTTTCATAGCAGTCTTACTTATAATAGCCAGAAGCTGGAAAGAACCCATATGCCCCTCAACAGAGTAATGGATACAGAAAATGTGGTACATTTAAACAATGGAGTTATAGTCAGCTATGAAAAAGAATGAATTTATGAAATCTCTAGACAAATGGATGGACCTGGAGGGCATCATCCTGAGTGAGGTAACTCAATCACAAAAGAACTCACATGATATGTACTCACTGATAAGTGGATATTAGCCCAGAAACTTAGAATACCTAAGATATACAATTTGCAAAACCATGAAACTCAGGAAGAAAGAAGATCAAGGTGTGGATACTTTGCCCCTTCTTGGAATTGGGAGCAAGGCACCCATGGTAGGAGCTACAGAGACAGAGTTTGGAGCTGAGACGAAATGATGGATCATCTAGACACTGTCATACCCGGGGATCCATCCCATAATCAGCCTCCAAACGCTGACACCATTGCATACACTAGCAAGATTTTGGTGAAAGGACCCTGATATCTCTTGTGAGACTATGCCGGGGCCTAGCAAACACAGAAGTGGATGCTCACAGTCAGCTATTGGATGGATCAAAGGGCCCCCAATGGAGGAGCTGGAGGAAGTACCCTCGGAGCCGGGGGGATCTGCAACCCTATAGGTGGAACAACAATATGAAGTAACCAGTACCCACCCTCCTCCCCCAGAGCTCATGTCTCTAGCTGCATATGTATCAGAAGATGGCCTGGTTGGCCGTCAGTGGAAAGAAAGGCCCATTGGTCATGCAGACCTTATATGCCTCAGTACAGGGGAACGCCAGGCCCAAGAGGTGGGAGTGGGTGGGTGGGAGAGTGGGTGAGGTAGGTTGTGGGAGACTTTTGGGATAGCATTGGAAATGTAAATGAAATAAATACCTAATAATAAAAAAAAGGTGCTGACCCAGTTGGTCCTGCCTCTCAGACTGTTTCAATAAGTCATTATAAAACCTCTGAACCTTCTTACCACATAAAGCCTGGAAAACAAACATTACAAACAACTTCTTAAGTCTGGTCAACATTCCATTTTTAATTTTTTTGGGCCCCCATATGAAAACTATTCCCATACCCAAATACCCATACACAAGTCTGATATCAGGAAACAATTTCAAGAGAATGATGCTCTGTAGTCTCCCCTCCCCCAGCCTGAAACCTGCTTGCTCAGGGGTGGAGCTTCCTGCTCATTAGTTCTGCCACGCCCACTGCTGGACCTCGCCTTTTTGCTGTTTGGAGCCACACACGTGCTCACCCTGCACCTGGACCTCAAGATTATTTGGCGGGAATCGGGTCCCCTCCCCCTTCCTTCATAACTGCGTGCGGAACAGTAAAATTGAGCTTTGGTCAGAATGCCTGTCTTAGCTGCATTTCTTTATCTCGCTGCCTAGCCCCTCTTCTCTTCCAGGTTTCCAAAATGCCTTTCCAGGCTAGAACCCATGTTGTGATCTGCTGGCCGGACACAACCATGCTCCATTCCCAAAAGTCCTGATAGTTGTTTTTTGGTCCTTTGTTTGCAGAGTTGTTAATATTATTGGTCAGAATGGAAACAAGGTAAGGGAGGTTATATTCAGAGATATCGTTGTATCTTTCTTTTCCTTTCATCTTTCCTTCTTTCTCTCCTATCTAACATTAGAAGAAAGGGGGAATGAAAGATAAAAGCAGGGATGTAAAAATATGTTAATGGTTAGAATATTGAGTCTAATTTTAGGCTAAAGAGTATCAAAAAGCCACTTTTTTATATAGTATGGATTTTCTATATTGATAAATACTTAAGGATTTATTTTGTTACAAAATATTAAGCATGCACATTTAAAGCCTTTTAGAAATCACGGTTTCAATCCAAAGATCATATAGATTAGGTATCCATGCACTGGAAAAGTTCATTGTTGACTCACATTGATTTTGACTCACAATTAACTTGTCAGTTTCTGTAAAATATTGCTGCCTACTATGTATGCTCTATCTTACTCTATACTTTAACACATGGGTAAATCTTTAATGTATCTAAGTTTTGTTGGTTTCTCTCTCCTTAAAATCTAAGCATGTGATAACTTCACCTACTTTCCTTCTTACAATTAACTCTTAAATCTTTATCTCATGTATGAGCAGGATACCTATGAGAACAGGTCTATAGTAACACTGACCACTGACCCCCCCCAGCTGGCTTCTCAGAGTACATGGTTGTTATATAAGACAGTGTTGACTTGGCTATGTCCACATCCCTCTTTGACTATAAGTTACATATTTATACCTTCTTTTTACTTGAAAATCTATTATTCTTTTTCTTAATCGTGAAACTCTTAATTCTAATATATATATTAGAATATTCTAATATATATATTAATATATATAATTCTAATATATATATATATATATATACTGTAAATACCTGATTCTTAAAAATATATGTTAAATTCTAGTTCTTTTGAAAGATTCTTTATAAACTAGGATACATTTGAAATGCAAGGTAGTAATTAGTAAATCAAATTTATTTGTCATGTTAAATATGAGTTTAGTTAATAATAGAAGTTAAGGTTCATTTAGCTTCCTTGAATGCTTTCCAAGTTAAGTAAATATGGGAGAGCTGGAGACAAGCAAATCAGATATGCTGAAGACTGAATCAAACATGGACTTTAGAAACCTCAGAGATCTACAGCCTATGGATCATAAAGTGTTAGTAATAAACAGCTTTTTATGACAGGGGTATGTCTGATCCTAGGTGCACCACCATTGTACTGCTAAGATGTTGAGCTTTGAAAAACCTTACTAGGTGTTTGGTTCAAATATGGCAAGCTATCTATTGCTGGGATGGGGATACAAAAACCAAAAATCAATCAAACCAAAAAACCCATGCTGGTGGGATTGAAAACTGGTATGATCACTTTTGAAATCAATCTGGAGGTTCCTTAGAAAATTGGATATAAATTTCCCTGAAGTCTAAGCTATACCACTCCAGGGCCTAAAACCCCAAAATGTCCCACCATGCCCTATGCACACATGCTCCACTGTGTCCTTAATGGCCTTATTTTTCATAGCCAGAATCTGGAAACAATCCAGAAGTTCCACAACAGAGAATGGATATGAAAATGTGGTTCGTTGTAAGTTTTGAATACAAAAGGGTGGAATGTGAAAATATCATCCTGATTGAGGTATCTCAGACGCAAAATGGCATACATGGTACGTATTCACTAATAAGTAGATATTAGCAAAAAAAAAAATCACACATTACCCATGATACAATTCTTGGAACTCATAAAGATGAGCATGCCACAGGGCCCAAATAAGAATGCTTCAATCTCATTGTGTTCACAGTTGCCTTGTTGGTGATAGTCAGAAGTTGGAAACAACCTAGATGTTCCCGAGTGAGGTAACCCAGATCCAAAAGGATATGCTTGGTATTTTCTCACTGATATGTCGATATTATCCAAAAATCAAACAAACAAACAAACAAACAACAAAAAAGCAACAAAAATGTTGGATCTATTCCTTGGGGAGATTCAAATTTTAAACTAAAGCAGCCGCTAATCCAGCTATAGATCTAGGACGTATCTGTTAAATGCTTTTCCTATCCAACATTAAGATTGAACAGTCTTGTTTTGTTTTGTTTTTCAGTTTTTTGAGACAGGGTTTCTCTGCATATCCCTGGTTGTCCTGGAACTCACTCTGTAGACCAGGCTAGCCTCAAACTCAGAAATCTGTCTGTCTCTGCCTCCCAAGTGCTGGGATTAAAGGCATGCACCACCACTGTCTGACCTGTTTATTATACTTATGTGAAGTGAGGAATTTCTTTTCAGATTATATTTGCTGTTCTCTGGGCTTCTTGCATGTTTATGGCCATCACTTTCTTTTTTTAGGGAAGTTCCATTCTATGATTTTTGTTGAAGATATTTTTTGGCCATTCAACTGGGAATCTTCATAGTCTTCTATTCCTATTAATCTTAGGTGTGGTCTTTTCATTGTGTCCAAAATTTCCTGGATGGCTAGTTAGGAACATTTTATACTTTGCATTTTCCTTGACAAATGTGTAAATGTCTATGATGTTATCTTACTCACCTGATATTTTTTCTCCCAACTCTTCTATTATACTGGTGGTACTTGAATCTGTAGTTTCTCTTCTCTTTCCTAGGTCTTCTATCCTCAATGTTGTCTCCATTTGGGATTACTTTTTAAATTGTTTTTTCTATTTTTAGGTCTTTGATCATTTTGTTCCTTTCCTTTACTTGTTTGATTCTATTTTCCTTTAAGGTTTTTTTTTTTGTTTGTTTGTCTGTTTGTTTTGTTTGTTTGTTTGTTTTGTTTTTTTTTGTTTTTTCCTTTATAAGGGCTTCTACCTCTGTGATTTGTTTTCCTGTATTTCTACTAGAAGGCATGCACTGCTTTCTCTTGTGAAGTGGGGAGGTTCCTGTGTCACTGTATTGAGCACAAATTTTGTGTCTCTAATTAGAGCAGACCTCCTGAGAGACAGTCAGGCTGAGCATACTGGAGATGGAGGCAAGCGTATTATTCTGCCACAGGTTCAGTTAGAGGGGCAGATCTGCCATTTATTTAATCTTATTGTTTATCTTTCACCCTGATTTGGAGTGAGGAACCTCATATCTATTTTCAAGTCCATTTTCTGTTTTATCCAGATGTCTACTGTGTTGTTTAAACAAATATTTTTTTTTTCTTTGAAAGGTGATTAGGTTATCTTTCTTTATATAGGCCAAGACATGATGTATGCTGTATTATATTTTAATTATTTGCTGTTTTATTTCTCCTGTTTTAAACTCTCCTGTTTTGAACTAAACCATTCAGAGAGTTACCCATATTCAGCCTTAAAGCAAATACTTTCTAATGTTGTTGATGCTCCATTTCATTCCACCTTCCTTTAGAGTTATTTCTCAGTGTGTCCTTTAAAGACCAGAAATCTACTCAGTGTCCTAATATGTGGCAATATTTACTCTTTAATATGCCTCCAAGTATATGTTTTAAACACTTTTTTGTTTGTTTGTTTGTTTTTTGTTTTTTTGTTGTTGTTTTTTGTTTTGTTTGTTTTTTTTTGTTTTTCAGGACAGGGTTTCTCTGTGTAGCCTTGGCTGTCCTGGAACTCACTCTGTAGACCAGGCTGGCCTCAAACTCAGAAATCCACCTGCCACTGCCTCCCAAGTGCTGGGATTAAAGGCGTGCACCACCATGCCCAGCTTTATTAAATAATTTTATGTTGCTGGGTAATACACCATGACCAGGAAAACTGAGATATGGTACATTTGATTTTGGCTTAATATTTCAGAGGGACAGGATTGCATCTTTGAAAATAGGCACAGTTGCAACTGGTTAACATGGTAGCAGAAACCAATAGATATAATCATGTATCTTCAGAAAGAAACACGAAATAGAGGGGGTGTTGGGCTTTCATTTCAAAACCCAACACTCAGAGACATACTTTTTCCACCAAGGCTTTAATTCTGCAATAAACAAATTCTGCCAAATGAAGACTGTATATTCAAATGTCTGAGCCAGTGAGGCGCATATTTATGTGAATAATTACTTTCTCCTTGGCCACAATAGGTTCATGGTTATAAAATAAAGCAAAATACATTTCATCTAACTTCAAAAATCTCCATAATTTTTCACAGTCTCACTAATGGTTAAGAGTTCAAGCTTCAGAATTTATTCTGAGATTTAAACCAATCTCTTAATTGCAACCCCTTATGTACCAAAAGCAAATATATAATATTTCAAAAGAAGAAGTTTATAAACAGCATCAGGAGATGAAACTGGTTCATACTTCTGTTATTTTATTTGTTTGCTCTCTCTCTCTCCCTCTCTCTCTCTCTTTCTCTCTGTGTACTAAAATATTTTGGATGGCAGTAGTAGCAATCATCTCCCAACATTCTCCCACAAACTTATCCATCTCTATCCCAAGCAACCCATCTCCTATTTACTCTCCTGAATGGAAAAATATTTCTTGATGCATACCTGCTATGGAAAGTCATGACTAACACAGCTTTGTTTCTTTTTTTTTTTATCTAACTATTTTCAACCTACTTTATCCATTATAGCCTAGGGCTCTGTAGATATGTGTGTGCTATTTGGGCATCAGCATTAGGCAACAGTGAAAAGACAGAAAAATATTTTTCTTTGAAATATCTCTCATATGAAGATGACTGCATCTCCAGTGTGTAGTGAAACTAATTTATTTACTTCTTGTTTTACACATACTTTCAATAAGATGCAATGGTTTCTGCCTTTTCTCAGATATAGCATATTTCACTTGAATGATGTAGTTCATTCAATAGGGGCCACAAGCACTTTCTGCACAGAACCACAAAATAACCATAGACTCACAAAAATAATATGTATTCAGCATCTGTACTGTGCTGAAAACCTTCAAGGTATATAACTGAACAGCCATTAAAACAGCAATCAAATTCAATGTTTTATCTGTGTGAATCATGCTAGAAAATGAAAGAGGACAGGGCAATACCAGATGAGTAAAAGTGCATAGAGGAGGTGAAGCAATGATATGAAGAGTCACAGATGCATGAAGCTGCACAACAGCCATTTCCTGGGGAAATGCAGCACATGTCTACACACCTGTGAAAGAGAATACATAGAAGATCACATTCATTAATGTCCAATTTGATGAAGCAATGACATTTTTATTGGGGCTACTAAGAAAACTATGGATGCATACAAGGACCAGTGATAACTCTAAAGCACCTATATTGCCAGAAAACTTACCTCACTCCCTCAAGCTCTCCACAAAGGCTGCAGGAAGATTTACAGAACAAAAAATCTACCTCTCTTCAGTTGACTACCCATAGTCAACCCCCCATGACTTTTTATTCCCTTTTATACTGTTGAAAGAAACAGTTAAGATTATTTCAGGTATATTTATGTTGTTGTTTACCTCTACATGTAAACTTTTGGATTTGTTTCTTGAAGTTCTCAAGTATCCTGTACCCGACTATATGAATTTAGATCGAATGATGAATATAGGAAGGATATTTGGAGACGGCAGGCAGTCTCCTGTGGAATATAAAGTTTGAGACAATTGAGGAAGCAGTACTGAGACACAAAAGTCTAGACCTCAGAGATATGGAGAAAAAAACTTGTGGACAAAGGAAGCCAAAAAATCAGGAAGCCAGTGGCACACATATTCATGCAGGCAAGACATTGTCTCACCAGGTATAAAAATAAACCTTTAAAATAAATATGTTTGAGCCCTTCCGTTCCATGCTAGCACCAGAGTACCTTGGGTGCAGAGTCTGCAGACACCTGCAAGGTACCCACAGCACCCTCCACGGGATCTTAAGACCTCTGGTGAGTGGAACACAGCTTCTACTCCAATCCAATCACACAGGACCTGAGACAGCATTAATTAGGGAAGAAGAAAACCCAGGCCGATCAGGGTCACAAGTCCCTTCTGGTCCACACCAGCACCAGAGCACCTTGGGGGCAGAGTCTGAGGACACCCACAGGGTACCCACAAGAACCTCCACAGGATCTTAAGACCTCTGGTGAGTGCAATACAGCTTCTGCTCCAATCCAATTGTGCAGGACCTGAGACTGCATTAATTAGGGAAGCAGAAAACCCGGCCTGATCAGGGTCACAAGTCCCTTCTGGTTCACGCCAGTACAGGGGTACCATGCGGGCAGAGTGAGCGAATACCAGCAAGGTACCCACAAAACCCTCCACGGGATCTTAAGGCCTCTGGTGAGTGAATCACAGCTTCTGCCAGGAGGCAGGTTCGAACACCAGATACCTGGGCATCTTCCCTGCAAGAGGAGAGCTTGCCTGCAAAGAATACTCTGAATACTGAAACTCAGGAAAGAGCTAGTTTCCCAGCTCTGCTGATAGAGACTAACATAATCACCTGAGAAACAAGCTCTAAGCAGAGACAACTACAACAACTAACTCTAGAGATTACCAGATGGTGAAAGGCAAACATAAGAATCTTACTAACAGAAACCAAGACTACTCATCACCAACAGAATGCAGCACTCCCACCCCACCCAATCCTGGGCACCCCAAAACACCTGAAAGGATAGTCCCTGATTTAAAAGCATATCTCATGATGATGGTAGAGGACACCAAGAAGTACTTTAATAACTCACTTAAAGAAATACAGAAGAACACTGCTAAACAGGTAGAAGACCTTAAAAAGGAAGCACAAAAATCCCTTAAAGAATTGCAGGAAAACATGACCAAACAGGTGATGGAATTGAATAAAACCATCCAAGACCTAAAAAGGGAAGTAGACACAATAAAGAAAACCCAAAGTGAGGCAACGCTGGAGATAGAAAACCTAGGAAAGAAATCTGGAACCATTCATGCAAGCCTCAGCAACAGAATAGAAGAGATGGAAGAAAGAATCTCAGGTGCAGAAGATTCCATAGAGAACATGGAAACAACCATCAAAGAAAATGTAAAATGCAAAAAAGATCCTAACTCAAAATATCCAGGAAATCCAGGACACAATGAGAAGAGCAAACCTACGGATAATAGGAATAGATGAGAATGAAAAATTTCAAATTAAAGAGCTAGCAAATATCGTCAACAAAATTATAGAAGGAAACTTCCCAAACCTAACAAAAGAGATGCCCATGAACAAACAAGAAGCCCACAGAACTCCAAATAGACTGGACCAGAAAAGAAATTCCTCCCGACAAATAATAATAAGAACAAGAAATGCACTAAATAAAGATAGAATATTAAAAGCAGTAGGGGAAAAAGGTCAAGTAACATATAAAGGCAGGCCTATCAGAATTACATCAGACTTTTCACCAGAGGCTATGAAAGCCAGAAAATCCTGGACAGATGTTATTCAGACACTAAGAGATCACAAATGCCAGTCCAGGCTACTATACCCAGCCAAACTCTCAATTACCATATATGGAGAAAGCAAAGTATTCCACAACAAAACCAAATTCGCACATTATCTTTCCACGAATCCAGCCCTTCAAAGGATAAAAAGAGGGAAAAAAATACAAGGACAGAAACCAGGCCCTAGGAAAAGAAAGAAAATAATACCTCTACAAAACAAAAAGAAGACAGTCACAAGAACAGAATGTCAACTCTAACAACAACAACAAAAAAACAGGAAACAACCATTACTTTTATTTAATATCTCTTAATATCAATGGACTCAATTCCTCAATAAAGAGACATAGACTAACAGAGTGGCTACACAAACAGGACCCAACATTCTGCTGCTTACAGGAAACCCATCTCAGTGAAAAAGAAAGACAGTACCTCAGAGTGAAAGCCTGGAAAACTATTTTCCAAGCAAATGGTTTGCAGAAACAAGCTGGAATAGCCATTCTAATATCGAATAAAATTGACTTCCAACCCAAAGTTATCAAAAAAGGACAAGGGAGGACACTTCATACTCATCAAAGGTAAAATCCTCCAAGAGGAACTCTCAATTCTGAATATCTATTCTCCAAATGCAAGGGCAGCCACATTTATTAAAGAAACTTTAGTAAAGCTCAAAGCACACATTGTACCTCACACAATAATAGTAGGAGACTTCAACACACCACTTTCATCAATGGACAGATCATGGAAACAGAAACTGAACAGGGACACAGGAAACTAATAGAAGTTATGAAACAAATGGACTTAACAGATATGTACAGAACATTTTATCCTAAAACAAAAGGATATACCTCTTCTCAGCACCTCATGTTACCTTCTACAAAACTGACCATATAATTGGTCACAAAACAGGCCTCAACAGATACAAAAATATTGAAATCATTCCTTGCATCCTATTAGAACACCATGGACTAAGGCTGATCTTCAATAACACCATGAATAATGGAAAGCCAACATTAACGTGGAAAATGAACAACACTTTTATCAATGATACCTTGGTCAAAGAAGGAATAAAGAAAGAAATTAAAGACTTTTTAGAGTTTAATGAAAATGAAGCCACAACATACCCAAACTTATGGGACACAATGAAAGTATTCCTAAGAGGGAAACTCATAGCTCTGAGTGCCTCTAAAAAGAAACTAGTGAGAGCACACCCTAGCAGCTTGACAACACACCTAAAAGGTCTAGAACAAAAGGAAGCAAATTCACCCAAGAGAAGTAGACAGCAGGAAATAATCTAACTCAGGGGCGAAATCAACCAAGTGGAAACAAGAAGAACTATTCAAAGAATCAACTAAAGGAGGAGCTGGTTCTTTGAGAACATCAAGAAGATAGATAAACACATAGACAAACAAACTAGCAGGCACAGGGACAGCATCCTAATTAATAAAATCAGAAATGAAAAGGGAGACATAAAAACAGATCCTGAAGAAATCCAAAACAACATCAGATCCTTCTACAAAAGTTTATACTGAACAAAACTGGAAAACCTGGATGTAATGAACAAATTTCTAGACAGATACAAGGTATCAAAGTTAAATCAGGATCAAGTTAATGATCTAAACAGTCCCATATCCCCTAAAGGAATAGAAGCAGTCATTAATAGTATCCCAACCAAAGAAAGCCCTGGACCAGGTGGGTTTAGTGCAGAGTTCTATTAGATCTTCATAGAAGATCAAATTCCTGTTTTCCAGAAACTATTCCACAAAATAGAAGTAGAAGGTACTCTACCCAACTTATTCTATGAAGCCACAATTACTCTGATACCTAAGCCACAGAAAGATCCAAGAAAGATAGAGAACCTCAGATTAATTTCCCTTATGAATATCGATGCAAAAATCCTCAATTAATTTCTCAATAACCAAATCCAAGATAACACCAAAACAGTCATCCATCCTGACCAAGTAGGTTTCATCCCAGGGATGTAGGGATGGTTCAATATATGGAAATCCATCAACGTAATCCATTATATAAACAAACTTAAAGACAAACACCACATGATCATCTCATTACATGCAGAGAAAGCATTTGACAAAATCCAACACCCATTCTTGATAAAAGTCTTGGAAAGATCAGGAATTCAAGGCCCATATCGAAACATGATAAAAGCAATCTACAGCAAACCAGTAGCCAACATCAAAATAAATGGTGAGAAACAGGAAGCAATATCACTAAAATCAGGGACTAGACAAGACTGCCCACTTTCTACCTACCTATTCAACATTGTACTTGAAGTCCTAGCCAGAGCAATTTGACAACAAATGGAGATCAAGGGGTTACAAATTGGAAAGGAAGAAGTCAAAATACACTTTTCGCAGATGATATGATAGTATATATAAGTGCCCCTAAAAATGCCACTAGAGAACTCCTAAACCTGAAAAACAGCTTCAGTGAAGTAGCTGGATATAATATTAATTCAAACAAGTCAATGGCCTTTCTCTACACAAAGAATAACAGGCTGAGAAAGAAATTAGGGAAACAACACACTTCTCAATAATCACAAATAATATAAAATATCTTGGCTTGACTCTAAGTAAGGAAGTGAAAGATCTGTATGATAAAACCTTCAAGTCTCTGAAGAAAGAAATTAAAGAAGATTTCAGAAGATGGAATGATCTCCCATGCTCATGGATTGGCAGGATCAACATTGTAAAAATGGCTATCTTTCCAAAAGCAATCTACAGATTCAATGCAATCCCCATCAAAATTCCAACTCAATTCTTCAACGAATTAGAAAGAGCAATCTGCAAATTCATCTGGATTAACAAAAAACCTAGGATAGCAAAAACTTTTCTCTGTGATAAAACTACCTGTGGTGGAATGACCATGCCTGACCTAAAGTTTTACTACAGAGCAATTGTGATAAAAACTGCATGGTACTGGTATAGCGACTGACAAGTAGATCAATGGAATAGAATTGAAGACCCAGAAATGAACCCACACACCTATGGTAACTTGATCTTTGACAAGGGAGCTAAAACCATCCCGTGGAAAAAAAGATAGCATTTTCAACAAATGGTGCTGGCACAACTGGTGGTTATCATTTAGAATAATGCAAATTGATCCATTCTGATATCCTTGTACTAAGGTCAAATCTAAATGGATCAAGGAGCTCCACATAAAACCAGAGACACTGAAACTTATAGAGGAGAAAGTGGGTAAAAGCCTCGAAGATATGGGCAGAGGGGGAAAATAGGATAGAATATCAATAGCTTGTGCTGTAAGATTGAGAATTGACAAATGGGACCTCATGAAACTGCAAAGCTTCTGTAAGGTAAAAGACACCATCAATAAAACAAAAGGGTCACCAACAGATTGGGAAAGAATCTTTACCTATCCTAAATCAGACAGGGGACTAATATCCAATATATATAAAGAACTCAAAAGGGTGGACTCCAGAAAAATCAAATTTCCCCAGGCTAAACAAAAAATTCTTACCTGAGGAATACTGAATGGCTGAGAAACACCTGAAAAATGTTCAGCATCTGTAATCATCAGGGAAATGGAAATCAAAACAACCCTGAGATTCCATCTCACACCAGTGAGAATGACTAAGATCAAAAATTCAGATGACAGCAGATGCTGGCAAGGATGTGGAGAAAGAGGAACACTCCTCCATTTTTGGTGGGATTGCAAGCTTGTACAACCACTCTGAAAATCAGTCTGGTGGTTCCTCAGAAAATTGGACATAGTACTACCGGAGGATCCTGCAATACTTCTCCTGGGTATATATCCAGAAGATGTTCCAACTAGTAAGAAAGACTCATGATCCACTATGTTCATAGCAGCCTTAGTTTTAATAGCCAGAAACTGGAAAGAACCCAGATGCCCCTCAACAGATGAATGAATACAAAAATATGTGGTACATTTACACAACGGAGTACTACTCAGCTATTAAAAAGAATGAATTTATGAAATTCTTAGGCAAATGGTTGGAACTGGAGGGCATTATCCTGAGTGAGGTAACCTAATCACAAAAGAACTCAAATGATATGTACTCAATGATAAGTGGATATTAGCCCAGAAACTTAGAATACCCAAGATATAAGTTACAATTTGCAAAATACATGAAACTCAAGAAGAACGAAGACCAAAGTGTGTACACTTTGCCCCTTCTTAGAATTGGGAACAATACACCCATGGAAGGAGTTACAGAGACAAGGTTTGGAGCTGTGACAAAGGTTGGACCATCTAGAGACTGTCATATCCAGGGATCCATCCCATAATCAGCCTCCAAACCATGACACCATTGCATACACTAGCAAGATTTTGCTGAAAGGACCCTGATATAGCTTTCCCTTGTGAGACTATGCCGGGACCTAGCAAACTCAGAAGTTGATGCTCACAGTCAGCTATTGGATGGATCACATGGCCCCCATTGGAGGAGCTAGAGAAAGCACCCAAGAAGCTAAAGGTATCTGGAACCCTATAGGTGGAACAACATTATGAACTAACCAGTACCCCGGATCTCTTGACTCTAGCTGCATGGGTATCAAAAGATGGCCTAGTCGGCCATCACTGCAAAGAGAGGCCCTATGGACTTGCAAACTTTATATGCCTCAGTACAGGGGAACGTCAGGGCCAAAAAGTGGGAGTGGGTGGGTAAGGGAGTGGGGAGGGGTGGAGGGTATGGGAAACTTTTGGGATAGCATTGGAAAAGTAAATGAGGAAACACCTAATAAAAATATTTTTTAAAAATTAAAAAAAAATAAAAAGAAAATATTTTGAGACAAAGACTCATTAAAATATCTCTTTTGGCTTAGAATTTATGGTGTTCTTATCTCTTCCCTAGAGTAGCTGGCATTGTAGGACTATGCTACTTAATGTCCAGGGTTCAATTTAAATCTTGATATATTATTCAAATATGCTGAGGAAATCAATTATTCCTTTTATACAAATAAACATTTATTAAAAAAATAAGTAGAGAGCCGCTGAGGCAGCACCCTTTGCGGGCCGCTGACAGCCAGCCACCGTCTGGACCGGAGGACAGGTGTCCGCCTGGCTTGGGAGGCAGCCTCAGCCTCAGCAGCAGCGGTAGCCATCTTGGTTCCAGGACCCCAAGGAACTTAGGAAATTAGTCTGCACAGGTGAGAGTCTGCACCACAGAAGCTGACAGCTTCTGGGAACTGCCAAAGCAACACAGCTTCTGAGAAAGGTCCTGTTTTGGGCCTTCTTCTTCGGCCAGGAGGAGGTCCACATACAAGATATCTGTGCACCTTCCCTGTAAGAGAGCTTGCCAGCAGAGTGTGCTCTGATCACTGAAACTCAGAGGAGAGAATCTGTCTCCCAGGTCTGCTGATAGACGGTAACAGAATCACCAGAAGAACAATCTCTAAACAGAGTCAACTATAACTAATACTCCAGAGATTACCAGATGGCGAAAAGTAAACGTAGGAACCAACTTACTAACAGGAACCAAGACCACTCACCATCATCAGAACCCAGCATTCCCACTTCGCCCAGTCCAGGGCACCCCAACACACCCGAAAATCTAGACCTAGATTTAAAAGCATATCTCATGATGATGGTAGAGGACATCAAGAAGGACTTTAATAAATCACTTAAAGAAATACAGGAGAACACTGCTAAAGAGTTACAATCCTTAAAGAAAAACAGGAAAACACAATCAAAAAGGTAGAAGTCATTACAGAAAAAGAGGAAAAAACATACAAACAGGTGATGGAAATGAACAAAACCATACTAGACCTAAAAAGGGAAGTAGACACAATAAAGAAAACTCAAAGTGAGGCAACACTGGAAATAGAAACCCTAGGAAAGAAATCTGGAACCATAGATTTGAGCATCAGCAACAGAATACAAGAGATGGAAGAGAGAATCTCAGGTGCAGAAGATTCCATAGAGAACATCGGCAAAATAATCAAAGAAAATGGAAAATGCAAAAAGATCCTAACTCAAAATATCCAGGAAATCCAGGACAAAATGAGAAGACCAAATAGGAGTGGATGAGAATGAAGATTTTCAACTCAAAGGTCCAGCAAACATCTTCAACAAAATCATTGAAGAAAACTTCCAAAATCTAAAGAATGAAATGCCTATAAACATACAAGAAACCTACAGAACTCCAAATAGACTGGACCAGAAAAGAAATTCCTCCCGACACATAATAATCAGAACAACAAATGCACTAAATAAAGATAGAATACTAAAAGCAGTAAGGGAAAAAGGTCAAGTAACATATAAAGGCAAGCCAATCAGAATTACACCAGATTTTTCACCAGAGACTATGAAAGCCAGAAGAGCCTGGAGAGATGTTATACAGACACTAAGAGAACACAAATTCCAGCCCAGGCTACTATACCCAGCCAAACTCTCAATTACCATAGAAGGAGAAACCAAAGTATTCCACGACAAAACTAAATTCACACATTATCTCTCCACGAATCCAGCCCTTCAAAGGATAATAACAGAAAAAAACCAATACAAGAACGGGAACAACGCCCTAGAAAAAACAAGAAGATAATCCCTCAACAAACCTAAAAGAAGAGAGCCACAAGAACAGAATGCCAACTTTAACAACAAAAATAACAGGAAGCAACAATTACTTTTCCTTAATATCTCTTAACATCAATGGTCTCAACTCCCCAATAAAAAGACATAGACTAACAAACTGGCTACACAAACAAGACCCAACGTTTTGCTGCTTACAGGAAACTCATCTCAGAGAAAAAGATAGACATTACCTCAGAATGAAAGGCTGGAAAACAATTTTCCAAGCAAATGGTATGAAGAAACAAGCTGGAGTAGCCATCCTAATATCTGATAAGATTGACTTCCAACCCAAAGTCATCAAAAAAGACAAGGAGGGACACTTCATTCTCATCAAAGGTAAAATCCTCCAAGAGGAACTCTCAATTCTGAATATCTATGCTCCAAATACAAGGGCAGCCACATTCACTAAAGAAACTTTAGTAAAGCTCAAAGCACACATTGCACCTCACACAATAATAGTGGGAGACTTCAACACACCACTTTCACCAATGGTCAGATCATGGAAATAGAAACTAAACAGGGACACACTGAAACTAACAGAAGTGATGAAACAAATGGATCTGACAGATATCTACCGAACATTTTATCCTAAAACAAAAGGATATACCTTCTTCTCAGCACCTCATGGTACCTTCTCCAAAATTGACAACATAATAGGTCACAAAACAGGCCTCAACAGATTCAAAAATATTGAAATTGTCCCATGTATCCTATCAGATCACCATGCACTAAGACTGATCTTCAATAACAAAATAAATAACAGAAAGCCAACATTCACGTGAAAACTGAACAACACTCTTCTCAATGATACCTTGGTCAAGGAAGGAATAAAGAAAGAAATTAAAGACTTTTTAGAGTTTAATGAAAATGAAGCCACAACGTACCCAAATCTTTGGGACACAATGAAAGCATTTCTAAGAGGGAAACTCATAGCTCTGAGTGCCTCCAAGAAGAAACGGGAGAGAGCACATACTAGCAGCTTGACAACACATCTAAAACCTCTAGAAAAAAAGTAAGCAAATTCACCCAAGAGGAGTAGACAGCAGGAAATAATCAAACTCAGGGGTGAAATCAACCAAGTGGAAACAAGAAGAACTATTCAAAGAATTAACCAAACGAGGAGTTGGTTCTTTGAGAAAATCAACAAGATAGATAAATCCTTAGCTAGACTCACTAAAGGGCACAGGGAAAAAATCCTAATTAACAAAATCAGAAATGAAAAGGGAGACATAACAACAGATACTGAAGAAATCCAAAACACCATCAGATCCTTCTACAAAAGGCTATACTCAACAAAACTGGGATACCTGAACAAAATGGACAAATTTCTGGACAGATACCATGTACCAAAGTTGAATCAGGATCAAGTTGACCTTCTAAACAGTCCCATATCCTCTAAAGAAATAGAAGCAGTTATTAATAGTCTCCCAGCCAAAAAAAGCCCAGGACCAGACGGGTTTAGTGCAGAGTTCTATCAGACCTTCAAAGAAGATCTAATTCCAGTTCGGCACAAACTTTTTCACAAGATAGAAGTAGAAGGAACTCTAACAAACTCATTATATGAAGCCACTATTACTCTGATACCCAAACCACAGAAAGATCAAACAAAGATAGAGAACTTCAGACCAATTTCTCTTATGAATATCGATGCAAAAATCCTTAATAAAATTCTCGCTAACCGAATCCAAGAACACATTAAAGCAATCATCCATCCTGACCAAGTAGATTTTATTCCAGGGATGCAGGGATGGTTTAATATGCGAAAATCCATCAATGTAATCAATTATATAAACAAACTCAAAGACAAAAACCACATGATCATCTCGTTAGATGCAGAAAAAGCATTTGACAAGATCCAACACCCATTCATGATAAAAGTTCTGGAAAGATCAGCAATTCAAGGCCAATACCTAAACATGATAAAAGCAATCTACAGCAAACCAGTAGCCAACATCAAAGTAAATGGAGAGAAGCTGGAAGCAATCCCACTAAAATCAGGGACTAGACAAGGCTGCCCACTTTCTCCCTACCTTTTCAACATAGAACTTGAAGTATTAGCCAGAGCAATTTGACAACAAAAGGAGATCAAGGGGATACAAATTGGAAAAGAGGAAGTCAAAATATCACTTTTTGCAGATGATATGATAGTATATATAAGTGACCCTAAAAATTCCACCAGAGAACTCCTAAACCTGAAAAACAGCTTCGGTGAAGTAGCTGGATATAAAATTAACTCAATCAAGTCAATGGCTTTTCTCTACACAAAGAATAAACAGGCTGAGAAAGAAATTAGGGAAACAACACCCTTCTCAATAGTCACAAATAATATAAAATATCTCGGCTTGACTCTAACGAAGGAAGTGAAAGATCTGTATGATAAGAACTTCAAGTCTCTGAAGAAAGAAATTAAAGAAGATCTCAGAAGATGGAAAGATCTCCCATGCTCATGGATTGGCAGGATCAATATAGTAAAAATGGCTATCTTGCCAAAAGCAATCTACAGATTCAATGCAATCCCCATCAAAATTCCAACACATTTCTTCAACGAATTAGAAGGAGCAATTTGCAAATTCATCTGGAATAACAAAAAACCGAGGATAGCAAAAACTCTTCTCAAGGATAAAAGAACCTCTGGTGGAATCACCATGCCTGACCTAAAGCTTTATTACAGAGCAATTGTGATAAAAACTGCATGGTACTGTTATAGAGACAGACAAGTAGACCAATGGAATAGAATTGAAGACCCAGAAATGAACCCACACACCTATGGTCACTTGGTCTTCGACAAGGGAGCCAAAACCATCCAGTGGAAGAAAGACAGCATTTTCAACAATTGGTGCTGGCACAACTGGTTGTTATCATGTAGAAGAATGTGAATCGATCCATACTTATCTCCTTGTACTAAGGTCAAATCTAAGTGGATCAAGGAACTTCACATAAAACCAGAGACACTGAAACTTATAGAGGAGAAAGTGGGGAAAAGCATTGAAGATATGGGCACAGGGGAAAAATTCCTGAACAGAACAGCAATGGCTTGTGGTGTAAGATCGAGAATTGACAAATGGGACCTAATGAAACTCCAAAGTTTCTGCAAGGCAAAAGACACCGTCAATAAGAAAGAAAGACCACCAACAGATTGGGAAAGGATCTTTCCCTTCCTAAATCAGATAGGGGAATAATATCCAACATATATAAAGAACTCAAGAAGGTGGACTTCAGAAAATCAAATAACCCCATTAAAAAATTGGGGCTCAGACCTGATCAAAGAATTCTCACCTGAGGAATACCGAATGGCAGAGAAGCACCTGAAAAAATGTTCAACATCCTTAATCATCAGGGAAATGCAAATCAAAACAACCCTGAGATTCCACCTCACACCAGTCAGAATGGCTAAGATAAAAAATTCAGGTGACAGCAGATGCTGGCGTGGATGTGGAGAAAGAGGAACACTCCTCCATTGTTGGTGGGATTGCAGGCTTGTACAACCACTCTGGAAATCAGTCTGGCGGTTCCTCAGAAAATTGGACATAGTACTACCGGAGGATCCAGCAATACCTCTCCTGGGCATATATCCAGAAGATGTCCCAACTGGTAAGAAGGACACTTCCTCCACTATGTTTTTAGCAGCCTTATTTATTATAGCCAGAAGCTGGAATGAACCCAGATGCCCCTCAACAGAGGAATGGATACAGAAAATGTGGTACATCTACACAATGGAGTTCTACTCAGCTATTAAAAAGAATGAATTTATGAAATTCCTAGCCAAATGGATGGACCTGGAGGGCATCATCCTGAGTGAGGTAACACATTCACAAAGGAACTCACACAATATGTTCTCACTGATAAGTGGATATTAGCCCAAAACCTAGGATACCCAAGATATAAGATACAATTTGCTAAACACATGAAACTCAAGAAAAATGAAGACTGAAGTGTAGACACTATGCCGCTCCTTGTAAGTGGGAACAAAGCATCCTTGGAAGGAGTTATAGAGACAAAGTTTGGAGCTGAGATGAAAGAATGGACCATGTAGAGACTGCCATATCCAGGGATCCACCCCATAATCAGCTTCCAAACGCTGACACCATTGCATACACTAGCAAGATTTTATTGAAAGGACCCAGATATAGCTGTCTCATGTGAGACTATGCTGGGGCCTAGCAAACACAGAAGTGGATGCTCACAGTCAGCTAATGGATGGATCACTGGGCTCCCAATGGAGGAGCTAGAGAAAGTACCCAAGGAGCTAAAGGGATCTGCAACCCTATAGGTGGAACAACATTATGAACTAACCAGTACCTGGGAGCTCTTGACTCTAGCTGCACATGTATCAAAAGATGGCCTAGTCGGCCATCACTGGCAAGAGAGGCCCATTGGACATGCAAACTTTATATGCCCCAGTACAGGGGAACGCCAGGGCCAAAAAGGGGGAGTGGGTGGGTAGGGGAGTGGGGGTGGGTGGGTATGGGGGACTTTTGGTATAGCATTGGAAATGTAAATGAGCTAAATACCTAATAAAAAATGAACAAAATAAGTAAAGCATCACTCCATAATCTCAAATGAAACTTCACAGCAAAGTCCTAAAGTCAACCAATTTGTATATTCCACTCTCTCCACTCATATTACACATGCACCACTTTTCTTGAGTTCACCAGAATAAAGCAAATGGATGTAACAAATATCTATATAACATTTTATGCACACACTATAATATATATTGTCTTCTCAAATGCCTCATAGAATTTTCACCCAAACAGCCACATATTAGCACAGAAAGTAATACTCAACAATGTTAAAAAAGTAGAAATCACATCCAGCTTTCTGTTTGACTATAAATTAAAGCTAAATTTCAACAATAATAGAAATAACAGTATATACAAAATAATAAAAGGAAAACAAAATATTAGTAGGTTAAAATTGGGTAAGGGAGAAATCAAGAGAAAGGATTATGTTTTTAGAATTGATGAAAATGAAAACACAAAATATTAGAAACTATGAGACCCAATGAAAGCTGTGCTGAAATTTTATGGGAAAATAAAGACAAATATAAGGAACATTTACAGCTCTAAGTGCACTACCACACCTAGAAGCAAAAGAAGCAAGGCAACTCTCTCATCGAGTGGAAGAGTGGAGAGGAAGTGCATTTGCAGCATGTAGTCTAGTCTTTCTTACTCAGATTCTATTGTTTTATTTCCATTACCAGATGTAACAAAACCAGGAAATGAGGTTTTCAAAAAAAATCAATGATAAATGT
Organism: Mus spretus; assembly: GCA_921997135.2. Lineage (NCBI taxonomy): Eukaryota > Metazoa > Chordata > Mammalia > Rodentia > Muridae > Mus > Mus spretus. The sequence continues at coordinate 57,704,836 of OW971683.1, read as the reverse complement.
AAACAGGTCATCTGGAATCCATTTGCCTCTGTACTGTGTTATGTTTATTTTGTTTGTTTGTTTGTTTTTCAAGACAGGGTTTCTCTGTGTAGCCCTGGCTGTCCTGGAACTCACTCTGTAGACCAGGCTGGCCTTGAACTCAGAAATCTGCCTGCCTCTGCCTCCCAAGTGCTGGGATTAAAGGCATTTGCCACCACTGCCCGGCATGTTTATTTTAAAGATATAACCTTTACAAGCATTGGCCAAATCTGTTGGAATAAGTAAGATTATCTTTGAAATTAGAGTAAGATGTTACCACAAACAGTGCACAAAGGACAAAAGGTATACCTAGTGCTCATTTATGCAGAAGAATGGGTAAACAGACATTTAAATAATGGCACCAAGAACTTTTGTACATAGATTACCAGTTTTCCATGAAATTGAGGATAGATCGAGCATGCTGAAACTGTAGGGAGTACAATTTAAGTCATGCAATTTAGCAGTCTCTGTGCTGACTAATAGCCATCAGCATCAATCATGCTATCTTACCAGTGTGACGTAACACTGGCTGGTAACTGGATCTGATTCCAGCTTTGGAATTTGACCTGATGAGCATAGATTTAAATAAATTTTTGCTACATGACATACTTATTATATAATCATTATTATTATTTTTTCCTTCTTATACAATACATATAATAACACACTTTTCTGTAGATCTTATAATTTAAGCTTTTTAAATACTTGTTCGGAGAGAAAAAAAAACAATCACTGAAGTAGTGCTTCTCGTATGTGAAAAAAATAGAAAGAGGCACATGTTTTCTTCAAGTCACTTTTATTTATTAATGGTACACTCTATGTAAGAACCTTGATTCAACGAAAACTCATGTTTCAAATTGCAAGAAATGTTTGAGCTAAACATTGATGTCATACACTTACAAAATAGCTCGAAACTTCGGACCAACATTAGTGTATGAGCAAATTCAATGTGGAAACAAAAATATCCTGGATGTGTTCCATTTGACTTGTGAATACTATTTGGGGAAAACCTCTAATTTTTAATAAAAAAATTCAGTGTTGTAAATTACAGATACAGAATCAATATGTGGGTGACCTAGGTCTACTTCAAGAAGAGCGCCTGTGCATATCCATTCCTCTAGCCATATAAATTTTCACTTGATGAATGAAGACATGGTATTTAGGGGCTAGAGAGATAGTTCAAATGTTAAGAGTGATTGCTGTACTTGTAGATGACATTGGTTCATTGAACAGAATTCCCAGCATGTTCATATCCATCTGTAACTTCAGTACCTGTGGATCATATGATGTTCTCTTTTGATTTATACAGCCACTTAATATACACATGGTACATCAACATGAACACAGGTAAAATACTCACACACATAAAATAAAAGCTCTGAAAATTTTAATAAGAAAACAAAATGAGCTTTAAATTCATCTTGCTACTTAGATCTATTATGTAATTTGTTAAAGAAATAAAATCTAATTTCTGATGTAGATAGATACTTCAATTCATCTGGGCATTTTATGCACAAAATTTCTCTGACTACAGCATTAGAAATGTGATTTACAATTGTTCTAAAAATCCTACTTGTGACTGTTTCATTTTTTTGTTGAGTGCTCCATATATTTCTATATCATCCTTGTTCAAGATCCATTAAATCTGTCCTTTATTGTTTCTACTTTAATATACATGCTGCTGAGGAAACACTAAGTGTTTTTGAAATATGTGCTTATAAACATAAGCTTACTGGAAAACTCATTGAATGAATTTGTTTGGTTTAACATGCATGAACACAAAACTATACTACAGTAAGCTTTCTCTTCTCTAAAATCACTGCAGTTAAGAAGATTGGTATTATAGTACCTCAGAAGCTAATTTAGTGCCATTAGGAGTAGATAAATCAAATAGTAGATACTCCTTTGAAGATATTTTCTTTTATTGCATTGCAGAAGATGCATTCTCCTTCAGAAGGAAAATAGTAAAGACAGTCCATGCAACACACAATAACCTGACTCTATTTTGATCAACAATGGTTAAGTTCTATGTCTTGATTCACTCTGATAAAACATCTTTCCTTACTCTGATGTTGAGGAGAACAATGGCTTCCCTTTGGTTCTGGCCTGAAAGCATCAGAGCAGTTAATTGGGGGAAAGTTCAGGGGCTGTCCCTCCTGGGAGGGAGGGATGTCCTAACATAACTTTCTGTGGGCCAGAGTTTTTCCTTGTTCTTAGTCAAGAGTTGATAGTTATCTGTAGAGGAGGATGTCCTTGGGTCGGCTGATAAACAGTTTCTTCTTCTGAAGAATGTTCTTGTTATAACAAATGACTCCAAAAATGATAATATTATGTGCCAGGTGTAACTAAGTAAAAATGTTTTTTTTTTGTTGTTTTTTTTTTTTTTTGTTTTTTTTTTTTGAGAAAAAATTGCAAAGTCATACCCCATGTTTATAAGCTAAAGAAATCAGTAAAGTTTTGCTACTTGTCACCAGAGCTGTAGTCCATCTGTCTCTTTAAGGCATTTGCGAAGCTGGTCTTCATCATGAGGTTATTAACATGTATCTAATATTCTCCTAACAAAATGGGAATCCTGATGTCTTTCTGCCTCATCGGGTTTAATCTTACTCTATGTTTGGAAAGTGCCCATGTACTGAAATAAAATTCATGAAAACTGTAAAATGTTCAAAACTACTAGTAAATTATCAGAGTTTCTCTCTTCCTCAAGAGCAACTAGACCAGTGAAGTCTTTTGTTGATGCTATTCCCATAGCCTTTCCAGGGCTTCTTATGTGTCATAGTGGCTTGTATCTGGAGAATAGTGAACAGTTTTGTGGAGTTTTTTCTCTCATTATACATTGGTTTAGGGGATTACATCCAATTTTCAAGAGTTGCACAGTATTGCTCTTCACTCACTAAGTAATTTCACTACCTCCAATTTTTCCTACTATATTATATTGTAGTAGTTATATCCCCATATTATGTTCTATTTTCCAAATTGCCTATAGAATAGCCTATATTTTTGTTCCTGTTCAGGATATTGACACCTGCTATATTTCCTGGAGCTATTATATTTCTTCCCCATCACCCCAGACCTGTTACTTCTCATGGTAGAGTGACTCAGTGTTTCTATATTTCTTAGTTTTATTAGGCACACACCCTGAATATTCAACCTCTCATTAAATTTCTTTTGGCCCTTCAAAATTCTCTTCAAATGCCAACTATTTTATTAGTTTGTGATCTTTATGTTGTCTAACCAAAACTGAATACACATTTGCTTTGTAATCATGTCTAACATCTGGAATAAGTTTTACAAATTTTAACTTGACTTTCCTATGATTAAAATAATATACGTCCCAAGAAAGATGAAGAATTATAATTTCTGAGTTCAAGAATTTTATTAAAATTTTATTTTTCAATTATTGGAAAATATGATTTGCAATATTCTGTACAGACTTCTCTAAATCCACAGACTGATATAAAATTTAACAACATTTACACTCCATTTATTTGTTTTTTTGTTTATTTATTTATTTATTTATTTATTTATTTAGTGTATTATCTATTTATTTGTTTTTATAGAACATGACTTTAATATTTTAAACTATTATTATTCAGGAAATGGAATATTTATTTTAGATATATTCCGTTGCTATGTCTCCTTTTTCATTTCTAATTTTATTAATTTAAATACTGTCTCTGTGTCTTCTGTTTAGTCTGGCTAATAGTTTATCTATCTTGTTGATTTTCTCAATAAACGAACTCGTGGTTTTGTTGATTTTTTTGTATAGTTCTTGTTGTTTCGTTTGGTTGATTACAGTTCTGAGGTTGATAATTTCCTGCAGTCTATTCATCTTGTTAGTATTTGCTTCTTTTTCTTCTAGAGCTTTCATGTGTGCTGTCAAGCTGCTAGTGTAAGCTCTCTTCAGTTTCTTTTGGGAGGCATTTTGATGTATGAATTTTCCTCTTACCACTGCTTTCATAAGTTTTGGTATGATGTGTCTTCATTTTCATTATATTCTAAAAAGCCTTTAATTTCTTTCTTTCTTTCTTCCTTGAAAAATCTCTCACTGAGTAGAGCTTTGTTCACCTTCCATGTATATGTGTGTGTGTGTGTGTGTGTGTGTGTGTGTGTGTGTGTGTGTGTGTGTGTGTGTGTGCATGGGTGTGCATTCTGTTGTTTTGTCAGTCTTAGTTCTTGGAGATCTGATAGGGTAAATGGGATTATTTCAATATTCTTGTATCTGTTAGTCCTGTTTTGTGACCAATTATACGGTCAGTTTGGAGAAGTTAATGTGAGGTGCTGAGAAGAAGGTACATTCTTCTGCTTTAGGATGAAATGTTCTATAAGAATTTGTTAAATTCATTTGGTTCATAACTTGTGTTAGTTTCACTAAGTCTCTCTTTAGTTTATGTTCCCATGATCTCTCCAATGCTGAGAGTGGGGTGTTGAAGTCTCCCACAATTTTTGTGTGGGTACGTGAGATTTGAGTTTTAGTAAAGTTTCATTTATGAATATGGGTTCCCTTGCATTTGGAACATAAATGTTCAGTTCATCTTGATAGATTTTTTTTCTTTGACCAGTATAAAGTGTCCTTCCCTATTATTTTTTTTTTTTTGATAACTTTTGGTTGAATGTTGATTTTTATTTAATGTTAGAATGGTTACTCCAGCTTGTTTCTTGGTACCATTTCTCAAAAATTGTTTACTAACCTTTTACTCTGAAGTAGTGTTTGCCCTTGTCACTGAGATGTGTTTCCTGTATGCATCAAAATTCTGGGTCCTGTTAAAGTGTCCAGTCCATTAGTCTATGACTTTTGAGGGGGATTGAGTATATTGATGTTAAGAGATAGTAAGGAAAAGTGATTGTTATTTCCTGTTACTTTGTCAGAAGATGTGGAATTATGTTTGTGTGGCTATCTTCTTTTGGATTTGTTGAAAGACTGCTTTCTTGCTTTTTCTGGGGTGTAGTTTTACTCCTTGTATTGGTGTTTTCCATCATTTATCCTACATCTCGTGTGTCCCAGGGTGTCCAAGTTAGCCTGAGTAATTACAGGGGCAAAGGACATGGCCCTCACCTGAGTTCCTGGGATTGTCAGAGATCCTGGGAGTCAAGCTGCCTCTTGGTCAGGGCAGAGTGAATGGGGAGCCAGAGCCCAGGGTCTATTCCCAGTTAAATTTGCAATCCTTGTCTTTGGATTTTTATTAAATTTTCATTAAGATTCCTTGTATGTTAATACTGTTCATAGCTTCTTATGAGCCTATAATCTATATTTAACACATTTTCTTAATATTTTGCATGATATAAAACCATTATCATGAATATAGTACATGTTTTCAAATAAGATTATTTGTTATCTTTTGCTAACCATTATATGATAAACAGAAATACACAATAATGCTGTTAGATACATTTTCATATCACAATAAAATCATTTTCTCTTGCTTTACTTAAAAATCTATAACTTGCTTTATCTAAACCATGTTTTGTGTCTCTGGCAATAAATAACCACAATCTCTGCTCAACACAAATCACACTGAATGTTAAAACTCAAAGTAGGTTTTTCATTTTGGTGACATTCATTCATTTCATTCCTTTTCCTCTGACAGAGTTCACTGTAGGTCAGTTGTTGGAGAGTCTGAAGTGTTGAGGGTTTTTGTTCTATTCAAATGTTTTCAAGGAAAATGACAAACATGTAGTATGTCACGTCCCAAGTCCTCTCTACTATGTCTTGATTGGCTAAGATATGTTGAGTTTGACATTTTGTTGTTTATCAATAATATAAATATTAAGTTAGAGTAATAATCTCTTCCCCAAATAGTGATAGGCTACCTAACAAAAACTCCATTGCCAAGCTGGAGATGCTGCCATTCAAATTTTTGTTCAGAAGGATCTTATACTTTCCTAAACAATATAGACTATAGAGAAATTGACATTGTATTTAGTTATCTTTCTTACTTGGAAGGTAAAAGTCTTCCCGATAGTATTTTTTAAATATAGGACAATGAGTTATTGAGCTGCAATTTAACTCATAAACTTCTTCCCTGAGGACCACCTGCCATAGTCTTCTAAATTTCTATGCAAGTGTTAAAGGAAGAAACACAGTCTATTGTCCTACTTAGCTGTAAATTCAATGAGCAACCACAGTCCCTACTACTAAAGCTCAGGGAAACACACAGAAAAGAGAGCAATAAGATCATGGAGACAGAGAACCAGGACACCTTCTCTGAGGATACACCTTCTACAAATGACTGTGAAATTCTACACTTGAATGCACTTTTGAAATCTCAATACTATGGTTGCTTAAACAATACCTTCTTAATGTAGTCCTTGGATGACATATCAACTCACATGGGAAAAAATTTGCAAGACTCCACCTTAAATGAGGAGTGACAACCAATTATTTATTCATGAGAGGAAAGAGGGGGAGATGGGGAGAATTACTTGTCCTCAGAAATAAACCCCTGTTTGTCCAATATAATGGTGTTAGCCTTAAAAACAGATGTATGCAGAATACTAAATGAATTTACCAGATTGTATTTATACATTTAATCATGTGTCTGTGTGTATATGAATAAAATATAAATCATAGATGTTAGATAGATTTAGAAGATCAGTGGGTAAGTCTGCTAGATGCTTATGTTATAGATACATAGATATATAGATACATAGATACATAGATACATAGACACATAGATACATAGATTGATATTTAGATAAAAAGAAGTCAATGTTCAGCATATGATTTACTGATAAATGATAGAAGGATGATAGATGGCATATAGATATAGCTAACAGAGAGACAATGCAACTCTCAATTTTACACAACCCAGAATTTTCTTGATGAGTATTGGTAAATGGTTGTTTGGATTGGTTTACTTTTTCAGAATGTATTGTTATGGGAGGAACTAGTCATCTGTGGGCAAAGTGTTCTCTTCGGTCACTCCACTTTAAATTTGTTCACCCATTCTGTGAAATCATGATATTGTTTTCCTACACAGATTAAGTCAATTTAAAGTCTTAAAATATGGCTATAGCTATATTTCAGGAAGAAACTGTCATTTTCCTTATGATATTTTGAATCTGTATCTCTTATGAGCTACAAATACAGTGTTAGCATAAATGGGTAAAGTTTGCTGCTATATCTATGCTTCATCAATAGCTTCTCATAGGCTTTCTTCCTGGTGCCATGTTCTACTGTTTGCTGTACTGGGACTGGAACATGGCCACACTTATGGTATTATATTATCACCAGCTTCCTGTTTTCTAGCGCTTTTACTTCCTAACCTTGACTGTCCTAGACCTTGCTCTATAGATTGACCTTAAATTCAGAGATCTGCATAGCACTGAGCACTGTCTCTGGAATGTTTGAATGAAAGCTGTTGTCTTAGTGTGTCCATTGCTGTGAAGATAAACCATGACCAGAGCAAATTTTATAAAGACTAATATTTAACTGTGGCTGGATTATAATTTTAGAGATTTAACTCATTATCTTCATAACCAGAAGAGTGGCAACTTGGAGACAGACATGGCACTGGAAAAACCAAGGGTTTTACATTTTGATCATAAGGCAGATAAAAGGACAATACATTTTGTACTGAGTATAACTTGAGTTTATATATGGGACTTCAACATTCATCTTCACACTACCACATTTCATCATGCAAGAAAACAACAAGGCTACACCTCCAAATAATGCCACTCCCTATGGCTCAAAAATTTCATCACATGAGGCTATGAGGGGCAAAGCTATTCAAACAACACACACTGGCCACCATAGTTTAGTAGCCATAACAAAAGGAAAAATGCATTTAGTCCAACTTTAAAAGTCCACATAGTCTATAATAGTCTCAATAATGTTTAAAATCCAAAGTTCAATGTTTCTTCTGAGATTCTTGCAATCACTTAAGTGTAGGTACCTATAAAATTGAAATAAAAAAGTAGATCATATACTTCCAACATCACTGGATATACATCATTCTTGCTAAATATCATATTGAGGAAATACTGGATCATAACAAGACAAAAAACAAAACAAAACAAACAACAACAACATCAAAAACCAAAAAAAAAAAAAAAAAAAGGAAAACTCCAAACTCAGCATTTCCATGTCCGATGTCCAACTTTTTTTAGCCTTGTTGACTGCAATATAATTCTTTCTCTTGGCTTTGTTTCTATCCTTGTTGACTGCAATATAATTTTTCTCTTGGCTTTGTTTCTACTTCCTGTTAGTGTCATCCTTCTGTTGATACTTCATTACTCTTTTCATTTCTAAAATCTTGGATTTTTCAAGGGTAATTAAACTTCACAGGACCTTATTCTAATATATGAAGTCGATACCTGATGCTCTGGGTTCTGTCATAGGTCTTGGGTGATTTCTATAACTCTGCCCTCTGTAGCACTCTGGGCTCTGGCCCACTACATTCCTTTGCTACTGTTTTTCTTTGTAGTCATTCTATGGTATACGCATCTCCAATATGCTGGGTCTTCTACTGCAATTAGTTTGCACTTTTCTAATAGCCTCTCATAGGCTTTCTTTATGGTGCCATGCCTTAATGTCTTTGCATGTCTACTTCTTCAGCCCTGGTCCTTTAACTTCCACTGAGCCTTTACCTTCAGCAATCACCTTCTCTGACCTCTTATGATGCCAAAGCTTAGTTGCTCCCCATGACCACCTAATTTTTTTTAAAGCAGTATCACCTGTGTGACTCTTATAAAATACAATGTCCTTCTGCCAGCATGGCATCTATCTCTGGAACACATCTTTGTGCTTTCATAAAAGAATTCCAAGATATCGCATCAGTGATGCTTGTCTCCTTAATCACTGCCATTTTCTTAGTTTCAGTGAGCCAACATCAATTGCCCCTTCTATTCTTGACTCAACATCCAGAGCTATATGCCTGGTGCTGCTAATTTTTGTTGCCTGCTATAACTAGTATGCAGGGCCTACTTTTTCTATTGCATTATTACCAGCATTCTGTTTTCAATGCTTTCCTTCACTGTTTAAGCCCAGCTGTCCTGGAACTTGGTGTGTACCAGGTTGGCCTTAAACTCAAAGATCTGCTTGCCTCTGTCTTCTGGTATTAAAGGTATGTTCCACCACACCTTGGCCTTTCTTTGATTCATTTTCAACAGAGATGTCTATGTTCTTGATTGTAGTTCATTCTGGATAAGAGCCATATTATCTACTGAGAATATGGACACAATTCATGCCTTGTCAATTTGCACACAATAATATCCCTTTATGGCCAAATAATAACAATAAACATGTCCTGATCATAAAGTAATCCCTTATAAAAGTGCCAATGACATAACAATGAGGAGACCTGGGTGGGTTCGTGCCTTGTGATCCTCAATCTGTTAATTCTATTTACTACCCTTAAATACCGGATGTATCTCCATTCCACTTTCTGGTGCCTTTTAATATTTGAACCACATATTTTATATTTTCTTTCCTAAGTTTGCTACTCTTGATCAATATGCTCTTAATAAGTGTGAACTGTAGTACAGAATCTAAACAATGTTATTTTGAGTTTTCCTTTAACAATGCAATTAATCTTTATCTATTTACCTTAGCATCAGGAAGACTATTAAGACAAAGATAAACAGCAGCTATATTCTCCACCAAAATATCACAAAACTGATCTCTAAGCAACAGATTAAAACTCCCTCTGAAACATTTTGATCCACATAGCCAGACAATGTTTCTCAGAAGGATCTGAGAGTGCTACATTTTCATTTGAAGGCAGACAGAGAAAACTATCTCCTGTACTTTGTGTAGATATAGCTTATTTAGGAGACCTCAAAGTCTAATTGCACTGTAACATAGTTCTTCCAACAAGGATTCATATATTTCAGTAAGGCCACTTGTACAAATAGTGTCACTCTCTATGAGCCAAGCATTCAAACACATGAGTCTCTGGGGTCAAACCTATTCAACCAACCACATGTACGAAGTAGGTTTTTTTGTTTGTTTGTATGTTAGTTTGTATGTGTGTTTAATTATTTCCACTTTATCTTTATTCTTTTTCACATATCCATTATTTATTCTATCTTTTTTTCACTGAATACCATTTTCCTTGAAAGAAAATAGATATAAAATTGAAGAGAAGTTTTAAATTTTATTTAAGATAAATTTAATATATTTTAGGAGTTTTTTTCAGTCAGATTTTCATATGAGACATGCATATATATGAATTATCCTCTAAAAGATGAGGGTGGAGTTCTCTTCATACATTCTAAAAAAATTATCTAGTAGTCATAAAAGTTGGCCACAATATGTGCCAAAGATAGTCCAAGATAATTGAGAAATTTTAGACCTGCAACAAACTTTCCAACTTCCTGATAATCAATCATCTTCTGAAGAATTTTTGTGTAGGCGCTACATTTTCCCCTGAATACAGGTTCAAAAATCTCTGCTCAATTTCTATCTTTTATGTTATAATATTTTGTGTGGGGCAGGTGAATCATGAGACCTTTGCTAGCATCAGTGTTCTTCATCCTTCTGGTGAACTTTGATTACTCTGAGATATCAGAGAGAGACAAAAACTTTCTTCTGACCACATGTTCAAAATCATTCTGATATACGTACTCTGATAATCATACTATTGGATAGCGTGGCCACCTGGGTATCGATCGCATATGCTGTCATAAAACCCAGATACTATTGTTGATGCTAACCAGTGCTTGCTGACAGAAACCTGATATAGCTGTCTCCTGAGATGTTCTTCCTGACAAATACAGAGTTGAATGTTTTCAGCCAACCACTTTACTGATCACAATGCTCTCAAAAGGAGCAGTTAGAGAAAGGACTAAAGGAGCTGAAGAAATTGGCAGCCTCATAGAAGGAAAAACAATATGAACCAACCAGTATCCCCAGAGCTCCCAAGGACTAAATCCTCAACCAAAGAATGCACATGGAGGGACTCGTGGCTCTAGTCGTGTATGTAGCAAAGGATGGCCTTGTTGGATATCACTGGGAGTCAAGGTCCTTTGTCCTCAGAAGGCTGAATGCCCCAAGGTAGGGGAATGCCAGAACAGGGAAGTAGGAATGGGTGAGTTTTTGAACAGAGGAAGTGAGTTTTCAGAAAGGAATCCATGAAATGCAAAACATTGGAAATTCAAATAAAGAAAATATCTAATAAAAAATGTGGAAAAAAGATTGAAAGATAAAATCCTGGTTTATTATGGGCTTTTGAAACCTCAAAGCTCATCATAAGTGACTCACTTTCTCCAACAATACCACATCTCATAGAACTTGAGAAGCTGCTGGTCCTTTTAAGAGAAGCTTTTATAGAGAAACTCCTGGCAGGACTTCTCCATCTATGTTAGACTCCTAACTACAGGTGCAGGGCTCCAAAGAACAATTGAGGCTGCTTTTATTTTTTTCTGTCTGTCTGTCTGTCTGTCTGTCTGTCTGTCTGTCTGTCTGTCTGTCTGTCTTTCTTTCTTTCAATCTCTCTCTCTCTCTCTCTCTCTCTCTCTCTCTCTCTCTCTCTCTCTCTCTCAGAAATGAGTTAAAACTAAATCAAGTGCTAAACAACCAGCAGATGAAGTTTTAAACATTTCAGTTTTTTTTTCTTTTGAACATGAAACACAAAAGAACAAACAATCAATCAAACAACAAAACAAAAACACAAAGAAGGAGTTCCAGAGACAAAGTGTGGAGCAGAGACTGAAGGAATGACCATCCAGAGACTGGCCCACCTGATAAGGATCCATCCTTATGCAACCACAAAACATGTACACTATTGTGGATGACAACAAGAGCTTTCTGATAGAAGCCTGATATGGCTGTCTACTAGGAGTCTTTGTCATTGCCTGACAAATACAGAAGTGGATGCTCACAGACATCCACTGCATGGAGCACTGGGTTGTCAATTAAGGAGGTAGAGAAAGTACCAAAGGAGCTGAAGGGTTTTGCAGCCCCATAGAAGGAACAACAATATGAATTAATAGGTACCTTCAGAGGTCCCTAGGACTCAACCGCCAACCAAAGAAAATAAATGGTGGGACTCAAGGCTATAGCTGCATCTGTAGCAGATGATAGTCTAGTAGGTCATCAATGGGAGAAGAGGCCCTTGGTCCTGTGAAAGTTCTATGTCCCAGTACAGGGAAATTCCAGGATCAGGTACTGGGAGTAAATGGATTGGTGAGCAGGGGGAGGAGGAGGGGATAGAGGGTTTACGGAGGGAAAACTAAGAAAGGGGATAGCATTTGATATGTTATAAAATATCAAATAAATAAAAAAGCCATATTGGCCATATTGTCAGGTCTTTGCTTTTAACAATTGAATGTGATTATAACCTGGCAAAGTACCATACCAGGTAAGTGAGGGTAATAAAATATTTGCATATTTGTACTTAAAGCCATTTCCCTCCACTACTACTCATGCACCTAGATTTTTTTATTTATTAAGAGTTCATGGTACTCTTAATAAATAAAACATGTGTATACATTTCCTTTCTACTCTTCCTTTGAGTACTCTTAATCTCTTTGCATATTTTTTCCTTCTACTCCATTTTCACCTATTCTCCTCTTTCAACATTTTCTAAAATATTTTGTGGTTCATTCATTTTTAGTTATTAGATGTAAATCTGTTAACACTAAAATCTTTAAAAGCAGGGAGGTATTAAAAATTTATCTAAGCAATGGAAAAACCCTCATTCCACCCTTCTGGGAACAGATCTAAATGGAAGTCAAATCCATAGGCTGTCTTGCCAAGTTACCAAGGACCCTAATGCTGAGATGCCCATACTTGTAGCATTTTTTTTAGGCCCAAGGCAGAAACCACATACAGAAGGTCTCTTGTCCTATGACTATACACAAGTTTCTTGTTGAGTCTCTTGCAAGTATCTTGCCCTATGTTGCCCTGAAGGCTTAGGACCAAATTAATGCTACATTCTCCTATGCTTTTTGAGAAAGTCTGCATCTTTCACTGGCCAGTGCTACCTTTCCAGACCCAAAGGCAACTGGGATTTCACTCATAAAAATCTCACTTCATTCTTAAAATCCCTGCATCATACCAATTACAAGTGAATGGAGTCACTTTGGTCTCCCTAATCAATAATCAACAGTAAGTTTCTGTAGGACTAATCTCATCAGTTCTCCTACCTGACCTGAAATCAATTATTGGGCAACAGGATTAGCAGAGTATAACTTTCCACTGAACATAGACATGATGAACAGTCATATCTGGCACAGAACCAACAAAATAAGTATTACACATATGGGATGGTTTCAATATGCTTGGCCAGAGGAGTAGCACTATTTGGAGATATGGCCTTGCTGGAGGAGGTATGGTTCTTTTGGAGGAAGTGTGTCACTGTGGGAGTGTACTTTACAACACTCTTCCTAGCTGCTTTAGGACAGTCTGTTCTTGACTTCCTTTGGATGAAGATATAGAACTATCAGTTCCTCTAGAACCATGCCTGAGTGGACACTGGTATGCGTCCTACAATAATAATGTAATGAAACTGTGAACCTGCATGCCAGTCCCAATTAAATGTCTTTTATAAGAGTTGTCTTAGACATAGTGTCTGTTCATAGCAATACAATCTAAATAAAGACAACATATATTCCTCCACAAAATACTTATAAATTCTACAGAAAAGTGTGTTATGATATGCCTTTTATGAGAAAGAACAAATAGTAATGATTATACAATAAGGATGTAATATAGCAAAATTTTAAGTAAATCTATAGTTATGAGATCAAATTAGAAAGTTGGAATCAGTTCCAGTTAGCATCTAGTGTTTCCTCCCACTGGTAAGTTAGCACAATTGATAACGATGGCTATTAGTGGGCACAAAGACTGTGCTAAATTGGATGGGATAACTTGTGCTCACTATAGCTTCAGCATGTCCTAGTTTTACTCAATATCTTGGAAAATTGATAATCTGTGTACAACAGTTCTTGGTGGCATTATTTAAATGCCTGTTTCCTCACCCTTCAAAATAAATGGACACTGGGTGTACCTTTAGATCTTTATGCAACATGTGGTAACATCATACTCTAAAGATAATCTCACTTATATTGCCAGAATTGGCCAATGCTTGAAAATATTACATATGTAAAGACACATAACACAGTACAGAGGCAACCAGTGTCCATATGATTTGTTTACACTTATTATTGATTTTCAAAACCTATTTTCTTCATTTTGTTACAATATGTAATGGAAATAAAAAAAAATAATCTGAATGAGGGAGACCAAACTACATGCTGCAAATTATCTCCACTCTTCCCCACACTGAGGGAGTTGCTTTACTCTTTGCTTCTAGGGGTGCTAGTGTGGGCTACTAATACAAGGATATGGGATGCTATTTCAAAAAAAATGGAAGTAGACAAAAGGCAATGCTTCATGGAGTTGGCATCTGGGCTATCATAAACTAGAGAAAAAACCACTTCCCCCCTTTTTGCTTATATTTGGTTGTTTATATCAATCTGTGACTAGAAACTAATTATGCTATATATTTTTTTAGACTTTACAAGGAAAAAGAAGCATAATTAATGTTTCATTTATTCCAAAGAATCATTTGTGATGGTTCTATGAAAACCATAGTGATTTTGACTAAATATTTTGTTAAATTTGAATAATGATTAAGAAAGGTGATTGGACACATGATACATTGCTTATCTTAGAAGTAAATTATTACTTTGTAAAAACAGTATTTTTATTATCTCTGGGAATTTCATACAATATATTCTGAACTTATTCAAGTCCTTCCCTAGCTTCTTCCAGATTCATCCCAACTTTGCCTAGATACTCAACTTTGTATCCTCCTTTATAAAATCATCTATTGAGTTTAATTCGTGCTGTACATATACTTTTGAGTACATGGACATCCATGTTAATTAAGCAGTGGTTGTCACACCAGAGGCTACATACTAAAATTAAATATGTACTTTCTCTGCTAGCAGCTATACATTACAAAAAACTCTTCAGCTAAGAGGTGGACTCTGATTAACTTCTATCCTTTTCTCTTCTATTTCTTTGAAGAAACCTCTTATTTTTTATTAGATATTTTATTTATCCACATTTAAAATGTAATTCTCTTCTGGTTTACCTTCTGCAACCCCTCTATAAGATTCCCCCTTTCCCTGCTTCTCTGAGGGTGCTCCTTCACCCACCCACCTACTTTGACCTCTCCTGATTGGCATTCTCCGACACTGGGACTTTGGATCTTTCTAGGACCAAGGGACTTTCTTGCCATTGATGTCCGAACACATTCTCTCAACATGTTGGGATTTTTACAGGTTTTGTGTATGACAACTCAACTGCTATTAGTTCACTTTTAGCTTCCCATTTTGTTGGGTACAGAAAACACTGTTTTCTTAAGTCATTAGCTGTCTTTACCTTGTACAATCTTTCTGCCTTCTACCCTCTTCAGTAGTATGCCTGAGCTTCAGGAGTATGTATGTAATTTTTGTGCTCCAATCATGGCTTATCATTCTTACAGTCTCTAATTCTCTGCACTCTGACCAGTTGTGGCTGTCTCCATTAACTGCCATTGACTGCAAATAGAAGACTCTCTAAATAATGCTAAGAGAAGCATGAATCTCTGGGTATACTGATAAGATGCTAGGACCAAATCAATACTGTATACATTTAAGAAAGTAATATTTAGAATTGCATTGTAATTTTGATGGAGATTGTGTTGAATCTGTTTGTGTCTTCTGCTTCTCTGTCCATTTTTATAATATTAATCCTAAAGACCCTTGAATATGGGTCACCTTTGCTCTTTATTCAATGGCTTAAACATTTTTAATTATAGCAGTATTTTACATTGTTAGTGAAACATTTCTGTTGGGAGCAAAACAAAAGGGGGGCCCTGGAGGGGCATGGGGAGAAGTGGGATAGGAAAGAGATGCCCACACCCCCAACAGAATTTCCCATTCTCTGGTCAGTCAGGCATGGGAGGGCTGCTACCTATCCTATCTACTCACCCCTGGGTGGGCATTCCTCTAGCCCACTCTTTAGGGGGTGGACAAGAGGCAGCCCTGCCTGGGGACCCCCCTGGGAGCTACTTTGCTAAAGCCACCAGGGTTCTAGGATGCTACACACACTCTGGGAGCACTCACAAGGCAAAGTGTTTCATGGAAATTCACCTCCTGAAACTTTGTCATTCTCATGACCCGTATACTCATACCCTATCCCCGCATTAGTCTGGTGTATGGATCCACATGCTTTCTTTTAATACTATCTTATTATAAGTGCCTTTTAAGATTTAATTCTGACATAGCTAAGCCTTTGCCAGTGTTTCAATGCCCCAGAAAATTCTTGAAGAAGACAAATTGGGAATTCAGTAGGAATTCAGTGAGAAGGTTACCTATTCAGTAACATTGTAACTTACTTCTAGTAGAGACAGTGAAACTAATTAGGCATTACAAAGAACCAAGTTGGAATAGCTCAGGGCTGGTCTGCAGAGTGTTTACTTGAGACAATAGCCAATGTTATCCAGACAAGGGAATTCACAATGGCTTAGGGAACTCTTTCACCATGAAAGAGTTTGGGAATCCCCCTGAGACAGGTTTCTTCACTTGGCCCAAAGAAACAGCATAAATCAGGCATTTACTAAGAACCCTTGGTGGTGGACTTAACAATAGCCTAGCTTTACACCTGGCTCCCTTCTTAGTGGCAGCTGCCTTGTCCCCACCTTCTTTTGATGTATACAAACCTTTTGTGTTGTGTCACTGTAACTCAGTGGATGTATCTTGCCTGGTTTCTTGTTATTCTTCTATATAAAAAGTTCAATGCTCGACTTGACAAATTGCATTCAGATTCTACACAACCTTTAGTGTTGAATTTGTCTGTCATTTTCACCGACCCCTTGCCCATCTGCAACCAGAGATCCCATTCTATGCAGACAAGGGGCCAACAGGGTCTGCAGCAGTGGGGAGAGAGGGAATGGGGGAAGAAGTTCCCAACATCGACCAGAGTGCACAGTGGAAATAGAAGGAGCAGAGACTCTCTATGGTTTAAGATCTTTATTATAGAAATACAGGGGGAAAGAGAGAAGGGAGATATAGAGGGATGGGAGGGAAAGGCTAGAGAGAAGGAGAGATAAAGAGGGAGAGAGGAAAGGAAAGAAGAAGACAAAGAGAAAGGGAAGAGGAGAGAGAAGTGAGAGGTAAAGGAACAAAGGAATAAGAGAGTGGGGTGGAGGCTGAGTACCCCTTTTCATAGTCTTCACTGTTGCTAGATAACTGGGGAGGATATTAGCCTCAAGTTCAGAAGCTTGGGGCATTGCTTACATGACTAGTGACCATGCTTCTGTTGTGGGGGCTGTGGGAGGTAGTACCTTAGGCAGGGGCCAGAGATCCAGGAGCAGGAAGGAATGCCTACCCTGTCATGTAGGTGAACTATGACCATTGGGGTTTATACCTCAGCTTGACTTGATACCAGCCTGAAATTCCTCACAAATTTTCACTTCCTTTTATTTAGTTCAATATTTATTTTGAGAATATTGTAAATACCATTGTGTTCCTGATTTCTTTCTCTATGTGTCACTTGTATATAAGAAGACAATTGATTATTTATGGTAATTTTATATTTTGCTATACTACCAGTTTGGTTTATTATTTATATGGCTCTTCTTGTAAAGTCTTAACTTGTTTTATATATAGAATTATCCTATCTGCATATAAGGTTGCTTTCTACTTTGTCTATAACCTAACTTTTTATTGCCATGTTTAATACTCTAAACACTACTTTGAACAGAAGTGTGGGAAGCCGCCCCCACATTCACCGTCACAAGATGGCGCTGACAGCCGTGTTCTAAGTTGTAAACAAATAATCTGCGCATGTGCCAAGGGTAGCTCTCCACTCCACGTGCTCTTCCTTTCCTGTCACAACAACTCGGCCATGGGCTGCAGCCAATCAGGGAGTGATACGTCCTAGGCGAAGGATGACCCTCCTTATTAGGGACGGGGTTTCGCTTTTGTTCTCTCTCTTGCTCTCTTGCTCTCTTGCTCCTGAAGATGTAAGCAATAAAGTTTTGCCGCAGAAGATTCTGGTTTGCTGCGTCTTTCCTGGCCGGTCGCGAACGCGTGTAAGAGTTGGTGCCGAAACCCGGGAAGAAAAACTCGGGACGGGAGTTAACCATCACCGGCGCAAGGAAGATTCTTCATTCCGGAACCAGAACTGTGGGTCACAGTCATAAAGGTTCCCGTAAAACAGACTGTTGAGAAGGATCCAGGCTGGATTCAGAACTCCTCAGCTGGGGAACGGCGGTAATGAAGTGTTCCCATAAAACAGACTGTTGAGAAGGATTCAACTGCATGAATTCAAAACTCTTCAGTTGGGGAACAAGGATACCAGTGATTACAGCTTTACAAGGTACGTCTGGCCTTGAACTTTCTAACGAAATTCAAGACAGTCTATCAGAAGTAAAGTGGGAAATAGCTTTACAAGGTACGTCTGGCCTTGAACTTTCTAACGAAATTCAGGACAGTCTATCAGAAGTAAAGTGGGAAATAGCTTTACAAGGTACGTCTGGCCTTGAACTTTCTAACGAAATTCAAGACTGTCTATCAGAAGTAAAGTGGGAAATAGCTTTACAAGGTATGTTTGGCCTTGAACTTTTTCTAGTGTTAGAAGCCCTTTTGTTCCTTTTCACATGTCAACAAGTGGTTAAGGCAGGGCGGATTCTAGACGAAATTAAAGGCAATCTATCAGAAGTAAAGCGGGGAGAGAGAGTAGGAGCAAAGAGGAAATATGGTACACAAACTAAGTATACAGGCCTTTCCAAGGGTCTTGAACCCGAGGAAAAGTTAAGGTCAGGTAGGAATACCTGGGGAGAGATTAGAAGGAAAGAAAAGAAAAAACAAAAGAAGAAAGATCAATTAGCGGAGGTCTCTAGGAGAAGGAGCCTGTGCTCATCGCTGGATGGGCTCGGGGAGCCAGCTCTTGGTAGCTCTGAATCAGATGATGAATTCTCCTCTGAAGAAACAGACTGGGAGGAAGAAGCAGCTCATTATGAGAGAAAAGGGTACCAGCCAGGTAAAGTGCTAGCTAATCAGTTAAGGAAGCCAAAAGCGGCTGGCGAAGGCCAGTTTGCTGATTGGCCTCAGGGCAGTCGGCTTCAAGGTGCACTTCCGCCCTATGCGGAGTCCTCGCCCTGCGTAGTGCGTCAGCCCTGCGCAGAGAGACAATGCGCAGAGAGGCAATGCGCAGAGAGGCAATGCGCAGACTCATTCATTCCCAGAGAGGAACAAAGAAAAATACAACAGGCATTTCCGGTCTTTGAAGGAGCCGAGGGTGGGCGTGTCCACGCTCCGGTAGAATATGTGCAAATTAAAGAACTTGCCGAGTCGGTCCGTAAATATGGAATCAATGCTAATTTTACCTTGGTGCAGTTAGACAGGCTTGCCGGCATGGCACTAACTCCTGCCGACTGGCAAATGATTGCAAAAGCCGCTCTCCCTAGTATGGGCAAATATATGGAATGGAGAGCTCTGTGGCAAGAGGCTGCACAGGCGCAGGCCCGAGCAAACGCTGCTGCTTTAACTCCAGAGCAGAGAGATTGGACTTTTGATTTGTTAACGGGTCAGGGAGCTTATTCTGCTGATCAAACAAACTACCATTGGGGAGCTTATGTCCAAATTTCCTCCACGGCTATTAGGGCCTGGAAGGCGCTCTCCCAAGCAGGTGAAGCCACTGGACAACTAACAAAGATCATCCAGGGACCTCAGGAGTCCTTCTCAGATTTTGTGGCCAGAATGGAACCTGATAAGAGGTATCAATAAAAGGTCTTACCACAGGGAATGTCCAATAGTCCTACAATGTGCCAACTTTATGTGCAAGAAGCTCTTTTGCCAGTGAGGGAACAATTCCCCTCTTTAATTTTGCTCCTTTACATGGATGACATCCTCCTGTGCCATAAAAACCTTACCATGCTACAAAAGGCATATCCTTTTCTACTTAAAACTTTAAGTCAGTGGGGTTTACAGATAGCCACAGAAAAAGTCCAAATTTCTGATACAGGACAATTCTTGGGCTCTGTGGTGTCCCCAGATAAGATTGTGCCCCAAAAGGTAGAGATAAGAAGAGATCACCTCCATACCTTAAATGATTTTCAAAAGCTGTTGGGAGATATTAATTGGCTCAGACCTTTTTTGAAGATTCCTTCCGCTGAGTTAAGGCCTTTGTTTGGTATTTTAGAAGGAGATCCTCATATCTCCTCCCCTAGGACTCTTACTCTAGCTGCTAACCAGGCCTTACAAAAAGTGGAAAATGCCTTACAGAATGCACAATTACAACGTATTGAGGATTCGCAGCCTTTCAGTTTGTGTGTCTTTAAGACAGCACAATTGCCAACCGCAGTTTTGTGGCAGAATGGGCCATTGTTGTGGATCCATCCAAACGTATCCCCAGCTAAAATAATAGATTGGTATCCTGATGCAATTGCACAGCTTGCCCTTAAAGGCCTAAAAGCAGCAATCACCCACTTTGGGCGAAGTCCATATCTTTTAATTGTACCTTATACCGCTGCACAGGTTCAAACCTTGGCAGCCACATCTAATGATTGGGCAGTTTTAGTTACCTCCTTTTCAGGACAAATAGATAACCATTATCCAAAACATCCAATTTTACAGTTTGCCCAAAATCAATCTGTTGTGTTTCCACAAATAACGGTAAAAAGCCCACTTAAAAATGGGATTGTGGTATATACTGATGGATCAAAAACTGGCATAGGTGCCTATGTGGCTAATGGTAAAGTGGTATCCAAACAATATACTGAAAATTCACCTCAAGTGGTAGAATGTTTAGTGGTTTTAGAAGTTTTAAAAACCTTTTTAGAACCCCTTAATATTGTGTCAGATTCCTGTTATGTGGTTAATGCAGTAAATCTTTTAGAAGTGGTTGGAGTGATTAAGCCTTCCAGTAAAGTTGCCAATATTTTTCAGCAGATACAATTAGTTTTGTTATCTAGAAGATTTCCTGTTTATATTACTCATGTTAGAGCCCATTCAGGCCTACCTGGCCCCATGGCTCTGGGAAATGATTTGGCAGATAAGGCCACTAAAGTGGTGGCTGCTGCCCTATCATCCCCGGTAGAGGCTGCAAGAAGTTTTCATAACAATTTTCATGTGACAGCTGAAACATTACGCAGTCGTTTCTCCCTGACAAGAAAAGAAGCCCGTGACATTGTTACTCAATGTCAAAGCTGCTGTGAGTTCTTGCCAGTTCCTCATGTGGGAATTAACCCACGCGGTATTCGACCTCTACAGGTCTGGCAAATGGATGTTACACATGTTTCTTCCTTTGGAAAACTTCAATATCTCCATGTGTCCATTGACACATGTTCTGGCACCATGTTTGCTTCTCCGTTAACCGGAGAAAAAGCCTCACATGTGATTCAACATTGTCTTGAGGCATGGAGTGCTTGGGGGAAACCCAAACTCCTTAAGACTGATAATGGACCAGCTTATACATCTCAAAAATTCCAGCAGTTCTGCCGTCAGATGGACGTGACCCACCTGACTGGACTTCCATACAACCCTCAAGGACAGGGTATTGTTGAGCGTGCGCATCGCACCCTCAAATCCTATCTATTAAAACAGAAAGGGGGAATCGAGACTCTACCCCGAGTACCAAGAGTGTCTGTGTCTATGGCACTCTTTACACTCAATTTTTTAAATATTGATGCTCATGGCCATACTGCGGCTGAACGTCATTGTTCAGAGCCAGATAGGCCCAGTGAGATGGTTAAATGGAAAAATGTCCTTGATAATAAATGGTATGGCCCGGATCCTATTTTGATAAGATCCAGGGGAGCTGTTTGTGTTTTTCCACAGAATGAAGACAACCCATTTTGGATACCAGAAAGACTCACCCGAAAAATCCAGGCTGACCAAGGGAATACTGATGTCCCTCGTCTTGGTGATGTCCAGGGCGACAATAATAAAGAGAGAGCAGCATTGGGGGAGAATGTCGACATTTCCACTCCCAATGCCGGTGAGGTATAATGCTCAAGTATTCCCCTGCTTTTTTACCACTAACAAGGAACTGGGTTTGGCCTGGATTCAGACAGCCTTGGCTCTGTCTGGACAGGTCCAGACGACTGACACCATTAACACTTTGTCAGCCTCGGTGACTACAGTCATAGATAAACAGGCCTCAACTAATGTCTAGATACAGAGAGGTCTCATGCTGGTTAATCAACTCATAGATCTTGTCCAGAAACAACTAGATGTATTATGACAAATAGCTCAGCTGGGATGTGAACAAAAGTTTCCGGGATTGTGTATGAGAAATTTACTAGGGCAGCTAATATGTCAAAAAGTCTTTCTCAGTATATGTTACAGAATTGGACGGCTGAATTTGAACAGACCCTTCGGAAATTGAGACTTCAGGTCAACTCCACGCGCTTGGACCTGTCCCTGACCAAAGGATTACCCAATTGGATCTCCTCAGCATTTTCCTTCTTTAAGAATGGGTGGGATTGATATTATTTGGAGATACACTTCGCTGTGGATTAGTGTTGCTTCCTTGGTTGGTCTGTAAGCTTAAGGCCCAAACTAGGAGAGACAAGGTGGTTATTGCCCAGGCGCTTGCAGGACTAGAACATGGTGCTTCCCCTGATATATAGTTATCTATGCTTAAGCAATAGGTCGCTGGCCACTCAGCTCTTAAACCCCACGAGGCTAGTCTCATTGCATGGGATAGAGTGAGTGTGCTTCAGCAGCCCGAGAGAGTTGCACGGCTAAGCACTGCAGTAGAAGGGCTCTGCGGCATATATGAGCCTATTCTAGGGAGACATGTCATCTTTCAAGAAGGTTGAGTGTTCAAGTGTCCTTCCTCCAGGAAAAACAACACAGGACCAGACCAGGACCCCTCTGGGTGATGAGCCTGGGAGGAGGTTATGTGTACGGCTCCTTTACCTGCACACTGGAGATTTGACCTCTATCTCCACTCTCATTAATATGGGTGGCCTATTGCTCTTATTAATAGAAAAGGGGGAACTGTGGGAAGCCGCCCCCACATTCGCTGTCACAAGATGGCGCTGACAGTCGTGTTCTAAGTTGTAAACAAATAATCTGCGCATGTGCCAAGGGTAGCTCTCCACTCCACGTGCTCTTCCTTTCCTGTCACAACAACTCGGCCATGGGCTGCAGCCAATCAGGGAGTGATACGTCCTAGGCGAAGGATGACCCTCCTTATTAGGGACGGGGTTTCGCTTTTGTTCTCTCTCTTGCTCTCTTGCTCTCTTGCTCTCTTGCTCCTGAAGATGTAAGCAATAAAGTTTTGCTGCAGAAGATTCTGGTTTGCTGCGTCTTTCCTGGCCGGTCTCGAACGCGTGTAAGACAGAAGAGTAACGAGTGGACATCCTTGTACTATTTTGGATTTTAGTGAATATGCTTTCAGTTACTTCCTGTTTATCATAATGTTAGCCATGGGTTTGTATATTACCTTCATCATGTTGATAGGTCATTTATATCATTCATCTCTCCAGGATTCTTGAAAGGTCTTTCTTATGAGGTGACCATATTATATCCTTGAACCCTTATATATAATATATTACATATTCTGGCATGTGTCCCGTCCAACAGGTCCTAGCTATTCCATGGGTCGAGGAAGACTGACGCCTGCAAGAGAATTGGGCAGAGAAAGGGGAGTGAGACCAAGCAAAGAGTTGTCAAGGTCTGTTTAATGAAGGCTGCCTGCCACGACTAGATGTCCCTCCAACTTTCAACATTCCCTCTAAATTTATATAGGAGGGAATGGGATACTCGAGAAGCTGAAGGAACAATCTAAGCTGGGAAAAGATCACATGTAGAGGTGAAAAAACACAAAAATAATTCTAAACTGCTCTTAAGTGCTCCTTGTGATGGTGTAAAAGGGAGTAAATAGCCACTGGGGGTGGGGATGGATCTAAGCAAAAAACTGAAGAAAGAGAGATGTTCTTTCTGTAAATCTGCCTGCAAGCTGTGTAGAGAGCTTGAGAGTGTAAGGTAAGTTTTCTGGCAAAATAGGTGCTTTAGAGTTATAGCTGTTCATTGAAAGCAGGCATGCATCCATAGTACTGTTAGTAACCCCAATAAAAATGTCATTCTTTCTTCAAATTGGACAGTGGTGCAATGTTTTCTGCCATGGGCTCTCTTTCTCAGGCATGTAGACTTGTTGTTTGTTGCATCTCTGTAGGGATAGGCTGTTTTGCTGCTTTATCCATCTGTGCTTCTCTATGTCGTTGTTACACTTCCTCTGGGCACGTTATTCATTTTCTACTGCACTGCCTTCTTTCATTTTCAAGCATGATTCACAGAGAAAATAATTTGAATTCTATTGCTGTTTTTATAGCCGATAAGTTATACATCTTGAAGGTTTAGCACAAAACGTGTGTGTGTGTGTATGTGTGTGTGTGTGTGTGTGTGTGTGTGTGTGTGTGTGTGTGTGTGTGTGTGTGTGTGTGTGTGTATGTTTCTATGGTTATTTGATGACTGTGTGAAGAAAGTGCTTATAGCCACTATAGCATGAAATATAACGTTCAAGTAAAATATGGTACATCTAAGAAAATCACAAATAATTACATCCTGCTATGTATGTGTAAAACAATAACTCAATAAATTAGCTCCAATAAACACAGGATATACATTCACCTTCATATTAGGGATATTTAAAAGAAAGAATATTTTTTCTATCTGTTGAGTGTTACCTAATGATGGCACCCAAATGGCATGCAAGTATCTGCAGAGTTATAACTGACAAAGAAGGTTGAAGATATTTGGGTAAAGAAAAACAATGCTGTGCTAGTCATGATACTCAACAGCAGGAATTCATCAAAAACATTTTTTTTTTTCATTCTGAAGAGTAATGGGAGATGGGTCTCTTGGGGTAGATATGAAAAATTTGTTGGAAAATGTTGGGAGATATTTGCTACTATTGTCTCCCATATTATTTTATTACACAATCACATAAATGTACACACTCACACACACATACAGAGAGACAGACAGACAGACAGAGACAGAGAGACACAAAGACACAGAAACACAAACAGGGAGAAAACATAGAAATAAAAAAATAAAAACAGGAAATAAGTCTCATCTCATGCTGTTTGAAAACTTCATATTTTGATTAGTTTTATATATTATCTATCTATATAAAGAGAGAAATAGAAAATAGATTTGTTGTTGTTGTTGTTAAATGTTCTACATACTATACATTTTGTATTGTTTTGCTGTTAGCTAATCATAGATCTCAAAAGTAATTAATGCTGGGACTAAAGGCATATGCTTAAATCTGGGAGACTCAGGGAACATTATCACATTTCATAGCTTTCCTAAGCTTTATAGGGAGTTCAATATCAGTTTGTACAACTTAATCAAACCATTTGCTTTAAAAAAGAGAAGGGACAGGGGTAGAGATGAGATTAGCATTGTGTTCAATGGTATAGTTTTTGCACTGGGTTCAAACCTCAATTATGGAAAGCAAAGGAAAAGGAAGAAAATAATTCATCTGGTTGGAATAAAGTAATTGCTCAATATAAAATTATCACATTAAATCATAAAGTTGATAACCGAATCCAAAAACACATTAAAGCAATCATCCATCCTGACCAAGTAGGTTTTATTCCAGGGATGCAGGGATGGTTTAATATACGAAAATCCATCAATGTAATCCATTATATAAACAAACTCACAGACAAAAACCACATGATCATCTCGTTAGATGCGGAAAAACATTCGACAAGATTCAACACCCATTCATTATAAAAGTCTTGGAAAGAACAGGAATTCAAGGCCCATACCTAAACATGATAAAAGCAATCTACAGCAAACCAGTAGCCAACATCAAAGTAAATGGTGAGAAGCTTGAAGCAATCCCACTAAAATCAGGGACTAGACAAGGCTGCCCACTTTCTCCCTACCTCTTCAACATAGTACTTGAATTCCTAGCCAGAGCAATTCGACAACAATAGGAGATCAAGGGGATACAAATTGGAAAATATGAAGTCAACATATCACTTTTTGCAGATGATATGATAGTATATATAAGTGACCCTAAAAATTCCACCAGAGAACTCCTAAACCTGAAAAACAGCTTCGGTGAAGTACCTGGATATAAAATTAACTCAAACAAGTCAATGGCCTTTCTCTACACAAAGAATAAACAGGCTGAGAAAGAAATTAGGGAAACAACACCCTTCTCAACAGTCACAAATAATATAAAATATCTTGGAGTGACTCTAACTAAGGAAGTGAAAGATCTGTATGATAATAACTTCAAGTCCCTGAAGAAAGAAATTAAAGAAGATCTCAGAAGATGGAAAGATCTCCCATACTCATGGATTGGCAGGATCAACATTGTAAAAATGGCTATCTTGCCAAAAGCAATCTACAGATTCAATGTAATCCCCATCAAAATTCCAACTCAATTCTTCAACGAATTAGAAAGAGCAATCTGCAAATTCATCTGGAATAACAGAAAACCTAGGATAGCAAAAGCTCTTCTGAAGGATAAAAGTACCTCTGGTGGAATCACCATGCCTGACCTAAAGCTTTACTACAGAGCAATTGTTATAAACACTGCATGGTACTGGTATAGTGACAGAGAAGTAGACCAATGGAATAGAATTGAAGACCCAGAAATGAACCCACACACCTATGGTCACTTGATTTTCGACAAGGCTGCTAAAACCATCCAGTGGAAGAAAGACAGGGTGTGTTGGTGGGGGGGGGGGTTCCCTCTTTATAAGCACAGACTCTTAGTAAACTTGGGGGCCTTGATCAGATAAATTCTTCTTGGCCTCATTCTTCTCTTGCAGTCTAAGTCTTTTTCAGCCCCATCCTGCCTTTCAGGAGTACCCGGTCCATGTAACTATAGATTTGTGCCTGAACCTGGGACCTAAAAATGGTGGGATACACGGAGGAACTTCTGTCTTATGTGGTGCTCCATGAGAAGGGAAGAATAAGAACATTGTATGGGGCACAATGAGCAACAGGTATTTATGCTAGCACTGGTTTTAAACTTTGTTTTTTGAAGTGTTGCTGGAGGTGGGATAGGATATGGGCTAACTTGGAACAGTGCTGACCCAGCACTAATTCCACTTAGGGTTTGGCAGTGAAATATAAGATGAGAAACTTCAAAACAGGAGGTTGTCCGCAGTCAAGTACTGCATTAGGCAAGAGAAGTAGGGCTTAAAATAATAAAATAAAATAAAATAAAATAAAATAAAATAAAATAAAATAAAATAAAATAAAATAAAATAAAATAAAATAAAGGAAAATGGATTTCAAAAATCTCCCAGGGACACAGGAAAATCCGAAGATGCCTGGACTTCTCTCTGGCCTCTATAGGAGAAGTACTCTACTCTCTTTGTATTGTCTAGTTTTGGTTCACCAATCTGTCCAAATGTCAATTCATGTCTGTTTTGTTTTGTTTCATTGTCTGAATGGCTGAATGTTCTGTGTTTCTTGTTGGAAAATAAAAAATGCTAAAACCTTATCTGCTGATTCAGCAAAGCCCGAGAGTGGCCCACACTTTAGCCAAAAATCAACCACAGCAAGAGAGCCACTGCTGAAAAACTGTCTTTTTTTTTTTTTTAATGGAGTCTGCAACCTCTTAGTTCTAGGCAAATAAACTGATAGTTTTTTTTCCTAGAAAATTCTCTGCAATCATGATTATTGTGTTTAGCAAGTGACAAAGTGTTTTTTATCTTATAATTATAGCTAGAAAAAGTTAAATTCTTTGATTGTTCTAAATTTATAAGATTCATTTAGCTGTTTCATTCGTTTTTTTTTTGTTTGTTTGTTTGTTTTGTTTTGTTTTTTACTGGTCTTAAAGGTGTAATATGCTCTACATTTCTTCATTATAGAGTATTAGCTTATACGTTATTGGGTATGATTAAAACAGTGTAACATTGGTACCAAGACAGTTTAAATTGGTAACTTAGGGTTGGAATCTTTCAAACATGGGGCACAAAGCAGGCCAAAAAACTAGGCCTCTAAGGATACTCGTAGTTGAGATAATATTTAATGTGATTCTTATCCTAGAAAGTATACTTATAAAGATAAAATTTAAAACAATGTCTCTTTAATGAAGCATTAAAAATTGCACTGTCATGCATTCATAGTTGAATTGGCAGCCAAATTCGTAACATGATAGTGATTTTCTAAAATTGATTTTAAAGATGATAAATTGTTTAAAATTGAGTTTTGCTTTCCCAGAGTTGTAGTTATAGTCTAATATTGCAAAAGAAACTTAAAATTTCTAAAATCTGTCCTTACTACAAGAGGAACAAACCTCACAACAGCCTCAGAGAAGCTTGTGCAATGTTTCTTTTGTTTTGCAAACGGTGACTAGGGAAGTTCTTGGGACCTCACCCCTCCCTTAGTTCAGGGAATTTCTCTTTAGCTAAAAGAACATTGTTGCAGATCTATCCAGATGTTGTTTTAAATAAAGTTTGAATTCAGAATTTATAAAAGGTCAATCAGGCTGTAGAATTTATAAAGGCATTACAATCTGGCTTGCCTACTTCATATAAAATTATTATTTTTAAAAATTAGGTATTTTCTTCATTTACATTCATATAAAATTATTATAAACTGAAAAGTTTGTTTTTTCCTTTGCATCCTGATAATTGCAAAGTGTTTGCTTCTAGTGAGCTTATAATCACTGGAAAATTTTGCCTCTAGGCATGGCTAATATAGCTTTACATTATGAATGAAATTTTTTTTTATTGTCTCAGCTTCTATACAAGAAGCTAAGAGTTTGAATCTTTCAGTGTATATTGTTTCCTAAGAGGAACATATTTTATTAGCTAATGCCTCTCATGGGAAGTTTACTTCAAATCTTTGCTCTCTCACAATGAGCTTTAAAGTTCTGGGGAGTAGTTGCTGCTCCATAACATTCAGAGGCAATATCTTTTTAATATTTAGGGTTTTAGTTATACTAGAAAATTGTGGTACAGAAAATCTAAGAACGAAAAATTGATTTGCTTCAAAATTTTATTTTCAAAAGCTTCCAGGAGATGTTAATTGGCTAAGACCTCACCTTAAGGTCTTAAAGTGACTTAAAACTTTGTTGGATATTATCTTGAGAGATATAGATTAACTAGTAAAGAACAAAAGGCTATGCAGAAAATAAAGGAACCTTTTATAATTTTTATCAATTATAATCAAAGGTAATTAAATATTAGCTGCTTATTTTAGTTATAGTTATCAAATGTGCCCAAAGAAATTGTTTGGCAAGAGAAAAAAATAATGTAAAATCATCTTTCTTCCCCTCAAAGTAAAGTTTTAACATCCTATTAAGACTGCTGTGGTGCTAATTAAGAACTGTAAGATAAATTCATATATTTTAGAAAACCTATAACAAAAACTTGTTTCTTAAAAACCTGACAAAGTGTTTGTTCCTTGTTCCAAATGGCAATTAAATTGTCTATTGCAGAATATTGATATTTGGCCTATTGCATACCATCATTTTAAATAAAATTAATAATCACCACCCAAAATATAAGTTAAAAATTGTTTTTATGCATGCTTTTGTGCCTTCTATAATTTCACGCATGCATATATCCCATTTACTCTTTTTAAAAACAACCCTTCTATGGGAGAAAAGTGTATGTAAATTGGATCACATGCTTATTCTTTTTAGTTTCGTCCTGTTTCATCACAGATAATTAAATTGTGTGCTGTAGACGGTGTTTTAAAATGTTGAATAATCAAGCTTTAATTTGTATATTTATCAATATATAATCTCAAAGCTTAAAATTGCTAAAAATTGTTCATCCATCAGATACTATAAATTCTTAAATTTGCAATGGTTTATGCATATACAACTCATAAGAAAAAATGCTGTTCTTTTTAGAAGACTGTTTTTGGACATTTAAAAATTTGTGCTGAGATGAAAGGATGGACCATGTAGAGACTGCCGTATCCAGGGATCCACCCCATAATCAGCATCCAAACGCTGACACCATTGCATACACTAGCAAGATTTTATCGAAAGGACCCAGATGTAGCTGTCTCTTGTGAGACTATGCCGGGGCCTAGCAAACACAGAAGTGGATGCTCACAGTCAGCTAATAGATGGATTACAGGGCTCCCAATGGAGGAGCTAGAGAAAGTACCCAAGGAGCTAAAGGGATCTGCAACCCTATAGGTGGAACAACATTATGAACTAACCAGTACCCCGGAGCTCTTGACTCTAGCTGCATATGTATCAAAAGATGGCCTAGTCGGCCATCACTGGAAAGAGAGGCCCATTGGACACGCAAACTTTATATGCCCCAGTACAGGGGAACGCCAGGGCCAAAAATGGGAAGTAGGTGGGTAGGGGAGTAGGGGTGGGTGGGTATGGGGTACTTTTGTTATAGCATTGGAAATGTAAATGAGCTAAATACCTAATAAAAATGGAGAAAAAATTGTCCTAGATTGCCTGGATAAGACCTTAAGGCAATGCCATGCTAGATTTATATCTCAGGTAGATTACAGGCCTTACACAAAAATAATTGGCCATATAATCTTGCACTTTATATAATCAAAACAACAATGGCTTAAGATAATATTTTGGTATTTTTAGAGAATGTGCTTGTCAAATTGTAAATATATATATATATATATATATATATATATATATATATATTGCTCTTAGT
This sequence comes from Mus spretus, assembly GCA_921997135.2. Lineage (NCBI taxonomy): Eukaryota > Metazoa > Chordata > Mammalia > Rodentia > Muridae > Mus > Mus spretus. The sequence continues at coordinate 57,674,237 of OW971683.1, read as the reverse complement.
GCTCTCAGATTCTACCTGTTTCCACATAATGGTGTTAATTCTTGAGAACTTATACTTAATCAATTGCTGCAAAAGGATACTCTTATTTCTGATTAATAAGTAATTCATGCACATATGACTATTAATACTTTTTCAGGAGAATTCTTTTTGCTACTCTACATACGTGTAAGGCCTCTAGAAATGTATTTGATCATTGTTTACAAGCCTTTAATGCTATGGGATTGTCTAAACTCATTAAGACAGATAATGGGTCATCCTGTACTGGCAACAATTTTACTTCTTTTTGTAAGGAATTTGGTATCAAACATAAAACTGGATTTACTTATAATGCTATGGGACAAGGACTTGTTGAATGTGCTCATTGCACTCTGAATGATTGGCTTTTAAAAACAAAACAGGAGCAGTTATACCCCCCAAGGTCATCAAAAGCACATCTTGCTTTTGTCTTGTTTGTTTTAAATTTTTTGCAAACTGATGTTAAAGATCAGTGTGCAGCGGAGAGCCACTGGCATCCAGTTGCTTCTAGTTCTTATGCCATGGTTAAATGGTGAGACCCATTAATTAATACTTCCCCGTTTTAATCTGGGGAAGAGGTTCTGTCAGAGTTTTTTTTTACAAAAAGATGACAGAGCATGATGGCTGCCTGAAAGACTGGTTAGTCAAGTGGACACAGATCCTGAACCTTCTAGTAAGTATGATTCTAGTCTGTTGATGGCTAAACATTCTTTTTAGCAAAAAAAAAAAAAAAAAAATGTGGATCACAGCCTCCACTCTCAGAGAATTGTTGGCCTTTCTGCTAATTGGCAAAGCCAGCTCCCCCACACTTGGAAGTCAGAGTCAGAGCTTGATCATTGCTAATTTGCAACTGAATAAAGTTCCTGGACTTCTCCAAAGAAGCTTTTATCCTATTGCTTTTCAACTATCTCAACTTTTTTTTTTTTTTTTTCAAGCAGGTCAGTTTCTCCTTATAGCCTGATTTTAGCAAGCATGTAACCTCACCTCCAGCAAGCACAGGTGGCAGAAATTCATCTACATGAAAAGCATATTGAGTATATGTTGTGGTTTTGGTCTTATTTGGGAATAAATTGTGCTATGAGACCCTGTCAGCCAATGAAGCACAACCAGATTTTGGAAGTATATCAATCTAAGACAGGGGTACATGCCAATAGGCCATGATTTGTTAATAATACACAACAGAGCCATGCTTGTGTAAAATAAACACAAACAAGTTGCATGTATACTCCTTGACAGATAAGAATAGGTCAGGAAAATCTGAGATTTCCTAAGCCAGGTGCAGCAATCAGCCACCATAACTCTCAGGCAGGACTAAAGAGCATAAATAAATTTTATGTTTTGGTCCAGCTATTTTTATTATATAATCAGGAAGGAATTGTAGCCTCCCCCACCTGTAATCAGGCTTGTGCAGACCTTGTCACCATGGAAGTGGGGCCACCTGCAGTGCAGCTTTCTGACTTGGATAGCTTCTTTTGATGTGTCAACTGCCTCTGCTCTTCTCTGAGATCCTGCTGCCTGCTGAGACACCTTTGAGACGATCCAAATTGTTAGGTATCTTCTGGCTGGCTCCAGGCACCAAGAATGGATTGGTGGGGGATGGGCCTTCCCTCGTTATAAGCACAGACTCTTAGTAAACTTGGGGGCCTTGATCAGAGAAAATTTGTCTTGGCCTCATTCTTTTCTCACAGTCTAAGTCTTTTTCAGCCCCAGCCTGCCTTTCAGGAGTACCTGGTTCATGTAGGCCGCAGGGGGCTTACTACTACATGAATCGATCTCAAAATTTAATTCCAGAGAACCAAGAATTCATATGTTTCTGCTTGTGAGATCAAGGCTCCCACTTAGGGCATGCATCTGTGAGGTGAGACAAAGAGGGAGACACTGTAAAATACTATTAGATAGACTTCATATTTTTGTAAGTTTTTTTACTGCTGAGATGCAAAACAAGAATCTTTATTATTTTCTCTAATTTCAAGTCACTTTTACATGGCCCGACTCACCTGTTTCATAGACATTTTCCATATTTTCAGTAACGATTTTAGATTGCTGAGTCAGCTTCTTGAATTCTTCCCATATCTCCTCAGTGATATTTGTTCCAGTTGCTGCATTTCATGGAAGATAATTCAGAAGAGACAGCCACTATAATTACACCTAATAGTTTAAGTTTGTCAAATTTGTCACCAGGTTTTAAATCAAACTACTTCACCTCACCCACTCTAGCAGAATTGTGATGTCAGTCAGAGACATATTCTAAAGTCATACATCCTTTCTAGGGGTTAGATAATATCTCTCCTTACAATCAAATCTACATTACTGATCTATAATCATAAATATTAATATTATTATCATATTGTTATATAAATTTTCCTGTATTACTCACCTTGAATAATGATTATACTTGAAATGTATTAGCAAACACATTCATTCAACAGTATGTCATGAAACTAATTACAGGGGACACCGCTCTGTTGCAATTAACAAAAAATCTTTTCTTCCATATACGCTTACATACCTAATGCTCCTATCGTCTTCAGGACATTACTACTTTGATAAAAAAAAAAAAAAAAAAAAAAAAAAAAAAAAAAAAAAAAAAAAAAAGAAAAACTGGGCTTCCAATAGGATCACAGTGTTTGAGGCAATATGTATCAAATTATAAACCCATTTGGGACTGTAATAAATATTTTTTTCAACATAAACACATGTTATAAATTATACTAATCATTTATTTACTCATGAATAATTTACTTTTGAGATTTTAATATAGTTACACCATTTTTAATCTTCCCTTTCCCCATAAAAATATGAGTTTGAGAACTTCCACACTCTCCATCTAATCCTTGACATATTTTTGTCATTGATTATAATCATAAGCTTATATTTATCATAATATTATAATATTTAAGTTATATTTTATAATATACAATTTATTTATTCTTTTATATAAAATGATAATTTATGAAATATGATATATTCATTCATAAATATAACACTTTACATCAATATACTGTAACTTAATAGTATATCATATCTAATTTTATTTTATTATTTTTTAAACATTAAAAATTCTTTCTTAATAATCCCATTATTCCTAGCATAGTGCAACATATATTTTCCACATTAAATTATTGAATCAGGGAAACATTTTCTTATCTTTTAAATTGAAAATGAAATTCAAGTGTATGCCTATATTTGACCATCTTTAGTATACATGTATTTATTTACTTATTTATTTGATTTTAGGTTGTTTTGTGCCACCTAACATGATTCATTCATTAGTGCATTTCCTACTTCTACACTGCAGGGGAACAGATAATGGTGATTTTACTCACTTCGATATAATCCACCCTCAGATGATGGATAAAGGAAGATATTTGGAAAATGGTGAACTGCATCACACAATCTCCATGTCCCAGGGATTGAATCAGTTCCATTTCTTTTGGGAAATTCGGTTAGGAAAAAATACCCTGTAAAATGAGACACAATGGAAGATCTATCCACTAAAGACACTCTTGAAAAAGATCACATTCCTTACAGAACATGTAAATAATGCAGCCAATCAATCCTGAACCAGTGATACTCATTACTAAGTGGACAATACTTCCTCCAAAATTTATCAGCCCAAACTGTGTATTGTTCACACTTCCCATTTTTCCTAAACAGAACTTATTATACAATATTTGTACCCAAAGCATTCACATCTTGATTAAAGCTAGACACAATCATGGCTTCTGTTTTCTATGATGCTATTTTTGGTTTGTTAGTATCTTCATTAATCAACTTTTCAGTCTAGAATTCCAGTAGGGAATGGATTCCTGTGTACCCCAAAACTTGTGCATGGGAATGGGACTCAGACCCTTAAATGAAGGCAATTTCCAACTCATTGAAGCCACACAAGTGACCTCATTGATGCAATGCTAGGTTCGAGTCATTGGGATGATTTTCAAGAATAAGAACATTCTTCACAGTGAAGTTAAAAACACTGCTTTTGTCAGACTTGCCTTTACTCATATTGACATTTCTTCATGTACTGTAACTTAGTAGTATATCATATCTAATTTTATTTTCTTATTTTTTAAACATTAAAAAAATAATAATGTTACTTTTAGTCAACATAGGCTTCATTACACAAGGTATTTTTTATCGTGTTGGCCCTTAACTCTTTTAATATAAAGAAAGATTAAAATATCAAGATGTGAAAACTCAAATTTAATGCATTTTAGATGAAGTCACTCTCAACTCCAACTTTCCTCAGATTATTATAAGATCAAAATCATGTTCTTATTTCCAGAAATATATTATAATGCCTTGGTTCTAATTTCAACACATTGTTAGTTCTACACAAATATCTTTTCTTACCTGAAATAGAATGTCATGATCATGACTCTGTATTTGTTAAAACATTTAACCTCATGCATCAGCATCTGCTTTGGACTATTTTCTACCGTTATACCTACATATTTGCTTGCTAGGTAGATAGTATTAAATTTTCCTGAATACTAAAAAATAATATGAATTAAGTTCATCAGTCAGAGCAAATTCATTTGAGGCCTGACACCCAAATGTTTGCACATAATCACCTGTACCTTAAATTCTGAGAGATATCTTATGATATTGATGGGTAATGCATACTTACAGTGCACAATGCAGTTCAACACTCTCATATATAAAATGGTAAAATAAATTTAGTAAATTTTAGGTACATCAATAGTTAGAATACTAAGTTATAGATGTTCAAGTAAAGAAATAGAAACTATTTAATACTGTGATAGAACAATTTATATATAATGTGCTAACTGCACTCTTGTGTACTCCTGTGCATACTTTATAATTACTTAATATCTTATTTGAAAATATATATACATGACAATAGTCTCATATCCTGCTAAATACGATGAAGAATAAAGAACAAAAAATAGATTATAGGTTCCTGTTAGGAAGCTGCATCAACATAAAAATGTAATTTGAAAAATATGTAATAAAAATCCACGTATGAAATTTATTCCAAGTAAATGATAAAAAGTGCACTCATATTTTGATATCAAAACACTTTGTATGGCAAAGCATTAGGAACAATTTTCCTGTTAGAAATCACTCTGACACAAGGAGGAAAGTGCTATTTATACTTTTGTGGCTTTATCCCCGATTTCAACATTTTTCCTGCAACATTTCATTCAGAACCTGTAGTCACTACCACACACTCACACGAAGAAACACACACACACACACACACACACACACACACACACACACACACACACACACACACAAACACACACACAAATGTGGCAAATCAGACTTAAAAAATCAAGTCCCTGTTTTGGAGATATTTCTGGATTATAATTAATATTTCCTCATATATTGACCATAGTATAGTGACTCAAAAAGAGAGACATCTATTCCTCAAATATATATATATATAAATATATGTATGTTTGCTCTGCAGGTATCAAATTGATTTTGTTTTTACTTTATTAAGAGCCATCCCTGAATTCATGTAGAATAGTGAAACATTTAATGCAAATATATGTTGACATTCAATGATGTAAATAATGTCAATTGTGCAAAAGTTAAAAAAATATGTGGCATTTAAAAGGGGTTATTTTTTATACCCTTTACACAGGTAAAATAAGATTAGACAATGTAAGAATCTCAAATGAGGTAATTATTGCCTTAAACTAAAACAAATAATTTTTCCAGACATAGAACATTTTCCAAGAGTTAAACCTAAAAAGGAACCAATATATTTACAGCATAACCCTGATAGTCAGCTCAAACCTTGATAAATTCAACACAGCCACCTATCTTCCTACATAACTCCCTGAGAGCCCATCCACGTACTGGTAAGTGTTCCTCAGCAGCAGACACCAAACATGCTAGCACATGAGGAAGAAGAAACTTCATCTTCCAGAATAATTTCTTTCTATTGAAACAGAAGAGTAGGCGTGTTTAGCTGCTCATGAAATGATGAATCGGAGAGGCTTACAAAGTATTTCCATTTGCACAATGTCGGATGAACCTGTCAATTCACTCTTTTATTTTAATTTTCAAAATACCTTAGGAGACTGAGTTGCAGTATTTGTAAAGTATCTGGCACTGCTTCATTTTAAGCCATGGGAGTAGAACTCAGTGGAGTGTAATAATAAATGTTCCTGAATTATTGACATTCAGAAACAAAGTTGAGAAGAGCAAGCTGGTTTGCTGACCTTGTCAGGACAATACAAGAGTAACTAAGAAAGCCATTGAACGTCAAAAGATGATTAAAAACAAATTTGAAAATCTCATCACAATAAATTGAAGAATTTGTTGTTTTGTTGGATAATTTTTTTATGGGGGATATTATTCATATTTTAAAATAATTCATATAGATATATAGTATATCTTGTTCATAGCTTCCATCACATTGTCCTTTCGGATTCCAAATATAATCTCCCAAATATCTGGTATCTTGCTTTCAACTTCATTGTAATTAGAATGTTGGAATTTTAGTTTCTTCAAAACATATATTAGTATTATAAGAATGTGCTTTCAGTTAATGCCACATGTGGGGCTGCTTCAGATTGTCCACAACAACTGATTAGTATTTCCCTCATCATTTAGCATGGTTGTGATTCTGCCAGCTGCAGATAGTTTTGTAGTTGTCTGGCATTTGGAATATATGGACATTTTCAGGGATTGAATAAATTGTAGGTTTTTGAGAGACTGGGTTGGCTCTTGGTTATTACTTGTTGGTCCTGAGTCTTGGTCATTAAGTGGAACTTATTGTTGTTTATTAATTGTATTTCTCAAACATTAAACAAGAAAAGATACAGTGTCCTTTGTGTTGCTCTATATCTTTGTCTCTCTGTCTCTTGGTGTGTTTCTCTCTCTGTCTCTTTCTCCCCCTCAATTATTCTTTTCTCTTATCTACTGTTAGAGGGTTGAATGTGTAAAAAAAATGGACAAGGGTAGAAGATAGAAGGATATATAGACATCAAAAATCAGCTACACTTCTTTTCTTCGCCATCATATCTAATTCCTGCTGCCCATATGTGTGCATATGTGGGCTTATCCACCTGGTTATGGGTAAGCCATTCCAATGGTCATTGCCCTCAGGAAGATTTAACCACAGTCCCTCACTAAGTAATCTTAAATTGTAGTCTACCATGGCAATCTGAATCCACAGAGCCATCCAGGACACAAGAGACTAAACAATGCAGCATCATGACAATTGTCCTTGTCTGGGCTTCAGACAATTATGCATGGAAGCACCAGCAACTGTTGACCTCTAACATTCTAGATTCTACATTTCTGATTAAATCACTTTGACAACTTCCTCAAACAATAAAACCAACCAAGCAACCAATCAAACAAATAGAAACCCTCACCAACAAAAGATTTTTCTTATTTTCTTTTGTTAGAATTTTATTTTTATGATTTTATTTACATTTCAAATGGTATCTTCTCTCCTGGTACCCCTCGGCAAACCCCTACCCCATCTTCCCTGACCCCGCTTCCATGAGGGTGCTCTTCCACCCACCTACCCACTCCTGCCTCATTGTTCTAGTATCCCTCTATAGTGGGGCATCAAACCTTCACAGGACCAATGATGCCATTGATAAGGCCCATTTAGCTTCTTCAGTCCTTCCTCTAACTCCTCCAGTGGGATCCCTGTGCTCAGTCTGATAGTTGGCTGCAAGCATCTTCATCTGTATTGTTCAGGATATGGTAGAGCCTCTCAGGGGACAACTAAACCAGGATTCTGTCAGCAAGAGCATCTAAACAATCCAATAAGCCTTCATGAAATTGACGCAGTCACTAAAAGTCTCTCAACCAAAAATCCCAGGAGCAGATGGGTTTACTGCAGAATTCTATCAGACCTTCAAAGAAGAACTAATATTAATACTCTTCATATTAATCCACAAAATACAAACACAAGGAACACTACCCAATTTGTTCTATGAAGCCACAGTTACACTGATGCCAAAACCACACAAAGATCTAGCAAAGGACAAACTTCAAACCAATTTCTCTTATGGTATTTATATACAATAAAATTCTCACAAACCAAATCCAAGAACACATCAAAATGAGCACCATGATCAAGTAGGCTTCATCCCAGGGATGTGGGTATGGTTCAATATACAGAAATCCATCAATGTAACCCACCCCATAAACAAACTCAAAGGAAAAAAAAAACACATAACTTCACTAGATGCTGAAAAATCATTTGGCAAAATTCAATATCCCTTCACATTAAGTCTTGGAAAGATCAGGAATTCTAGGGCCATGTCTAAACTTATTAAAAACAATATATAGCAAATGAGGAACAAACAGCAGACTAAATGGAGAGAAACTTGAAGCAATCCCACTAAAATCATGAACTAGACAAGGCTGCCCACTCTCTCCTTTTCTATTCAATATATTACTTGAAGGTGCCCCCCCCATGGTAAACACTATGGTACATGTCTTACAAACTGTTCTATTGGAGTAAAGAGACACCATGAAGAGGAAAACTCTTATGAAGGAAAGCAGTAATCTGGACTTGCTTGCAGTTTTAGAGATTAAATCCATAATCAGCATAGTGGTTGTCATGGACACTTACCTATAGAATGCCTGGAAAGGAACTGAGATTTCCAAATCCTAATAATCATAAAATAGGAAGAGACACTGGCCTTAGTTTTAGCATTTGAAACCTCAAAGCTCACCCCAGTGACACTTTATCCAACAAGGTCACATGTACTGTCTCAAATCTAACCTTCAAATCTTTCTCAAGCAACAATCCTCACAAGTAACCAAGCATTCAAATGTAAGAGCCTGTGTGTGTGTGTGTGTGTGTGTGTGTGTGTGTGTGTGTGTGTGTGTGTGTGTGTGCTTATTAAAACATGCAAGTTGTTTACATCGATGTGTAAAACAGTATTTGGGAAGGGGGGAGAGTTCTACTGTCCCTTTTGCTCACTGCATTTTCTGCCTGCTCTAGCCCATTTTAATTTCTGAAAAAGGGACACAAAGACCAGACATTCTTATAAGCACACTGCAAGCCTAAACTAGGCAGCTTTTGACCTGTTCAATCATAACTAGACAGAAAATACCATGAAAAACGATGTGTTTCTTGCCATTTTGTGTAGTTTCATTCTGGTCCATGTCTGTCCCCATGGATGCTCAATCATGTCAAACTCATAGTGAAAATTTCTTGTTCTCTTCATGTTTTTTCTTCACTCAATCTGCCCCCTGTGTTCTTTCTCTACTCTTTCTTCTATGTAGAAGCACTGTCTCATAACTGAATATCTGCCCTATTCTCTTCTGCCTAACTAAATGGCTGATCAAATCTTTTATTAATGAATAATAGGTGACAGAAACTAATTTTTACATAATATGGAGACCAGACATGGTTGACTACTACCAAACTTCCGGGATTCGAAATGAACATTTGAATACAAAGTACACAACATCATCTCCAACATTTCATATTTTAAATCAAATAAAAGGTTCTTTCTCAATTATTAATAAACAATACACAATGATAATAATTATGAAATCTTATCAAGTAAAACTTACATTCTTGATGTCCAGTTCATTTTAATTCAGCATCATGTGTAATGGTACCATCTTAATGAGGTTAGAGTTCTTAAATCCTTTTCTATCAAAAGGTGTATTTATAACCTAGGAATATGTTCATAAACCTAAGACCATTTATTCAATCCTAAATAGTTTATGTTTGATTGTGAGACTATACTTACCCAGTCTTCAACTCCATTCTGACTGAGAATAAATATTACCTGAGTATGCAGGAAATACAAGCATCTTCAAAAATTATAGATATTCACTGGATTGTAAAAAAATAAAAAAGATTAATGAATATTTAAAAAAGAAAGAAAGAAACAAAGAACGAAAGAGAAGGAGGAAGGAAGGAAAGAAGGGAGGGAGGGAGGGAGGGAAGAAGGCAGAAAGGAAGGAAGGAAGGAAGGAAGGAAGGAAGGAAGGAAGGAAGGAAGGAAGGATGGAAGGAAGCTAGTTGCTGTAACATGTGTTGTCTAGTCTTTGTTTGGTAAGAATGTTCAGAGATTAAAAGAAGTCCTAACTGGAACAGTCTGAGAGACTGGACACACAGGGTTCAGCAGCTTTAAAGCTGTATAGGATACAACTTTTGATCAAACAGCTAGGGCATGAGTCAGAGGTTGTGTGAATCATAATAAATATATCTCAGCATCTTAGCATCATTTTAGCATCCCCAAGGTAAATCTTCTCAGGATCTTTTAACCTTCATTGTTATCTATAAACATGTAAAATTTCATAGATATTAGTTCTTTCTTCAATAGCGTATGTATGGAATATGCAGTTTGTATAACAACAAATGATGATTCTCTGCATTGAGCAAGTAAGATGCTTGTCATTCTTTTATAAGTTAGTTTGGACTGTAAAAACAAATACTAACATAAATTAGTATCTATACCATTTGAAAGGATGGCATGATAAGTCTTGAGGATTCTGTACCCAACATAATGTATTGACTATGATTAACTGAAGACCTGTTTAGAGAATTTTTCTGGTCTCAATATTTCTCAAGGTTGTTCCCATGTAGAGTTATCAGCAATATGTGTTACCTATTTTGTTAGTCTTCTGGTTTCTTACAGGTCTGTAGTCAAGATCTTCATGAGCACCCCCCAACAAATCTGATTTTTGTTAAATTTAAATGAATCCATAGTTTTTCTTATCCACTGGAACAAATATAAACATCTGCTCCAGTGTAACATATTTCCTTCTTTCAATTCTGAAGTTATAACCTATATAGGATGATCTACTTAAGCAGCCCTTTCTTATTTTAGTTTTTTATTTTATTTATTGACATTTCAATGTTATCCACCTTCACAGATTCTCCTCCAAAAACACCTATTCTGCTCCCCCTCCACCTGTCTCCTTGAGGGTTTTCCCATACCCATCTATCCACTCTCACTTCTTTTGTCCTATTGTCAGCCTTACAGAAGCCTTTTAATTTTATGAGGGTGCATTTGTCAGTTGTTGATCTTAGAGAATGAGCACTTGGTTTCCTGTCTAGGAAATTTTCCTTTGTGCAAATGTGTTCAAACTTCTTTCACACTTTGTTTTCTATTTGATTCAGAATATCTGCTTTTATGTAGAAGTATTTAATGCACTTGGCCTTGAGCTACATACAAGGAGACAATAGATCAATTTGCATTCTTCTACTTGACTACAGCCAAGTGAACCAGCATCATTTGTTGAAAATGCTGTCCTTTTTCCACTGGATCATTTTGGAGTCTTTATTAAAGATCAAGTGACCTTAGGTGTGTGAATTTATTTCTGGCTCTTCGATTGTATTTCATTGATCTACTTACCTATCCTGTACCAATACGATGAAGTTTTTATCACTACCCACTGCAAGTTTTTTTTATTGTTCAGAATGGATTTTGCTATCCTGAATTTTTAGTTATTCCAGATGAATTTGAGAATTGTTCTTTCTATTTCTGTGAGGAATTGATTTGGAATTTTTATGATGATTGCTTTTGCTAAGATGGCCATTTTACTGTATTAATCGTGCTGATCCATGAGCATGGGAGATACTTCCATATTATGAGCTCTTCATAAATTAATTTTTAGAGGCTTGAAGTTCTAAGCATACAGGTCTTTCACTTGCTTTAAGACTCACACCAAGATATTTTATATTATTTGTGACAATTGTGTAGGGTGTCATTCCCCTTACTTCTTTCACGGTACTCTTATTCTTTGAGTAGAGAAAGGCTACTGATTTGATAGAGTTAATTTTATATCCAGATACTTTGAAATATGCATAATTTACTTGAGATTTTAATATAGTTACACCATTTTGAATCTTCCCTTTCCCCATAAAAATATGAGTTTGTGAACTTCCACACTATCCATCTAATCCTTGACATATTTTTGTCACTGATTATAATCATATGCTTATATTTATCATAATATTATATTTATGTCATATTTTATAATATATAATTTATGTGTTCTTTTATATAAAATGATAATTTATGAAATATGATATATTCATTCATAAATATAACACTTTACATCAATATACTGTAACTTAGTAGTATATCATATCTGGTTTCATTTTTATAATTTTTAAACATTAAAAATTATTTCATAATAATCCCATTATTCTTAGCATACTGCAACATGTAGTTTCCACATCTTGGCATATTTGAGAAAGGAGATTCAAATTGATGCAGGCAGTATAATTTCTTAACTGTTTTTCCTTACATTAAGAGAAAGAATGAATTTCATGTGTTTTGCAAATTGTATATTGTATTGTGGGTATTCTAAGTTTCTGGGCTAATATCCACTTATCAGTGAGTACATATCATGTGAGTTATTTTATGATTGGGTTACCTCACACACGATGATACCCTCCAGGTCCATCCATTTGCCTAGGAAGTTCATAAATTCATTCTTTTTAATAGCTGAGTAGTACTCCATTGCATAAATGTACCACATTTTCTGTATCCCTTCCTCTGCTGAGGGATATCTGGGTTTTGCAAGGCACATGAAACTCAAGAAGAATGAAGACCAAATTGTGGACACTTTGCCCCTTCTTAGAATTGGACCAAAACACCCATGGAAAGTGTTACAGAGACAAAGTTTGGACCTGAGACAAAAGGATGGACCATCTAGAGAGAGCCACACACCGACATCACATAATCAGCCTCCAAACGCTGACACCATTGCATAAGGCAGCAAGATGTAGCTGAAAGGTCCCTGATTTAGTTGTCTCTTGTGAGGTTATGACTGTGGATGCTCACAGTCAGCTATTGGATGGAACACAGGGCCCCCAATGGAGGAGCTAGAGAAATTACCCAAGGAGCTAAAGGGTCTGCAACCCTATAAGTGGAAGAATAATATGAACTAACCAGTACCCCCAGAGCTCGTGTCTCTAGCTGTATATGTAGCAGAAGATGGCCTAGTTGGCCATCATTGGCAAGAGAGGCCCCTTGGTCTTGTAAACTTTATATGCCTCTGTACAGTGGAACTCCAGGGTCAAGAAGTGGGAGTGGTAGGTAGGAAAGTAGGGGGATCTATGGGGGACTTTTGGGATAGCATTTGAAATGTAAATGAAGAAAATACCTAATTAAAAAAATAGAGAAAGAATGCTACAGTAGAAAAGACAGGAGCTATTGGGAATACTGTAAAACCTATGTTATAGCAAAAAGTGGTTACTGATCAGAGACCCAAAGGAATGGTGCAAATGAATGATGTTGACAGTGAATGTTTGCTAGGTACAGGAACTGATATTAATGTACTTTCCCGAAAGTCTTGAATCCAGATTGGCTACTTCAGAAGGTTTACACATAGTTTATAGGAATTGGTAAATTACCAGAAATAAGACAATGTATCCAGTAGAATAACTGTGTGGTGCCAAAGGGGAAAGCAGGGAAGTTAAAACATTATGTGGCTGACATACCTATAAATTTTGGGAAAGCATTGCTAATAACAATAAGTTATGACAATTAATATTCCTGAAATTCCAAGAAGAGCAAATGAGGAAATTAAGAGTGATATGATGACTGATTCTGGTTAAGTTATTGATACAGGAAAGGAAAAAAGTTCACAAGATGTGCCCATGTTCTAAAACAGGACAACCAAAGGATCCAGTTTACAAATTTACAAGAGGGACATCTGCTGGCATACCCTAAAATAGCAATAGTAGTAGACCATAACAGAAGAAACATTACAGATAATTGAACAGCTAGTAAAAGCAGAGTTGGAGGATCAAAATATAGAAGCCTCTACAAGTCCTTCAAATTCCTGTGTTTGTTGTGAAGAACAAATCAGGAAAGTGGAAGATGATAACTGATTTAACAGCAGTTAATTAGGCAATTCAAGCAATGAGTCCTTTACAATCTGGAATTCTTTTAGCATTTTTGTGACTGACATCATGGCCTATAAATATGAATGATTGTTTTTGAATATGAATATGACATGAATGATTGTTTTTTGTCAATACACTTGCATGAGAAGGATATGGAAAGGTTTGCTTTCTCAGTATCTACATTGAATAACAGCCATTCACTAAAAAGATACCTCTGGAAGGTACTTCCACAGAGAATATTAAATAGCCCAACATTCTGTCAGTATTTTGTGAAGCAATCATTAGAAATACTTTGAAAGCAATTTCATCAGCCTATCATTTATTATTGTGTAAATGACATTTGTTAGGTGACTCAGGCAAATAAGTTTTAGAAAAATATACTAAAAGTAATACAAAAAATCCTCAATATTGGGCATTAAAGTTTGCTCCAGATAAAAGTACAAAGAGTGATTCACTTAGTAACTTTGGATTAGACAATCAATCAATAGAAAATTCAATCAGTCCTGTAGAGACTTCTTGAAAAGACTTAATGATTTTCAAAAATTAATGGGAAATATTAACTGGCTGAGGCCTAAAATTTAATGAAGTACCTTTTTTTTTTTTTTTTTTTTTTTTTTTTTTTTTTGGTTTTGCTTTTAGAGACAGGGTTTCTCTGTATAGCCCTGGCTGACCTTAAACTCACTTTGTAGACCAGGCTGTCCTCGAACTCAGAAATTCACCTGCCTCTGCCTCCTGAGTTCTAGGATTAAAATTATGTGCCACCATGCCCGGCAGTGAAGTACATATTAGTTACATAATTTATTTTAAAAATTACAAGAAGATTCACATTTAAACAGTCCAGCAGAGGCAAAAATATGTTAATTCATGTATAACAAGAAGAGAAAGAGGCATATGTGCATCAAATCAATCCTGAACTTGATTGTGTTTTGGTCCCAATGACTTCAATTCATTCTCCTCCTTGGCTCTTTATGCAAAGAGAAGATTGTACTATGGAATGGATTTTCATAGGTCATAAACAAAGTAAAAAATTGAAGTCATCTATAGAAAAAACTTTTAAGTTATTTTAAAAAGGGAGAGTAAAATTATGCCAATTATCAGGTACAAATCCAACCAAAATTGTAATAACTCTTACATGTGCTGAAATTACATCATTACTGGGGATCACTGAAGATTGGCAAAGATCTTGTTGTAATCATTTGAGTTAAAATAATCACAAATACCAGAAGCAAACATAATCACATTAAAAAAGAAGAAATTGTATACTTTAACATATCTAAAATAGAACATCAATTCCAGAGACATCAACATTCTATACAGTTACAGAAAAGATGAGTATGACAGGGTATGAATCAGATCAAATAAGTAAGGTTCCAAAACATCCATATAGCTCAGTCCAAAAGACAGAAACATATGCAGGCCTTATGGTTTCATCACATTATCTTCAATCTATTAAAAGAATCACTGATTCATTATATGCAGGAAGAGCTGTTTGGCATATAGAAACTGATAAATTTGTTCCTGATATCTTAAAATTATCCTTATTATTTATACAATTAGAACATACTATTTGCCATTTGAAGTACAAACCATGATATATATATATATATATATATATATATATATATATATATATATATATATATATATAGATATATAGATATATATCCTATTATGTGTCAGACAGGTTTGCCAGGTTGATTACTTCAAAGAAATGATGAAATTGATTGATGCATTACTAAAAGGAAATGTGTTAAATAATTGAAAATTTCTTTTGAATATCATAGGAATGGGAGAGGTTTAAAGAAAAACGAAATTCCTTCACTTGCAAATACCCAAAGAAATAATAATAATAAAAAAACTGTCCTACATATTATCAAAACAAAGAAATTCCTTTACATGCTTGAACCTGGTTATACAAAACCAAATGACATGTAACACATGGATATTTCCCATTTTGAAGAAGTTTGACAAGAAAATATCATTGACATGTACTCAGGATTTCAATAGGTAACCCCTTAAAGTTTTGAATAGGCTGATAATATTATTAGACACTTGTTGGGAAAAATTGCAATTATGGGGATATTGGATAATGCTCCTGCATACATATCTAATAAAAGTAAACACTTATGTCCATGTTGCAATATAATGCATGTTACTAGAGTATCATACAATTCCAAAGGACAATCAGATATTCAAATATCCAAACATACCTTAAATGATATGCCTATTAATCAGAAAGGGAGAGTAAAAACCACGAGGGACAGAATAAATAATGCCTTGTTAAGTCTAATTGTTCTTAACATTGGTGAAAAAGGAAGAACAGCTGAGAGACACTGGGTTATTCAAAATCTAAGGAAATAGGCCAACCAATACACAATGAGGATGTGTTGACCTTAGAATGCAAATCTGTAATAGATTTAGATGGCACTGTGTTATACTTATGTATGTACTAAGAATGAGAAAATACAGTTAACAACAAAACTTATAAAGATTAGATCTGATCAGGGAAAACCTCCTATTATCTAGGACATGAATATCGTCAAAAAACAAAGCCTAGAGGATTTACCCTCACAGTCTAAGACTGATTCCTCCACCATATGCATGCAAATCACCTTTCAAAAGTGCTAGCCCAAATCATCGTTCACATTGAGAGTTGACAATACATAGTCTTGACATAAAACACATAGACACATAGACTGCACCTAAAACAAATAGAGTAAACCAACAAAACATAGACTATATAAAAACAGATCAACTAATGGAAAAAACATTTGTTTAGTTTAACAAATGTTAAAACTAGGGTCTGTGTGTAGAAGACTACAAATTGATGCATATTTATCATCTTCTACAAAGCTCAAGTCCAAGTAAATCAAGTTCCTCCACATAAATCCAGACACACTAATTCTAATAACAGAGATAGTGCACCAATGACTCAGGCTCTAAGATAATCAATTGACAAATGGGACTTCATGAAACTCAAAATCCTCTGTTAAGCAAAGGATACAGTCAATAGGACAAATTGGCAACATGCAGATTGGGAAAAGTTCTTTACAAATCCTATATCCAACACAGGGCTAATAAACTAAATGCGTAAAGAACTCAATGAGTTAGACTCCAAAACATCATATTACCCAATTTAAAAATGGGGTACATTCTTTTGTCTTAGATCTACACTTTGTCTCTGCAACTCATTCCATGGATATTTTATTCCCTATTCTAAGGGGGAATGAAGTTGGTATTCCTTCTTGATTTTCTTGTGTTTTAGAAGTTGTATCTTGGGTATTCTAGGTTTCTGGGCTAATATCCACTTATCAGTGAGTGCATATCAAGTGACTACTTTTGTGATTGGGTTACCTCACTCAGCATGATATCCTGCAGATACATCCATTTGCCATCATTGTTTTTAATAGCTGAGTAATACTCCTTTGTATAAATGTGCCACCTCTTTCTGCATCCATTCCTCTGTTGAGGGACATCTGGGTTCTTTCCAACTTTTGTCTATTGTAAATAGGGCAGCTATGAACATAGAGGCGCATGCGTCCTTATTACCAGTTGGAACATCTTCTGGTATATGTCCAGGAGAGGTATTGCTGGATCTACTAGTAGTACTGTGTCCAGTTTTCTGAGGAACCGCCAGACTGATTTCCAGAGTGGTTGTACAAGCTTGCAATTCCACCAGCAATGGAGGAGTGTTCCCCTTTCTCCACATCCTCACCAGCATCTACTGTCATCTGAGTTTTTTATCTTAGCCATTCTGACTTGTGTGAGGTGGAATTTCAGGGTGGTTTTGACTTGCATTTCCTTGATGATTAAGAATGTTGAACATTTTTTTCAAGTGCCTCTCAGCCCTTGGGTATTCCTCAGTTGAGAATTCTTTGTTTAGCTCTGCACCCCATTTTTAATGGGGTTATGTGAATTTCTGGAGTTCAGCTTCTTGAGCTCTTTGCATATTTTGGATATTAGTCCCCTATCATATTTAGGATTGGTAAAAATTCTTTCCCAATCTGTTGGTGGCCTTTTTGTCTTATTGACAGTATCTTTTGCCCTACAGAAGCTTGGCAATTTTATAAGATCCCATTTGTCGATTCTTGATCTTACAGCACAGGCCATTGCTGTTCTGTTTAGGAATT
The DNA here is from genome assembly GCA_921997135.2 of Mus spretus. Classification (NCBI taxonomy): domain Eukaryota; kingdom Metazoa; phylum Chordata; class Mammalia; order Rodentia; family Muridae; genus Mus; species Mus spretus. Next base: position 57,656,261 of record OW971683.1, on the reverse strand, counting down.
TTTCCCCTGTGCCCACATATTTAAGGTTTTCCCCCACTTTCTCCTCTATGAAATTCAGTGTCTCTGGTTTTATGTGGAGGTCTTTGATCCACTTCTATTTGAAGTTCGTACAAGGAGGTAAGAATGTATCACGATAACTGCCAGTTGTACCAGCACCATTTTTTGAAAATGGGGTCTTTTTTTCCACTGGATGATTTTTTAGCTCTCTTGTCAAAGATCAGGTGACCATAGGTGTGTGGGTTCATTTCTGGGTCTTCAATTCTATTCTATTGATCTACTGTCTACCATTGTACCAGTACCATGCAGTTTTTTAATCACAATTGCTCTGTAGTACAGCTTGATGTCAGGCATGGTGATTCCCCCAGAGGTTCTTTTTATTGTTGAGAATAGTTTTTGCTAGCCTAGATGTTTTTAATAATCCAGATGAACTTGCAAATTGCGCTAACTCTGAAGAATTGAGTTGAAATTTTGATGGGGATTGCATTGAATCTAGATTGCTTTCAGCAGGATAGCCATTTTACTATATTAATCCCTGCAATCCATGAGCATGGGAGATCTTTCCATCTTCTGAGATCTTCTTCAGTTTCTTTCTTCAGAGATATAAAGTTCTTGTCATACACATCTTTCACTTCTTTTATACCAAGGTACTTTATACTTTGGTGTGACTCTAGCTAAGGTGGAACATCCAGAGACTACCCCACCTGTGGGTCCATTCTATAATCAGTCATCAAATGCAGGCACTATTGCATACACCATCAAAATAATGCCGAAAGGACCCTGATAGAGCTGTCTCCTGTGAGGCTTTGTCAGTGCCTGGCAAATACAGAAGTGGATGCTCACAGTCATCTATAGGATGGAGCACAGAGCACACAATGTATGAGCTAGAGAAAGTACCCAAGATCTGAAGGGGTCTGCAACCGTATAGGTGGGACAACTATATGAACTAATCAGTATCCCCAGAACGTGTGTCTCTATCTGCATATGTAGCAGAAGATTGCCTAACTGGCCATCGTTGGAAATAGAGGACCCTTGGTCTAGGAAACTTTATATGCCCCAGTACAGGGGAAATCCAGGGCCAAGAAGTAGGAGTGAGTGGGTAGGGGAGCAGGGCAGTGGGGAGGGTATAGGGGACTTTTGGGATAGCATTTAAAATGTAAATGAAGAAAATATCTTACAAAAAAAAGAAAAAAATGGGGTACATATCTAAAACAAAATTCAAAACAGAGGAAAGTTGAAGGTCTTAGAAACCCTTACAGAAATGTTTAAATTCTTAGTTACCACATAAATCTAAGCCATCAGAAAATTTAAATCCTTCGACATGAATGAACAGGTATACAACTCCTGTGCAAATAACTAAAAGATGTCTGAAAAAACCAGCAGGACACAAACTATACTTTGTCCCTAGCAGCCTTATTTGTAGTAGTAGGAAGCTAGAAACAACCCAGATATCCCTCAATCATAACATAGGTACAGAAAATGTACCTATGGAATACTATTCAGCTATTAAAAACTAGAACATCACAAATTTTGCAGGAAATGATTGAATGAGAAAAGATGATCCTAAGTGATGCAGCACAGACCCAAAAAGACATGCATAGCATATTGTCTTAGGGTTTCTATTCCTGCACAAACATCATGACCAAGAAGCAAGTTGGGGAGGAAAGGGTTTATTCAGCTTACACTTCCTTGCTACTGTTCATCACCAAAGGAAGTCAGGACTGGAACTCAAGCAGGTCAGAGAGCAGGAGCTGATGCAGAGGCCATGGAGGGATGTTCTTTTCTGGCTTGCTCAGCCTGCTCTCTTATAGAACCAAGATTACCAGCCCAGAGATGCCACCACCCACAAGGGGCCTTTCCCCCTTGATCACTAATTGAGAAAATGCCTTACAGTTGGATCTCATGGAGGCATTTCCTCAACTGAACCTCCTTTCTCTGTGATAACTACAGCTGTGTCAAGTTGACACAAAACTAGCCAGTACAATTGACCCCTTGTCAACTTGACACACAAACACATCACTAGTAAGCCTCAGCCCTTACATTCTTATTCATCCCCAAGATCTAAACAACTTTAAAAGTCCCACATTCTTTAAATATTCTTAAATTTTCAATCTCTTTAAAATATCTATCTCTTTTAAAATCCAAACTCTTTTTACAATTAAAAGTCTCTTAACTGTGTGCTCCACTAAAACAGTTTCTTCCTTCAAGAGGGAAAATATCAGGGAACAGTCACAATCAAAGCAAAAATCAATTTCCAACCGTCCAATGTCTGGGATCCAACTCACGATTTTCTGGGCTCCTCCAAGGCCTTGGGTCACTTCTCCAGCCATGCCCCCTGTAGCACATGCGTAGTCCTCTAGGCTTCAGATGCCTCTACTCCACCGCTGCTGCTGCTCTTGGTGGTCATCCCATGGTACTGACATCTCCAAAACACTGCATGACCCCTTCAGTCCTGGGCCTTCAATTGCAACTGAGGCTGCACCTTCACCAATGGCCTTCCATGGCCTCTCACAGTGCCGAGCCTCAGCTGCTCTGTGTGACCCCTTCATGCCTTCAAATCCAGTACCACCTGGGTGACCATTACATATTACCAAGTCCCGCTGCAGCAGGAGTACAACCTTGGCTATCTCTGGAACACAGCCTCTTTGTGCTTTCAGAAAACACTTCTCAGAAGATGTTACCTCAATGATGCTGGTCTCTTCTTAATCACCGCTAATTTCTTAGCTCCAGCTAACCAGTATCAATAGTCCCAGTAATGCAAAGTTTTGCTTTAGTAGTTCTGGTATCTTGTTAATCACAGCTGATTCTTCAGCCCCAGCTAACCAGAACTACAGAATCTTCACAATCAAAACAACAATGGCCCTGAAAAGAGTCCTTAACTTTCCCTCTGAAATTTCACAAACCAGACCTCCATCTTCTGCACTGTTCTTAACATTATCTTCCAAACTCCTACACAACATCTGGCAGAGCTCTTAACAACAAATGGATCTTCAAGCCCAAAGTTCCAAAGTCCTTCCACAGTCCTCCCCAAAACATGGTCAGGTTGTCACAGAAATATCCCACTCTGCTGGTACCAATTTGTCTTAGTCAGGATTTCTATTCCTGCACAAACATCATGACCAAGAAGCAAGTTGGGGAGGAAAGGGTTTATTCAGCTTACACTTCCTTGCTACTGTTCATCACCAAAGGAAGTCAGGACTGGAACTCAAGCAGGTCAGAGAGCAGGAGCTGATGCAGAGGCCATGGAGGGATGTTCTTTTCTGGCTTGCTCAGCCTGCTCTCTTATAGAACCAAGATTACCAGCCCAGAGATGCCACCACCCACAAGGGGCCTTTCCCCCTTGATCACTAATTGAGAAAATGCCTTACAGTTGGATCTCATGGAGGCATTTCCTCAACTGAACCTCCTTTCTCTGTGATAACTACAGCTGTGTCAAGTTGACACAAAACTAGCCAGTACACATATACTCACTGTTAAGTGAGATATCCACCAAAAGTACAGAATACCTAAGAGACAACTCACAGACCTTATGAAGATTAAAAGGAAGGAAGGATCCTGCAAATAGATGTGAAACAAAATAATCATGAGAGCAGAGGTAGGGAGGTATGTGAACTCTAAGGGGCCGTGGGGAAAGAGGTGAAGGAAGACCCAAGTCCAGCCAGAATTCCACCTATGCTCTGGACAGGCATACATGGGAGGGCTGCCACGTACTTTCCACTCAGCCCTGGGTTCACATCCAAGCCTCTGAACCACTCTTTGGGGGGGTGGACAAGGGGAAGCCCAACCTGGGGCCTTGGGGCAACTCCCAAAAAAACCATCATTATGGGACAGAGGGAAGAGAGGTTCCCACAGTGGCAAGAGTAAGCACAGCAGATCTTGATGAGCAGAGACTGTCTATGGTTTTAGAGCTTTATTATAGAGAGATGGGGAAAGAGAGAATGTAGAAGAGAGAGAGAGAGAGAGAGAGAGAGAGAGAGAGAGAGAGAGAGAGAGAGAGAGAGGAAAGGCTAGTGAGAAAGAGAGAGTAAGAGGGAGAGAGTGAGAGGAGAGAAGAGAGGAGAAGACAAAGAAAGGGGAGAGAGGAGTGAGAGAAGTGGAGGTAAGAGAACAAACGAATGAGAGAAGTGAGAGAGTAAGAGAGTGAGGAATAAGAGAGCAAGGAGGGGTCTAACTGCACCTTTTAAAGTATGCTGCTACCTTTTTTGTTGCTAGGTAACTCAGAAGGAGTTTAGCCTGAAGGTCAGAAACTTGGCACATTGCCTAATTGACTTTTAGCCATGCTTCTCTTGTGGGGGCTGCTAGGAGTTGTAACTTAGGCAGGATCCAGAGGTCCAGGAGCATGAGGGAACACCTACCATGTAATGTAGGTGAACTATCACCCTTCTCGTGTTCAGACCTCAGCTAGACTGGAGACCAGACTGTCTGTGCATAGCTCAATGCCCCACAGGGAGGGAACTTGGTGGGAAAAAGGAGAGGGAGGGGAAAGGGAGGAATAATTGACTATAAGGGGCAGGAGATGAATGAAAATAAGCAGCTTCTGGGGTATTGTGATAGCGAGACCCTCTAAATGATACCAGAGTCCTTGGATGACAGAGGCTCCCAAAACAAAATGGGGTGACCTTAGCCAAAAAGCCCAACAGTGGGAAAATGGAACTTGGAGAGATCACCTCCAACAGATTCACAGGGCCCACAGGATATGGATGGGGTTAACAATCCATCTTCAAAATGTTTGACCCTGAAATGTTCCTGTGTAAAGGAAAAACATGGTTGAAAATGGAGCAGAGACTGAAAGAAAGGCCATACAATGACAGGTCGAACTTGGGATCCATTCAATGCATAGGCACCATAATCTGAAATTATTGCTGCTGCCATATTGTATTTACAGGCAGGAGCCTAGCATGGCTGTCTTCTGAGTGGATCTTTTAGCAGCTGACTGAAACAGGTCCAGATGCTAACAGCAAACCACTGGACTGAGGTCATGATACCTGTTGAAGAGTTAGGGGAAGGACTGAAGGAGGGGAAGGTGATTATAATCCCATAGGAAGAATAGCATCAACTCACTATTACGCATGGGAGATCCCAGAGTTTAAAACATAGACCAAAGAGCACACATATGCGTATCCGTGACCTCCAGCACATATGTAACAGTGGGCTTCTTTGTCTGGACTCAGTGAGAGAGGATATGCTTAAACATCTAGAAACTTGAGGCTCGAGGAAGGAAGATACTGGTAGCAGGGAGGTGGGCATAAGTGGGTGGATGGAGGAGCACCATCTCAGAAACAAATGTAGATAGGGTGAAGAATTCAAAAGAAGGTTCCATATCTTGCTTTTAAATAATATTAATAGAAATTTATGGCTTTAAATATTATTTTATACCAATAGAAATTTAAGGTTGTTTAGTGTTTATTGTATTTAATAGAAATACTAAAGTTGTATAGTGTGCGTTATAGTATACTGATAGTAATTAAAGTTGTTCTGTTAAACTTATTATATACTAATAGAAATTTAAGATGGTTTTGGAAGACTAATTTATTAGAACAATTCATTCATAAGCTGCTAGTTTGAAATATGATGTAAAGTTCTAATTTTTGTTTCTTATAATTATTTGTATTGCCTATACATTGTTAATGGTAGAAAATAGGCAAGTTTTTAAAAAAGTGGAAATATCAATATGTCACAATATGCCTGCTTAGGTGATGTTTGCTAATAGAGACACACATGGGTTTTTCTAAGGCAAGACCCATGGTGAAACATGTTATGTTTAGAGAGAGTATAAATAGGACTCATCTGACAATGACTGTGAGCTTGAATTGCAAGCTTTGCAATTATCCATTGGTCTTGCATCTTAAACTTCACTGATCTTCACTTCATTGAGAGAGGCAGAACAGTATTTTTCCTGTTTTCTCAGCTCATGCTAGCTTCTGCCACTGACTTGTGCAGATTCAGTGGAGGAGTGGTGGTTTCTCATAGATCTAGCCATAGCTGGTGATTCATGTTAGGTGCCATAAGGCCTCTGAGGTGGACAATTGGTTTTATAATAAACTGAAATTAGAATTGCCCCAAAGAACTAATTCTGAATAGGTGCCCATCAGCTTGTACTATACTTTCTTCCAACATTTGTATGGTAGGCTAGAGAAGAGGTTGTAGCATTTGAAAATCCTTATTAAAAGTAAACTTTAAAAGATCTAAGCCTAGATCTCTGACCCCAGGACATAGGTGAGATAACTATTTTCTCTCTGGGGTTTTTCTGAGGCTTGTTCCTGAAGTAGAGGTATGGGCCTCAGAAGCAATAGAGCTTCTTGGACAAGGTAGCTTTGGGCTTCATCCTCAGACCATTTTGCACCTTCCCTGCCAGAGGAGAGATTGCCTACAGGGAGTGCTCTGACCCCCAGGAGTCAGGAGAGAGGTGCTCTCCCAGGAATGCAGACAGAGGCTAACAGACTCTCAGGAGGAACAAACTCCAGCCAGAGACAGCTAGGATATCTAACACCAGAGATTACCAGATAACTGTAAGAATCTTACTATCAGAAACCAAGACTGCTCTGCATCATCAGACACCAGTATTCCCACCACAGTGAGTCACGGATACCCCAACACACAGGAAAAGCAATATTCAGATTTATATCATAACTCATGATGCTGGAGATGATTTATAAAAGAACACTAAGAACACAAAGAAATGCAGGAGAACACAGTTTAACAGGTAGAAGTCCTTAAAGAGGAAAAACAAAAATCCCTTAAAGAATTATAGGAAAACACAAATAAACAAGTGAAGGAATTGAGCAAAATAATCCATGATCTAAAAATGGAAGTAGAAATAAAGAAGGCAAATCCCTTCCAGTTGGCGCCAGAACCAGGTCAACTTGGGTGCTGAGTCTGCAAACACCCCCCAAGGACCCCTATAAGACTCTCCACGCAATCTTAGGACCACCAGTGAGTTGAACAGAAATTCTGTTCCAATCCAATCATGCGGGACCTGATACAGCATTAGGTAAGAGTCACAAATCCCTTCCAGTCAGCGTCAGCACCAGGTCATCTGGATGAAGAATCTAGAGGACAGCTTCTGAGGCAGATCCTGTTTCAGGTTCCAGACATCCGGGCACCTTCTCTGCCAGAGGAGAAGTGTCAGCCACGCCCAGGAGGGCTTTGCAGGAGCACCTGAGGGTGACATCTTGGTTCATGGATCCCTCTGAAACTAGTCTGCACAGGTGACAGTGTGGACTACAGAGACTAACAGATTCTGGGACAGGCCAAAGCAACACAGCTTCTGGGACAGGCCCAGTTTCAGGCCTTCATCTTCTGCCAGGAGGCAGGTCTGAATGCCAGATATCTGTGCACCTTCCCTGTAAGAGGAGAGCTTGCCTTCAGAGAGTGCTCTGACCACTGAAACTCAGAGGAGAGAGCTAGTCTCCTAGGTCTGCTGATAGAGGCTAACAGAATCATGAGAGGAACAAGCTCTAACCAGAGACAACTAAAACAAATAACTGCAGAGATTACCAGTTGGCAAAAGGCAATTGCAAGAATCTTATTAACAGAAACCAAGATCAGTCACCATTATCAGAACAAAGCACTCCCACATCGCCCAGTCCTGGGCACCCCAACACACCCAAAAAGCTAGACCCGGATTTAAAAGCATATCTCATGATGATGGTAGAGGACATCAAGAAGGACTTTAATAACTCACTTAAAGAAATACAGGAGAACACTGCTAAAGAGTTACAAGTCCTTAAAGAAAAACAGGAAAACACATCCAAAGAGGTGATGGAAATGAAAAAAACCATATTAGACCTAAAGAGGAAAGTAGACACAATAAAGAAACAATCAAAACAATCATCTATCTATTATAGAGTAAAAATTTAGATTTGTGATTCATGTAGGATTTATATAACATTACTTTTACAATAAATAATAAAATAATTAAAGCTTTCTTTATTAATCACAAGTTGCAATCTGTCAGTAAAAAGAAAATGTCTGAAAAAAATAACATGGCTTTCTTATACTTTCTTAATCTATAAAATGTTCCTTACTTATGAATGTAGGTGGCTTTTTGGAAAAGAATTATTTTCTCCTTCACTGTGACATGTTAATTGCTTTTCATGTAAAGATATTTGAGAACATGCTTTTAAAGAATTATCACTCATTAAAAGTAAAATTGAATGTAATCACATATTAATGTTTAGTAATTGAGAGAAATTGCTGGGATATATAACCAGTGGAAGAGGAAGTAAATTTCTTTGAAGCTTGCCATACTACATTTACTTATTCTGTGTGTGTGTGTGTGTGTGTGTGTGTGTGTGTGTATCTTTCTCTCTGTCTCTGTGTGTATCTGCTTATGTGTTTGTATGATTATTTTCCCTGTTGTTTTTTGTTTGTGTGTTTGTTTGTTTTATTTTGTTTTGGTTTTGGTTTAATTTTGTTGTATGCTTTTTGTGGTTTTTTTTTTTTGTGTTGTTTTGTTTATTTTGCTTTCACTCTGTCCTCAAAGTATTCTAGTAAAATCTTGTAGGTCACAGGAAGTGTTGGCCTTACAGATTCAAGCTTTATTATGTCAGAAAATAGTCCTCTGAGTGATAAATTACCAACTTTATACCCTCACTTCAATTTCTCCTTAATTGACAAGTATGGTCTTTACAATGTCCATGTAAGATATTTTTGGAAATTTCCTGAAGGAAACCATAAAACAACAGAAAATAACTGAAATACATGATATCCATATGAGTTTTACATAATTGTAGCTCCTAAAATTTGAAATGCACGAAATATTCCCATTCATGATGGTGATGAATGTGATTTTGATATTGACTCCTGATAAGTTCCACTGCATGATTTGTGTTGGGTACTTTATTGAAAACACGTTTGCAATATTGAACTTAATGCAAATAATCAGACATCAAGCCATTAATGATTTTCAGTAATATTTGGATTTGCTGAAATTCCTAAGTGACAATTGTGAAAACTTTGTGTTTACAACCTTGAATTGATCTCAAATTTCAATTTCAGTCACTATAGAATAGTGATTAATACAACTTTTCTGCACCTGACATCATTTAAGTCACACATCTTTGAGGTAAGATAAAGGGGGAAACATTTTCAAATACTATTGCATTTTCTTAATATTTTCATGTAAGGATTTTATATTGCTGAGATGGAAAACAAGGATCTTTATCATTTGGTCTAATTTCAAGTCACTTTCACAAAAACCAACTTACCTGTTTCATATACATGTTCAGTAGTTTTAGTAGGAATTCCAAGTTCTTGAGTCAGCTTCACATATTCTTCCCACATTTCTTTAGTGATATTTGTTTGTTACTGAATTTCATGGAAGAAAAGTCCGAAGAGGCAGCCACTAAAATCACACAAATTAGTCTTAGTTCTTCAATTATTTACATCAATTTATAATTTTCTGCTACTTTGCCCCACTCTACCTACCAGAAAGGTGATTCCAATAAGGGAAATATTCTGAAGTCAGCTCAGACATTCTTACAAGAGATAAGATAATAAGTCCCTCTTCCATCATATCTAAGACACTAATTGAAAATCAGGAATTTTAAGATTAGCATTGAATTATTATTAAAATTATTACCCTGCACAATTCAACTTAAATTTCACACAATCATGATTAAAATTGAAACATGTTAATAAACACATTACTGCACTAGTATATAATTAAAAACACATTACTGCACAAGTGTGTAATGAAATTAAACACCTTGGACATAGTTACAGTGCAATTAAAGAAAGAAAAATTGTTTTCTCCCATATAAGATTTATTATTATGCTATTAAAAGTGATGAATTCATGAAATTCTTCGGCAAATGGATGGAACTATAAAATATCATTCTGAGTGTGGTAACACAGTCACAAAGGAATACACATGGTATGCACTCACTTATAAGTGGATATTAGTCCCAAAGCTCCAAATAACCAATATACAATTCACAAACCACATGAAGCTCAAGAAGAGAGACAAAGTGTTGTTCCTGTGATATGATATGGAGTCTTGCCAGCGAGGACACACACACAGGACACACACGGATTCTTCTGCAGCATAGCTTTAATGCATCTCGAGAGAAAGATCATCAGCTTCTGGGGGAGGGGGGAGGCCTAGAACACAGGAAACTCAGTCCTTTTAAAACCCACAAGAGTGGTTGGAGACGTGACTCACCCTGACTGGCTGCTCACTATCAGCCCAGATGACGCGCCACGGGACAGGCAGGGCACAAGGAATGGAGAAATACCCCAGCACATATGCAGACTAATTGTTTATCAGTTAGAACACCAGGACATGATTGCAAGGGCGGCTCCTTACATCTCCCCCTCTCCTTTTATTTAAAAGACAACAGGCCACCCAGTACTGAGAGTGGAGATAGAGGTCAAATCCCCAGTGTGCAAAATTAGGGGCATTACACAAAACCTTCTTCCAGGTTCATCACCCGGAGGGGTCTTGGTCGCTCCCGTGTCGTTTTTCCTGGGGTAAGGACACTTGGACACTCAACCTTCATACGAGATGACATGTCTCCCTAGAATAGTCTCATTTTATGCCGCAGAGACTTTCTACTGCAGTGCTTAGCCATGCAACTCTCTGGGCTGCTGAAGCACACTCACTCTATCCCTTGCAATGAGACTAGCCTCGTGGGGTGCAAGAGCTGAATGGCCAGAGACCTATTGTTTAAGTGTAGATAACCATATATCAGGGGAGGCACCGTGTTCTAATGCTGCAAGTGCTTGGGCTATCACCATCTTGTCCCTTTTTGTTTGGGCTTTAAGTTTACAGACCAGACAGAGCAAAAGCAATGCTCCACTGCATAGGATCACGGCAAACATGCCTACCCCCACCCACTCCTTAAAGTAGGAAAATGCAGAGGAAATCCAGGTGGAGAAGCCCTTCGTCAGCGAAGGGTCAATACGCTTAGAATTCACTTGTAGAATAGCAACTCTCAACTCTTGAAGCGTTTGCTCAAATTCCATGGTCCAATTCTGTAACATATAATGAGACAAAGTTTTTGACAAATTTGCTGCTCTTGTAGAATTTTCAAACTGAACAGAAGTAACACAAATACCAGGCATCTTGTATTCACAGCCCAATTGAGCCAACTGCCAAAGAATATCCACTTGTTCTTGGACTAGTTTGATGCGTTGATTTATCAACATCAACCCTCCTTGTATCTGTGAGTTGGCTGTGAGTGGCCTGTTTATCTAAGGCCGTTGTGACTGTCATAGAAAGCTTGTTAATAGTTTGTATTGTTTGAACAGTAGTAGATGGAGCGAGTGCCGAGGCCGTGATAGAGGCTGCAACTGCTGCTGTGGCCACCAATCCAACTATAATAGCTGAAATACCAAAATATCTTTTCCCTCGAAACAAAGTCAAGCTATTAGGGGCATCTACAGGAACAGGAACAAATCTAGGCATGCGGGTAACCAAAGCAAAAGGATATTTCTTAGCATGCCAGCATAAGGCATAAAAACATTTTTTATTTTTTTTGTGAGCAATCTATCTCTATCTGATTCTGATTTAGGCTTTTGTTACTTACCACCCACAAAAACGGGGGCCATACACATACCAGGGTGGCGGTAAAATTTACCTTTTCTGTTTTTTATATCTAACCTTGGAGGTGGTCCATTTAAAAGAATTTGGACTCTTCTTATCAGACCGACCGGTCATCAAGGTACTTTTCTAATCAAAGGTCAATTCTCTTTTCTCACTAGAACCTCCTCCAATCATTGCCATGGGGGCGAGATCAGTTCCATTAACCCCACAAAGCAACCATTGATCAAAAGGATTACTATTAGTTTGGAGGGGGTCCATAGTACTAAAATCATATCCAGCAAAATTATCATTATACTCTCTACTAATATATGGGGAAAAGGAAAAATATTTCTCCACTGCCCAAGTATATTTTTTAGCTTGGAAACCTGTCCAAGGTAACATTACATCTTCCATGGACCCTTCCTTGCAAAAGGGTGCCATTCTAGGTTGAAGGAGGCTTATTTCCAGATCTTCCACCTTTTCGGCTGGGCACCATCCTCTTATAACTATGGTATCAGCCTTTATATCAGTAGTTACGCCCCAAGAGCTCTTTCTTAACCAGGCTGCTGATTGATAATGCAAGGATATACATTGGCTCTTATCTTGTAACGAGGAAATTAACATAAAGCACAGGCTTCCCTGTAGGAAGAAGGTTCTATTTTCTAGTAAAGCCTGAATCTGTTAATCTAAGGGTAAATAAGCAAGTCCCAGTTCTTTATCTGTAGTGAAAAAGCGTGGAAATATTTGTGCATTATGCATAACTGGCATAGGAAGAGGGAAAGTTGACATAATTCCCCATCTTAACTCTCCAGATATACTAGGAACCAGAATGTCCAGCATGAGGAGTATGATCCATCGATGTCTTGGGATCTTGTTCTTGTCCAAGAGCTGGATCCTTCGAGTGAGGCACACTGGAATCCAAAATGGATTATCTTCCTCCTGTGGAAAAACATATATAGCTCCCCTGGATCTTATTAAAATAGGATCCGGGCCATATCATTTATTATCAAGGACATTCTTCCACTTGACCATTTCATTGAGTGATTGAGGCCATTGTCTGTGCCTTTCAGCTGGTGATCTCCCAGCATTATCCAATTTTAAGAAATTAAAAGTAAATATTATAAGGGATAGAGTCATCTTTGGCGTCATAGCCTTTATCCCCCCTTTTTGTTTAATTAAATAGGACTTGAGAGTGCGATGGGCATGTTCTACAATGCCTTGTCCTTGAAGATTATAAGGAAGGCCAGTCAGATGAGTTACATTCATCTGATGGCAAAACTGTCATGAATGTTTTTGACTAACAAGAACAGAACATTTGTTTCTAGGGTGGCTATTCAGTACAGTCATATATACTATTTAGATTTACAAAATAAACAGCTAGGACTTATCTGTTTAGGCTTTCTTGTCAGTGGCTAACTTCAGCTTAGGAATTTTTTCTTTGAATAGGAGCCAGATGATGATGCATGTGCTCTAATATATTGAATATAAAAAGGGTGTTCACGCATCAAAATGCAATCTTGTATTTTCATCAAAATTTTAGATACTGAACTGTTAGTCAGTTTTAATATAACATGAACAGTGACTAATTACACTTTCAATTGTTTCTCTTGAAGAGAGATTGTAACTAGAATGCTTGAAAAGTCATTATAGTCACTTGTGTAAAATGTATTTATTTGTTAATCAGAAATTAGATAAAGTCTTTAAGTTGTCTCTGTAAATAACTAACTTTTAAAACCCAAATAAATATAAGGATCCTGAGTTTGTATCTTTTCAGGAGCTATCTGTAATCTTTATTAGTTAAAGTTTTATGTAAACCTCTATAACACAAAAGCAAATCCTGGGGGTCTTTTCCAGGCAACTTAGGACAATTTCTTAACTGCCCAAAAACAATTTTCTTAAAGAAACAGTATTTTTTTCTTATAAGTTGCATAAGCAGTTGCAAGCTCTGAGATATAATATTAACTAGTAATATACAACTTAAAGTTTGATTGTTCAACATTTTTAAACACCATCTTCAGCACACAATTTAATTATCTGTGCTGAAACAGGATAAGCATGTGATTTAATTTACATATACTTTTCTCCCATAGAAGGGTTGTTTTTAAATACAGTAAATGGGATGTAAGCATGCATGAAGATACAAAAGCATGCATAAGCAATTTTTAACTTATCTTAGGATGAGTATCAATTTTATTTAAAATGATGGTATGTAATAGGTCAAATATCAATATTCTGTAATAACCAATTGCTGTTTGGAACAAGGAATTCTTAATTCTTAATTAGCACCACAGCAGACTTATAATAGGATGTTAAAACTTTGAGGTGAAGAAGGATGATTTTACATTAATGTTTATTTTTGCCAAAAAAATAGCTGTGGACACATTTAATAAAAATAACTAGAATATGTAACTAATATTTGAATACCACCAATTACAATCGATACCAATAGATTACAGAAGTTTCTTCTACTTTCTGTTAAAGCCTTTTCGGTTCTCACCAGTTAATAGGAAACTCACTTGATAGCACCTTAACAAAGGCTTAGGTTCTCCTGTGGCAAGTTTAAGGTGAGGTCTTAGCCAATTAACATATCCTGTAAGCTTTTGGAAATAAAATTTTGAAGTAAATTTGTACCAATTTTTCAGTATGACTGAAACCCTAATTATTAAAAAAGATATTGCCTCTGAATCTTATGAAGCAACAACTATTCCCCAGAACTTTAAACTTCCTTTAGAGACATTAGCTAATAAAATACTTTTCACTTAGGAAACAATATATACTGAAAGATTTAAACCTTTTGCTTCTTGTATTGAAGCTGATAATAAAAATTTTTTACATATTGTTAAGCTATGTTAGCCATATCTAGGGGCAAAAACCTTTAATGGTCACCAGTTCACTAGAAGTAAACTCTTTACAAATGGAAAAAATTAAACTTTTAAATCTATAATAATTTTATATGAAGTAGGCACATTATTTTGAAATGCCTTTATAGGTGTTATAGTCTTATTGACCTTTTATAAAATTTTGAATTCAAATTTTATTTAGAACAACATCTGGCTAGGTCTGTAATAAGGCTCTAAGAAGTGCCACACAAGCCGAGCTGAAGCTGCTCCCCTCTGAGCTCAGCCTCAACCCAAATGCAATCTGAACACTCTGCCAGAGTCTTGGCTCAAAGATTATCTCTTTGTTGAAGTATCCTTAAAGACCTGTTTTCTTGTGTTTGTTCATGTTGTTTAGAAAGACTCCAACCTTGAGTTCCAAATTTTAAGCTAACTTTCTGTTATAAGCAAAAGGCTGCCTGCCCCTTTAAGAGCTCCATTTGCAAGGCGTTTTTAGCTGTACTTGGCTCCCAGCCACAGTGCAGCTAACTTATCAGCAAATGCTGTGTAATTTTGAAACTGTTTTTTAAACAAGTTTTAACCATTTATATTTTTCAACATGAAACACGGAACAATAATCATTTAAACAACACAACAAAAACAAACATGAATTGACAGACAAATGGACAATTTGTTTTGATGCATCAAAAACAGACAATAGACAGACAGGGAATAGAACTTGGTGTCTCAAAGGGACACAGATATTTTAACCAGAGCTAACAAAATTTTCATAGGAGTCAGAGAGAAAGTGGGACGTCTCCCGTTTTTCTTCTGTTCCAAGGAGAGCTCTGAAATAGCTTATTTTCATTTTTTCTGTTTTTCTTTTTCTTTTTCTTTTTCTTTCTTTCTTTTTTTTTTTTTTTAAAGATCCCAAACAGGGGACAACTGCTTTTCTAAAACTCATCCTCTCTCTCTCATGTTCAGACTCTAACTTCCTTATCTCCTTTGTCTGGGAATACTACCAGTGAATGGAGAAGAGGTACAGTGACCCTGAGAGTTATCTCCAAGCCTTTAATGAAAGCTGTCTCTTTAGTCAAAGTCTTTGAGAGGAGGGTAAATTAACTTAATTTTATATTATCCTTTGTATCTTTATAATTTATATTATCTTTTGTATCTTTATATTTTATATTATCTTTTGTTTTTTTTTTTTTTTTTGTTGTTGTTGTTGTTGTTGTTGTTGTTTTTTTCTGTTTTTTCCTTTTCTAAACTCTCCCCTTTTCTAACTTTCCGGCTTTCCGGGGAGGTCCTTTTTCCCTCAGACATGTCTTTTTTTTTTTTTTTTTTTTTTTTTATGAGCTCCTTATCTCTCACACCGTTCAGGTTCTGGCATGCTGTCTTGAACATCTTCTAACGTTTCTTGTCCCTCAACCACTGCAGGTTTGCAGGTCTCATCTTCCAAGCAATTCTTTATTAATTTCCAAATTGCCTTAGTGCCTAGTTGTAAGTCTCCTTCCTCAAATTTTCTATCTAGGTCTCTTCCTAACTTGTTCCATGAGGGAACCTGAGCAAGCATACCATGGAGCAACATGGTCAATCTCTTTGACAACATTTTGTAGAGTGTGTGTGGCTTTCTTGAGGTCTCTCTGCTTAAGGATAATTTGCAGTGCATTTACAATTGACTGTGAGGACACCATTGAGCCTGCGGTTTATCTACATCTGACTTAAGGCACACTGAAGCAGAAGTGAAAGTAACTGTCGGGCTCTGCTTCAAAAGCAAAAGTCCGTCCCTGAAGCAAAAGTCTGTTTTCAAATCAGAAACCTGCTCCCAAAACAGAAGCCTGCTCCTGGAGCAGAAGCGAAAGTAAGCTGCCACGCTCTGCTCTCTTATCTATGAGAGACTGAATGAGCTTGTTAGTGCTACCGTTTATTTACGTAGGACTGACCACACCTCAAGGTCACACTAATCACGATAAACACAATAAAATACCAGGAGAAAGAAAACAAACACCAGGTTTACAAAAACCAAAGCTTCTACCAACCCGTCCTACAGTGCTTCTAGATTGAGACCAAAGTTAAAGGGAACAACAGGCTCACAGTTAAGCATGTCTCTCTGAACTTACGATGTCCACTGCAGTTCTGGACCCGCCCCGTTTCCAGGGGGCCTCCCCAATGCCAGCGATGTTGTAGAATTCCCGGGATCTTCGGCACCAGATGTTCCTGTGATATGATATGAGGCTTGCCAGCGAGGACACACACACAGGACATACACGGATTCTTCTGCAGCATAGCTTTAATGCATCTTGAGAGAAAGATCATCAGCTTCTGGGGGGGAGGCCTAGAACACAGGAAACTCAGTCCTTTTAAAACCCACAAGAGTGGTTGGAGACGTGACTCACCCTGACTGGCTGCTCACTATCAGCCCAGATGACTCGTCACAGGACAGGCAGGGCACAAGGAATGGAGAAATACCCCAGCACATATGCAGACTAATTGTTTATCAGTTAGAACACCGGATATGATTGCAAGGGCGGCTCCTTACAAAGTGTGGGTGCTTTGGTACTTCTTAGCAGAGCAAAACACTCACAGAAGCAAATATGGAGATAAAATGTGGAGCAGAGACTGAAGGAAAGGCCATCTAGTGACTGTCCCACCTGAGGATTCATCCCATATACAGTTTCCAAATCCAGACACTATTGTGGATGTCAAGAAGTGCTTGCAAAAAGGAGACTGATGTGACTGTCTTCTCAGAGGCCCTACCAGAGTCCTACAAATACAGAGACAGATGCTCTGGATAAAATTAAATTTTTGCAAAATGATAAAATACATAAGGCAATATCTAGGTCCCAGGGATGGAATCAGTCCCATTGGTTTTCAGACATTCTACTGTGAAGAAATACACTGTAAAATGCAGCATGATACAGCATTTATTCACTAGAGACAAAGACACTCTTAATATTGATCATTTGCATTACAGAATATGTAAAGAAATTCAGTCAGTCCTGAACCAGTGACACTCAACTATCAATCAGCCCAAACCGTGTGTAGCTGGATTTTTCCATTTATCCTAAACAATACATATTAAACAATAAACACTCCTTATTTTACACTTATCATCATATATCTATTTGTCCCTCAACATATCTGTCAGAAAATGAGACATATTCATGGCCCTGACCCTGTATTATGTGATGCTAATCTTTGGTAAATATCTTCATTAATAATCATTTCAGTTCTGACATCCTGCTGGAGTTGGGCTCTATAAGTTCCCTCTCCCTATGATCCATTATTTCATCTAAGATCCCTTCCTTTGAGTCCTGAGGGTCTCTCACCTCCTAGGTCTCTGGTGCATTCTGGAGGTTACCCCCGACCTCCTATTTCCTGAAATTGGCTATTATCATTCTTTCTGCTGGCCCTCAGGGCTGCAGTCCTTTTCCCTCACTCAATACAAGATCAAGTTCCCCTCTCCCCTCCCACTCCACTCCCCTGTCCACTGTATCTCCCAGGTCCCTCCTTACCTCCCCACTTGTGATGTCTTTCTTCTCTCTCTCAAGTGGGAATGAGGCATCCTCACTAGGACACTTAAGCTTATTGTCCTTTTTAAGTTCTGTGGACTGTTTCGACTGTTTCTTGGGTATTTTGTTCTTTTTTTTCTTTTTTTTTCCTTTTTTTTTTTTTTTTTTTTTTGCTAATATCTACTTATTAGGCAGTACACACCATGCATGTCCGTTTTGGTCTGAGTTACCTCAATAAGAATGATATTTTCTAGTTCCATCCTCTGACCCAGAAATATTCCTGTCTGAAAGAATTACAGGGATGGGAATGGAGTGGAACCCGAAGAAAAGAAGGTCCAGTGATATCCCGAGCTTTTGTCCCTGCCAGCAAGAACACACTCAGGACAACAGGAATCTTCTGTGGCAAAGCTTTTATTGCTTACTTATCAGGAGCGAAGACCCAGTACCGGGAAAATGGAGTTGCTTATATAGCCCGCAGCGTGACGTTTCAGCACCTGACGTGGTGTGACAGCTCCTGATTCGTTGCTCGCCCATCACCCCATTACTACACTTCGAGATGGGCAGTGACTAGGCGTAAGTTCACTCTTGCACTTGTGCATAAAACTTGTTTACTAGTTAGGCTCAGTGGAAGCCAGCACCATCTTATAATGGTGATTGCTCATGGCACGCTCGCGATTGCTCGTGACACGGCTCTCCACATAGTGGGAATGAGGCATGCTCCCTAGGACACTTAAGCTTATTGTCCTTTTTAAGTTCTGTGGACTGTTCCTTGGGTGTTTTGTACCCTTGTTTTGGCTAATATCCACTTATTAGGGGGTACACACTATGCGTGTCATTTTGGGTCTGAGTTACCTTAATCAGAATGATATTTTCTAATTACATCCTCTTTCCCAGAAATGTCCCTGTCTGAAAGAATTACAGGGATGGAAATGGAGTGGAACCTTAAGAAAAGAAGGTCCAGTGACAGTCTCAACGTGGGCTCCACCTTAAGGGGACACTATTACTGAGGTTATGGAGCACTCACAAAAAAAGGACCTAGCATGACCACACTCTGGAAGAACCGACAAGCTGAAAGAGTCAGATGCAGATATTTATACCCAACCAATGGACAGAGCAGCTGACCACTGTTGTTGAATTAGTGAAAGTTGAAAGAAGCTGTGAAGGGCCATCCATTAAGAAGATCAGAAGACTCAATTAATCTGAACCCCTGAGATCTTTCAAACACTGGATCACCAAACAGGCAGCATACACTAGCTGATATAAGGCCCCCAACACATATAAATCAGAGGACTGGAGTATCTGTATTCATTCAGAGATGATGCCCCTAACCCTCAAAGGATGAAAGGCAAATTATAGGCCAGGTGGGGTGGAACAGGGTGACATCCACATGGAGACCTGGGGGCCAGGGGGAGGAGGTATAGGATGTGGAAAAGTTGGAGGTTAGGTGGAAGGGGAGAATAAAATATGGAGTGTAAAAAATTTAAAAAAAAATAATCATTTCAGTCTATGATTCCTGTCAAGAATGGGACAACATCCTGTATGAATCAAGACTTGTGAATGGGAATGGGGCTCGACACTTAATTGCCAGGATTTCTCAAGTTACTAAAGCAAAGCAAATGACCTCATCGATGCAGTGCTAACTATCCAGTTTTCTGGATGGATTTCAAAAGAAGAAGCATTCATATTCCTCACAGTGAGGTTATAAACATTGTTTTTGTCATATTTAACATCAGATTTTCCTTTACTCATATTCACATTTACTAATATTTTACTTTTAGCTAACATAGTTTTCATTACCTAATGCATTTTTATTGTGGTAGTATTTTTAGGATTTTATTATAAAGAAAAACTCAAGATATGAAAACTCCGGTTTAATATATTTCAAATGAGGTCATGATCCAAATCATCTTCTAGTTTTCTGAAAAGTATTGTAATGCCTTGATTTCCATGTCAACAAATTGTTTCTTCTACCAAATAACTTTTCTTACCTGACATAGAAGGTAATGCTCAACGAATCTGTATTGGTTAAAATATTTAACCTCACACATTACCATCCTCTCTTGACTATTTTCTACTGTTGTTCTCACAGATTTGCCTGCTAGGTAGATGGTATAAAATTTCCGTGAAAACTAGAAGTTAATATGAATTCAAATCATGAGTCAGAGCTTATGAGTTTGAGTTCCCATACTCACATGTTGGTGCATAATCTCCTGTAACTTCATTTCTGATGAATATTTTATGGCTTAGTAGGTACTACACATACACATGCACAATGATCCATGAAGACCAAACACCCAGACCTACAAAGTGTTAAAATTAAATGAGTGAAAATATATGAAAAAAATCAATGATTAGAAAAGTATGTATTAGGTATTTAAGTAAAGAAATAGAAAGTAATTAATATTTTAGAGAAAAAAGATTACATATAATTTGCTGACAGCATTATTGTTTACTTCTGTATATCTTATTATTGGTTAACATCTTATTTAAATATATATATAAATATATATATAAAAATATATATATATATATAATTATTATAATAGTTTTATATCATTCAAAATATGATTAAGAAAAAGGTGCAAAATATAGAGTGTTCATTCCTGTTTGGAAGCTGCATCAATATAAAAAGAAATAATAAAAACATGTAAAAAAATCTGTATACTAAATGCATTCAAAGCAAATAAAAAAGAAGCAATCATAGGTTGACAAGGTATTAGAACCAATTTTCCTTTTAGAAATCACTCATATAAGAAATGGAAAGAGTCACAATTGTACACGTTGTATGGCTTTGTCTCTGATTTCTACAATTTTGCTGCAACATTCCTTTCAAAACCTGTAGTCACAAACACACAGCTACACAGACAAACACACCCACACAAACATGCAAAATCAAACTTCAAAAAAAAATAGACCTTGTTTTTCAGGTATTACTGATTATAATTAATATCAATATATTCTCTCATATTGACTATAGTACAATGACTCTAAAAGAGAGAAATCTATTCCTCTAGTATACAATATTCAATGTGTTTGTCCTGTAGATACCATATTGATTTTAACTTTCTATTATACTGATTAAGAGTCATCCCTGAATTTGTGTGGAATGGTGAAACAGTTAATGCAAATGTGTATTGAATTTTAACTAAGAAAATAAAGTTAACTATGCAAAAGCTAAAAAATGGCAATAATGAGAGGTTCATTTTCATACCCTTCATGTAGTTAAAATAAAATTGGGCAATATAAGAAACTGAAATGAGAAAATTATAACCTTACACTAAAATACATATTTTTTCTCACATGGGACATATTACAAGTATAAAAACCAAAAAGGAGCCAATAGAGTCATTGAATCACACTGATTGTTATGTAAAACCATGATGAATTCATTACAGCCGCATTTCTTCCTGCATAACTCCCTGAGAATCCATCCTTACACCAGTAAGTGTTTCTCAGTAGCAGAAACCAAACAGACTAGAGTAAGTAGAACTTTCATCTTCCAGAATCTTCTCCTTTTTTTTGAAACAGAAGAGTAGAATTGTTCAGCTGCTGGTGAAATGATGAAATGAAGAGGCTCACAAAGCATCTCAGTTTGCATAATTTACAATGAAACTGTTAATTCACTTAAAAAAAACAAATTCATAACAGTATGGCAGACTTGGTGGCAGTATTTGTAAATGTCTGCCATTGTTTTATTTTAACCCATGGGATTAGACTACATTTGAGTATAATTAAAAATATTCCTGGATTGTTGACATTCATGAACAAGATCAAGAAGATCAAGCTTACTTATTGACATAGTGCATGCAAAAGAGCATAGACGTCATGAAAATGGTTGAGAATATTAATGTGGACTGGTATTATTTTTCAGGTTCACATATGACCAAGATGTAAGTGCTATCGATCATTCTCAGCTTTCTATGTAAAATCTATACATGGATCACATTAAGATATCCCAAGTCAGACAAAGTAATTTCTTACTTCTCCAATGTATAAACTATGTATCTATAGCACAGCTTCAAGTTAAAATAAGTCCCAAGTTTATATTCATTTAACTCTGAGCACTAAAACACTCAGATATGGAGATAATTTATTTAATTCTTGAGAAATCATAAATTCTACAATTTGAATATAAGTGATCCTCAGATCCATGAATTCTACTTTCTAAACTTCCATGTGTACAATCTCATTTTGTTATTTTGTTCCAGTAAACTTACAATCACCAACTTTGAGAGCCATACCAGTCTCCATTCTCTCTCTCTCTCTCTCTCTCTCTCTCTCTCTCTCTCTCTCTCTCTCTCTCTCTCTCTCTCTCTGACTTTTCCCCTCTCTCTCCCTCTCTATGAGACAAAATATAGCACTCACCTACTGTCCAAGATCCATGTCCCTGTTGTCATGCTTGTTGCCATGATTATAACGGACTAAACCTCAGAAACTGTAAGCAAAACATAATTATACACTTTCTCTTATGATAACTGCCTTGCATTTAGTGTCTCTTCACAACAATACAACATGACTAAGAAATCAAGTGAACATCAACAGATAATTAAATTGAGAAATTTGGAAATGTGTTGGTTATGATGTATTTTTTAACCGGGGAGGGGGTAATATGCATTTTTAAAAAATGTTTATAAAGTTATATAGTTGTATCCCGGTCACAGCTACCCTTCACATTCTCCTTCAGATTCCAAAAATTCCCTCATAAATATTGTGTATCTTCCTCTCAACATAATTGAAATGAGAATTTTGAAGTTAATCTGATTTAAAACACACAGAAATATTATAAGAATGTGCTTTCAGTTAATGCCACGTGTAGGCTGCTTCAGATTTTCCACAACAACTGACTACCATTTCCCTTATAATCTAGCAAGGTCCTGATTTTGCCAACTGCAGATAGTTTCTGCAGTTGTGTGACAAATGGAACTCAGGGACCTTCTCGGTTGGTATATAATTTCTAAGTATTGGAGGTGAGGTTAGGTATTTGTATTTTTTTCTTTTTTTTCTTTTTTTTTTTTTTTTTTTTTTTTTGGTCCTGTGGTCTTGGTCATTCAGTGGAATTGGTTGTGGTTGGTTAATTATATTATTCAAAGATAAAATAAGAGAAAAGAAAATTAGATAGAGATTGAGAGCTCCTCTCTCTCTCTCTCTCTCTCTCTCTCTCTCTCTCTCTCTCTCTCTCTAATATGTTTTCTTTCAATAAAGGAAAATCTGAGGGAGTTACCATCCCTCACCTCAAAATATACTACAGAACAAAAATGATGAAGGCCACATGGCTTTGGTGCAGAGACAGCCAGGTTAACCAATGGGATAGAATTGAAGACCAAGAGACAAAACAGCACACCTATGGACACTTCTTCTTTGACAAAGAGCAAAAATGACACAGTGGAAAAAAGAAAGCATCTTCAACAAACGGTGCTGGTCTAGCTTGTGGTCTGCATGTAGTAAAATGCAAATGGATCCATATTTATCACCTTACACAAAGCTGAAGTCAAAGTGGATTAAGGACCTCCACATAAATCCAGATATACTGAATCTAATAGAAGAGAAAGTTGGAAAGAACCTTGAACACATTGGCACAGGGGAAATTTGAACAGAGAACACCAATGGCTCAGCCTCTAAGATCAACAATTGAGAAATTGGACCAATTGAAACTGAAAGGGCACACTTAAAACAACAACAAAAACAAAACAAAACAAAACAAAAAACACTGTCAATAGGAAGAATTGGCAACCTACAGACTGGGAAAAGGAATTTACTAACACTACATCCCATAGAGGGCTAATAACCAAAATATATGAAGAGCTCAAGAAGTTAGACTCTAAAACACCAAATAACCATATTAAAAATGGGGTGCAGAGCAAAATGAAGAATTCTCAACAGAGGAATCTCAAATGGCCCAGAAGAATGTACCAAAATGTTCAAATTCTTAGTCATGGGGGAAATCCTCAGAAAATTTGAAAAATTCCTACATGAAACCCAACTATGTGCTTTCTGGACATATAACCAAAAAGTATACAACCATACCACAACAATATATTCTCGTTTATGTTCATAGTACATTTATTTTTGGTAGCCAGTAGCTGGAAGCAATCCAGATGTCCCTCAACCAAAGAATGGATACAGAAAATGTATCTCGTTTACACAATGGAATAGTATTCAGATATTATACACAAGAACATCATGAATTCTGAAACAAAATGAATGGAATGGAACTACAAAATATTATTATGAGCAAGGTAACCCAGACACAAAAGTACATGCATGGTATATATTAACTGATTAGTGTATATTAGCCAAAAGCATACAAAATATCCATGATACAATTCACAGAGTGTATAAAACTTAGCAAGAAGGAAGGCCCAAGCTGTGGGGCAATGGGCTATGCACAGACAGCCTAGTTTCCAGTTGAGTTGAGGTCTTGAACCCCAGTGAAACCCAGTGATGGCAATTTCCAATTACATGAGATGGAAGGTGTTCACTCATGTCTACTGGACCCCTGGCTCCTGTCGAAGTTACTGCCCCCACAGTCCCCACAAGAGAGGCATGTGGCTTTCAGTCATGTTGACAATGTCCCAAGCTGGTGGGCTTCAGGCTAGAGTCCTCCACAGTTACCTAGCAACAGCATGATAACAAACCCACTATAAGAGGGACTGTCTGGCCCTTCATCACTCTCTAAGCCCTCACTCTCTTAAGCTTTTACTTTCCTTACTCTCTCTCTAAGCTTTTACCCCTCTCTCTCTAAGCCTTCACCTTTCTTACTCTCTAACTCTCTTTCTCTCTTTTCCTTCCCCCTTCTCTCCTCTTGGCCATGGTCTCTCTCTCTCTCTCTCTCTCTCTCTCTCTCTCTCTCTCTCTCTCTCTCTCTCTCTCTCTCTCTCTTCTCTCTCTTTCATTTTATCTTCTCTAATTCCCACTGCATTTCTACAATAAAACGCTAAACCGTAGACTGTCTCTGTTCATCAAGGCCCAGTGTGCTTGGAAGATGGTATAGGCTTTCTTGTAAAGAACCACTTCTAACCTCCAAAGGAAGGCCACACTCACCTACATGGGAATCTCTCTTCCTCTGCCCTCTTCTCCTATCTCTGGGACAGAGAGTGTAACCCTGCGTAGCTATTCTGCTCTCAGCTCCTCTGCCATATTCAGCATGGGATGCCAGAGACTGATAACCTAGTACCTGGGGCTGCCTGCTGTCCATCCCCTGCCATGTGGGGTCAGTGGCTTCACACAGCCATATGCCCACCCAGGGCTTTGTCCAAATTGTCCAGCAGTCCTCCCACATCTACCTCCCCAGAACATAGGAACTCTGATGGGACACCGGTGTTCTCTCCCTTCCCCCTCTTCCCACACACCCACAGCACCACATCAAGTTTGGATACTTCAGTGCCACTTAAAAGGGGAAGAAAATAATCATGGTAGGCAGAGGTATGGAGGGACTTGCGTTGTGAAGACTATGAGGAGGAGAATATGGTGACAGAATCACTTATGGAAGTCAGGAGAGAATCCCAGTGGGCCAGGTGGTTGAATAAAAATGTGAAGGTGCTCTGGAATGGGGATAATAGGAACCTCTAGATAGTTCCAGACACCTGAGATATAAGAAGCTCCCAGGACTAAATGAGGATGACCTTATCAGATATGCACAATAGTAGAGAAATGGATGGAGGGTCTGAGGAGGGGGTAACTGGAAGGAAGAGGGATATCATTTGCGATGTAAAAAATGGAATGATTAATATTAATAAAAGAACAAAAGAAATTTAAGGTTGTTGTGTCTGAATTGTAGTATACTTATAAGAATTGAAGATTGTTTTATTAAACTTATTGTATACTAAAAAAAAATTTAAGGTTGTTTTGTTTGATCATATTGTTCCTAGGCTGTACATTTAACATATGATACAAAGTTCTAATTTTAGATTCTTATAATTATTTTTACTATATGTTAATTGTTAATGTTAGGGAAAATGAGAATTTTTAAACAAAACAGGGAATATGAAAGGGCAATTTCTGGA
The DNA here is from genome assembly GCA_921997135.2 of Mus spretus. Lineage (NCBI taxonomy): Eukaryota > Metazoa > Chordata > Mammalia > Rodentia > Muridae > Mus > Mus spretus. The sequence goes on along the minus strand of OW971683.1, from coordinate 57,630,406 downwards.
TATGTCAGGTGATGCCCACTCAGGTCTTGTTTTGCCAACAGACTCACGTGAGTTTTCCTAAGATAAGACATATAGTGTTTGAAAAGAATATAAATAGGTCTCAATACACAATGATTATGAGGTAGCATAGCTAGCTTTGCAATGATTCATTGTTCTTGGACTTCAATTTTCACTCATCTTCTCTTCATTGAGAGAGGCATGGGATGACTTCTTTTTTTCTTTTCTTTCTTTTTTTGTTTCTTTTTTATTGGATATTTTCTTTATTTACATTTCATGTTATCTTCTTACCTTGTTTCCCTCTGAAAACTCTGTATCACATCTTCCCTCACCCTGCTTACCAACCCACCCACTACTGCTTCTTGTTCCTGGAATTCTACTACACTGGGGCATCGAGCATTCACAGAACCAAGGGCCTCTCTTTCCATTGATGACCAACAAGGCTATATATGTGGCTGGATCCATGGGTCCTTCCATGTGTAATCTTTGGTTGGATGTTTTAGCCTGGGGGCTTTTGGAGTACTGGTTGGTCATATTGTTGTTACTCTTATGGGGCTGCAAAACTCTTCAGCTCCTTGAGTCCTTTCTGTAGTTCCTCCTTTGGGGACCCTGTGCTGAGTCCAATGGTTGATACATACACAATATAAACTCTACCTGCCAACATAGGTCTAGCTCTAGAACACAGCCTTGTGCTCTCAGAAACCACTTCCAAGTTTTCACTTCAGTTATGATGGACTCTTCTTAATCGTGGCTAATTTCTTAGTTTCAGCTAACAAACATGATTGTACCCTTTTATTCTTGTCTCAAAATCCAGAGCTATATGCCAGAGGCTCTCAAGTTTTATTGTTTGCTATGCCTATAACATGGCCCACTTGTTCTATTACATACTCTCCAGCATTTGGTTTTCAATGTTTTTTTAACTCTTTAAGTCTAGCTTTCTGGTAACTTGATGAGTATTCAGCTGGCCTTTAACTCACAGATCTGCACGCCTCTGTCTTCTGGGATTAAAGGCATGTTCCACCACACTTGGACCTTATGTTTGCTAATGTAGTTCATTCTGGATAAGAGTCAATCTGACAACCAAGACTTGGTAAACAATCCATCCTTTATCAATTTGACATGAACTAATATCACTTTATGTCCAAATGAAAACAATAACCAGGTCATGATCATGACAACATGCTATAGCCTTACCTTGTAAAACTGCCTATGCAAAAACAGTGATGATACTTGGGTGGGATCTTGTCTTGATATCCTTACTCTGATAATTCTATTTAGTATCCTTAAACACAGATGTTACTCCATTCTGCTTTCTGATGCCCCTTTCATGTATGAACCACAAAATTTGCATTTTTCCTCCAAAAGTTTGCTACTCTTGTTCAAAATGTTCTTCATAAATGTGAACTGCAGGACAGAATTTAAAATATGTTGTTTTTAGATTTCCTTTGACAATGCAGTTAGTCTAAATTTCTTCACCTTAGTATCTGGGAGACTCCTCAAATAATGGCAAAAAGCAGCCATATTCTTCACCAAAATATTACATGACTGATCACTAGGAAATAGATTAAAATGTTTTCCCTCTAAGAACTCTTTAACCAGCGCCCCCCCCCCCCAATTCAAATCACCCTCAGGAATTCTGTCCTCCATGCTTCTATTTCTATGGCCCATTAATCTACAATTAAAGCATTCTACTGCCTTCATCATCAAAAATACTCAATCTCACATTCCTTCAAATAAAACTTCCAAGCCTATCAAAGCAACACTCCAGTCACTGCTACCAACTTCTATCTTAGTTGGGGTTTCCATTGATAAAAAATTTTAAATGCTAACATTTAATTTGGCTATCTTACAGTTTTAGAGATTAACTCCATTATTGTCATGTCAGGAAGCATGGCAGCATGCAGTCAGACACCGTGTTTGAAAAGGAGATGAGATTACCACATCTTGATTTGAAGGTAGCCAGTGAAGAGTATCTCCTGTACTGTGAGAAGCTTGAGTGCATATAGGAGACCTCAAAGTCTACCTCAACAAGGACATACATGTTTTAATAAGGACTCATATGATTTAACAGGGCCACATCTACACATAGCGCCACTGTCTCTCTGATTCAAGTATTGAAACAGGAATCTAGGGAGCCAAACCCATTCAGGCAAGCACATGTGTCCATTAGTTTTGTTTGTTTGTGTGTGTGCTTGTTTTGGTGTTTGTTTAATTGTTTCCACTTTCTCTTTATTGTTTTCCCTTGTCCTTTATTTATTTTATCAGTTCTTTCACTAATAAATCTATAAGATTTCATTGAAAGAAAATACATATAAAATTTAGGTAAAGTTTTAAATTCTATCTAAGTGAAATTTAATGTATTTTTAGTTTTTATTTTTCTATGTGAGACATGCATATATTTTAGCTATCCTTTGGAAGATCAAGGTAAAGTTCTCTTCATAAATTCCAAAGAAATCCACTGATAAAAAATGGCTACAATGTGGGCCAAATGTAGCCCAAGATAATTGGGCAACTTTAAACCTGCAACAAACATTCAGTCATCTTTTGTATAATATTTAGTGTAGGAGCTGTGTTTTCCTGTGAACACTGGTTTAAAGATCTCTGCTCAATAGCTATGTTTTGTGTTATAAATTTTTCTGTGGGGCAGGTTAAGCATGAGATCTCTGTCAGCATCACTATCATTCACCCTTTTGGTGAACTTAAGTGTCACTGAGATAGCAGAGAAAGACAAAAACAAAAAAGAAAACCAACCAAACAAAAAAACTTCTGAACATATGTTCAGAAATTATCCTGACCACATGCTCTGATGACCATATTACGGAATATCTTGGAACCCAGCTGAAATATCTTTGGTGATGGGCAAAGTGTGAGCCCCAAAACTCACATTCATTGCTTTACTCCCTCAAGAATAAGACATGTTATAACCCAAAAACAATTTACATGGCATTTATTGGCATTTCCAAGGAGTCCCTGGAATTGAGCTTTACCTATTCCCAAAAGGGCCAGATACTTTGGACCATGTGACTGTCAGATTCTGTAGGAACACTCACATTCCCATCATCATATACCTTGCAAACTGATGCAGAACTCTCATGCTCTGTTCTGATTCAGAACTTCTGTCACTTATTCTCATTATGGTGGACAGCTATGCAGGAGATTTACAGCATCATTTGTGAACTGCTTTTAACATAATTGTTTAGAAGACAGGTTGGTGCTATATCAGTTTCCTTAAACACATTTCTCATTGAGATCTAAGATTTTCTTGAACATGGAATTTTAGTATGTTTAGAGAACCAGGTTTAAATTATTATTTTGGAACATGCATCAGCAACAAACAGAGAGCATTTCAGTAACCCCATAACCTCATTCCCCTTTTGTAACAATGTGTAAATTTTAATGGACCTAAAGTAGTGATTGTGGGATTTTCAAGATTTTTTGGCCCTTAGTGTTGTTCCCTTGAACTCCACAGTGCACTCAACTCTGTGAAATCTTCCCCACAGAGACAACACTCCATGCTTTCCACTTCTCTTAAACATTACACCACTCACAGTACTTCCATCTTTCTGGTGTTTCCTACATACTTGAGGGTGAGAATAGGTCATATCAAGGAACCATTCCAGATGGGGAACTCTTTCATTACTATATTTTTTATTTTGCTATCACTTGTCATGAAAAAAAAAAAAGCAATTGCACACTGTATCAACTAGCTACTACATTGTCTACATAGGATATCCTGGTTGGCAATGAAGCGCTGAGATTAGAGATGTGACATTAACAGATGAAGTCAGTTGGAAGACAATCTCAACTGAAAATTGACTTATTATAGTCAGTGTAAGTGGCAAAATTCCATGATGTGTCTGAAGAATATTTTTTTAAACTTCTACCCCAATTAGTGAAATAGAGAGTGAACAGCAGAGTGTTCTCAGCACATCTTTCTTAAATCCTTCACTGGAACAGACTGTGCTTATACTTGATTCATGAAAAGAAATACAGTAGAGTCTGCATTTAGCCTCCAGTTTGTGAATATCCACAGTGATTTGTCATTCTTAAACCATGGATTCAAACCTATAGGTTGTGACCTATTTAGCAAACTTCTGTCTCCAAAAAAATTATATATTATGATTTGTAACAGTAGCAAATTTACAGTTATGAAGTAGCAATTAAAGTAATTTTATGATTGTAATCTTCCACAACATGGGGAACTATCATGAAGGGTCACAATATTAGGATGTCTGAGAACCATTTCTCTTAAGAGTCTAAGAGTAAATTCCCAAAGTAGACATACCTGTGCATGTAAGATATTTACTTAGTATTTAGTGCCCTTGGAAACAGAAATACTGCCGGGCTTGGAGGCACATGCCTTTAATCCCAGCACTCGAGAGGCAGAGGCAGGCAGATTTCTGAGTTCAAGGTCAGCCTGGTCTACAAACTGAGTTCCAGTTCAGCCAGGGCTATACAGAGAAACCCTGTCTCAAAAAACCAAAAAAAAAAAAAAAAAGAAAAGAAAACTGAAATACCAGGAGTATAAATTTGTTCACATACACTGAGAATGTGTCTTAGTTACTGTTCTATTACTATGAAGAGACATGACTACTGCAACTCTTATGGTAGTAAACAATTAACCAGGAGCTTGTTTATGACTTTAGGTCTTTAATCCCTGATCATTTTGGCAGGAAACAGGGTGGCATACAGTAAGACATGGTGCTGAATAGGTAGATAAATGTTTAACTTTCACAACAAAAATGATAGGAAGAGATAGCTGCTGGGCCTGATTTCGGCTTCTGAAACCCCAAAATCCACCCTCCAATTAAACATTTTCTCAATCAAGGACATGCCTCCTTTAATAAGGTCACACTTACTAACTCTTCTCAAATAGTGCCTTTCCTCAATACCTAAGCATTCATATATATATCAGCCATTTCCATTTTTACCACCATAGATTTGTTATGGAATTTTTTCTTTGTTTGATTGGGGTTTTTGTGGTTGTTTATTGTTTGTTAGCTTTTGCAGTTCATCACTCTACTTTAAGTATCCAGTTTCAAAACAGGAATCAGGTCCTCACCAGTCCAAAACTTGAGGTCCAAAAGCCAGCTTTCAAAATGACACTGTGATCTGAGTTTAATTCACAGCACAAAAATGACAATAAATAACTACCTAGGAATCTGGTTCCAGGATCTTCAAAGTGCTCTTCTGTCTTTTAAGGGCTCAAGAACATACACATTGTCAATATGTTTATATATCTGAGCATACATCCATAAACATAAAATAAATTACTTACCTAATTAATTCAAGTATAATAATCCATTTAAAAATATTCCAGGATCAAGACACAAAGCAAATAGGAATCATGCAACACAATGTTGAGACAAATGAGAAGGCAGAGAAAAAATCATCCTTAAAATTCTTCAAATAAATTTCAATTAATCAGTGAAGCTAATGTGTTCAACAGAAGCTTCCAGTATCCCTAATCTCTTCTTGACACAAAATCTGTTAAACCCAGTTCTTTGAATTCATCTTGCCAGGAGTTTCTTGATGATCCAGGATGTGAGATAGAGTTTATTTTAAAAAAACAAAACAAAAACAAACAAACAACAACAAAACTTTAATATAGAAAGTTAAGCACATAAGGAATAGGGAACTTCAGAGGAAGCATGCTGGTGTCTTAGAGAAGCACAATGTTTTCATCATTTTGCAGTAGTCATGCATTCCATTTCCTATATTTCTAGCAGAATTTTGTATATTTCTAGCAGCCATTATAGAAATTTCTGGCACTACACTGAAACCAGATTTATCAGCATTCCATGAATGAAGCAATATAATTTCTATGATACCTTCCAGGGCCCCTACAGATAGCTGGTTATGTCAAGACTGAACACTGTGATAGGTCACAGGACCATTGATTTTTAATGAGTAACAGTAATTTCATCTTCCAAGATGATTTTTCCATTTTTGATAACAAATATAATACAGTATTTTGAGAATAATGTTTCTTGTATATGTTTATATACAACCTGATGGGATAATTTGGTAGATATATTTCAATTGATATTGGGAAATTCCTTTAACTGTTTGTGATTATTAATATATGTACAATATAATATAATATAATATAATATAGTATAGTATAGTACAATATAGTATAGTATAATATAATATAATACAACATAATATAATATAATATAATATAATATAATATAATATAATATAATATAGCTGTATGGGACAAACTATAAGCTTATCAACTAATGTTATTGGTCTTTACATATATATTCAGTTCTTGACACTTCTTGACAACCTAAATAGTGTCAAGGTAACTGTATATGGGATGGATGCCCAGGTGGAGCCGTCTCTGATTGGCCTTTCCTTTAGTCTCTACTCCACATATTGTCTTTGCATCTAATTCCCTGGTTATTTTGTTTCCCCTTCTAATAATGACTGAATTATCCACACTGGACATTCTTCTCTTGAGCGTTATGTGTTCTGTGAATTTTTATCTTTAGTATTCCAAGCTTTGGGGTTAATATCTACTTATCAGTGAGGACACACCCAAATGTGTTCTTTTTGTGATTGGGTTACCTCACTCAGGATGATATTTTCTAGTTCCATCCATTTGCCTCAGAATTTCATGATGACATTGTCTTTTAATAGCTTAAAAGTACACCATTGTGTAAATGTACCACATTTTCTGTATCTATTCCTTTGTTGAAGCACATCTGCAATCTTTCCAGCTTCTGGCTGTCATAAGTAAGCACAATATGCTATGAACATAGAGGATCCTGTGTCCATGTTATATGTTGGAACATCGTTTGGGTATATGCCCAGGAGTAGAATAGCTGGATCTTGAGGTAACTCTTTTAGAGAAATGTAAAAATTATTCAGTGGTGCTCAGATAGATTAACATGAATGGATCATCTCTGCCAAATACAACAGTAACATATCTGGAAAACAGGAAAAATGTAAATGTTAGAGATGCATGACAGAAGACAAAAGAAACAATAAAATAAGTGTTAATAAATCAATAAGGAAAAGAAAATTAAGCTTCTTGACTATTGACCAATGCAAATGGCCTGTACCTAATAGCTGGCATGTGTTTACCTTCATCTACCAACAATGAAAAATAAAATTAAACTTTGTGTTTAAAAATAATAAATACAATTTTTTATAATATTCATGTCTTTAAATGTTATTTTATAAATGACAATGCAAATAATTGAGTGTGATTTTGGATTTCTACAGAAATGCTCTGAGTGTGTTTTTGTGTGCCCATTGTGACCACCAAGTCTTTTTTTTTTTTTTTTTGAGAAATAAACCATCAACAATATTAAAACAAAGAAGTTGCTTTATATTAAATGTTTATTTATAAATCAGATCACCATCCTGAATTATGCCAAACCCACATTCTACTAAAATGTTCATTGGACTACATATATCACTTAGGCAAATTTCTTCATGCCTGTATGTGCTATAGTATCTATTTCACATCATTAATGCCTTGGTGTGCAAATGTTTACAAATATCACATAGTCTAGACTACATAGCAATTTCAATCCTTCACTCTTTCTAAATCTGTGCCTCATTCACATGCATGTCAGTTTCTCTTTTAATCTTACCTTACTGAACAACCAATGATTCACTTTACCATACTTTCTACAATAGCACGCTCTCTATCAGCATAACAAGCTTTTTGTCTGTACTTATCTCTGTTTTATTTAAGCAAATCACTTTCCCCTGCTATATGATACATTCAAGGCCTCAGCAATCTCTGTGATTGTGTAGAAGTAGTTGTAGATATTTAACTGTTGATATTTACTACTTTCAACATGAGGAATTGCACCTAATTATTGGCTATTATTATGAATCATGTTTACTGTGATACACAGGTTGTATACATTTCCAAATGGTTTTTCTTAATTGGAAATGTATTGTCTTTTCTCTAGGTAGACTTTTTATTTTATTTTATTTTATTTATTTATTTTTTAAAGATAGTATGTGTTTAAAAAATTGAAGAAGAAAATCCCCTGCCCACTGTTACCTTATGAGCTAGTGGTTTTACACATGAGAGTTCTGTCAGTAGTCTATGATAACCTATTTGCATTCTGGAGCCACCTCAGTTTACATTTTCCTACCTCAGCTATTTAAGGTGTGAAGGCAAGTAAGGATGCCCCAATGGGCATAGATATCTGAGCATTTACCAAACAGAAGCCCAAGTGTGTCCTATTGAGAGGACAAGAGGTGATTCCTCTTTATAGAAACAGGCACTGGGTCAAATTAATATGTCCCAAAATTGAGACTTGTGGTATATGCTTATTAAATCTGTGCTAAGAAATGAAATTCACAGGTAAATTTATAGACAAAAGTCCCTGCTAAGTACCATCTCATACCCTTTACTAGGGGTGAAAATGTGAATTTATTACAGTGTTTGATATGTTAATGTGATATTGCCCATTCTCTCCAAGTAGAACTGCAAGGGAAGCCTGAGAAATCAATGGAGGACATGAATACAAACAGGGTTTTGATGATGTGGGAGTAAGGCTGTGGTTGGATTCAGAGCTTGAAAGAACTGCTTGAATTGGGTCTTTAACATGCTATCAGTTGAGCCTGACTAGGGTGACAGTCAACAATATTCCTTTTACACATTAGTAGACTGTAACCACTGTGTGAATAAGCATAATCAGACCTTTCTTCAATGAGCAGAAATACTCAGTAGATCAAGTTTAAGAATGAAGGAACTAGACAGTCTCTAATCTGGGCAATCTGAATCAATGTATCACCACTCTTTAGATTTAAATTCTCTCTCTGCTTGCCTTTTATACAGAAATGCTAGCATTTGAAAATAAAAACACAAGGAGGGCAGGTTCTACTTGAATCTCAAACAAACAGTGTAATGAAGAATTGGGTTCCCTGCAATATGTGGAGAGAGCTCTTAGGAAGCAAGCTGTCTCTTGGTGAGGGAAGAGTGAGTGGAGAGCCAGATCACAGGGTCTACTCCCAGTCAAAGTTGCAAACCTTGTTTTTGGATTTTTATTACATTTTTAAAGATTAATTTTGCATGTTGATGCTGTTTATAGCTTCATGTGAACCTATAATTGGATTTAATAACTTTTCTTAATCATATTTTGCATGATATAAACCGTTATCATATATATATATATATGTTTGTGTGTGTTTTCAAATAAGATTGTTATCTTTTGCTATCAATTATAAGATAAATGGAAATACACAGTAATGCTGTTTGATAAATTTTCATATCACAATAAAATCACTTTCTCTTTCTTTACTTGAAAATCTGTGGGCTGGTGAGATGGCTCAGCAGGTAAGAGCACTGACTGCTCTTCCAAAGGTCCTGAGTTCAATTCCCAGCAACCACATGGTGGCTCACAACTACCCATAATGAGATCTGATGCCCTCTTCTGGTGCATATGAAGACAGTTACAGTGTACAGTGTATAATAATAAACAAATCTTAAAACAAAAAAAGAAAATCTGTAACTTGCTTTATCTAAAACTCATTTTACCATAACTTTTCACTATTTTCATTTTATCATTGTATTTTTGGGTGATTAGTCTGCATGGTGCACTATGTTTATATAATACCCAGAAAAGCCATAAGATATTCCTCAGAAATGAAGTTACAAAAGAATATGTACAAATACGTGGATGTGGGGACACAAACTCATATGCTCCTGATGATGTATTCAATTAATATTAATTTTTAGTTTATAGGGATATTTGATACCATCTACCTAGCAGTATGTGTTTATAATGGCAGAAAATCATCAAGCAATTATGATGATGTGTGAGCTTAATTATTTTAACCAATACAGAGACATGGACATGATGTTCGATGTAAGATAAGAAAATTATTTAAAAAGTTATTGAAATGTGGATCAGGGCATTACAATATTTTTCTGGAAATTAAGATGATTGGGATTTAATAGTAATTTGAGGAAAGCTGAAATTGGGAGTGACTGCATCTAAAGTATGTTAAACCTTGGTGTTTACATCTTGATGTTTTAATCTTTATTTATATTAAAATCATGAAAATACCAACACAGTAAAAATTATTCATGTTATGAAATCTGTTTGCTAAAGGTAAAATATTAATATATGTGAATACAAGTAAAGGAAATTCTGATATTAAATATAACAAAACAATGTTTATAACCTCACTGTAATGAACGATCCTATTTGTGAAAATGAACATGGTACTTAGGTACCTAGCATTGCATCAATGAGGTAATTGCTTGTTGTCCATTAAGGATCTGGGCCCCATTCCCATCCACAAGTCTTGATGCTCACAGGAAGTTGGTCCATTCCTGACAGGATAACAGACAGTGAGGATGATTAATGAAGGTATTTATAAACCAGAAAAAATAGCATTATAGCACAAAGGATCAAAGCCAGGAATATGTCTCACTGTCAACAAGATGTGTTTTCCTGTGGGACAAATAGACATGTTAATAAAATCTTCACTATTGGTTCTCTACCTGTACGTTAGAAAACGCACTTGTGAATGAATATTTCTAGATGGCACAAACACAAGGAAATGAACAGATAAATAGAAGTTTAGTGAAAGATTGTCTAAGATAGGTATACAACCTGAATTTTCTACTTCATGTTAGAAGATAAGAAAATATTTCTCTGGCTTAATAATTCAGTGCAGAGACAATTATATATTTTATGGTATCTTAGCAAGAATTGGATTATTATGAAATATTGACGTCATTTTAAAAATAATACAATTAAAAACAAATAGAAGATACAAAGAAGTAATAATATATGTATGAAAGTTGTTATAATTGTGAATAAATATGGCCTAAGAATAAAATATTAATTTATATAGCTATATAATAAAAATTAGTAGAATATAAAATAAAACTTATAACTCATATAATAATAGTATGGTAAATACACTCATATGATTGTCAGTGAAAAAAGATGTCATGAATTTGAAGAAGAATGTGAATGGGCACATACTTAAATTTTTAGGAGGAAAGGGAAGTTTCAAACTGAAGTAATTGTATTAAAAGTTCAAAACCAAACAATAAAAAGTAAACACACTGGACAATGTACATTATGTATGATAAAGGAAAATTAATTTTATTTATTTCTAGGTTCAAGTAGATTTCAAGTTGTCACACATCCTGTTTCAAATACCACCATCCTATGCAAAGCCTTCTTTCATGTCACACTTAATTCCCTCATTTGCTGTTTTGGAATTGCAGCAATATTAATTGGCATACCTGATTGTTATAATTGATTCTTTCCCCATATATTTATTCGTATGTCAGCCACATAAGCTTTAAACTTCCCTGCTTTCCCTATTGGTCCCACAGTTAATCTATTGGACACTTGTCTTGTTCCTGGTAATTTACCAATTCCTATAAACTGTGTGTAAGCCTTCTGAAGTGACCAATCTGGATTTCATGACTTTTGGCAAAGTATAGTTATATCAGTTCCTGTATCTACTAAACATTCAATGTCAACACCATTCATTTGCACCAATCCGTTTCGTTTCTGATCACGAGCCATTATTTGCCAGAACACACGTTATCCACTACTCCCAATAGCTCCTGTCCTTTCTATTGGAGCAGCCGTGCCCTTAACATAAGGAAAAACAACAGCTGAGTACTTCTATCCCCTGCATCAATTTGCATCTACTTTTGTACGTATGCCATGATTCTAATTTCTTGCTTTCTATCCAAATTTACTATACAGGGATACACAATAAATTGAGAGGTTAACCTTCTTATTCCCAAGATTATTCTATCTCTTCCTGAAAAAAAAAGAACAATACATACCAGTGGAAAGTTTGTAACATTCAACTTTTTGGGATCGTGTAAAAGGCATATTATGGCCAGATCTGTAGATGCACTCCCTTCAGTAGAATGAATATCAGAAATATTAACATTTGATTTTCTTACCTGCTTTCAACTTTATAGCTGACCAAAGGAAGGCTGTTTTGATTTTTAATTGTGGTTCCTTGAGCTGACAGGCCTAACTTTTGTTTCCCAAGGACAACAGATTACCTTATATGTCTCTCTTGGACGATCAATCTTTTGACAAATACTTGCCCTTTCCACAGTGCATACAATACACTGGAAAAGTTTGTGGTCCATAACAACCATAACCTGCCTGTTTTCTATATAAACAAAATATTCTCTATATTGAGTATACCAGCTATTTTTGTGGTTTAAACATTCTGGCCTCATAATCCCTTTGAAAGAGACCAAAGCCACAACAATTAAAAGATTGGGCATTTTGATTTCTATGATTTTCAGCTAAGGCTTTCGCTATGATATTAACATGATGCTCTATAAAAACAATACAAGTAGTTTTTCTTATACATTCATTTATTCAATTCCACATCCTTTCAATAGTCTGATTGCAGTCTTACAGTCAGCATTTCTTTTTTTTCTTTTTCTTTTTTTTTAAACAAATTTCTTTTTAACACTTCAAGTTATTTAACAAATTCTAGTTAATTTCATTCCAAGTTAATTTTCTTTTTTTATTATTAGATATTTTCTTCATTTACTTTTCAAATGCTAAAATGCCAGGGTCAGGAAGTGGGAGTGGGTGGGTTGTGGAGCAGGACAGGGGGGTGTAGGGAGCTTTGGGGATAATATTGGAAACATTCAATATTTCTAGAGGCCAACATTCCTATCAATGACTGGTTTCAGGTACTGCTGTATTTATGATTTAACATAATCTCTGTAAGAAATCAGTGAATGCTTCTTTTGAATTCTGTATTACCTTCATAAGTGAAGTAGATTTTTACCCTGTCTCCTCAGTCATATCCCAGGCCATTAAAGCCAAACGGGGCATTTTTAATTATGCCCTAATTAGATCAAATTTATTCTTGTAAATAATCCTGATGCCTTTTACCATGCAGTTGGTCTTTTGTAACATTTAACAGTTTCTTGGTTTCTTTTTTTATCTTTTTTTTTTTTTAATTTTGGTATAAAACATGTTCCTAGCCTACTTCACAATTCTTCAGGTCAACCAACTGTAGAAAGATCTAAGAGATCTTTAAAAGAATGCTCATAAAACAAAAGGGGGATTTAAATACCCAAGAGATAAATTAAATAATGTTTTATTAACTAAAATTTTTGAATATCAATGCTACAGATAACATTGCTGTTGTTATCCTATATATTTAATAACTTCAGAATTAAAGAAGGAAGTATGTTACATTGGAGATGATGTTTTTTATTTATTTCCCTGGAGAAGAAAAGATATGGATTCCTTTAAAATTAACAAAGATCAGATTTAACAAAGGGAGAGCTACTGAAGATTCTGACTGCATATATGTTAGAAAATCAGAAGACCTACAGAACAGGCAACATATATTAATGATAATTCTCCTTGGGAATAGCATTGAGACTTGCTGAGACATGATCTCCATCCAGGACTTCAACAAGGCATAGTCAATAAATATTCCTGACTACAGGACCCTTGAGACTTATAATGCCATCCTTTCAAATGGCATAATACTAATTTATAGTAGAGGTTTTTTTTTAATAGTCCAAACTAACTTTCAAAAGAAATAATGTGCATTAGGTACTGTAAAAGAGAGAGCAGAGAATTATTTGCTGATTTTGTACTGCACACATTCCATATATATGCTAATAAAGAAAAGTATATTACCTATGACATTTTACATATTTTCAGACACCAACGAACATATAGATTCACTCTTGGTGATGCTAAGAGGTTGTTAAGTTGCTCAGATTTATTTATTCTGACTCAAGCAAACTCAGATGCGAGCATTAACTGTTTCATCAAATTTTACACCCAGTACAGATTCAGAGCTCCTGACCCGTATGGATCCAACTTCTCAGACTGTTTCATTGAAGACAAGTTTCAATCCATGAACATTTTCATGACATAAAGCTTGGACAACAAATGTTACTGGTAACAACTGTCATAAAACTAGTCAATATTGTGATTTTCTTTGGGCAACTGAAAGAAAGCTACACCCCACATTAATACTAATATCCACCCCTCAAAGAAGGAAGCAATTTTATGATAGCAATGCCTCATTTCCAAAAAGAGTGTGCGGTTTTGGTCTTTTGGTGAGTGAATTGTTAATGGTCACTTTCAGGGTGGAAACAAGGTAAGGGGGATTATAATCAGGGATTTCATTCTCTATTTTTTTCCCTCTTTCCTCCTTTTTATCCTATTTAGGGAAAGTGGGTGGAGATGAAAGAAAAAGGCAAGGATATAACACTGATAATTTAAACTTCAGATTATTGAATCTAGTTTTAGACACTAAAGCGTTGATAAGCGTAATAATTATATTTAGTATAACTTTGAATATTGATATCATTTAAAGATTTTTTTGTCACAACATAGTTATGTATAAAAGTTTTAACTCTTTTTAAGGTATTGTACCTAAGTATTCTTAAAAGTATGTGTTAAATTTGGTGTCTCTTTTCCTTTGCCTAGTGGTACTGGTTGAGGGTTGACCCTGACCTTCTGGGAAAGCAACCTCTTGCTTTTGCATTTATCTGCATCTCCCTGTCTTATTTGGAGACATCTCAAAGTAAGTCTGACTGCCCCAGGATCAGGTTCTTACATTTGGGGGCTTCTGGGATGCAAGAAGACCCCTGGGTGTCCACCAAGAGCGCTATATAGTTACCTGAAAAAAATCTAGTGGAGGACCCTCCTCATCGTATGGATAAAGGCCTTTTTCCACATTACCCACTTCACAGGTTCTGGCTGACAGGAAAAAGGAAACACAGGAGGAGGGATACATACCTGAGAATAAGTCAATTTTCCTAGACCCAAGAACCTCCTCCTCCATATGCCCCTACCCTTGAGCCCATGACCTCTCTAGCATCGGTACCATTTCCAGGATCCTCTGCACATAGGGGACCGGGCTGTTGAACACCTATTTACTCAAAAGAGGAGTGAGAGGAGACCCCCCAACTTCCTGGTCCTGCCATGGGGACGCACTGTCTGAGATTCACTTCCCCTGATATCAAGGTGGCTCTCCCACTGAGGGCAAATAGGCCTCTAGATAAAGACAATCAGGCCATACCATATTGGCCCTTCTCTTTTTCCAACTTGTACAAATGGAAGGTCCAATAACCCCACCCCCTCTTCAGGGAATCCCAAGTAGCTGATTAATCTGCTGGAAACTGTTTTAATTTCACATCAGCTCCCCCCCCCAAAAAAAGGGAGAATATCCAACAAGTCATGAGAATGCTCTTCATGAACAAAGAGCTAGAAAGGATAATGCAGAGAGAAAGAATGTTCTCTTAGACAAGGGTGTACCATTGATTAAAGGATATTTTTGACAGAGGGTTTCTCCTGATTAGACCTGACTAGAACTATAATAAGAAAGAATGTAAGGGAGGCATAAAGGTTTACCAACAAACTCCATTGGCCGATCTCAAGAGAGCTGCAGAAGGACTCACAAATTTGAACAAAGTATGTGAAATTAGACAGGGATCAGATCAGTTGCCTGTTGCATCTCAGAGAGGTATTATGTCAGTATACACACTATTCCCCAGCAGTAAAGAGCACAAAGCTACTGTGACTATGACTTTTATAGAGAAGGCTAGTAGAGATAGCAAAAAAAAAAAAAAAAAGTTTCAGAGGCTAAATGGAAAAGGGCAACTCCTGGCAAATGAGGCTGGACTAAGTGATGGACTCACTTAGAATCTATTGAAGAAGAATGGACTCAGATTGAAATCTACTACTAGAGAAGGAAGGACAGTGACCCACACAAGAGGGAAAATCTATACTCCCCAGAAAAAAAGCTGAGGAGTTATTTAACAAAATGCATAGATGGAGTTATTTAGGGGATAAGAAGCTTATCCAAGCAGTCAAGGGACCTAAGTCATATGTAATGGACCTTAGATTTTTAGCCAGATATACAGTAGAACACTATAAGTTATTTCATCAAGTAAATGCTTATCCAGCCAAGAGAAAACAGGGCTACAGTACTAGGGGAGAACAGACTGGGGATTATTAGGAAATCAATTTTACAAAAGTTAAGCCAGGAAAATATAGTTTCAAATATTTTCTAGTGTTTGTAGGTGCTTTCTCTGGCTGGGTTGAGTGTTTCCCCACAGGGCAGGAAACAGCTAGTGGCAGCTAAGAAGATATGAGAAGAAATTTTCCCGTGGTTCAGAGAGGCCAAAGTAATTGGATTAGACAATTGTCCTGCATTTGCCTCTAAGGTAAGTCAGGGATTGGCAGAGATATTGGAGACTAAGTGGAAGCTCCGTTGTGCATACCATCCTCAGAGCTCAGGACAGGTAGAGAGAATAAACAGAATTCTAAAAGATATTTTAACCATATGGTCCTTGGAGACTAGAGCTTACTGGGTGGTAATCTTTCCTGGCCCTGTTCTGACCCCAGAACCCCCCCTACAATTTTAACCTGATCCCTTTTGAGATCCTGTATGGGACTCTCACTCCCTTGTCTGTGGATCTCGACACCCTCCCCCCTCTCCCAAGAATGACTTTTATGGCTGACAAGGAGCATATGGCTTGATTGCAAGCTTTACAGATCAGCCACAGGAACTGTGGCCTAAACGTTGTGCCCTCTATAAAACAGGTACCCCAGAGTTTCTAGAAGAGTACTAAGTTGGAAATTGGGTGTATCTTAAGAGGCATCATATTAAAACTTGTAAATAACATGGAAAGGGTCAGTCCTGGTGTTGTTGACCACACGGACCTCTTTTAAAGCAGATGGAATAGCTGTCTGGGTTCATGTAACTCATATCAGACAAACACCTGTGCCTGAAGCCAACTGGATAGCAGCTAGAAACGTGAGCAACCCCCTTCTGCAAGGCCAAAAAAAAAATGCATAAGATGGATATGGTGAGTCTTCTGGCGCTAAGCCCCAACCCCACCCCACCACCCCAACACACACACAAAATGACTTGGCAAGTACTCTCAGCCACTCTGGATGTTGCTTAGTTAACTAGAGAGAAAGACCTACCTTATATCTATCTGGTAGCTGTACCTTGTCTTTGATCTCTGTAAGTTAGTGCTGTTCCTTGACTGCAATAAAATATTCACCCTAGATACCTGGGGGAAGGAATTAAACGAATGTGGGTGATGACAAACTTATGAATCTAAATTGTGTGTAGATAAAAAATATTCCAACAAAAAAGCAACTTTTGGGATAGCATTTGAATTGTAAATGAAGAAAATATCTAATAAAAAACATTCCAAGAACAACAACAAAAAAAAAACAAGCAAACAAATAAATAAATCGTGTGTAGTCAAATTTGAATAGCTCTAAACCTGCCTAACTGGGGCTTGCAGTGTGTTCATAAAATGTCTGGTCTCTCTATCTTTTTCACAAACTAAAATGCTCTAGAACAGGGGGAAATGCCCACTACTTATTTGGAGGCAAAAGAGACAGTAGAAATTACTCAAAAAATAATATTGTACACATCCGTGTAAATAATATGCATGTTTTAATGCACAAACACACATATTCTCAAATTGCAATGCTTGGTCACTAGGGAGATTTGCTGCTTGGGAGAGATTTGAGGTTGGTCTCTTCCTGTTGCAGGTTGATTAGGATTAGAAACACTCGATTCCTTTCCCAGCATTCTGCCTGCAAGTGTCCATGTCAACCACTATGCTGCTTTTGAACTAAACCCCTGAAACTGTAAGCCAGTACTGATTAGTGATTTCGTTTATAAGAGCTGCCATCCTCACAGCATGCTGTTTCTTCACCACAAGAGAACATTTTGTAAAACAGGTACCATAAGTGCTTTCTCCTTGGAATTAAAAATAGATTTCTAAAAAAGAAAATCAGAAAAAAAATTTCTTTGATGATTTCGTTGTTTTTGTTTTTTGTTTGTTTGTTTGTTTTTTGTTTGTTTGTTTTTGTCATTTGTTTTGTTTGGATTTTGTCATCGTGAATTAATCCAATATAGAAAATGTGGAAAGCTACAGATACAATCAATGTGTATCATCAGTAAAAATACATTTCTGTTAAAAATTGAGGCCATAAAAATTTTCAGATTTCCAGACAATGTAGTGTGGATGCACCTACATTTGTGAGTTCAGCTCCAGGTATCTTCATATCATACATACAATTGCAGATTTAATATTCATCTTTAAAAAATTGTTGATGTTTTTGGTGTCCTCTCACCTAACTATTTTCCTTGTTTTTACTTACATTGAAATTTCTTTCCTGAAAGAAAGTATCCCTCAGAAAATGTAGAGACAATCCCCTTTTCTGTGTTTCAGGAACAATAGCCATTTTCATTGCATCCAGTTTGGCCAGCAGAGTACACAATTCCACCAGTGATTAGCCACACTTGGCTCAGATCTTTAAATCTTACAGAAGGAAATAAAGACCCAGATTGACATTTTGGGAACATGTAATAACTTTAGTTTTTTGAAAATCCTAATCTCTCATTCTCATCTAGTAATACTTTTTATACTTGAATCCATCTGTAAGGAAAAGAGGGGGAATGGAGCTATTAACTAAAAGGAGACATATAATGATAGTTGTGCTTATCACAAGTCGTTCTACACTACACCCAGAGCAATCAACATTAACAGAAGTGCAAGATTTCCCACCACATCACATGTGCATAATTTATCTCCCTTCATTTCAGTACAATGTGTATGGTTCCTCTGCATGTCGATGGTGAATGACAAGCACACATAAGCAGAAACTTGGCTAAAAGGAGAAATTCAAAGTTGGATTCTTTGGTTTCTGGAGCGTTCATGCATAATATTCAGAAGCAAAGACAAGGATAATTCCCAAGAGGCAGCACTGCTTATTCTCTTGTGCCCTGGGATGCTCTGTGGATTCAGATCACCATGATACACTACAATTCAAGATTACACAGTGAGGGATTGAGCTTAACATTTCCTTAGAGCAACAGACAATGGTATATGGTACCCACAGTCAGGGGTTGAACCCATATATGGGCACATATGGGAAACAGTAATTGTATATCATGGGGAAACAAACTGTAGCTGATATTTGATTCTTTTTTCCACCTTTGTTTACCCTTGCAACCCTCTAACACTAAATAGGAAAGAAAACGTGATCTAAAAAGAGGGTGTGTGTGTTTTGTGTGTGTGTGTGTGTGTGAGAGAGAGAGAGAGAGAGAGAGACAGAGAGACAGAGAGAGAGACAGAGACAGAGAGACAGAGAGACAGAGACAGAGAGACAGAGAGACAGAGAGACAGAGAGACAGAGAGACAGAGAGAAAGAGAGACAGAGAGACAGAGACAGAAAGAAAGTAAGAGAGGGAGAGAGACAGTCCTGAATCTTATATCTAATTCATTTTTTTCTTGTTGAATTTTTGAGCAATACAATTACCAGACCTCAATGTATCAAACTGAATGACCAAGACTCAGGACTAACAGAAATGATCATCAGCAAGCAATGTCTCTAAAGAACCTAGCATTTATGCCCACCCTGAGAAGACCTCTGAATTCCAAATGTCAGAGAACTGCAAAAATTATTTGTAGCTGGCAAAATCATAACCCTGCTAGATAAAGAGGGAAATGATGGTCAACTGCTGTGGGAAATCTGAAGCAGCCCCACACCTGGTATTAAGTGAAAGCACATTCTCATCTTATTTCTGTGTTTTAAAGAAACTAAAATTCCAACATTCTCATTAAAAAGAAGTTGAGAAGAAGACACAAGATATTTGGGAGAGAATTTTTGGAATCTGAAAGGAGAATGTGAGGGTAGATAGGATCATAATACACTATAAATCTATATAAATATTTGAAAGGTATAGTACCCTTATATTTAGAAATACATTCTAGCCTATACATTTTCAAATTCTTCAATTAATTTTCGTGAGATTTCAAACTTGTTCCTAATTATATTTTGATATTCACTGGCTTTTTTAGTCACTGTTGTATTGTCTGGAAGAGACACCAAGTCCAAGGCAATTATTATAAGAGAAAGTGTATAATTGGGATGTGCTTACATTTTCAGAGATTTAGTCCATTATAATAATGGCAGAGAGCACAGCAGTAGGCAAGGAGCTTAGGTAATAGCATTGATCTACATCCTGATTAATAGGCAGAGAGAGAGTGCAATGGCGAGTGAAACTTCAAGAGCAAAAGAACAAGAGAGTGAGAGATCAAGAAAATGAAGGGTGGGAGGAAGAGAGAAGGATAGAAGGTGGGAGGGAGGAAGGAAGGGAAAAGGGATAGGGAAAGGAGAGGGAGCAGGAAAGGGAGAGAAAATGGTGACTTGCAAGTCTCATAAAGATGGTGATTAAAAGGAAGAGAACAAGAACTTACATATGGAAGATTAAGGAGTGGAAATGATGGGTCTTAGGATCACTTATATTCCAAGTAGTAGAAGTGATTCTTTAGTAAGAATTAAAAAAAACATTTCCATATCTGCATGTTTTATTGCTAAGAGCAAATTGAACATAGACTCATATATGGGACTTATTTTTACCTTGAAGTTGTTCTATTGATATGCAATTTATAAATTGTAGAACCAAGACATTTCTTTAATTGACTGGGAAAATAATCTCAATGTGCTACATGCATAGGATTTTTAATGGTAAACTAGAAATTAAAATGTAGCACTTATATCTCTGCCCAGTAGAAATCTGAAAATAATATTGGTCAATATTAAGGTCCTTGGAACATATCATGAAGATGATCCAATTTTGTGGATACAATTTCACCAAACCAGCTTGCTCATATTGACTATTTCTGAATGTCAATAACTCAGGGCCATTTATTTCACACTCCACTGAATTCTAATTCCATGGACTAATATGAAACACTGCCAAACACTTACAGATACTGCCACCCAGTCTGCCAAAGTACTGAAAATTTAAAACAAAGAAGAAAAAGAAGAGGTGGATTAACAAGTTCAATGCACATTGTGCAAACTGAAATACTTGGTGAGCTTCTTCAGTTCATCATTTCACCAGCAGCTGAACAACTCTTCTACTCTGTTCCATTAAAAAGAGAAGATTCTGGAAGATGAAGTTTCTTCTTCTTCTTGCTCTAGCCTGTTTGGTTTCTGCTGCTAAGGAACCCTTACTGGTACATGGATGGGCTACCAGGGAATTATGCTGGAAGAAACTTTGCTGTGGTAAAATTATCACAGGTTGACCAGACAATCATTGTGATTCTATGAATATATTGGTTCCTTTTTGGTTTATGTACTTGTAAAATATCTCATGTGTTAAAACAATAATTGTTTTAGTTTAAGGTTATAATTATTTCATTTTAGCTTCACATATTGCATAGTATTATTTTACTTGGGAAAGGGTATGGAAATGATCATCTTATTAAAGGCATGTTTTTAAGTTTGCATAATTAACTATTTACATAGTTGAAAGTCAATATGCATTAAATATTTTAATATTGTGCATAAATTCAGGGATGACTGTTAATGAGTATAATAAAAACAAAATCAAGTTGATATCTGCAGGGCAACGGCATTATATATAGTATATTTGAGGAATAGAGTTTTCTCCTTTAGAATCACTGTACTATATTCAATATGTGAGATAATATTAATATTAATCATAATGGAGAAATATTTCCAAAACTGTGACTCATTTTTTAAAGGTTTATTTTGTATGTTTGTATGTGTGTGTTTGTCTGTGTAGTGTGTGCCTGTTACTACATGTTTTAAATGGAATGTGGTAGCAAAAAGGAGAACTCATGGGCAAAACCACAGAATGGGTACAGTTTCAACTCTTTCCTCCCTTATTCAAGTGATTTCTAAGAGGAAAATTGGTCTGAAAGCCTTGCCATACAAAGCTGTTTGACATCAAAACATGACGGCTTCTTTTTTATTTACATTGAAGGTATTTAGCATGTGGATTTTTGATACATGTTTTTGAGATTCCTTTTTTATGTTGGTGTAGCTTCCTAACAGGAAACTACAGTTATTTATATTTGCAATTTTTTTCTTCAGGATATTTTGCATGACATAAAATTATTATCATAGATACAAGTTTTCACATAAGATGTTAGGCAAGTATAAGGTAAAAAACAAAAGAAATACACAATAATTCTGTTAGCACATATTTAAATTTTTTCCATCAAATATTAAATAATATATCTTTCCTTGAACTTCTATAACTTTCATTTTTATTGATTGATTTATCTTAAATTTTTACCAAAATTATTTTAGTATTTTATGTATGTGGGTGATTGTTCTGCAGGTTGCACTGTGTATATGTAGTAACCACAAAGGTCATAATATATCCCTCAGAATATCCCTCAGAAACGAAGGTACAGGAGATTATGTGCAAGCATGTGGGAGGGGGGGACTCAAACTTATATGCTCTGATTGATGACTTTAACTCTTATCAATTTTTAGTTTTCAGGGAAATATAATACTATCTACCTAGCAAGTAAATATGTGGGTGTAACAGGAGAAAATAGTAGAACAAGGATGTTGATGCGTGAGATTAAGTATTTTAAACAATATCAAGTCATGAGCATGACGTTCTACGTCAGGTAGGAAAGTATTTGGATAGAAGAAACAATTCGTTGAAATGGGAAGCAAGGCATTAGAATATGTTTATGGAAATGAGAAGATGACTGAGATTTATTAGTAATTTGAGAAATGCTGGATTTGCGAGTGACTGCATCTAAAGTATACTAAAAGTTGACTTTTCACATCTTGATATTTTATTCTTTATTTATACTAAAATCCTGAAAATACCAACACAGTAAAATATAGATCATTACATCTGCTAAAAGTAAAATATTAATAAATGTGAATAGAACTTAAGGAAAATCTGATATCAAATATAATGAAAGCAGTGCTATAACCTCACTGTGAAGAATGCTCTTCGTCTTGCAAACCATCCTGATAACTGGATACCATCATTGCATCAATGAGGTCACTTGCTTCCCTTTGGTTACTTGGGAAATCCTATCAATTTAGTGTCTCTGACCCATTCCCATCCGTAAGTATTCGTACACACAGGAAGTTGGTCCATTCCCGACTTGAATCATAGACTGAAAACATGGTTAATAATGATATTTACAAATAAAAGAATAGAATCATAGAAGACAGGCTCAAGGCCAGGAATGTTTCTCACTTTCAGCAAAAAGTGCTTTCTTGGGGGACAATTGCCTTGTGAGGATAAATGTGAAGTAATGACTACTTATTGTTTAATGTGCATTGTTTAGGATAAATGGAACATGCCAACTACACACAGTTTGGGCTGACAAAGTGCCAGGGAAATATTGCTCAATTAAATGTGAGTTCTGATTGACTGTATTATTTACAAGTTTTGTAAGGGATCTGATCTTAAAGAGAGAGTGTCTTTGATGGATAAATGGTCCATTTTGTCTCATTTTACAGATGATGACTTAGCAGGAAAATATCCCCCCAAAATAAGGATTCCTGAGATCACTGAGACCTGGATATTGCATAATACAGTTTGTTATATTCCAAAAATCTACCACTATTCTCACTTATATCATGGAGGCCCGCCACGAAGTGAGTATAATTGCCATAATATATTCTCCACCAGTACAGGGGGAAATAATTTATATATATATATGAAATTTGCTATGTGGTACAAAATAAAATAAACAAACTAAAAATATAGGTTCTGCTAAAGTTGGTCAAATACAGGCATACACTTGATTTTTTAATATCATGATACGTGAAAAAATGTTTTCCTGACTCAACAATTTAATACAGAAATGATAAGATATATTTTAGTATGCTAGGAATAATGGGATTATTATAAAAATTATATTATTTTGAAAATAATATAATTATAAAATGTGTTATATCTAACTAATGTAATATGAACATAAAGGGTTACATTTATGAATACATATTTCATATTACTTAAATTATTATTTGTTAAAATAATATATAATTTGTATAATAAAAAATAAATAAGAGCCATTAAGATCATATGATAAATATAAGCATATAGTTATAAACAGTAAAAAAAGATGTCATGAATTTGAAGCAGTGTGTGGATGGTTACACATTCAGATTTTTATGGGGGATAAGCATATTTCAAATGTTATAACTATATTAAAATCTCAAGCCTAAAGAATAAGTAAGTAAGTAAATAAATATATAAATAGAAAAGTATGCATCATTTTATTATGAAGGAAAATTTATTTATTAACAGGACCAAAGGACAGTGTTATTGTGATATATTTTGCCACAAACACCACCATCATATTTCAAGAGGCATTTGTTAATGATTTTAATTACTTCCAGCAATTTACAGGAACACTATATATGTAAATAATTTTGTTAATTAGATATGTTATTTATTTACATTTCAAATGTTATCCCCTTTCCTGGTTTAACCTCTTGTAATCCCCTATCCCATCCTACTTCCCCTTATTGCACCCACCCACAACAACCTCACCACCCTGGCCTTCTCTTATACTGGGATATTGAGCCTTCACAGGGAGGGCCAAAGTTCTCTCTTCTCACTGATATTGAACAATGCCATCCTCTGCTTCATATGCACCTGGATTCATGGGTCCTTCCATGTGTACTTTTTGTTTATTGGTTTAGTCATGGGAAGCTCCAGGGGGGACTGGATTGTTAGATGTTGTTGTTCTTCTTATGGAGTTAAAAATCCCTTCAGCTCCTACAGTCTTTTCTTTAACTCCTCCATCAGAGACTCAGTGCTCAGTGCTCAGGTTGGCTGTGAGTATCTGCCTCTGTATTTGTCGGGCTATAGAAGATCCACTCTGGAGACATCTATATCAGTCTCCTGTCAGCATGCACATCTTGGCGTCCACAGTGGTGTCTACGTTTGAAATCTGTTTGTGGGATGGATCCCCAGGTGGAACAGTCTCTGGATGGCCTTTTCTTCCGTCTCTGATCCATATTTTGTCTCCATATACCTCCTTTAAGTATTTTGCTTCCCCTTCTAAGAAGGACTAAAAAATTCATTCTTTGGTCTTCTTTCTTCTTGAGCTTCATGTGGTCTGTGAATTGTATCTTGGATATTCTGAGCTTTTCAGCTAGTATTCACTTATCAGTAAATACATATCATGTGTGTCCTTTTGTGACTAGGTTACCTCGCTCTGGATGTTATTTTCTAATTCCATTCATTTGCTAAGAATTTCATAAAGGCATTATTTTTTAATAGCTTAGTAGTACACCACTGTGTAAATGTACCAATTTTTTGTATCCACTCTTCTGTTGAGGGAATCTGCAATCTTCCCAACTTCTGGCTATTATGAATAATAATACTGCTTAAGAACATAGTGGAGCATGTTACCTTGCTATATGTCGAAAATTCCTTTGGTTGTGTGAGCAGGAGTTTTATAGGCGGATCCTCATGTTGTACTATGCAAAATTTTCTGAGGAACTGTCAAAGTGATTTTCAGAGTGGTTGTACCAGCTAGCAATCCTACCAGCAATGGAGGAGTGTTGCTCTTTCTCCACATCCTCGCCAGCATCTGTTGTCACTTGATTATTTGATCTTAGCCATTCTGACAGGTGTGAGGTAACATCTCAGGGATGTTTTTATTTACATTGAAATGATGAATAAAGATGTTGAATTTTTTTTAGTTGCTTCTCAGCCATTCAAGTTTCCACAGATGATAATTCTTTGTTTAGCTCTGTACCCCATTTTTATAGGGTAATTTGGTTTTCACTAATCTTACTTCTTAAAGTCTTTATATACATTGGATATTAGCCTTCTATGAGATGTAGGGTTAGAAAATACCTTTTCCCAATCTGTTGGTTGCCATTGTGTCTCATTGACTGTTTTCTTTGCCCTACAGAATCTTTGAAATTTTATGAGCTCCCATCTGTCTAATGTTAATCTTAGAGCATAAGCCATTGGTGTTGAGTTTATGAAAATTTTCTCTGTACTCATGTGTTTGAGGATCTTTCACACCATCTTTTCCAATAGTTTCAGTGTATGTGGTTTTATGTGTACATAAATATTATATAGGAGAAAACTTTTGTTCTTTTCTGTTAACTGCAATATAACTGTGTCCCCTACATTTAACTTCATGATACACTGGTACAGGAATTCATTTACTAACATATTTCAAGTTTAATCATGGTTGTGTGAAATTGAAGTTGAATTGTAAAGGATAATAATTGTAATAATAATTTAATGCTATTTTAATATTTCTGATTTAAAATCAGTATGTTAGGTATGATGGTATAGAGAGTTATTATCTTATCCACATTAAGAATGTCTGACGACTTCAGAATGGCTCCCTGACTGGCATCTCCATTCTGGTAGGGTGGGTGCAGTGAAGCAGCAGGACTTACCAACTGATAAAACTTGATGAACAGATTATTTGGTGTAATTATAGTGGCGGTCTCTTCTGACATTTTTCCATGAAATGCAACAACTGGAACAAATATCAGTGAAGAAATGTGGAATGAATATTTGAAGGTGACTGAGTACCTCAAAATTCCTACTAAAAATATCGAAAATGTCTATTTTGAATTAATTAATTTTAATTAATATTGAAACTGGTCAGTAGATTCCTGCAAAAGTGACATGACATTAGAGCAAATGATGAAGATTATTGATTTGCCTCTCAGCAATATAAAATCCTTACTTGAAAACATGAAAAAAATCAACAGTTATTTTTTAATGTCACCATTTTTTTTCTTACCTTACAGATATGTGCCCTAAATTGAAGCTTTGATCTCAGGAGGAGAAAATCGTATTAATCACTATTATTGACTCTAGTGTAATTCTGGTGTAAATCTGTTGTAATTCAAGTAGGCCTGCCTTTATATGCTACTTGACCTTTTTCACTTACTACTTTTAATATTCTGACTTTATTTAGTGCAAGCATCGTTCTGATTATTTTGTTTTGTGAGGATTTTTTTTTTTTCCGGGCCCAGTCTTTTTGGAGTTCTTTAGGCTTTTTGCATGTTCATGGGCATCTCTCTCTTTATGTTAGGGAAATTTTATTCTATAATTTTGTTAAAGATATTTACTGGTCCTGTAAGTTGAAAATCTTCATCCTCATCTAATACTTTATCCTTATGTTTAATTGTATTGTGTCCTGGATTTCCTGGATGTTTTGAGTTCGGATCTTTTTGCTTTTTCTTTGACTGTTGTGTCCATGTTTTCTATGGAATCTTCTGCACCTGAGATTCTCTCTTCCATCTCTTGTATTCTGTTGCTGATATTCGCATCTATGGTTCCTGCTTTCTTTCCTAGGATTTCTATCTCCTGAGTTTTCTCCTGTTGGATTTTCTTTATGGTTTCTACTTCCATTTTTAGATCTTGGATGGTTTTGTTCAATTCCATCAACTGTTTGATTGTGTTTTCCTGTAATTCTTTAAGGGATTTTTTGTGTTTCCTCTTTAAGTGCTTCTACCTGTTTAGCCCTGTTTTCCTGTAATTCTTTTAGGGATTTCTGTGCTTCTTCTTTAAGGTTGTCTACTTGTTTAGCAGTGTTCTCCTTTGTTTCTTTAAATGAGTTATTGATGTGCATCTTACAATCTTCTATCAGCATCATGAGATTTGATTTTAAATCCAAATCTTGCTTTTCAGCTCTGTTGGGGTATCCAGGACTGGCTGTGGTGGGAGTACTGGGTTCTGATGATGCAGAGTGGTCTTGGTTTCTATTAGAAATATTCTTATGTTTGCCTTTTGCCTTCTTTCAATCTCTGATGTTAGATGTTCTAGCTGTCTCTTTCTGGAGCTTGTTCTTCCAGTGATTCTGTCATCCTCTATCAGCACTCCTGGGAATCCAACTCTCTCCTGAGTCCCAGTTGTCAGAGCACTTTCTGAAGGCAAACTCTTCTGTTTCAGGGAAGGTACACAGAATTCTGGAGCTCAGATCTACTTCCTGGTGAATGATGAAGGCCAAAAGGGACCCTTGCCAAGAAGTTCTGTTGCTTCAGTGGCCTGTGTACTCTCCTGAGTGGACTGGTATCTGAGAGACCCAGGATATAAGATGCTGCTCTCACCTGAATGCCAGAGTCAGAGCCCTCTTTGGAGTCTGAATCTCCTCAGTTATCCCTAAGATCCTGTGTGTGCTAGGGCTCTTGCAGCCTGGAGAGCCCTCTGGGGAGTTCACACCCAAGGTGTTGCAGGGCTGGTGCAGGATGGGAACAAACCCCAGCCACTGGTCAGAAGAATTTCCTCTGTCCTTGCTCCTGATTGCACAGGCCACTTCTGGTTATTTTGGAATAGATGTTGCATTTCACTCACCAGTGATCCCAAGATACTGGGTGTGCTAGTATGCCTGTGGCGTGAAGAGTATTCTCTTGACCATGGGACTGTCTGCCATGTTCGTATCCAAGATCAACATTGAAATTCTAAACATGAATACACTTTTGAAATATCAACCATATGGTTTCCTAAACAAGACCTTTATAATGCAGTCCTCAGATGACATGTAAAATCGAATGGGAAAAATTTCACAAGACTCTCCCCTAAATGAAGAATAACAACTAATTATTGATCCATTGATTGATTGAGAGAGAGGAGAGAGAGGAGAGAGAGAGAGTATTACTCTTTAAAAGAAATAAGTTCCATAACTCTTTGTCAAATATAATGGTGTTAGCCTTAAACACAGGTATATGAGCAATACTAAATGAATACACCAGATTTTATTTATCAAGTGTATGTGTATATATGAAGAAAAAAATGATTAATAGATGATAGATAGATAGATAGATAGATAGATAGATAAAAGTAGATGTTCAGAAAATGATTTACTACTGATAAATTAGAGAAGAATGCTAGATGGCGTATATATACAAAGCTAACAGACAGACAGAGAGACAAACAGACATATAGGTATATAGATAGGTAAACAGAAAGACAGATAGACAGACAGATAACTTTAACTCTCAACTTTATGCAACCCAGAATGTTCTAGTTGAGTGTTGCTGAATAGTTGTGTGCTTTGGTTTAGCCCATTAGAATGTCTTAGTTGTTAACAGAGGAAATAGTCAGCTGTTGGCAAAGTGTCCACAACTGTCACTCAGCTTTATATTTGTTAGCTTATTTGGTATAGAAGGGGTATTGTTTTCCTACACTTTAAGTCCAATTAAAGTCTTATAATATGGATGTGGATATATTTTAGGAAGAATCTGTAGATTTACATATGATGTTTTCAATCTGTATCTCTTGTGAGCTATAAATAAAATAATGTTGGCAAAAATGAGTAAAGTTTTCTGATGCAACTGGGATTCATCAATACCTTCTCATAGGCTTTCCTTATGGTGCAATGTTCAGTACTGCTTGCTGTGCTGGGACTAGAACATGGCTCCACTTATTGTACTGCATTATCCCCAGCTTTCTGTTTTCCACCTCTTTTACTAACAAAGTTTGACTGTCCTAGAACTTGATCTATAGATTGACCTTGAATGCAGAGATCTGCATGCCACTGCCTCATGAAAGCTTTGATGAAATATATGATCTAAGAGTGTCCATTGCTGGGAAGAAATACCATGACCAAGGCAAATCTTATAAAGCAAATATTTAACTGTGGCTGACTTTTAGTTTTAGAGTTTCAACAAATTATCTTCATGATCTGATATATATAAACTTTGAGGCAAAAATGGTAGTGGATGGGATAAGAATTCTACATCTTGATTCAAATGTAGTCAGAAGGAAAATATCTTCTGTACTAGGTGTTACTTGACTATATACATGTGACTTAAACGACCACCTTCACAGTACTACCCTTCATCAGACAAGGACACAGTGACTCCCAAAAGGCCACACTTCAAATAGTGTCACTTCCTATTGGCCAAGCACTCTGACACATGAGTCTGTGGGGTCAAACACATTCAAACCACCATATTCTACATCATGGCCACCATATTTGTATCCATAACAAAATGTAAATTGCATTTAGTCCAACTTAAAACGTCCACATATTCTATCACAGTCTAAAAAATGCTTAAAATCCAACATTCAATGTCTCTTTTGAGATTCCAAACATTTGAGTGTAGATGCCTATAAAATCAAAAAGCAGATCACATACTTCCAAGATCATTGGATATACATCACCCGTTTGAAATCTCATATTGAAGGAAATACTGGATCGAAACAAGATCAAAACCAAGAAGAAAAAGAAAAAGAAAATGCACACACGCACACACAAAATAGAAATCAGCCTGACAAACTCCAATCTCAGCAGTAATGTGTCTGATCTCCAGCTTGTTTCTGTCTGGTTGTCTGCAATACAGTTGCTTCTCTTGGGCTCTTTCTACATCATGTTATCAGCTTTCCTCAGTAGATCTTCCATTACTCTGTCATATCAAAAATCTTGGGGTCTCCAAGGGAACGTAAACTTCAAAGCTTCTTATTCCATTATCTAGGATCCACACATTATGTTCTGGGTTCTGCCAGAGATCTTGGGTCACTTCTCCAACTCTGCCCTCTGAAGCACTTTTTGCTCTGGCTGACTGCACTCCACTGCTGCTGCTTTGTAGTTCCATGGTGCTTATATCTCCAGTATTCTGGGATCTGCTGCGGCAACTAGTTTGAAATTTACCAATAGACTCTCATAGGCTCTCTTCATGTTGCCAAACCTCAACTAATTTGCATGACTGCTTCAGTGATGGAACTTTACCTGCCAGTAAGTCCATACTGTCAGCAATGGCTTTTCTGTCTTCTAATAGAACCAAGCTTTAACTGTGCTCTATGACCCATTATGCCATTATGTCTTCAAAATCAGCATCAGCAGTGTAATTTTTATACATTAAAAAGTCCACATGACTGCATAGTGTCTGTCTCTGGATTGCAGCTTCTTTATGCTCTCAGAAAACACTTCCCACAAGATTTCACCTATGTGATGTTAATTTCTTAGTTTTTGTCAACCACCATCAATTTACCCCTTCTATTCTTTAAGAAAAGTCTAGAGGGAGCCATGTACCCAAATATTCCATGTTGTATTTCTTGCTATGGCTAGGACATGGCCGTCTTGTTCTATTTCATCATCACCAGAATTCTGTTTTCAATGTTTCCTTCACTGATTAAGACTAGCTGTTCTGGAACTTGATGTGTAACAGGCTGGCCTTGAACTCAAAGATTGGCTTACCTCTGTCTTTTGGGATTAAATGCATGTTCCCCCACACCTGGAACTTTCTTTGATTTTTTTTTTTTAATCAGCAGATAATTTTATGTTCTTGATTATAGTTCATTCTGCATAAGAGTCAAGCCAACCAATGAGAATATATACATAATCTATCCCTTAACAATTTGACACAAAATAATATCCCTTTATGGCCTAATGAAGACAATAACTACCTTATGATAATTACAATATAATATAACCATACCTTGTAAAACTGTAAATGCAAAAACAGTAAGCACCCCTATATAGGATCAGGTCTTGAAATGCATACTCTGCTAATTCTATTTAATATCCCTAAACACAGGATTTAGCTGCATTCCATTTTCTGGGGCCCATTTGATAGTTGAATCAAATATTTTATATTTTTTCCTTCCTAAACTTACTAACTTTGATCAAAATGCTCTCCTTAGTAAGCATGATGTGCAGGACAAAATCTAAACTATGTTGTTGTGAGTTTTCCTATGACAATGGAATTGTTCTAAATCTACTCACCTTAGCATCAGGCAGACTCCTCAAACAAAGGAAAAAGTAGCCACATTCCTCTCCAAAATAAAACAAGACTGAACTCTAGGCAACAGATTAAAACTATTTCCCTCTGAAATCTCTTGATACAGCTTCCCATTGTTGGAATGACCCTAGGCAATACTGACCTCCATGCCTCTACTAGTATGTCCCATTAATCTACCCTTAAAGCATTCTACTGCTTTCATAATCCAAAATATCTCAAATTCACATACCTTGAAAAAAATTTCATGTCTATCACTGGCTCAATCTTCTCTGTTAGTTTGGGTTTCCTTTGTTAAAGAGTTGTAAATGCTAAAGTTTAACTGGGACAATCTTACAGTTTCAGAGGGTTACTCCATTATCATCATGTCAGGAAGCAGGGCAGCATGCAGCCAGACATTGTGTTTGAGAAAGAGATGAGAGTACTAATTCTTGATTTGAAGGATGCCAGAGAAGACAATCTCTTTTATTGGGTGTAGGTTGAGATTCCCTTGAGACCTCAATGTCTATCTCCACAGTGACATAGTTCTTCCAACAAAAACTCACATACTCAAACAAGGCCAGACTTACAAATAGTGCCACTCTCTATGAGCCAAGTATTCAAACACATGAATCTATGGGGCCAGACCCATTGAGACAGTCACATAAACAATTAGGTTTTCTTGGTTTTGTTTTTGTTTTCCTTTCACATATGTGTGGGGGCTGTGGATTCCTGCACACATGCACTGTTCATAACCCTGATACTATTTGTAATTTGATGCTAATTCTGATCTGCTGGGAGGGGTTTTGAACAAGGAATGAGTCATCACTCAGGTGGTTTCCTATAAACCTTCTTCCCACACAAAACCTGGTATTGGTAAAATAAAATCTAGAGCTGGTGTTTGAACAGAGTAAGGGAAATTGGAGAAGAAAGGTGGGAGAGAGAAGAAGGAGAGGAGTTGGAGAGAGAGAACAAAGGAGGAGGAAGTAGGAGGGAAGCAGAGTAACCTCAACTTATAAGGATTCACTAGATAGGGAAGATGGTAGTGTAGTGATAGATCTACCCAATCTAGGCACACAGCTTTTATTCATGTTAATTGAATTATGTTATCATTGCTGGGGCATAGTTGGGTTGGAGAATTACTGTAATACGTGTGTTTAATTGTATCCACATTCTCTTTATTCTTTTTACACATTCTTTATTCTCTGTTTTTTTTCACTGATTACAATTTCTTTATTGTAAAATTTCAATGAAAGAAAATATACATAAAATTTAGGAGGTTTTAAATTTTATTGAGGTTAAGTTTTAATGTAGTTGTTAATTGCTTTTTGCCAGATTTGAATAGGAGACATGCATATGTATGAATTATCTTCTGTATAATGAGTGTAGAATTTTCTTCATGTATTTCAGAAAAATTAACCCAGTAGTCATAAAAAAATTAGCTACACTATGGGACAATACTAGTGCAAGATAATTGGGTAATTTTAAAAATGCAACTTACATTCCAACATCCAAACAATCATCTTTTTGTAGAATATTTAGTGTAGGAGCTATGTGTTCGTGTGAATACTGGTTCAAAATATCCGCTAAATTACTATGTTTTATGTTATATATTTTGTGTGGGACAGGTGAATCATGAGGTATTTGCCAGCACCAGTGTCCTTCATGCTAAAAGCACTAAAATAGCAGAAAAATAAAAAAAAATCTGATCATGTGTTCAACACCTACATACTCTGATGATCATATTTTTGCATAGCATAGAATCTAGATGGAATATTTTGGTGATGGGCAAGGTATGAACTCCCAAACTCATAATCATTTCTTCACTTCCTCAAGAAAACTACACTTTATATCTCTGAAACTATTTAAGTCCCATTTATTGGCATTTTCCTGGATGTCCTGGCATTGAGCTTTACCTAGCTCCATACAGGACAGACACTTTTGACCATGCAATTAACCATCTCAGGCTGAAGGAACACTCACATTCCTGTCTCCATATTCTCTGCAAATCAAAGTGGAGCTTCAGATGTTCTGTTGGAATTCAGGATTCATCTGTCATTCATTCTCATTATGGTGGATGCCTGTACCTGAGACAGATAGTACTTTTTGTTAACTGCTTTCAACATAACTTAGAACACAGGTTGGTGCTGTATCAGTTTCCTTAAACAACTCCACATTTCTTTTTAGGATCTATTATTCTCTCAGATGTGGAATTTTTATTATGTTTACAGAACAAGGATTGAATAATTATTATGGAACAAGACCAGACAGTTTTTATGACCCCATAACCTCATTATCCTTCTGTACTATTGTGTAAATGTTAGTGGGGTTATAGTGGAGATTGTGTGATTTCAAGTGGGTATGACCCTCAGTATTCCTTCCTTGAAGTCCACATTGCATTCAAAGAGACAACACTCCTTGGATTTGTCCATGCTTTACAGTTCTCTTAAACTTTTCACCAGAGGCAGCACATCTATCTTCCTGGTTTTTTCTAAATTCTCAGGTGAATATAGGTCATGTCAAGGAACCAGTCCAGATGGATCACACTTTTTTTTTTATTTTGTTTTTTTGTTATCAGTTGTCATGAAAACAATTAAGACATTCTACACTGTGTCCCCAAGCTAGCACCTTCTCTGCATAGCATATTCTGGTTGGCAGAGAAGGGCTGATGTAGGAGCTGTGACATTTACAGAAGAGGTAAGTTTGAAGAGAATCTTAACTGAAAATTGACCTATTATATTCAGTTCAAATGTCAGAACTACAGGGTGTGTCTCATGAATATTTGTTTATTTTTCTGACCCAATTAGTGAAACAGAGAGTGAAGGTCAGACTGTTCTCTGTACATCTTTCTTTAAAAAACAAAACAAAAAACAAAACAACAACAAAAAAAACTCACTGGGACAGATTTGCTTACACTGGTTCCTGGAAAATAATAAATAGAGTCTGCATTTAGTATCCACCATAGACTTCTGGAGACAGCTGATGAGATCAAGATCGAACACTATGATGGGTCTCATGAACATTGTTTTGTAGTGAGTAACAGTGATTTCATTTCCAACATGTATTTTTTTCTATTTTTTGAAAAGTACTATAACAATGTATCTTGAGATGGCCTTTGTTTATGTATGTTTATAAAAAAGCTGATGAGATAATTTGATAGATATAATTATATCTCAATGAATGCTGAGGAATTCCTCCATTTTAACTGTTTTGTGATAATATAATATACCATAGTATAATATATATTTTAATATAATAAAAAATATAATAAATTCTTTTGGGCCGAACTTTCTTTAAAATTAATTTTTAAAAATTATTTTGTCTTAATAAAATTGAACACTACCTCAGGATTGAAGCTTTGAATAAATATTATGGAGTTTAATTAACCCTCTATGCTACAAGAGCCATTAATGATAAGCCCATAAGACATGATGATGAATGTGTAACATAGAATGTAATTTATGTAAAATAAGAAAAAGACAAAGACTGCCCTTATAATTATTTATACCTGATATAGCAAATGAAGTTGTAGGTAAAGAATATTATGAGAAACTAGAGTGTAAAACATCACATATTATATTAAATAGATAGGGAGAGAATGGATAGCATTGTCTTATCCATGATTTTAGTGGAATTGCTTCAAGTTTCTTTCATTTAATTGTACGTTGGCTAATAGTTTGTAATATATTGTTTTATTATGTTTAGATATGTGCCATGAATTCCAGATCACTTCAATTTTCAATAAGAAAAGTTGTAATTTTTGAAGTTTTTAGAGTCTAATGAGAGGGTCCTTTGACATTTATCTTAAGTGTATTTATATAATGGATTCCATTGATGGATTTCAGTACTGAACCATCTTTGCATCCCTGGGATGAAAGCTACATGTGATGAATGACGCTATTTATGTGATATTTTTTTCAGTTTGCCTGAATTTTCTAGAAAATTTTTGAGTATTTTATTGAGTATATAGATGGGCAAAATTTGTCTGACTTCTCTCTTATTCTTTTTCTATGTATGGTTTTTATCAGAGAAACCGTGGCTTTATGGCATGACTTGGGTTGTGTTTGTTCAGTGCTTTCAGTAGAATCATTTGAAGAGTATTGCTATTAGCTCTTCGTTGAATATCTGATAGAATTCTGCACTAAACCAGCTTGGCTTTTTTGATTGAAGGTTATAATAAATGCTCCTATTTCTTTAGGGGTTATTAGACTGTTTAGTTCATTTACCTGATGTTGATTTACAATTAGTAAGTGATGTCTACCTAGAAAATCATCCATTTCATCTAGATTTTTCCTGGCCCTGGCATTACCCTGTACTGGTGTCTATAATCTTCTCATCTTCACAAGTGCCTCTCATCTCATTGATGGCCAACTAGGCCACACTCTTCTACATATGCAACTAGAGACCCAAGCTCTAGGGAACTACTTTTTAGTTAATACAATTGTTCCTCCTATAGGGTTGCAGACCCCTTTAGATCCTTGGGTACTTTCTCTAGCTTCTTTATTAGGGGCCCTGTGTCCCATCCAAAAGATGACTGTGAGCATCCACTTCTCTCTTTGTGGGGCACTGGCATAGCCTCACATGAGACAGCTATATCAGAGTCCTGAAAACAAAATCTAGATGGCATATGCAATAGTGTCTGGAATTGGTGGTTGTTTATGGGATGGATCTCTGGATGGGGAAGTCATTGTATGGTCCTTCCTTCTGTCTCAGTTCCGAACTTTGTCTATGTAACTACTTACATGGGTATTTTGTTCCCCATTCTATGAAGGAACAAAATATCCACATTTTGGTCTTCCTTCATCTTGAGTTTCATGTGTTTTGCAAATTGTATCTTAGGTATTCTAAGTTTCTGGGCTAATATCCACTTCTCAGTGAGTGCATATCATGTGTGCTCTTTTGTGATTGGGTTATGACACTTGGGATGATATCCTCCAGATCCATCCATTTCCATAAAAATTTCATAAATTCAGCTGGGCTTGGAGGCACACACCTTTAATCCCAGCACTTGGGAGGCAGAGGCAGGTGAATTTATGAGTTTGAGGCCAGCCTGGTCTACGGAGTGAGTTCCAGGACAGCCAAGGCTATACAGAAAAACACTGTCTCAAAAAAAAAAAGCAGAAAAAAAAGAATTTTATAAATTCATTGTTTTTAATAGCTGAGTAGTATTCCATTGTGTAAATGTAACATATTTTCTGTATCCATTTCTCTGTTGAGGGACATGTGGATTATTTCTAGCTTCTGGCTCTTATAAATAAAGCTGCTATGAAATAGTAGAGCATGTATTCTTATTACAAGTTGGAACATCATCTGGGTATATGCCCAGGAGAAGTATTGCTTGATCTTTAGGTATTACAATGTCCAATTTCTGAGGAACTGTACTATCTGAGGACCCAGCAATACCACTCCTGGGTATACATACAGAAGATGCTTCAACATGGAAGTAGGTCACATGCTCCACTATGTTCATAACAGCCTTATGTATAAGAGCTAGAAGTTTGAAAGAAACCAGATGTCTCTCTAGAGGGGAATGAATACAGAAATTGTGGTACATTTATACATTGGAGTACAACTCAGTTATTAAAAACAATGAATTCATGAAATTATTAGGCAAATGGATGAATCTGGAGAAAATCATCCAGAGTGATACAAAAGAACACACATGATATGCAATCACCAATACGGAGACATTAGCTCAAAAGCTTGGAATACCCAAGATACTATTCACAAACCACATGAAACTCAGGAAGCTGAAAAAACAAAGTGTGGATACTTCGATCTTTCTTAGAAGGGGGAACAAAACACTCATTGAAGTAGTTACAGAGACAAAGTGTAGAACAGATACTGAAAGAATGACCATCCAGAGACTTCCCCACCTGGGTATCCATCCCATATGCAATCACCAAAACTAGACACTACTGTGGATGCCAAAAAGTGCTTGCTGACAGGAGCCTGATATAGCTGTCTCCTAAGAGGCTCTGCCTATGCCTGACAAATATAGAAGTGAATGCTAACAGCCATCCATTGAACTGGAGAACAGCATACCCAGTGAAGGAGCAAGAGAATGGACCCAAGGTGTTGAGGGGATTTGCAGCCCCATAGGAGGAACAACAATATGAACTAACCAGTACCCCAAGAGCTCCCAGGGACTACACCACCAACCAAACAGTACACATGGTAGGATTTATGGCTCTAGTTGCATATGTAGCAGAGGCTTTCCTATTTGGACATCAATGAGAAAAGAGGCCCTTGGTTCTGTGAAAGCTCTATGTCCCAGTGAAGAGGGAGTGGGTTGGTTCATAAGCGAGAGAGTGGTAATGGGATAGGGGAAGGGGGTTTTCTGAGGGGAAACAAGGAAATGGGATAACATTTGAAATTTAAATAAAGTTACTATCCAACAAAGTTTTTAAATGTGCAAAATGAAGTAATCACTTTCAAATCATTCCTATTGTAGAATGTACCTTTCCAAAAATCAAAATCCTTCCCAATTTTTACTATATGACAGATATTTATGTCTAAAGTATATATGCACTCCTTTCATGTATTATCTGAAATTTTTAAACAAGTTAAGAGTGCAAGGAATATACCAGCAGCTCGCTGAGACAGAATGAGATACAGCCAAGCATTACATGGAGGTCAACAAATCCTATGCAAGAGTTAGGAGAGGGATTGACAGAACTGAAGGGGATTGTAACCCCATAAGGAGATGAACAGTATCAAATCATCTGGACTACTGGGAGTTCCCAGTGACTGAGTGTGGTGAATTGCAGGCTGGTCTTCAGTCGAATTGAGGTCTGAACCATGATGGTCATAATTCACCTTCATGACACAATAGGCATTCCCTCATGCTCCTGGAACTCTGTCCCCTGCCTAAGTTACCACCTCCCACAACCCCCACAAAGCAAACATGGTCAGTAGTCATGTAAGCAATGTCCCAAGCTTCTGACCTTCAGGCTAAACTCCTCCCCAGTTACCTAGCAGCAGTGAAGACCATAAAAAGGGTTGTTCAGCCCTTACCTTGTCCTCTTACTCTTATGCTATTACTACTCACTCCCCACTCTCACACACTCTCTCCCCTCTCTTTGTCTTCTCTAACTTCTTTCTCATCTTCCTTTTCTCTTTGTCTTCTACTCTCCTCATTACTCTTCTTCCCCCCCCTCCTCTCTCTCTCCCTTCTCTCTTTCCCCCTGCATTTCTATAATAAATCTCTTAAACTGTAAAGAGTGTCTTCTCCATCAAGATCTGCTGCACACTCTGGTCAGTGTTGGGAACCTCTTCCCTTATCCCTCTCTCCTATAACCTTGGGGCAACAGGGTGTTGCCTCGGAGTCCCTGCTTGGGGGCTGCCCCTTGTCCACCCCATGCTGAGTGGTGTCAGAGGCCTAGATGCCCACCCAGGGCTGAGTGGAAAGTGTCCAGCAGCTCTCCCTATGTCTGCCTCCCCAGAGCACAGGAACTCTGGCCAGATGTGGGCTATTTCTCCCCCCCACCCCCATCTTCCCCAGGACTTTCCCAGGGCTCCCCCTTTTTTGTTCCCAATAACTGAGTAACCAAAAAATAGTATACTCTGGCTAGTCTGAGGCCTTTCACTGTTATGTAGCAGAGGGCTGCCTAGTCTGTCCTCATGTCCTCAGTGGGAGATCCCATAGAGTTTTGATGCTTCCAGGATGGGAGGAAAAACTCTGAAAGAAAAGAGATACAAATAAATATTTTTAAGTAAAAAAAAAAATAAAATTAAATTTAAAAAGTGAAGCTAAAATGATCTACATACTTTTTCAGAGTTTCAATAGTGCTCAACAGTACAAACACCAGATTTTATTCTGAGATTAAAAACAATCTCTTAATTGTAACCCCATATGCATAGAAAGAAATTACATACTTCAATGTATATAAATGTACTCTTTCTATCTCTATCTCTATACATCAATATGTATCTCTCTCTCTCTCTCTCTCTCTCTCTCTCTCTCTCTCTCTCTCTCACACACACAAACACACACATATATATATATATATGGATACATATACATATATATGTGTGTGTTTGTGTGTGTGTGTGTGTGTGTGTGTGTGTGTGTGAGAGAGAGAGAGAGAGAGAGAGAGAGAGAGAGAGAGAGAGAGAGAGAGAGAGAGAAGTATGAAGGTGTGGGTTAGCACACAATCTACATACTACATTTCTAGACCAAAAGGAAGGATTGTGAACATACTGAAGAAGTACTAAACCAAGGGAAGACTCTCTCTCTCTCTCTCTCTCTCTCTCTCTCTCTCCCTCCCTCCTTCCCTCCCTCTTTTTCTCTTTTCCTCTGTGTGTGTGTGTATTTTTAATCTGTATCTGTTAGGGTTCTCAAAGGAAACAACAATGTTAGATACATATGTGTTGTTAGAGAGGATTATAAGATGTAGTAACATGCTAATAATTCTGGAGATATAGTAACTTTACACTACAGAAGGCTGGATGTTTCAGCAATCCTAATCTAGTACTGGAGTCCTGGAAGATTATTGAAGAGCTTCTCTTTTCAGTCTCTGTTGGAATGTGAATGCATGAGCTTTTTAGTCAAAGTAAGAGCAAAAATGCCAAGCTTCCTTTTTCCATGTCCTTTTATCAGAACTGTGCACAAAAACTCAGAAGGCATATCTCAGATTTAGGGTGGTTCTTTCAGCATCAGGTAATCTGAAAATATTCTCTCACACAAATGTCCATCTCCTTGTGCTTTAGTTGATTCCAGATGCAGTCATGCTAACACCACAGACTGGCCATCAGAGTACATCTGTTATATATCTGCAGTTTCTTTGTGATGTGTCTTCTGAAGCATAAAGGAAAGTCAGGGAACATCTGTGATTTGAAGATACATGCAGTTTATTGAAGTGGATGAGTTATCAAGGTCTCCTCCTTTCAAAGCCTCCAAACCCTTGTCCCACTTCAGTACTTAATGTGATAATTTTATATTGAGCAATTACTTCATTCCAGCCAAATGGACTCTTTTCTTCCTTTTCCCTTGCTTTACATATTTGAGGCTTGAACTCAGTGGAAGAACTCTACAATCAAGCACCATCCCAACATCAGCTCTTCTTCCTTCTCTCTTTTTTTAAGAAAAGTGTTTTATTAAGTTGTATAGGCTGCACTTGTACTCTCTTTGAAGCCCAAGAAAGCTATGAACTGAGATTCTGTTCCCTTAATCTCCCAAAATGCTCTAACTAAAGGCATATGCCATCAAGCCCAGCATTAAATTACTTTTTAGGTCTATGATTTGCTGACAAAACAAATACAATATGTATATTATCTAGA
This sequence comes from Mus spretus, assembly GCA_921997135.2. Taxonomy (NCBI): domain Eukaryota; kingdom Metazoa; phylum Chordata; class Mammalia; order Rodentia; family Muridae; genus Mus; species Mus spretus. The sequence goes on along the minus strand of OW971683.1, from coordinate 57,589,631 downwards.
ACTTTTAAGAACAACAACTATATTTTTCTACCTATCTCTTCTCTATCTCTATAACATTTCAAAACATAAAGTTAACAAACAGCATCAGGATATGAGACTTATTTCCTGTTCCTATTTTTATTGGTCTGTTCTCTCTCTCTCTCTCTCTCTCTCTCTCTCTCTCTCTCTCTCTCTCTCTCTCTCTCTCTCTCTCTCTCCCTCTGTGTGTGTGTGTGTGTGATTGTGTGATTGTGTACACAAATTAATTGTGAGATAATAGTAGCAAACATTTCTCAACATTCTCCCCAAAACATCTTCATCTTTACCCCAAGAATCCCATCTCCCATGACTATTCACAATGAAAAAAAAAAAAAACATACTTTCATACTTTTTGTGGAGTGTTATGACTAGCACAGGTTTGTTTCTTTTTTTATCCAAATGTCCTCAACCCATCTTATCAGTTATATGCAAGGGCTCTACAGATACATGTGTGCAATTTGGGTGACATTATAACTCTAAACAGAAAGAAAAATATTCTGTTTTTGAAATATTTCTAATATGAATTTGTTTGTATATCCAGTGTCTATTGGAACTAATTTATTGAGTTTTTGTATTATACATACATCCAGCAGGAGATAAATATTTGTGGATATCTTCAGATGTAGCATATTTTACTTGAAAAATGTAGTTCATGCTATAGTGGTAATAAACACTTTTGTCACACAGTCATAAAATAACCATAGAATCATTATGTAAATATATATTTGCCATCTGTACTTTGCTAAAACTTTAAGGTATACAACTTATTAGCTACAGAACCCAAAATAAAATTCAAGTTATTTTCTGTGTGAATCATGCCTGAAAATTAAAGAGGACAGAGCAATAGAAGATGAGTAAAAGTGTCCAAAGGAGATGGAGCAATGACATGGAAGATCATGGATGCATAAATCTGCACAAAAGCCCTTTCTGGGGCAAATGCAACACACAACAAGTTTGCAAACCTGAGACAGAGAGCCCATAGCAGAAAAAATTGGACCAATGTCCAACTTGATGAAGCAATGAAAATGTTATTGGGGTTACTAATAGAACTATGAATGTGAGGTTACTTAAAAGGAATAGGGGATAACTCTAAAGCACCTATATTGCCAGAAAACATACCTGTCACCCTCAAGCTCTCCACAGAGGTTGCAGGCAGATTTACAGAATGATCATCTATCCCTCTTCAGTTGGCTGCTCAGAGCTACACTCCTGTGACTATTTACTCCCTTTTACACTGTTGAAAGGAGAACTTAAGAACACTTCAGCATTTCCTTTGTGTTTTTTCACCTCTTCTGCATGTGACCTTTTCCCAGTTTTGATTTGTTCCTTGAGGTTGAGTATCCTAATCCCTCCTATATCAAGTTAGAGGGAATGTTGAAAATTGGATGGAGATCTACTTAGAGGTGGCAGGTAGAGTCCTGTAAAATATAAAACTTGAGACAATTGAGGAAGCAGTTCAGACACACAAATGTCTAGACCTTAGAGATCTGTAGAAAAAAATCTTGTTGACAAAGGAAACAAAAAAAATCAGGAAGTCATATGATACAGACAAGACATTGTCTGACCTTAAAATAAAAATAAGTAAATCTTTAAAATAAGTAAATTGGAAACAAAGACTCATTGACTTATATGGATTATCACAGAATTTGTGATACACCTATCTCTGCCCTAGAGTAGAGGGAATTTCAGAAGTATGCTATTTGATGTCCAGGATTCAAATTAAATCTTGATATTTTTCAAGGATTCTGAGTAAATCCACCATTCCATTTCTGTAGGTACTCTTTTATACAAAAATCCAAATTAAATAAAGTACTACTACATGAATGAGTACTTCAAATGAAACTTTACAGCCAGGTCCTAAAAGTCAACAAATTTGTTTATTCCACACTCTACATTAATACTGGAAATACAACAGGTTTTCATGAGTTCAACAACATAAACCAAATGGATGTAACAGATATGTACATTATATTTTAGGCACACACAAAAACATATACTTTATTCTCAAACACCCCTTAAAATTTTCTATTAAATAACCTCATATTAGTTCATAAAGTAGTACTCAACAAACTTATATAATTAGAAATCACATCATGCTTTATGTTTGACCATGATAAATTAAAGATAAATTTCAACATTAATAGAAATAACAGAGTATATACAAACTCATTAAATTAAAACAAAATATTAATAGAGGAAAACTGGATAAGGGTGAAGTCAAGAGGAAAGAAACCTTATTCTTTGAACTGTATGAAAATAAAAACACAAATATTGAAAACTATTGGACACAATGAAAACAATGCTGACATTTTAGAGACAATAAAGGGATATATAACAAAAATTTATAGATCTAAGTGATATAGAATTTTTTAAAAGATTTATTTATTATTATATCTAAGTACATTGTAGCTGTCTTTAGATGCACCAGAAGAGGGCATCAGATCTCACTATGGATCATTGTGAGCCACCCTGTGGTTTCTGGGATTTGAAATCAGGACATTCTGAAGAGCAGTCGGTACTCTTAACCACATTTTTTTTTTGTTTTTTTTTTTGTTTGTTTGTTTGTTTGTTTTATTTTTTTGTTTTTTTGTTTTGCTTCCTTTTTTCAAGACAGGATTTCTATATATAGCCTTGGCTGTCCTGGAACTCACTTTGTAGACCAGGCTGGACTTGAAGTCAGAAATCCACCTGCCTCTGCCTCCCAAGTCCTTGGATTAAAGCCATGTGCCACCTTTTTTTTTTTTTTCTTTTTCTACAGCACCTGGTTTTCCCAGGCAGTCTCCAATCCAAGTACTAACCAGACCCAACCCTGCTTAGATTCCGAGATCTGACGAGATCGGACATGTTCAGGGTGGTATGGCCATAGACTAGATTTTTTTTAAAAAAATATCTAAAGTCCCATATTAATAACATAATAATCAACTTGACATCCTTGGTATAAAATGAAAGAACAGCACACCAAAGCAGTAGAGAGAAAGAATGAATTAAAATAACAGATGAAATAAGTGAACTAAAATCTTTCAACTGTCCTGCCAGAAAAGATGCCTGCTGTCTACATTGCATGTTTCTGGTTCAAAGACAATTTTCATCTAATTTCAAAATGATGATTGAGCCTTGAGATGAGAAGGTGTGACGGAGATATTTCATTTAAAGATGAGAAATCCAAAATCTTATTCTCTATGTCTTGACCAGTTATGTGTCTCTATGTTAAGCATTGTCTACTTCAAGAAGAAACTTCTCTGATAGGGTTTGAAAAATATATCAGTCATTAGGTATAACAGTCTCATTGAGAGTCTATTTAATATCAGGTCAATTTACCACAATGTTAATCATAGGTTTTGTCTTAGTGCCTATGATCTATGTACTCAAATGCTTTTTGGCCAAGATAGCTCTTTTAGGCATGGATATCATCTTGTGGCTATGGACATATAGGATTTAAATACTTTATACACATTCATATTCTTTATATAATGATTTCATATTAATGAGTACACACAGTAATTAAGCTAATGGTATATGATATGAATAATATAGGGAATGTCAATACTATACTATAGAGTTTAATATCTTAATTCTTGAGTACTATAGTAACTGTGTTATCAATACAAGTACATAAATCAACTGAACAGGAATATATATTTCATGATATGTATTCAATGCTAAAATATCACCACTTTAGAAAATTAATTTTTCACAAGATAAAATACAAATACAAAACAAACAAACATGGCTATGATTATCTAACATGATCACATTCACTCCATGCCATTACATATAATGTATTATATATATATATATATATAGGCTCAAGAATATAATATGATCATCTCATTAGAAGGCATTTCACAAATGTCAATGTATTTTCATGATATATTTCTGGAGAGATGGAAGATACAAATGAACTATCAACATTTTGAATGCAATATACAAATCCACAGCAAACACTATGCTAAACCGTGAGTAACTGAAAGCATGTTCACTAAAATCCAAAACAATGCAAGGATGTCCACTTGTTCCTCTTCTGTTCAAACTAGTGTCTAAAGTAGTAAACATAACAATAAAAAGTTAGGAGGTAGATGGATTAGAAAGCAACCTTATACTTAGAAAATATGAGTCTGTATATAAAATATAAACATTCTAGGAGAAGACTCCTATAAATGATAAGCCAATATGGTAATCTAGCAAAATATAAAATTGACATAAATAATCAATTCCCTTTTATATACAAATGACACAGAGTGAAAGATATCAGGAAAATAAACCTCTTCATAATAGCCTCAAAATTGATATTGGACTAAATATCAATACTGCTAACATAGCAGTGGGAGGTAATACTGGATGCTAACTGGAACTGATTCCAGCTTTGTAAATTGTCCTGATAAGTATAGATTTAAATAAATATTTGCCACATAGCATTCTTATTATATTATCATTTCTGTTTGTTATTTCTCATAAAAGGCATATAGTAACACACTTTTCTGTAGATGTTATAATTATTTTATGGCGCGATATATGTGGTCTTCATTTGGGATTTATTGCTCTGAACAGACCATGACTAAGGCAATTCTTACAAAAGACACTTTATTGGGACTGGCATATAGGTTCAGAGTTTCATAAAATTATCATGACAGAAAACATAGCTGTGTCCATGCAGGCAAGGTGCTAGGGGAGCTGAGAGTTCTACATATTTATTCAAAGGAAAGCAGGAACAGACTGTTCTTAGGTAGCTAGCAAGATGGCCTTAAACCCTATCCCTACTGTGACAAACTTCCTCCAAAAGATTCATAACTCCTCCAACAAGGCCATACCTCCTAAAAGTGCAACTCCCCTGGCCAAGCATATTCAAACCATCACATATGTGTAATATTTATTTTGTTGGTGTGTCAGATATGAGAGTCCATCAAGTCTATGTTAAGTGGAAAGTTTTGCTCTGTTTAACCTGTTGCCTAATTAAATGACTTCAGTTCAGGCTGGAGAACTGAGCAGTTCAGTCCTTCAGATACTTACTGTTAACTATTGGTTAGGGATGCTGAAGTGACTCCATTCAATGGTAACTGGTATGATGAAGAGATTTTAAGAATCAAGCGAGATTGTATGAGTGAAGTCATGGCTGGGATTGCCTATAGAAAGGTAGCACTCTCCAGTGAAACAGGCAGACTCTCACAAACAACAAAGAAGGCTGAAGGGAAGTATAGGGCAAAATACTTATTTGAGACTCAGCAAGAAACCTTGTTGATGGACATAGGGCAAGAGAGCTTCTATATATGCTTTCTGATTTGGGACTAAACAGACTCCATGTATGGGCATCTCAGCATTAATGTCTATGATCAGACTAGGCAAGAGAGCCTGTGGATATGTGTTACATTTGGGTCTGGTCCCAGAAGTGTGGAATGAGGTTTATTCCGTGGCTTCGTTTAAGTCTTAATATCTCCTTGCTTGTAAAGATACTAGTGCTAACATGTTTACATCCAATGATTACAAATGAATTAACTTTATATTATTTCAGATAATATTGAAACAGGTGAGAGGGTGATATGGAGGAAGAGGAAGAAAGATGCGAACAAAGGGATTAGGAATTCCACATAAAACCAGAGACATTGAAACTTATAGAGGAGAAAGTAGGGAAAAGCCTCGAAGATATGGGTACAGGGGAAAAATTCCTGAATAGAAGAGCAATGGCTTGTGCTGCAAGATCAAGAATCGATAAATGGGACCTCATAAAATTGCAAAGCTTCTGCAAAGCAAAAGAAACCGTCAATAAGACAAAAAGGCCACCAGCAGATTGGGAAAGGATCTTTACCTATCCCAAATCTGATAGGGGACTAATATCCAATATATATAAAGAACTCAAGAAGGTGGACTCCAGAAAATCAAATAGCCCCATTAAAAAATGGGGCTCAGAGATATACAAAGAATTCTCACCTGAGGAATACCGAATGGCAGAGAAGCACCTGAAACTTTATATGCCCCAGTACAGGGGAACTCCAGGGCCAAAAAAGGGTAGTGGGTGGGTAGGGGAGTGGGGGTGGGTGGCTATGGGGGACTTTTGGTATAGCATTGGAAATGTAAATGAGCTAAATACCTAATAAAAAATGGAAAAAAAAGAGAAACTGACTAAAAAAAAATGTTCAACATCCTTAATCATCAGGGAAATGCAAATCAAAACAACACCGAGATTCCACTTCACTCCAGTCAGAATGGCAAAGATCAAAAACTCAGGTGACAGCAGATGCTATCGAGGATTTGGAGAAAGGGGAACACTCCTCCACTGTTGGTGGGATTGAAAGCTTGTACAACCACTCTGGAAATCAGTCTGGCAGTTCCTCAGAAAATTGGATATAGTACTACCAGAGGATCCCGCAATACCTCTCCTGGGCATATATCCAGAAGATGTCCCAACCGGTAAGACGAACACATGCTCCACTATGTTCATAGCAGCCTTGTTTATAATAGCCAGAAGCTGGAAAGAACCCAGATGCCCCTCAACATAGGAATGGATACAGAAAATGTGGTACATTTACACAATGGAATACTAATCAGCTATTAAAAAATGAATTTATGAAATTCCTAGGCAAATGGATGGACCTGGAGGGTATCATCCTGAGTGAAGTAACCCAATCACAAAGGAACTCGCACAATATGTACTCACTGATAAGTGGATATTAGCCCAGAAACTTAGGATACCCACGATATAAGACACAACTTGCCAAACGCATAAAATTCAAGAAGAACGAAGACCAAAGTGTGGACACTTTACCCTTTCTTAGAAATGGGAACAAAACACCCATAGAAGTAGTTACAGAGACAAAATGTGGAGCTGTGACGAAAGGATAGACCATCTAGTGATTGCCATATGCAGGGATCCATACCATAATCAGCTTCTAAATGCTGACACCATTGCATACACTAGCAAGATTTCGCTGAAAGGACCCAGATTTAGCTCTCTCTTGTGAGACTATGCCGGGGCCTAGCAAACACAGAAGTGGATGATCACAGTCAGCTATTGGATGGGTCACATGGCCCCTAATGGAGGAGCTAGAGAAATTACCCAAGGAGCTAAAGGGAACTGCAACCCTATAGGTGGAACAACAATATGAACTAACCAGTACCCGGGAGCTCATGTATTTAGCTGCATATGTATCAAAAGATGGCCTAGTCGGCCATCACTGCAAAGAGAGGCCCATTGGACTTGCAAACTTTATATGCCCCAGTACAGGGGAACGTCTGGGCCAAAAAGGGGGCGTCGGTGGTTAGGGGATTGGGGGGGGAGTGGGTCTGGGGGACCTTTGGGATAGCATTGGAAATGTAAACGATGAAAATACCTAATTAAAAAAAGAAAGGTAAATAAAGCAGCATATTAGAACATAAAAAAAAAAAAAAAAAGAGAGAACTAGAAGGGCCAGAGGATAGGGGTCCGCCCGGCCTGGGAGCACATTGCCTGAGAATCAGCAGCAGACATCTTGGTTCTGGGACCCCACTGAGAGTATTCTGCACAGGTTAGTGTGCGGAATACAGAAGCTTTCAGCTTCTGGGACAGGCAGGAGCCACAGAGCTTCTAAGGCAGCCCCCTTTTCGGGCCCCAGACATCCGGTTACTTTCTCAGCCAGAGGATGGGGGTCCGCCCAGCTTGGGAGCGCTTTGCATGAGCATCTGGGGCAGACAGCTTGGTTCTGGGACCGCCCCCGAGAGTATTCTGCACAGGTTAGACTGTAGAATACAGAAGCTAACAGCTTCTAGGACAGGCCAAAGCAACTAAGCTGCTGGACAGGTCCTATTTTAGGCCTTTGTCTTCGGCCAGGAGGGAGGTCATAATGCCTGATAACTGTGCACCTTCCCTGTAAGAGGAGAGCTTGACTGCAGAGAGTGCTCTGACCACTGAAACTCAGAGGAGAGATCTAGTGTCCCAGGTCTGCTGATAGAGGCTAACAGAATCACCTGAGGAACAAGCTCTAACCAGAGACAACTAAATCAACTAACTACAGAGATTATCAGATGGCAAAATGTAAACTTAAGAATCTTACTAACAGAAACCAAGACCACTCACCATGATCAGAACCCAGCACTCCCACCTCGCCCAGTCCAGGGCACCCCACCACACCTGAAAAGCTAGACCTGGATCTAAAAGAACATCTCATGAAAATGGTAGAGGACATCAAGAAGGACCTTAATAACTCACACAAAGAAATGCAGGAGAACACTGCTAAACAGGTAGAAGATCTTAAAGAGGAAGCACAAAAATCCCTTAAAGAATTACAGGAAAACACGACCAAACAGATGATGGAATTGAATAAAACCATCCAAGACCTAAAAAGGGAAGTAGACACAATAAAGAAAACCCAAAGTGAGGAAACGCTGGAGATAGAAACACTAGGAAATAAATCTGGAACCATAGATGAGAGCATCAGCAACAGAATACAAGAGATGGAAGAGAGAATCTCAGGTGCAGAAGATTCCATAGAGAACATTGGCACAACAATCAAGGAAAATACAAAACGCAAAAAGATCCTAACTCAAAATATCCAGGAAATCCAGGACACAATGAGAAGACCAAACCTATGTATAATAGGAGTAGATGAGAATGAAGATTTTCAACTCAAAGGAGCGGCAAATATCTTCAACAAATTTATAGAAGAAAACTTCTCAAACCTAAAGAAAGAGATGCCCATGAACATTCAAGAAGCCTACAGAACTCCAAATAGACTGGACCAGAAGAGAAATTCCTCCCAGCACATAATAATCAGAACAACAAATGCACTAAATAAAGATAGAATATTAAAAGCAGTAAGGGAAAAGGGTCAAGTAACATATAAAGGCTAGCCTATCAGAATTACACCAGATTTTTCACCAGAGACTATGAAAGCAAGAAGAGCTTGGACAGGTGTTATACAGACACTAAGAGAACACAAATGTCAACACAGGATACTATACCCAGCCAAACTTTCAACAACCTTAGATGGAGAAACAAAAGTATTCCATGAAAGAACCAAATTCACACATTATCTTTCCACGAATCCAGCCCTTCAAAGGATAATAACAGAAAAAAAAAAAAAAATACCAGGATGGAAACCACGTCCTAGAAAAAGCAAGAAGTTAATCCCTCAACAATCCTAAAATAAGAGAGCCACAAGAACAGAATGCTAACTTTAAAAACAAAAATAATAGGAATCAACAATAACTTTTCGTTAATATCTTAATATCAGTGGACTCAACTCCCCAATAAAAAGACATAAACTAATAGACTGGCTACACAAACAGGATCCAACATTTTGCTGCTTATAGGAAACCCATCTCAGGGAAAAGACAGACACTACCTCCGAATAAAAGGCTGGAAATTAATTTTCCAAGCAAATGGTCTGAAGAAACAGCCTGGAGTAGCCATTCTAATATCTAGTAAAATCAACTTCCAACCCAAGGTCATCAAAAAAGACAAGGAGGGGCACTTCATACACATCAAAGGTAAAATCTTCCAAGAGGAGCTCTCAATTCTGAATATCTATGCTCCAAATACAAGGGCAGTCACATTCATTAAAGAAACTTTAGTAAAGCTTAAAGCACACATTGCACCTCATACAATAATAGTTGAGGACTTCAACACACCACTTTCACCAGTGGACACAGAAACTAAACAAGGACACAGTGAAACTAACAGAAGTTATGAAACAAATGGATCTAACAGATATATACAGAACATTTTATCCTAAAACAAAAGGATATACCTTCTTCTCAGCACCTCATGGTTCCTTCTCCAAAATTGACCACATAATTGGACACAAAACAAGCCTCAACAGATACAAAAATAATGAAATCGTCCCATACATCCTATCAGATCACCATGGACTAAGGTTGATTTACAGTAACAAAATAAATAATAAAAAGCCAACATTCATGTGGAAACTGAACAACACTCTCCTCAATGATACCGTGGTCAAGGAAGGAATAAAGAAAGAAATTAAGGACTTTTTGGAGTTTAATGAAAATGAAGAAACTACATACCCAAACTTATGGGACACAATGAAAGCATTTCTAAGAGGAAAACTCATAGCTCTGAGTGCCTCCAAAAATAAACTAGAGAGAGCACAAATTAGCAGCTTGACAACACCCCTAAAAGCTCTAGAACAAAAGGTAGCAAATTCACCCAAGAGGAGTAGACTGCAGGAAATAATCAAACTCAGGCGCGAAATCAACCAAGTGGAAACAAGAAGATCTATTCAAAGAATCAACCAAATGAGGAGCTGATTCTTTGAGAAAATCAACAAGATAGACAAACCCTTAGCCAGACGCACTAGAGGGCACAGGGAAAACATTCTAATTAACAAAATCATAAATGAAAAGGGAGACATAACAACAGATCCTGAAAAAATCTAAAACACCATCAGATGCTTCTACAAAAGACTATACTGAACAAAACTGGAGAACCTGGATGAAATGAACAAGTTTCTAGACAGATACCAGGTACCATAGTTAAATCAAGATCAGGTTAATGATCTAAACAGTCCTATATCCCCTAAAGAAATAGAAGGAGTCATTAATAGTCTCCCAACCAATAAAGCCCATGATAGATAGGTTTGGTGCAGAGTTCTATCAGACAGTCAAAGAAGATCTAATCCGGTTCTTCACAAACTATTCCACAAAGTAGAAGTAGAAGGTACTCTACTCAACTCATTCTGTGAAGCCACAATTACTCTGATACCTAAACCACAAAAAGACCCAACAAAGATAGAGAACTTCAGAACAATTTCCCTTATGAATATCGATGCAAAAATCCTCGATAAAGTTCTCACAAACCGAATCCAAGAACACATCAAAACAATCATCCATCCTGACCAAGTAAATTTCATTTCAGGGATGCAGGGATGGTTCAATATACTGAAATCCATCAAAGTAATCCAGTATGTAAACAAACTCAAACACAAAAACCACATGGTCATCTCCTTAAATGCAGAAAAAGCATTTGACAAAATCCAACACCCATTCATGATAAAAGTCTTGGAAAGATCAGGAATTCAAGGCCCGTACCAAAACATGATAAAAGCAATCTACAGCCAACCAGTAGCCAACATCAAAGTAAATGTTGAGAAGCTGGTAGCAATCCCACTAATATCAGGGACTAGACAAGGCTGCTCACTTCGCCCCTACCTATTTAACATAGTACTTGAAGTCCTAGCCAGAGCAACTCGACAACAAAAGGAGATCAAGGGGATACAAATTGGAAAAGATGAAGTTAAAATATCAGTTATTGCAGATGATATTTTAGTACATATAAGTGACCCTAAAAATTCCACCAGAGAACTCCTAAATCTGATAAACAGCTTTGGTGAAGTAGCTGGATATAAAATTAACTCAAACAAGTCAATGGCCTTTCTCAACCCAAAGAATAAACAGGGTGAGAAAGAAATTAGGGAAAAAAAACACCCTTCTCAATAGTCACAAATAATATAAAATACCTTGTTGTGACTCTAACTAAGGAAGTTAAAGATCTGTATGATAAGAACTTAAAGTCTCTGAAGAAAGAAATTATAGAAGACCTCAAAAAATGGAAAGATCTCCCATGCTCATGGATTCGCAGGATCAATATAGTAAAAATGGCTATCTTGCCAAAAGCAATCTACAGATTCAATGCAGTCCCCATCAAATTTCTAATTCAATTCTTCAACGAATTAGAAAGGGCAATAGGAAATTCATATGGAATAACAAAAAAACTAGGATAGCAAAAACTCTTCTCAAGGATAAAAGAACCTCTGGTAGAATCACCATGTCTAACCTAAAGCTGTACTACAGAGCAATTGTGATAAAAACTGCATGATACTGGTATAGGGACAGACAAGTAGACCAGTGGAATAGAATTGAAGACCCAGAAATGAACCCACACACCTATGGTCACTTGATCTTTGACAAGGGAGCAAAAACCATCCAGTGGAAAAACGACAGCATCTTCAACAAATGATGCTGGCACAACTGGCAGCATTCCTATCTCTTTGTAGTAAGTTCAAATCTAAGTGGATTAAGGAATTCCACATAAAACCAGCGACACTAAAACTTATTGAGGAGAAAGTAGGGAAAACACTCAAAGATATGGGCACAGGGGAAAAATTCCTGAATAAAATAACAATGATTGTGCTGTGTGATCAAAAATCAACAAATGGGACCTCATGAAACCGCAAAGCTTCTGCAAAGCAAAAGACACCGTCAATAAGACAAAAAGGCCACCAAAGTTTTGTGAAAGGATCTTTACCTATCCTAAATCAGATAGGGGACTAATATCCAATATATATAAAGAACTCAAGAAGGTGGACTCAGAAAATCAAATAACCTCATTAAAAAATGGGGCTCAGAGCTAAATAAAGAATTCTCACCTGAGGAATACTGAATGGCTGAGAAGAACTTGAAAAAAATGTTTAGCATCCTTAATCATCAGAGAAATGCAAATCAAAACAACCCTGAGATTCTACCTCACACCAGTCAGAATGGCTAAGATCAAAAATTCAGGTGACAGCAGATGCTGGCGAGGATGTGGAGAAAGAGGAACACTCCTCCATTGTTGGGATTGCAAGCTTGTATAACCACTCTGGAATTCAGTTTGTCAGTTCCTCAGAAAACTGTATATAGTAATACTGGAGGATCCTGAAATACCTCTCCTGGGCATATATCCAGAAGATGTTCCAACCGGTAAGAAGGACACATGCTCCACTATATTCATAGCAGCCTTATTTATAATAGCCAGAAAATAGAAAGAACCCAGATGCCCCTCAACAGATGAATGGATACAGAAAATGTGGTACATTTCCACAATGGAATACTACACATCTATTTAAAAGAATGAATTTATGAAATTCCTAGGCAAATGGCTGGACCTGGAGTGTATCATCCTGAGTGAGGTAAACCAATCACAAAGGAAGTCACACAATATGTACTCACTGATAAGTGGATATTAGCCTAGAAACTTAGGATACCCCAGATAATTTGCTAAAGGCATGAAACACAAGAAGAAGGAAGACCAAAGTGTGGACACTTTGTCCCTTCTTAGAACTGGGAACAAAATACCCATGGAAGGAGTTACAGAGACAAAGTTTGGAGCTGTGTCAAAAGGATGGACCATCTAGAGTCTTCCATATCCAGGGTTCCATCTCATAATAAGCTTCCAAACGCTGACACCATTGCATATACTATCAAAATTTTGCTGAAATGACCCATATATAGCTGTCTCTTGTGAGACTATGCCGGGGCCTAGCAAACACAGAAGTGGATGCTCACAGTCAGCTATTGGATGGATCACAGGGCCCCCAATGGAGGAGTAAGAGAAAGTACCCAAGGAACTGAAGGGATCTGCAACCCTATAGGTAGAACAACATTATGAATTTACCAGTACCCTGGAGCTCTTGACTCTACCTGCATATGTATCAAAAGATGGCCTACCCGGCCATCAGTGTAAAGAGAGGCCCATTGGACTTGCAAACTTTTTATGCCCCATTACAAAGGAACGCCAGGGCCAAAAAGTGGGAGTGGGAGGGTAGGAAAGTGGGGGGGAGGGTATGGGGGCCTTTTGGGATAGCATTGGAAATGTAAATGAGGAAAATACCTAATAAAAAGTATTAAAAAGAGAGAGAGAGAATTAGAAGGAGACAGATCTGGAAGCAGAAACTAAACAGGGACACAGTAAAACTAACAGAAGTTATGGACCAAATGGATTTAATAGATGCCTGTAGAACATTTTATACTAAAACAAAATATACCCTCTTTTCAGACCCTCATAGTACCTTCTCCAAAACTGACCATAAAATTGGTTACAAAACAGGACTCAATAGGTACAAGAAGACTGAAATCATCAAATGATCCTATCTGATCACCACTGACTAAACCTGATATTCAACAATAACATAAATAATAGAAAGCCCGCATACATGTTGAAACTGAACAATACTCTACTTAATGATAACTTGCCAAGGAAGAAATAAAGAAATTAAAGACATTTTAGAGTTTAATGAAAATGAAGACACAACATACCCAAACTTATGGGACATAATGAAAACATTCCTAAGAAGAAAACTCATAGCTCTAAGTGCTGCCAAAAAAAAAAAAAAAAAAAAAAAAAAAAATACTAGAGAGAACATACACTACCTGCTTGACAGAACACCTAAAAGCTGTAGAGCAAAAGGAAACAAATTCACCTAAGAAGAGTAGACTGCAGGAAAATTTAGGGCTGAAATCAACTAAGTGGATACAAAAAGATCTATAAAAAGAAACCACCAAACCTGGAGCTGGTACTTTGAGAAAATCAACAAGATATATAAACCCTTAGGCAGACTAACTAGAGGCCCCAGGGAAAATATCCTAATTAGCAAAATCAGAAATGAAGAGGAAGACATAATAATAGAATCTGAGGAAATCCAAAAAATCATCAAGAGGCTATACTCAAGGAAACTTGAAAATCTGGATGAAATGGACAATTTTATAGACATATACCAAGTACCAAAGTTAAATCAGGATCAGAATAATGATGCGAAAATCCCCCTATCCCCTAAAGAATTAGAAGCAGTCATTAATAGCCTCTCAGTCAAATAAGCCCAGGACCAGATGGGTTTAATGCAGAGTTCTATCACACCTTCAAAGAAGACCTAATTCCAATTCTGCTCAAACTATTCTACAAGTAGGATATATACCATGTTCATGAAAAATAATACAACACAACTACTAATTTTCCCTAAGTTAAAGTATAGACTCAGCATGATTCTATTTTTAAAATAGGTGTAGAAGTTTAAACATTGATTATAAAATTCATCTGACAAATCAGAGAACACAGAATAAGCAAACAAATTTGTAGTCCTTAAAGTACCTAGTTTTAAGATTTACTATAATAAAAGTCTTAAAAGTAAAGAATCACATGGCCTGGAAAAGCTGCAAGTAGCAGGGGGTCTCATAGCTGGGAAATAGAGTAGTGTCGTGGTATATCTGCCCTATCCAGGCATGCAGCTTATAAATATTATGATTAAGTTGTATGTAGAAACAGAAGACACTCCACACAGTTCATTCTATGAATCCACAATTACTCTGATACCAAAACCACATAAAGATCCAACAAAGATTGAGTATTTCAGAAAACTTTCCTGTATGAATATTGATGCAAAAATACTCAATAAAATTATTGCAAACCGAATCCAAATACACATCAAAACAATCATCCATTATGACCGAGTACCCTTCATCCCAGGGATACAGGGAAGGTTAAATATAAGGTAATCCATCAACTTAACCCACTTTATAAACAAACTTAAAGACAAAAACCACATGATCATTTAATTACATGCTGAGAAAGCATTTGAGAAAATCTAAGAGTCATTCGTGATAAAATCTTGGAATGATCAGAAATTCAAAGCCCATACTAAACATAATAAAAGCAATAAACAGAAAACTATTAGCCAGCATCAAACTAAGTGGAGAGAAACTTGAAGCAATCCCACTAAAATCAGGGACTAGACAAGGCTGCCCACTTTCTCCCTCCTATTCAATATAGTATTTGAAGTCCTAACCAGAGCAATCAGATAACAAAAGGAGATTAATAGCATACAAATTTGGAAGGAAGAAGTCAAAATATCACTATTTGCAGATAATAAAACCATATATATAAGTGTCCGTAAAAATTCCACCAGAGAACTCATAAACCTAATAAACAACTTCAGTGCAGTAGCTGGATATAAAATTAACTCAAACAAATCAGTGACCTTCCTCTACACAAAGGATACACCAGCTGACAAAGTAATTAGGGATACAACACACTTCACAATAGTCACCAAAAAAATATATAAAATAACTTGGTGTAACTCTAACTAAGGAAGTGAAAGAAAGATCTGTATGGTAAGAACTTCAAGTCTCTGAAAAAAGAAATCAAAGTTCTCAGAAGATAGAAAATTTTCTCATGCTCATGGATTGGTGTGAGGAGCCGCCCTCACAGTCGCCATTACAAGATGGCGCTGACATCCGTTGCTTGTAGTAAAATGTGCGCAGGCGTCAGGGTATCGTTCCATTACCTGAGCCCTGCCTTTCTCGTGGCGTTAACTGAATGATAGTGGGCAGCCAATCCCAGTGGTGCACATCTCCAACCATTTTTTCGCAGCCTATAAAAGGGAAGGGTTTTCTGCTCTCTGGGTCTCCTCTCCTGAAGCTGATCATCTATCTCTCGAGATGTATTAAAGCTGTACTGCAGAAGGATCCGAGTGGCCTGCGTGTGTTTTGCTGGCGAGACGGTAGCGTGGGTCATCTGGTGCCAGAATCCCGGGAATTAACATCGCCGGCGTTGGGGAGAACCCCCGGAGACGGGGCGGATTCAGAACTGCAGGGAAAAGGTGAGTTCGGAGAGATATATCTGATCGTGAACCTCTTAACCCTTTTGATTTCGGTTTTCACCCTAAGAAGGGGCAGTAGAAGCGCTAGTTTCGGTTTTCACCCTAAGAAGGGGCAGTAGAAGAGCTAGTTTCGGTTTTCACCCTAAGAAGGGGCGGTAGAAGCACTAGTCTTGGTTGCTGTCCATTGAGGCTGGTGCTGAAATTTGTTATCCATTGAGGCTGGTGCTGAAAATTGCTATCCATCGAGGCTGGTGCTAAATTTTTCTGTCCATCGAGGCTGGTGCTAAAATTTTCTGTCCATTGAGGCTGGTGCTAAAATTTTCTGTCCATCGAGGCTGGTGCTGAAATTCTTATTTTGTCCATCAAGGCTGGTGTTGAAATTTGAGGTGTGGTCAGTCCGACGTAGATAAGCGGCAGAACCGAGGTACCTTGTAAGCTTCCCGTAGATAAGGGAGCGGAGCACCGTGTTTACTTTCGGCTTTGCTTAAGGAGTACCATAAGTCGGGCGTAGATCAGCCGCAGGTACTCATTCTATCATGCGCTCTTCACAGTCAGTGATCACTGCATTACAGACAGTACTAAAGCAACGTGATCTGCAGGTCACCTCCCGTACGCTGCAGAGTTTTGTTAAGGAGGTGGATCGCGTTGCTCCCTGGTATGCCTGTTCGGGGTCTCTAACTGTAACCTCATGGAATAAGCTAGGAAGGGACCTTGACCGTAAGCATGAAGAGGGAGACCTACGCCTAGGCACCAAGGCAATTTGGAAGCTGATAAAAAACTGTCTAGAGGATGAAACCTGCCGACCCGCCATTGTGGAGGGACAGGGAACACTAGAAGAGGTTCAGGACAGTATGTCAGAAACCGAACAGAGCGAGAGAATAAGAGCTCAAAAAAAGACATGTCTAAGAAAAAAAGGACCTCCCCAGGATACAGAAGGAAGGGGAGAGAAAAAGAAGGGCAGTGAAACTGAGCCCTCTACTCAGAAAAAGCCTTATACTAATTTTTATCCTATCCATGACTTGGAGGCCTTAGAGATTGATAGTTCAGGGACCGAAGATCTAGACCCCCGTGAGGAGGCTAAATTAGAGGAGGAGGCAGCAAAATATAAAGAACAAAGATGTAACCCTGACCGTTGGTTGCGATCAAGAAGTAACAAAAAGGGTAGCATATCAGCTACTGTGCCCACAGCGCCACCACTTTATGAATTGCAGGATAGTGCTAACTCTTTTTTTCCTCATGAAGAGTTAAAAAATATACAGATGGCATTTCCAGTCTTTGATACTGGGGAGGCGGGGCGTATGCATGTCCCAGTGGACTATAAACAACTTAAAGAACTTCCTGAATCTGTCCGTAACTATGGGGTCAGTGCCAATTTTACTCTGGTTCAGGTCGAGAGATTCGCTAATATGGCCATGACCGCGTCAGATTGGCAAATGTTAGCAAAGGCTACACTCCCTAATATGGGACAATATGTGGAATGGAAAGCTCTATGGTATGATGTGGCCCAAAATCATGCCAGGGTCAATACCACAGCAGTTGATGACAACCAAAGACAATGGACCTTTGAATTGTTGACCGGCCAAGGGCACTATGCCACCAATCAAATTAACTATCCTTGGGGGGCATACGCCCAGATAAGGGCAGCAGCGGTCAAGGCTTGGAAGGCACTTACAAGAAAAGGAGAGGCTGGGGGTGACCTTACAAAGATTGTTCAGGGCCCCCAGGAAGCATTCTCTGATTTTGTGGCAAGAATGACTGAGGCTGCAGCCTGTGTCTTTGGCGACCCTGAGCAAGCCATGCCTCTAATTGAACAGCTCATTTATGAGCAAGCCACCCAAGAGTGCAGGGCGGCCATCACGCCAAGAAAAAAAAAGGGGTACAAGACTGGCTTAAGATATGTAGGGAGCTAGGAGGCCCTCTCACCAACGCGGGACTAGCCGCGGCTATATTGCAATCTCAGAGGCGCCCTAATTTCAACAAACAAAAGGCGTGTTTCAATTGTGGAAAAGCTGGACATTTGAAAAGAGATTGCCCTGTACTTGAACGTGCAAGAGGAGCTGTTCTCTGCTCCCGCTGCAGAAAGGGCTATCACAAGGCTAGTGAATGCCGCTCTGTCAGAGATATAAAAGGCAGACTCCTGCCCCTGATAGGTGAAGTTAATCCCTCACAGTCAAAAAACGGGGTGCTGGGCCCCCGATCCCAGGGTCCTCACAAATATGGGAGCCGTTTTGTCAGAAGCCAGAGCAGGACAGAGGAGATAACACCCGACGAGTTACAGGAGTGGACTTGCGCGCCACCTCCAGTTTTTTACTCATGCCCCAAATGAATGTGCAACCAATCCCTGTTAAGTCTCCTGGAGCCTTAACCCCTCGGACTATGGGTCTCATTGTTGGGCGAGGATCTCTCACTTTACAAGGCCTTGTGGTTCATCCTGGAATAGTGGACCACCAACACCTGCAAGACATTCAAGTCCTTTGCTCTTGCCCCCAAGGTATTTTTTCCATTAGCCCAGGAGATAGAATTGCACAATTAATATTCTTGCCCAGCCCTGATAAGGATGAAGATAACATAAAAGAATTGAGAGGTATGGGTTCTTCTGGCCCCGATTCAGCCTATCTAGTTATGCCTTTGAATGCCAGGCCTACTCTACATCTTTTTATTAATGACAAAGATTTTGAGGGGATTATGGACACTGGGGCAGATAAGAGTATCATTTCATCTTACTGGTAGCCCAAGAGCTGGACTGTTACAAAATCTTCTCATTCTTTACAAGGCCTGGGTTATCAATCTTGCTCAGCGATTAGTTCATCCACCCTGACATGGCAAACCTCAGAAGGACAGAGGGGCCTATTTACTCCATATGTGCTCCCGCTGCCGATAAACCTATGGGGCAGAGATGTGCTTTCTGAGATGGGAATCACATTAACCAATGAATACTCAGTTCAGACCACTAATATTATGAAGAAGATGGGGTACACAAAGGGAAAGGGATTGGGAAGCAAAGAACAAGGTAGACTTGAGCCTGTCTCCCACAATGGTAACCCAGGTAGACAGGGCTTGGGTTTTTCTTAGGGTCCGTTGGGGTTACAAGACCCATGCCCTGGGTAACAGAGGAACCCGTGTGGGTCTCCCAATGGCCGCTATCCTCTGAAAAATTGGAGGCAGTCAACAAGCTAGTTACAGAACAGGTGCAGCTCGGACATTTGGAACCTTCCACGTCCCCATGGAATACTCCAATTTTTGCCATAAAAAAGAAATCAGGCAAATGGAGGTTACTTCATGACCTTCGAGCAATTAATGCACAAATGAACCGTTTTGGCTCAATCCAGCGGGGTTTACCTCTGTTATCTGCCCTGCCTAAGCAATGGAAAATTGTCATTTTAGACATTAAAGACTGTTTCTTTTCTATCCCTTTGTGTCACCAAGATCGACCAAGATTTGCTTTTACAATTCCAGCCCTTAATCATATGGAGCCTGATAAGAGGTTCCAGTGGAAAGTCCTCCCTCAGTGCATGGCAAATAGCCCCACTATGTGCCAGCTTTTTGTACAGGCAGCATTAGAACCTGTGAGACAATATTTTCCCTCCTTACTGTTATTACATTATATGGATGATATTCTTTTGTGCCATAAAGATATGCTTTTACAAAAATCCTATTCATTTATGATAAAAATGTTAAACCAATGGGGACTGCAGATAGCTGCAGAAAAGGTTCAGATTTCAGAAGTGGGTTCCTTTCTGGGAACCATTATTTTCCCAGATAAGATACTTCATCAAAAATTGGAAATCCGCAGAGATCATTTACATACTCTTAATGATTTTCAAAAGTTATTGGGGAGTATAAATTGGCTTAGGCCTTTTTTAAAGATTTCCTCTGCCGAGCTTAAACCTTTATTTGATATTTTAAAGAGGGATTCACATATCTCCTCCCCCAGAGCCCTTACTCCTGCGGCTAATAAAGCCTTGCAAGTAGTAGAGAATGCGTTACAAAATGCCCAGTTACAATGTATTGAGAAATCACAACCTTTCAATTTGTGTGTCTTTAAGACAGCTCAGTTACCAACTGCTGTATTGTGGCAAGATGGACCATTATTATGGATCCATCCCAATGCTTCTCCGGCAAGAGTAATCAATTGGTATCCTAACGCTGTTGCGCAACTTGCACTTTGTGGCTTAAAAGCAGCAGTCACTCATTTTGGACGAGATCCTAAATTGCTAATTGTTCCCTATACTGCCACACAAGTTCAGGTCCTTGCAGCTACATCTGATGACTGGGCAGTATTAGTCACCTCCTTTTCAGGACAAATTGACAATCATTATCTTAGACATCCAATTTTACAATTTTCCCTGAATCAGGCCATAGTGTTTGCACAGGTGACAGCAAAAAACCCGCTTCCAGAAGGAATCATAGTGTATACAGATGGGTCAAAAACTGGTGTAGGCGCTTATGTGACCAATAACAAAATAGTGTCTAAACAATATAATGAAACTTCACCTCAGATTGTGGAGTGTTTGGTGGTTTTGGAGGTCCTTAAGGCCTTCTCGGGACTGCTTAACATTGTGTCAGATTCCTCCTATGTGGTCAATGCAGTTAACCTTCTAGAGGCTGCTGGAGTAATAAAATCATCCAGTAAAGTCGCTGATATTTTTCAAAAAATACAGGCTGTTTTATTACATAGGAGATTTCCTGTTTATATCACCCATGTTAGAGCACATTCAGGTCTTCCTGGGCCCATATCCAGACCAAGCCACCAGGGTTGTGGCTGCTGCCCTTTCATCCCAAGTGGATGCTGCAAGAAATTTTCACAAACAATTCCATGTGACGGCTGAAACCTTGCGCCGTCGCTTTGCATTGACCAGAAAGGAGGCTAGGGAAATAGTTACTCAGTGTCAAAACTGTTGCCAGTTCTTGCCAGTGCCACATGTGGGGGTTAACCCACGGGGAATTCAACCGCTACAAGTCTGGCAGATGGATGTAACACACATTTCCTCCTTTAGGAGGCCTCAATACCTGCATGTTTCTGTGGATACTTGTTCTGGTATCATTTTTGCCTCGCCTCTTATGGGGGAAAAGGCCTCACATGTAATTCAACATTGCCTTGAAGCCTGGAGTGCTTGGGGACAACCCAAAATACTTAAAACAGATAATGGACCGGCCTACACCTCTCAAAAATTTCGACAGCTCTGTCGCCAGATGAATGTAACTCATTTAACTGGTTTGCCATACAACCCTCAGGGACAAGGCATTGTGGAACGTGCCCACCGCACTCTTAAATCTTACCTAATCAAACAGAAAGGCGAAGTCGACGAGGCTCTGCCCTTAACACTGAGAGTGGCCGTCTCTATGGCACTCTTTACTCTTAATTTTTTGAATCTTGATGAACAAGGCCGCACTGCGGCTGATCGTCACTGTTTGGAACCAAACAGACCTAGAGAAATGATCAAATGGAAGGATGTCTTAACCAGAAAATGGAGAGGCCTGGATCCTATTTTAATAAGATCCAGGGGAGCTATTTGTGTTTTTCCACAGGAAGAAGACAATCCTCTTTGGGTTCCAGATCGCCTCACCCGAAGGATCTCCCCTTCAGAAGATGTGGACAAAAGAGGGAACACTGAAACAACGATGGATACTGACCCTTCTACCAGAGATCCTGGTTCCTAGTATATCAGGGGAATTGCATTGGGTATTATGTCCACCTTTCCCTGCCCATGCCTGTCATGCACAGTGCACAAGTGAGCAGTTTAAGCTTATTTAAAGAAAAGAGAGATTTTAGAATCTCTGCTATTATACTTGGCTTTGTAGCAACAGCAGCAATAGCTGCCTCTATCACTGCTTCGGCCCTTGCCTTGTCTGCTACGGTTCAGACAATGCAAACCATCAATGACCTTTCCGCAAGAGTGACATCAGCCCTGGACAGGCAGGCCACGGCCAACTCCCAGATATAGGGAGGCCTCATGTTGGTAAACCAACGCATTGATCTGGTCCAAGAACAGGTGGATATCCTGTGGCAAATGGCTTAGCTGAGTTGCGAACATAAGCTGCCTAGCCTCGGTATCACCTCAGTACAATTTGAGAATTTTATAAGAGCAACTAACCTGTCAAAGGCTTTGTTTCATTATTTGTTACAGAATAGGACCATAGAATTTGAACAGACACTCCGGGAGCTGAGGATCGCTGTCTTACAAGTCAATTCGACACGTCTTGACCTGTCATTGACGGAAAGACCTGGATTTCTGCAGCATTCTCCTACTTCAAGGAATGGGTGGGGGTGCATTTGTTTGGAGTGGCTGTGTATGGTGGAGTACTGCTCCTACTATGGATGATCTGCAAACTTAAAGCCCAAACAAGGAGGGACAGGATGGTAGTAACCCAGGCGCTTGTTGCTTTGGAGCAAGGTGCCTCCCCCGATATATGATTATCAATGCTTAAGCAATAGGTCGCTGGCCGCTCAGCTCTTGCACCCCACGAGGCTAGTCTCATTGCACGGGATAGAGTGGGTGTGCTTCAGCAGCCCGGGAGAGTTGTACGGCTAAGCACTGCAGTAGAAAAGCTCTGCAGCATAAAATGAGCCTATTCTAGGGAGACATGTCATCTTGTATGAAGGTTGAGTGTCCAAGTGTCCTTCCCCCAGGAAAAACGACACGGGAGCGGACCAAAACCCCTCCGGGTGATGAGCCTGGGAGGAGGTTTTGTGTAAGGCCCCTATGCTTGCACACTGGGGATTTGACCTCTATCTCCACTCGCAGTACTGGGTGGCCTGTTGCTTCTAAAATAAAAGAAAAGGGGGAGATGTGAGGAGCCGCCCTCACAGTCGCCATTACAAGATGGCGCTGACATCAGTTGCTTGTAGTAAAATGTGCGCAGGCGTCAGGGTATCGCTCCATTACCTGAGCCCTGCCTTTCTCGTGGCGTTAACTGACTGATAGTGGGCAGCCAATCCCAGTGGTGCACATCTCCAACCGTTTTTTCGCAGCCTATAAAAGGGAAGGGTTTTCTGCTCTCTGGGTCTCCTCTCCAGAAGCTGATCATCTATCTCTCGAGATGTATTAAAGCTGTACTGCAGAAGGATCCGAGTGGCCTGCGTGTGTTTTGCTGGCGAGACGATAGCGTGGGTCAGATTGGCAGGATTAATATTGTAAAAAATGGCTATCTTGCTGAAAGCTATGTACAGATTCAATGCCATCCTCATTAAAATCCCAACTCAGTTCTTCACAGAGTTAGACAGGGAAATTTGCAAATTTATCTGGAATAAAAAAAACAAAACAAACAAAAAAAAAAAAAAACAACCTAGGATAGCAATGGTAATGATAAATAGACATCTGATGGAATCTCCATTCCTGAACTCATGCTGTACTACAGAGCAATTGTTATAAAAACTGCATTGTACTGGTACAGCAGCAGACAGGTAGACAGATAAAAAAGTTGAAGATCAAAGAGATGAACCCACATACCTACCTTTACTTGATCTTTGACAAAGGAACCAAAACCATCCAGTTGAAAAAAGACAGCATTTTCAACAAATGGTGCTGTCTCAACTGCTGGAAGAATTCATGTAGAAGAATTCAAATTGATCCACTCTTATCTTCTTGGACAAAGCTCAAGTCTAAGTGGATCAATGGACTCCATGTAAAACCAGAGAAACTCCAAACTTTGTCTCTGAGACAAAAGGATGGACCATGTAGAGACTGCCATATCCAGGGATCCACCCCATAATCAGCTTCCAAATGCTGACACCATTGCATACACTAGCAAGATTTTACTGAAAGGACCCACATGTAGCTGTCTCTTGTGAGACTATGCCGGGGCCTAGCAAACACAGAAGTGGATGCTCACAGTCAGCTAATGGATGGATCACAGGGCTCCCAATGGAGGAGCTAGAGAAAGTACCCAAGGAGCTAAAGGGATCTGCAACCCTATAGGTTGAACAACATTATGAACTAACCAGTACCCCGGAGCTCTTGACTATAGCTGCATATGTATCAAAAGATGGCCTAGTCGGCCATTACTTGAAAGAGAGGCCCATTGGACACGCAAACTTTATATGCCCCAGTACAGGGGAACGCCAGGGCCAAAAAGGGGGAGTGGGTGGGTAGGGGAGTGGGGGTGGGTGGGTATGGGGGACTTTTGGTATAGCATTGGAAATTTAAATGAGCTAAATACCTAATAAAAAATGGAAAAAAAAAGAGAAACTGAAACTTTTAGAGGAGAAAGTTTGGAAGAGCCATGAATATATGGGTACAGGGGAAAAATTCCTTACTAGAACAGCAATGGCCTGTTCTTTAAGATCAAGAATTGACAAGTGGGACCTCAAAAAATTGCAAAGCTTCTGTATGGCAAAGAACACTGTCAATAACACAAAGAGGTCACCAACAGAATGGGAAAAGATCTTTACCAATCCTAAATCAGATAGGTGTCTAATATCCAATACATACAAACAACTCAAGAAGCTGGACTCCAGAAAATCAAATAACCCTATTAAAAATGCGGTACAGACCTCAACATTGAATTCTCAACTGAGGAATATAGAATAGCTGAGAAGAAACTGAAAAATATATTCAACATCCTTAATCATCAGGGAAATGCAAATCAAAACAAACCTGAGATTCCATCTCACTCCAGTCAGAATGGCTAAGATCAAAAAGTCAGGTGACAGATGATACTGGCAAGGAAGTGGAGAAAGAGGAACAGTCTTCCATTGCTGCTGGAATTACACGTTTGTACAACCACTCTGTAAATCAGTGTGGTGGTTCCTCAGAAAATTGACATATAAATACCTGAAGATCCAGCAATACCTGTCCTGGGAATATACCTAGAAGATGTTCCAACTAGTAATGAGTAGTTATGCTTCACTATGAGGGACCTAGATATCCCTCAGCAGAGGACAGCAAATGTGGTACATTAACACAATGGAGTACTATGCAACTATTAAAAAGAATGAATTTATGAAATTCTTAACAAATGGATGGATCTGGAAGATATCATCCTAAGTAACGTAACCCAATCACAAAACAACACACATGATATTCACTCGCAATTAAGTGGATATTAGCCCAGAAGCGCAGAATACCCAAGATATGATTTGAAAAACACATGAAACTCAAGAAGGAATACCAAAGTGAGGGTACTTATATCTTTCTTAGAAGGGAAAACAAAATAGCCATGGAAGAATTTACAGAGACATAGTTTGGAGCACAGACTGAAGAACTGACCATCAGAGACTACACTACCTAGAGACCCATCCCATAAATAACCACAAAACCCAGACACTACTGAGAATGCAAACAAGAGCTTGCTGACAGGAACCTAATATAACTTTATCCTTAGAGGCTTTACCAGTGTCTGACAAATACAGAAGTGGACATTCACAGCCATCCATTGGACTGAGCACAGGATCCCCAATGAAGGAACTGGAGAAAGTACCCAAGTTTCTGAAGGGGTTTGCAGCCCCATAGGAGGAAGAACAATATGAATTATCCAGCACTCCTAGATCTCCCTGGGATTAAACCACCAATCAAAGGAAACACATGTTGTTGCTCTTGGTGCTAGCTGCATATGTAGCATAGGATGGTTTAGTACATCATCAATGGGTTGAGAGGCCCTTGACCCTGTGAATGTTCTGTGCCCCACCATGGTGGAATGCCAAGACCAGGAAGCAGGAGTGGATGGGTTTGGGAGCAGGGGGTGGGAGGATGGGATAGGGGATTTTCAGAGGGAAAACTAGGAAAGGGGATAACATTTGAAATGCAAAGAAAAAAATCTAATAAAAAATTCAAAAAGAAAAACAAAAAAGAAAACAAACAAAGAGACTATAGAGATCAACATGGTTGACCATACCATAATCAGGACTACAACCAGATGTCTGGATATAGAAATCAATATCTAAATACACAGTGCACAAACCATTCCCCTACATTTCACAATTTAGTCCAATAAAAGGTTCTTCCTCCATTATTACTACACTATACACAATAATAACAATTATGAAAACTAATCAAATAACTTACATTCGCAGTGTGAATTCCATTTTTATTTGTCAACTTTGGAAAAAGTACTATCTATCCTATCTTGGTGACATTAGAATCCTGTAGTTAAATCACTTTTTATCAATACTAGCATGTACAACATAGGTTTATCTTTTTATATCTAAAATCATTTTGTTAATCAAAAACAATTTAGGCTTTACTGTATGAGACTATACCTAACTAGTCTTCAACCTCAGAAATCTGAGAGAGATTAAATATTACCTGTGTGTGTAGGAAGTTCAGATAATGCAGCTTCTAAAACAATAGAAATAAAAAAGACGGGTGTCTGGCTGAACAATCACCCTAAATTTTTCTGAGTCATAGGAGCAGGATATGACAGATTTATTTTTATAAAACTGAAATATTTTAGAAGTTGCCAGTCTTGTCCTTGGAAACCATGACAGTCAATTTCAATGCATCTCAGTTTATCAAGTTTGAAAAGAATTCTATTTGCACTTGAGGCAAGGTCAACTTTTGTGGTTTTGTTTGGTTGGATGGCTTTTTTGTTTTGTTTTGTTTTGTTTTGTTCTTCTTGTTTGTCAGGAGCCATAATGGGAAAGCTAATAACTAGCAGGTGATCATACTGAAGTGTCCTGCTTCGGATTATTATATCATCTGTGACAAAAATGCCCTTATTAAGCAAGGCTGTAAGGGAATCATTTTTAGGAAAGATTACTGCTATTAATATGCTTTCCCTGTTTTTATAACATATATAACTATCACTATGCAGTAACACATCCCTTTGGAGCAGATCTCTTCAGATCCACGAAGATATACCATCTTATAGTGATGCTATATAGACAAATAAATGACTTAAGTCTTAATGATGATCCTATAAGAATTCCTAAAATTATATCTGTGATTATTAAGCTCTTTTTTCCCTGATTGTCAAAGCTGCAGTGAGAACTCTGCTAGTCTCCCAAGTGTTACCAGTTAATTGCTCTTAGATAGTATCCAGGCTTTCTCCTACTCAGAGCACATTACAAGAGGATATAAAACAATTAACCAAAGGTCATAAAAAGGGAACTAACGGTTTACTATAGGTGATAGAAAAGAAGATAAAATATCAACTGGGTTATCTATACAAAACTTCACTAATAACTTAATTATTGCTTTAAAACTTCATTGAACCTGTGCAGCTGAGATCCATCTTTAGCTAGATAATTACTCAAAAGGGTATGTAATTATTCACTGTTGTAAACTTCTATTTCAATTTATGATTTTATTTTGTGAGTGAACTTGTGATGAACTTTGTAACTTGTGATCGTGTATTCTGAAACATGTATAAGTCCTGAGGACAAACTGATGAGCAGAGAGAAAAGAGAATATTTTGCCTTTCTCTTTTAGAGTAGAAATCTTTTCCCTTTCCCCACTAAGGATCTTTTCACTTAGATAGATTTCATAGGAAACTTTTTACAGCTTAGTTATAAACTCTATAACCACTTTCTTTTTTTTTTTTCTTTTTTAAACTTTTTTCATTAGATATTTTCTTTATTTACCTTACAAATTGTATCCTCTTTCCTAGTTTCCCCTCTGAAATTCCCCTACACCCTTCCCTCTCCCCATGCTCCCCAACCCACCCACTCCTGAAATTTTACTTTCTGGCACTTAGCATCACTTTCTCAAACCACAATGGATCAAATAAATAGCCTTTGTTCTACCTCAGCAGGAAATGCTGGGTCCTAACTTTCAGTTTGCTAGTTGGAAGTCTAAGGAAAAAGAAGAAGGACATGTAGAAAATTGGGAGGAGAGGCTCTTGGTCCTGTGAACATTTTGTGCCTGAGTATAGGGTAATGCCAAGGCCAGGAATCAGCATCTCAGCATCTTTTTGACATTGCAAATTATGAATCTTGTCAGGGCCTCTTTAATTTCCTTGTACACATGTAAATTTTCCTAGGTAATAGACATTTCTGCATTATTATATGTATAGATTGTGTGGTATGCAAAGTAAGCTAATGATGATACTCTGCTTTCTGTCTGAGCATGTGAGTGGACCTTCTCTCTCTCCTCATTACCCTCTGGAACCCCCGTGACTGCCATAAGGTGGCCTGCACTATTCTCTTCTGCCCAGCTAATTGGTTCATTATATCTTTTCTTAACAAATCAGAGGTAATGGAAACGATTTTTTACAAAACAGAGAGATAAGAGATATTTGACATTGCCATCATGGAGACTACAATCAGACATTTGGAAATAGAAATCAGCATCTTATTACACAGTAAACAAAAGCATCTCCCAACAAATTTTATATATTCATTTGTGCATATATTTATGTGTCTAAAAGGGTGTAACTTCTGTCAATAGTCTCCTTACACCTAATTGACAAATGGGCTCTGACATATTGTCATGGTTACAATCACAGTCTCCACCTTACTCTATCCAGCACTAGGGTTGATGATACAGAGATCATACTTCAAGTCTTTTGTTTATTGGATTGTTTTGAGGAACACCTTTTTTATTTCATTTGTTTTCCATATTACACTATAATTATAACTATGTTTTTCCCCTCTAAATCTTCCCATGTGTTCCCTTTTGCTCCTTTTCTATAATTGCTGTTAAACACATAATCACCAGCTTGTCTTCTTCTCTGAAGATAGCAGAGTCTCAAGGCCCCCAGGAGGTACACTGCACACAGAGCAACTGTTCTGCTACACACAGTGCAACAGCTTCACTGTTCCTCTGAGGACACAGCAGTCTTAAGGCCTTCCACGGGTGCTGTTGCTGCCAGGCAAAAAATCAGCAGCTTTTCTAACACTCTGAAGAAACCACAGTCTGAAGGCCTCACAGTAGATCTGCTAAAGCCAATGCCATAGGCCTACCAAGAAAACAAACAACCCAACCAAAACATGGGGTATAGAACTAAACATAGAATTCAAAACAGACGAATCTTGAATGACTGAGAAGCATTTAAAGAAATGCTCACAATACTTAGTGATCAGGCAAATGTAAGTTAAAACCAAGGCCATAGGCCTACCAAGAAAACAAACAACCCAACCAAAACATGGGGTATAGAACTAAACATAGAATTCAAAACAGACGAATCTTGAATGACTGAGAAGCACTTAAAGAAATGCATACAATACTTAGTGATCAGGCAAATGTAAGTTAAAACTACCATGAGATTCCACTTCACACCAATCAGAATGTCTAAGACAAAAACTCTGATGACAGCACATGCTTTCAAGATGTGAACATACCTCCATTGCTGGGGGGATTGAAAACTGGAAAAAATCACTCTGGAAATTGATCTGGAGGTCCCTCAGAAAATTGAAAATAGATCTACCTGAAGACCCAGCTATATCAATCTTGGACATATATGCTGAAATTGTTACTGATGTTGTGGTGTGCTTACAACCAAGAGCTTAGTATTTTTGCCCTTGGAAGAGGCCAATCAAGGAGTTGAAAGAGTTTACAAGAGGATAAAGGATCTCCACATAAAAGCAGATACACTGAATCTAATTGAAGAGACAGTGGGGAAAGGCCTTGAAAACATGTTCACAGGGGACAAGTTCCTGAACTGAACACAAGTGACTTATACTCTAAGATCAAGAACTGACAAATGGGACCTTAACAATTCGAAAAGTTTCTGTAAGGCAAAGAACACTGTCAATAGGACAAAATGGCAACCAACAGATTGGGAAAAGATCATTGCCAACCCTATATCTGATAGAGGACTAATATCCAAAATATAGGAAAAACTCAAGAAGTTAGTCTTCAGAGAACCAAAAAACCCTATTTAAAAAAATGGGAAACAGAGCTGTCTTAGTTAAGGATTCTATCCCTGTAGAAACATCATGACGAAGAAGCAGTTGGTGAGGAAAGGGTTTATTCAGCTTACACTTCCACATTGTTGTTCATCAACAAAGGAATTCAGGACTGGAACTCAAGCAGGTCAGGAAGCAGGAGCTGATGCAGAGGCCATGGAGGGATGCTTCTTTCTGGCTTGCTTCACCTGGCTTGCTCAGCCTGCTCTCTTATAGAATTCAAGACTACCAGCCCAGAGATGGCACCACCCACAAGGGGACCTCCCCCCTTAATCACTAATTGAGAAAATGCCTTACAGCTGGATCTCATGGAGGCATTTCCCCAACTGAAGCTCCTTTCTCTGTGGTAACTCCAGCCTGTGTCAAGTTGACATACAAAACCAGCCAGTACGATTGACCCCTTGTCAACTTGACACACAAACACATCAGTAGTAAGCCTCAACTCTTACATTCTTATTCATCCCCAAGATCTAAATAACTTTAAAAGTCCCACAGTCTTTACATATTAAAAGTTCAATCCTTTAAAAGATCCAATATCTTTTAAAATTCAAAGTCTTAAAAATTCAAAGTCTCTTAACTGTGTACTCCAATAAAATATCTTCTTTCTTCAAGAGGAAAATACAGATACAGTAAATGTGATATATTTACACAATGGAGTTCTACTCAGCTATTAAAAACAATAAACTCTTGAAACTCTTTGGTAAGTGGATGGAACAAGAAAATAACATCCCAAGTGAGGTAACCCATCCACAAAAGAACACACATGGTTCAGATAAGTGGATATTAGCCCAAAAGCTCGGAATACCCAAGATACAATTCACAGACTACATGAAGCTCAAGAAGAAGTAAGACTAAAGTTTGGTGCTTCAGTCCTTCTTAGGAAGATGAACAAAATACTCATGGAAGCAAATGTGGAGACAAAGTATGGAACAGACACTGAAGGAAAGACCATCCAGAGACTGCCCCACGTGGGGATCCATCCCATTTACAGTCACCAAACACAGGCACTTTTGTAGATGCCAAGAAGGGCATGCTGTCAGGAGCCTGATATAGTTGTTTCCTGAGAGACACTGCCAGAGACTCACAAATATAGAGGCAGATGCTAGCAGCCAACAATTGTACTGAGCACAAGGTCCCCAAAGGAGGAGTTAGAGAAAGGACTGAAGGAGCTTAAGGGGTTTTTGCAGCATCATAGGTAAAACAACTATCATCCAACAAGACCCCAGAGCTACCAGGGACTAAACCACCAGCAAAGGAGTACACATGGAGGAACAAATGGCTCCAGCTGCACATGTAGCAGAGGATGGCCTGGTCAGGCATCAAAGGGTCTGTGAAGGATCAATGCCCCAGTGTTGGGGAATGCTGGGGGAGGGGGAGGGGGAGGCATGAGTGGGTGGGTGGGGGATCAACCTCATAGAAACAAGGAGAAGGCATGGGATTGGGTGTTTCCGGGGCAGGGACTTTGAAAACCAGAAAAGGAAATAACATTTAAAATGTAAATAGTGAAAATATCCAATTAAAAAAAGTAAAAAAGTGTAAGATGCAGATACTAGCACCCAGCAAATGGATAGAAACCATGGACCCAGGTGATTGGGGAAAAGCTGGAAGTTGAGGAGGATAATAGTCTCATGGGAAGACCAGCAGTCTTAATTGATCTGGACACCTGGAATGTCTCATACCTTGAACCAACAAGTGGAGATCAAGCAGAATACAGCAGTTGATATTTAAGAATGTGTTTTCATTTAATGTCCAATGTGGAGCTAAGTAAGATTGTCAACAGGAACTAGTTATGATTTGCCTGCAAGATGTCAGTTTTGTGATTATGCCATCTTTAGATAGTTTCTGAAGTTGTGTGATATTCAGCATTCTGGGACCTTCTCAGGTGGTATTTACATTCTAAAATATTGAGAGGAAGAGTTGGGTGTTGGTCATTCACTGTTGATCCTAAATATTGGTGGATAGGTGGGGTTTGTTGAGGATTGTTAACTGTCTTGCTCAAAGAAGAAACATCTCTCTCTCTCTCTCTCTCTCTCTCTCTCTCTCTCTCTCTCTCTCTCTCTCTCTCTCTCTCTGTCTCTCTCTCCCCCCCCCCTTATTTTCTCTGTTTTTTCCTATTCACTTAGTGGTTTGAAATAGTTAAAAAAGAAAAGTGGAGAACGGTTGAACAGCTACATTTCATTATTTTCTTAACCCACAATGTCAGATTAGTATTTCCCAAATGTTTGCATTTATGGACTCACCCACCTGGCTTTGGGCACTCTATATCGGTTCCTGTAGCCCTTGGGAAGAGTTAACCTCAATCTTTCACTCTGTAATTTTGTATTTTTGGTTGTGAGCCTAGCCTTCAATGGCTGAGCCATCTCTCCATCCCCACTCTGTAATCTTGAACTGCAGTCTAGCATGGCAATCTGAATCCAGAGAGCCTTCCAAGAAACAGGAGTGTAAACAATGCAGCCTCCTAAAAGATGTCATTGTCTGGACATCTGAGCAGGACACATGGAAGCTCTAGCAAAAAAAGTGTTCTATTTTCAGTTGCTGTTTTTAGATAGGTTTCTACTTATGTGAGTTTGTCATTAACCTCAACACCTACAGAGCAGCTTCCCTGGGCTGATGTGATGGGACATAAATCGGGCACCTAGGATGTGTTGGGAAATTCTGCACCTCTATTTTTGGTGATTGCTCTCAGTTAAATGGAGATTAACCTGTAATAAGCAAGAATATATACATATATCTGTGTTTAATTAATAACTACATTTCCCATTTCCCGTGTTATTTTTTCCTTGACTTTTGATTCAAGCTAAGAAAAGAGGTAACAGATCAGATTTCCAAAATACAAAAGGGCATTGATTTTTCTGTTTGCAAAATGTCAATCTGGGTCCTAATTTTTTTCTGTATTAATATGGATCAAAGCCTTTGTCATTAGTAGATTTGTGTTCCCTATGGCCCAAACCTAATGCAGTGACAAGAGCTGGCAGTGCTGAAAGACAGGAAAGCCTGTCTCCTTTTTTTTTTTTTTCCCCTGTGGAATTTGTTTCTTTCACAAGAGGATTTTCAACATAAGCAGAGACAAGGAAAATGGTTAGGTGAGAAAATCTCAAAAAAAGCCACAAACTTGCAGGTTGAATGTAAAATCATGTGGTTTATGCATGATACAATAGATTCTTAGTGCTGAACTCATAAATTTAGATACAGCCACACTCTACATTTTTCTGGATATTTGAAAGCCTTCCTTGTGATTAGATTACTCTCTGAAAAGTATTTTCACTAATATTTTACATTTTTTTTTATTTCTGTACCTCTCTCAACTTTCCATTTCATTTCAATTCGTTTTGACATCTTCCTCAAAACAAACATAAGGTTTTATTGTTTTTGTTTTTTAAGGATTGTTTTTTAATTCCATGGAGAGAGTACTTATGTTATACGTCTTATAAAATGATCTATTGCTGTGAAGAGACACCATAAAGACTGCAACCCTTATAAAAGAAAGCAATATTTGAGACTTGCTTTTGATTACAGAAGTTTTGTCCATAATCAGCATGGTGGAAGATATGGACACTTTAGGCAGTGAGCTGGAGGAGCTGAGAGTTCCAAACTCTAATCAACATGCAACAGGAAGGAAGAGACTGGGCATGTCTTGAGCATTTGAAATCTCAAAGCTCACCCCAGTGAACGTCCTCCAACAAGGTCACATGTACTGTACAAGGCCAAACTTCAAATCTCTCTCAAGCAGCATCTCTCACTAGTGGTTAAGTTTAAAATACCAGAGCCTGTATACATGAGCATTAAAAATGAATGTTGTTTGCATGGATATATACATTAGTATTTCTTTGGGATTTTTTAAGGCCCCCTTTGACCACAGATAAATAAATAGATTGTATTTTTTGCTTGCTTCAGCCCCTTTTAGTTGCCAAATATTAACATATCATTAGCCTAATTTGGCAAATTTGGAGCTATTCTAACACAAGTAGGCTGTGTATATCCAGCAAATGCCCTGTTACTTGTCATCTAGTCTTGCTCAGGCTCCCTCTTGTTGATATTTGTCTTTATATCTGCTAAATCAATGTAACCTATGGTGAAATCTCCCTTTTCTTTCCACATGGTTTCTCAATTCTTTCTTTTCCTTGTGGTTCTTTACCATCCTCTTCCCTCTCCTTCTTAGATGCCCTCACTAGTACCAGAAGTTCTTCCTTATTCTCTTCTTCCGAGGAAATTGACTGATCAGATATATTATTAACCAATAAAAGGTGATGGAAAACAAATTTTTACATAACATAGAGACCAGACATCATTGACTATGCCATAGTCCAGAGTGCAAACCATTGTCTAGGCGACATAAATCAAGATGTGAATACACAGACCTAATATTCACACTTTTAGTGCAATACAATTCCTACTCTATTATTAATAAACTATATACCATAATAACAATTAAGAAAACATATTAAGTAAAATTTACATTCACTATGTGTAGTCCATTTTTATTTGACAATTTTGGAAAAAGTCCTATATATCTTATCTTGTTGAGTTTTGAACTCTGTTTTGATTGCTTTCCTACTGAACTTGTGTTTATAAGATTATCTTCATAGATGTAAAAACATTTTCTTAATCCTTAATTATTTAAGCTTAATTGTGAGACTATAAATATGTAGTCTTCACTGTCATCAGAAACTGGAGAGGAAATAAATATTACCTGAGTATGCAAGAAGTGCAGAGCAAGCAGCTTCCAAATCTATAGAAATGACTGTGACAGCTGACTGCTTGAGAAATCACCATATACATTTTCTGAGTCATGGAAGCATCCATCTTCAGCCTTCTGCCAAAGGATGTAACAGGTCATTTGTGTGAAGCAGGAATGTTTAAGGAGTTGCCTGCCTCCAGTTTTGCAAAGTTTGGCAGTCAAATTATTTGTGTCCTATTTTTCCACTTTTGACAGAATTCTGTCTGCACTTTAGGGAAGGGTAGGTTCTGTTTATTTTGGTTTTGATGTGGCTTTTTTTTAAATGTTTCATTGTTTGTTTGTATTTTGCTCTTGTTCCAACCCCACAGTGGATTGCTTGCTATATTTGAACCAAACCTGATAGGGATGTTCTTCAATATTCATCACTATCTTTGCAGGAGAATGATGGTATAGCCAGGAACAGACATACCATTGTCAAAAAAAGCCTTTTTTTTTAAACAATGCATCTTTATATTTTATAGTCTGTACATATCTGAGGTATCTGAAGACCATCTATCTTTCAAACTATAGTATATCTGATTTCCTCATTTCTAGCTATCTAAAATATACTTAACATTGAAAGCAATTAAGGAAGCTAATTTTGTAATTCACTAAATTAATATCTAACATTAACAATGAGTTTGAATCCTTGATTACTTTCATTTCTTATTTATCCTAAATAGAATGTGAATAATCTTTCAAAAGTACTAATATTTGATAAATATTTTAAAGAATCATATAGGTGCAATATCTTAAAAAGAGTTGAACCATGAATATAAAATATATTGTAACAAATTGTAACCTTAAATTTGTATCAATATAGAAAACTCATACAAATAAAAGTATTTACTTTTCAACATTATTTGGCCTAAAAGTAGATTCAATAATCTAAACTTTAAGATACTATTCTTATATCTGTGCTTTCCTTTTAAATCCTCCATTTCTTCTTATGTTAGATAGGAGAGAAAGAAGGAAAGATGAAAGAAAAAGAAAAAAAGAAATATATCCCTGTATATAATCTCCCTTAGCTTGTTTCCTCTTTGACCTATACCATTAACTATTAACCCTCCAAAAGACCAAAATCCATCCACATCTCTATGGGAATGAAACCTCATTCTCTTTAAATTTCTTCCTGCTGTCAGGTGTGAGTATGGGTATGTGGGCATGTGCAAAGTTTTCTTTTGGGTGTCCAAAGAAAATCTGAATATTAGTTAGTTAGTCTTGAGAAGCTGGCTAGAATATGTTTTGTCTAGTATCTCTGTGGTGAGAAGGTTCAGAGATTAAAAGAAGTCCTGATTGGAACAGTCTGAGAGGCTGGACTCACAGGGGCCAGCATCTATGTACATGTACTGTATTCAACTTT
Organism: Mus spretus; assembly: GCA_921997135.2. Lineage (NCBI taxonomy): Eukaryota > Metazoa > Chordata > Mammalia > Rodentia > Muridae > Mus > Mus spretus. The sequence continues at coordinate 57,553,410 of OW971683.1, read as the reverse complement.
TGAAGAAACTGTTAAAGAGGGAGTCTGAGGTTGTGTGAGTCAAAATAAATATATCTTAGCATCTTAACATACTTTCAGCATCTCCAAGGGTGAATCTTTTTCGGGCCTCTTTCACTTCATTGCTATCTGTAAACAAGTAAAATCTCATAGGTAATATACTTTTCTAATTAGCATAAGTAGGGAATATGTGGTATGCAAAATCAGCTAATGATGCTTCTCTGTTCCCTGTTTGATCATGTAAACCATCTGTCTTAATTTTATAAGTCAGTTTCAACAATACAAACAAGATGCAATGTAATTACCTTGCCAATTCAAAGAAGGGCATGATAAGTATTGGGTATAGTTTATTGGCTATGCTTAAATGAAATCCTACATGTAGAAATGTTGATATCTCAACAAGTCTCAGATCTGTGAACATGTAGATGGATTAGCGATATGTGTTACTTGTTTTGTTAATCTTCTGGTTTTCTTGAATGCACTTCTGCAGTCAGGATCTTCAGTTCTCTTAATGTTAAATCTGATTTTTATTAATTTTAAAGAAATCCCTAGTTTTTCTTCTCCAGGGGAACAAACAGAAAACACCTTCTACAGCATAACTTATTTCCTTCCTTGAATTTTTAAGGTATAACCTGTATAGGCTGATATACTTTTTCAGTCCTTTCTGAAACACAGTATTTTTCAACATTTGTGTTTTCTGTCCCTTGAAATATAAAGCTTTTAGTTGATAAAGCATTAGTTAATCGATCTGTTGGGCTATTTATAACCACCTTTTGTTTCATGAATATTTCTTTTAAAAGCCTCCTAGTTCTCTCTACTGTTGGGGCCATCCTGTGGCACTCATGTCTGGGTTTGAGCCTGGGAGATATCTTGGAACTGGAAGAGAAGAGGGAATCTTGGCGGGTAGAAAAATAATGGAACCAAGACAAGCTAGTCTGCTCAAGGTTCAAATTTTTAATGGCAGACATGCTTTATAAAGGAGAGGGGAAACCCATTCCATTCAAATCATCCTTGGAGCCCAGCTGCAGGTGACCACATTTAGTCTCTGGAATAGCTAGGCCGACTCCTAGCAGGTAGTAGCAGTGGCAGAGGCTGAACAATAGAGTGATCCAGGGAGGCAGGCTTCACGCTAAGTAATCTCCTTAGTGACAACAAAGTCAAGGTCTGACTCAGCATGCTTCAGGCTTGTTGGAGGCTACATCTCCTCCCTGTTATTAATATTTTAAAAAAAGCTGGACTGAGGCACAAAATTTATTTATGCTCCATAGTTCTGCCTGATTTCCTTGGGCCTAGTGAAGAAACCTGTCTCAGTGGGATTCCCTAATTGTTCTCATGGTAAACCCTTGTTTGACTAAGACTATCCTTAATGTTCTAGTAAAGAGTCTGAAAACCAGCCCTGAGCTGCTTGCTTTGTCTTTTGTAATGCTTAATCAGTTATTGAATAGGTAACATCTTTACTTGATTCTTACTGAATTCAAAATTGTCAGCTTCAATGTCTTACTAGGATGTTGGAACACTGGAAAAGGCTTAACTATGCCAGAATTCAATCTTAAAAGGCACTCATATATTGCCAGAACATCTGCCTGAGACATCTTGGTTCCCGGATCCTGCTAAGACTAGTCTGCACAGACTCCAGACATCCAGCACCTTCCTTGCCAGAGGAGAGGTGTCCACCCCACCTGGGATTGCTTTGCCAGACCATCCAAGAGAGCCATCTTCCTTCCCAAATGCCACCAAGAATAGTCTGCACCGGTGAGAGTGTGGATTACAGAAGCCAACAGCTTCTCAGACAGGCCCTGTTTCGGGCCTTCATGTTCTTCCAGGAGGCAAATCCGATCAACAGATATCTGTACACCTTCTCTGCAAGAGGAGAGATTCCCTGCAGAGAGTGCTCTAACTACTGAAACTCAGGAGTGAGCTAGTCTCCTAGGTCTGCTGATAGAGGCTAACAGAATCATGAAAGGAACAAGCGATAACCAGAGACAACTATAACAACTGACTACAGAGATTACCAGATGGTGAAAAGCAGACATAAGAATCTTACTAACAGAAACCAAGACCACTCACTGTCATCAGAACCCAGCACTCCCACCTCAGCCAGTGCTGGGTACCCAATGCACCAGAAAAACTTGACCCGGATTTAAAGGCATATCTCATGATGATGGTAGAGGACATCAAGAAGGACTTTAGTAACTCACTTGAAGAAATACAGGAGAACACTGCTAAAGAGTTACAAGTCCTTAAAGAAAAAGAGAAAAACACATCCAAACAGGAGATGGAAATGAACAAAACTATACTAGACCTAAAAAGGGAAGTGGACACAATAATGAAAACCCAAGATGAGGCAAAGCTGGAGATAGAAATCTTAGGAAAGCAATCTGAAACCATAGATTCGTGCATCAGTAACAGAATACAAGAGATGGAAGAATCTCAGGTGCATAAGATTACATAGAGAACATTTGGACAACAATCAAAGACGATGGAAAATGCAAAAAGATCTTAATTTAAAACATTCAGGAAATCCAGGACTCAATGAGAAGACCAAACCTACGAATAATAGGAGTAGATGAGAGTGAAGATTTTCAACTTAAAGGGCCAGCAAATATCTTCAACAAAATTATAGAAAAAACTCCCCAAACCTAAAGAAAGAGATGCCCATGAACATACAAGAAGCCTATGGAACTCCAAATAGATTGGACCAGAAAAGAAATTCCTCCCAACAAATAATAATCAGAACAACAAATGCACTAAATAAAGATAGAATATTAAAAGCAGTAAGGGAAAAAGGCCAAATATCATATGAAGGCAGGCCTATCAGAATTACACCAGATTTTTCAACAGAGACTATGAAAGTCAGAAGGTCCTGGACAGATGTTATACAGACACTAAGAGAACACAAGTGCCATCTCAAGCTTCTATACCCAGCCAATCTTTCAATTACCGTAGATGGGGAAAACAAAGTATTCCATGACAAAATCAAATTCACACGTTAACTTTCCATGAATCCAGCCCTTCAAAGCATAATAACAGAAAGAAAAAAAAAATACAAAGATGGAAACCATATCCTAGAAAAAGCAAGTAAATAAAGCTTCAACAAACCTAAAAGAAGACAGACACAGGAACAGAATGCCATATTTAACAACAAAAATAATAGAAAGCAACAATTACTGTTCCTTAATATTTCTTAATATCAATGGACTCAACTCCCCCATAAAAAGACATAGACTAACTGACTGACTACACAAACAGGACACAAAATTTTGCTACTTAGACTAAACCCATTTCAGGGTAAAAGATAGACACTACCTCAGAATGAAAGTCTGGAAAACAATTTTCCAAGCAAAAGGTCTGAAGAAACAAGCTGGAGTAGGCATTCTAATATCTAATAAAATCAACTTCCAACCCAAAGTCATCAAAAAAGATTAGGATGGACACTTCATACCCATCAAAGTTAAAATAATCTAAGAGGAACTCTTAATTCTGAATATCTATGCTCCAAATAAAAGTGCAGCTATATTCATTAAAGAAACTTTAGTAAAGATCAAAGCACACATTACACCTCATACAATAATAGTGGGAGACTTCAACACACCACTTTCATCAATGGACAGATCATGGAAACAGAAACTAAACAGGGACACAGTGAAATTAACAGAAGTTATGAAACAAATGGATCTAACAGATAGCTACAGAACTGTTTATCCTAAAGCAAAAGGATATACCTTCTTCTCAGCACCTCATGGTATCTTCTTCAAAACTGACCATATAATTGGTTACAGAACAAGCCTCCACAAATACAAAAATACTGAAATTGTCCCATGCATCCTATCAAATCACCATGGACTAAGGCTGATTTTCAATAACAAAATAAATAATAGAAAGACAACATTCACGTGGAAAATGAACAACACCCTTTTCAATGATACCTTCGTCAAGGAAGGAATAAAGAAAAAATTAAGGACTTTTTAGAGTTTAATGAAAATGAAACCACAACATACCCAAACTTATGGGACACAATGAAAACATTTCTAAGAGGAAAACTCAAAGCTATGAGTGCCTCCAAAAAGAAATTAGAGAGAGCACATATTAGCAGCTTGAAAACACACCTAAAAGCTCTAGAACAAAAAGAAGGAAATTCACCAAAGAGGAGTAGACAGCAGGAAATAATCAAACTCAGGGGTGAAATCAACCAAGTGGAAACAAGAAAAACTATTCAAAGAATCAACCAAAGGAGGAGCTGGTTCTTTGAGAAAATCAATAAGATAGATAATCCCTTAGCCAGACTCACTGGAGGGCACAGGGACAACATCCTAATTAACAAAATCAGAAATGAAAAGGGAGACATAACAACAGATCCTGAAAAAATCCAAAACACCATCAGATCGTTCTACAAAAGACTATACTGAACAAAACTGGAGAACCTGGATGAAATGGACAAGTTTCTATACAGATACCAGGTACCAAAGTTAAATCAGGATCAGGTTAATGATCTAAACAGTCCTATATCCCCTAAAAGAATAGAAGCAGTCATTAATAGTCTCCCAACCAATAAAAGTCCAGGACCAGATGGGTTTAGTGGAGATTTCTATTAGACCTTCAAAGAAGATCTAATTCCAGTTCTTCACAAACTATTCCACAAAATAGAAGCAGAGGGTACTCTACACAACTCATTCTATGAGGCCACAATTGCTCTGATACCGAAACCACAGAAAGACCCAACAAAGATAGAGAACTTCAGAACAATTTCCCATATGACTATTGACGCAAAAATACTGAATAAAATTCTCGCTAACCGAATCCAAGAACACATCAAAAAATTGTCCATTATAACCAAGTAGGTTTCAAAACAGGGATGCAGGGATGATTTAATGTACGAAAATCCATAAACGTGATCCACTATAAAAAAAAACAAAAAAACCTCAAAGATGAAACCCACATGATCATCTCCTTAGATTCGGAGAAAGCATTTGAAAAAAATCCAACACCCATTCATGATAAAAGTCCTGGAATGGTCAGGGATAAAAGGCCCATACTTAAAATGATAAAAGCAATCTACAGCCAACCAGTACCCAACATCAAAGTAAATGGTGAGAAACTGGAAGCAATCCCACTAAAACCAGGGATTAGATAAGGCTGCCCACTTTCTCCCTACCTATTCAACATTGTACTTGAAGTCCTAGCCAGAATAATTTGAAAACATAAGGAGATCAACGGGATACAAATTGGAAAGGAAGAAGTCAAAATGTCACTTTTTGCAGATAATATGATAGTATATATAAGTGACCCTAAAAATTACACCAGAGAATTCCCAAATCTGATAAACATTTTCAGTGATGTGGCTGGATATAAAATTAACTCAACAATCAATGGCCTTTCTGTACACAAAGGATAAACAGGCTGAGAAAGAAATTAGGGAAACAACACCCTTCTCAATAGTCACAAATAATATAAAATACCTTGGCGTGACTCTAACCATGGAAGTGAAAGATCTGTATGATAAGATCTTCAAGTCTCTGAGGAAAGAAATTATAGAAGATCTCAGAAGATGGAAAGATCTTTCATGCTCATGGATTGGCAGGATCAACATTGTAAAAATGGCTATCTTGCCAAAAGCAATCTACAATTTCAATACAATGCCCATCAAAATTCCAATTCAATTTTTCTACAAATTAGAAAGACCAATCTGCAAATTCATCTGGAATAACAAAAAATGTAGGATAGCAAAAACTCTTCTCAAGGATAAAAAAACTCTGGTGGGATCACCATGCCTCACCTAAAGCTGTACTCCAGAGCAATTGTGATAAAAACTGCATGGTACTGGTATAGCAACAAACAAGTAGACCAATGGAATAGAATTGAAGACCCAGAAATGAACCCACACACCTATGGTCACTTGATCTTTGATGAGGGAACTAAAACCATCCAGTGGAAAAGACAGAATTTTCAACAAATAATGCTGGCACAACTGGTGGTTATCATGTAGAAGAATGTGAATTGATCCATTCCTATCTCCTTGTACAAAGGTCAAATCTAAGTATATTAAGGATCTCCACATAAAACCAGAAACATTGAAACTTATAGAGGAGAAAGTAGGGAAAACCCTTGAAGATATGGGCACAGGGAAAAAAATCCTGAATAAAACAGCAATGGCTTGTGCTGTAAGATTGAGGATCAACAAATGGGACCTCATAAAATTTCAAAGTTTCTGCAAGGCAAAAGACACCATCAATAAGACAAAAAGGGCACAATTATCATTACCTTTGGGAAACTATCTTTACCTTTTTTAAATCCCATAGGGGACTAATATCCAATATATATAAAGAATTCAAGAAGGTGGATTCCAGAAAATCAAATAACCCCATTAAAAAATGGGGCTCAGAGCTAAACAAATAATTCTCACCTGATGAATACCGAATGGCGGAGAACCACCTAAAAAAATGTTCAACATCCTCAATCGTCAGGGAAAATCAAATCAAAACAACCCTGAGATTCCACCTCACACCAGTCAGAATGGCTAATATAAAAAATTTACATCACAGCCGATGCTGGCTAGGATGTGGACAAAGAGGAACACTCCTCCATTGTTGGTGGAATTGCAAGCTTGTACAACCACTCTGGAAATCAGTCTGGTGGTTCCTCAGAAAATTGGACATAGTACTACAGGAGAATCCCGCAATACCTCTCCTGGGCATATATCCAGAAGATGTTCTAACCAGTAAGAAGGACACATGCTCCACTATGTTTATAGCAGCCTTATTTGTAATATCCAGAAGCTGGAAAGAACCCAGATGCCACTTATCAGAGGAATGGATACATAAAATGTGATACATTTACACAATGGAGTACTACTCAGTTATTAAAAAGAATGAATTTATTAAATTCCCTAGGCAAATGGATGGACCTGGGAGGAATAATCCTGTGTGAGGTAACACAATCACAAAATCTCACACTATGTACTCACTGATAATTGTATATTATCCCAGATATTTAGAATGCCCAAGATATAAGATACAATTTGTCGAACACCTGAAACTCAAGAAGAAGGAAGACCAAAGTGTGGACACTTTGCCCTTCTTAGAATTAGTAACAAAACACCCATGGAAGGAGTTACAGAGACCAAGTTTGGAGGTGAGACGGAAGGATGGACCATCTAGAGACTGCCATATCCGGGGTTCCATTCTGCAATCCAAACACTTCCATATGCTGACACCATTGCATACACTAGCAAGATTTTGCTGATAGGACCCAGATATAGCTGTCTCTTGTGAGACTATGCTGGGGCCTTGCAAACACAGAAGTGGATGTTCACAGTCAGGTATTGAATGGATCATAGGGCCCCCAATGGAGGAGCTAGAGAAAGTACCCAAGGACCTGGGGGGATCTGCAACCCTATAGGTAGAACAACAATATGAACTAACCAGTAACCCCTGGAGCTATTGTCTCTACCTGCACATGTATCAGAAATTGGCCTAGTCAGCCATCAGTGGAAAGAGAGGCCCATTGATCATGCAAACTTTATATGCCTCAGTATAGGGGAATGCCAGGACCAAGAATTGGGAGTGTGTGGGTGGGGGAGCGTGTGGGGACTTTTGGGATAGCAGTGGAAATGTAAATGAAATAAATACCTAATTTTAAAAGGGCACTCATAATAAGATAATACTAAAAGAGGGCACATGGATCCATATACCAGTCTAACGAGGGGATAGGGTAAGAATGTATGGGTTATGAGAACACCAAAGTTCCAGGAGGTGAGTTTCTGTGAAACACTTTGCCTCATGAGTGTTCTCAGGCCTCTCGGCCTGACAAGCAAACTTCAATGGAGTATGTGTATCATTCTCTCTCATTTTTATATTTTTGCTGAAGTTCTGGAATGTCCCTCCTCGTAGTAGCTATAGATCTTAGGATTGCTCTAAAGATGTGTGGAAACACAACCATTTACTAATAAAATAGTGTCAATAATAATAGCAAGTAGGATAATATATTGAACCGAATCCAGGGGATTCAATGCACTTAGGTTATTTTTAAATCTCTATCCAATTTATCAATATTCCAAATGTCCAAGTGACTATTGCTAATATCTGAAATTTCTGCCTTTCTAGCCTTAATATATGCTATGTCCTGCCCTATTATTAAGACTACTACTTCTAAGATATTAACTTTTGCCTCCAAATCTTTACATGGCTCTGTATTGAACTATCAATAAACCACGGCCTCTTGGCATGTACCTCTGTCTAGATTAATATGAGTCCAAGATCTGGGTGCCAGTCTAGAATGTCTGGCCCTCATAGCAAACCTTAATCCCAAACCAGACCAAAAGCCACAATATGTACTAAAATGCTTCTTGAATGAAGTTTAGTAACTGCCACCTGCATGCTGTTGGAGGCTGGGATGCAGGCCTGCTGCAGTCAGGTTGAAGGGCATTGACTGACCTGCTTGAAAAACAAATTTGAGACAGTGAAAGGCACAGTACAAAAGCTTCTCTTGGGGAAGTCCAGGTACTCCATTCAATTGCAAATTAGCAAAGATCAAGTTTAGACTTAGAGTTCCCCTGGTACAGGGGACATGACCTTGAGAATCACAGAAAGGCTGCAATCTTTCTGAGAGAGAAGGCTGTGTTCTAATTTAACATTTTTAAGTAATTAAGAATATTTAGCTAACTTCCCTGTGATTCTCTAGTACTGGAATTATTACTAGACCAGCCCAAGATTGAGTTAGAATAACTGGTCATAATGAGAAGGATCACCATAATTCTTTTTATATGAGCAATCTGTCTAAGTCAGATTATAAAGTCTCTGATGTTCTTTTTACCATAAGGTTAAAAAGCTTAAAGCAAGGCAGCTTCACTAGTCCAAACTGGAAAAATGGCAAGCAAGGATGGGTTGAAAACATGTACCCAAATTAGCTTTCTTGTCACTAAAGTCAGGGCACTTACCTGTCAGCCTCTCACACGAATTAGCCATCATGCTTCTGCAGCGTTTTGTGAAGAACACCTATGTTTTTCCCTTTCCTAATAAGGTAGCTGTTCAGGATCAAACCAAATGCCAATAAGTAGATCTTTTAAAGATACTCTAAGGCATTTATTAAGTTCTTTGACACCCAAATTTCAAATTCTAAAATGAAAGTATGATTTAAAAAATATGCATTGGAATGCACTAAATAATATGCATGGGGATATAATTTCTCCCTTCTTTGTTTTTTAAGAAGTTATAGTTTTAAAGTGCCACAATACCTTATCTTTAATTATAATATGTTGACAAAACATCTCAAACACTTGACTGTTATAGTCAGTATTAGTGTAAAATGGGCAGTGACTAATTGCACTTTCAATTGTTTCTCTTAAAGAGTGGTTGTAACTAGAAAGCTTGAAAAGTTATTAATAGTAACATGTGTATTATTTATTTATTTATTAACTCAGAAATAAGCATTTATTTGCAGCAATTTATTAAGTATAAGTCCTCAAGAATTATCACTATTACATGGAAACAGATAGAATCTGAGGACACCAAGAGCAAAGGAGTTGACATGCACAATTTCTAATACTAACGTATTATCTTAAACCATAACTAATTTGAATATATAAAGAACGAGATTATATATCCAATCTATCTTATATGTAGGACCTATAGACTGTCTGACATTTAAATCTAGCATGGCATTGCTTTAAGATGTCCAGACAATTTAGAACAATTTATTAAATGGCTTAAAACAGCCGTCTTAAAAGGAAAGCATTTTTTCTTATATGTTGTATATGCGTAAGCAATTGCAAATTTGAGAATTAATAGCAGCAGAGGGAAGAACAATCTTAAGTAATTGTTAGCACTGAGATATAATATTGATTATTAATATACAAATTAAGGTTTGATTGTTCAGCATTTTAAAACACCATCCACAGCACACAACTTAATTATCTGTGCTGAAACATGGGGAAACTCAAAGAATAAGCATGTGATCCAATTCACATCTAATTATTTCCCATAGAGGGGTTGTTTTTAAACACAGTAATTGGGATGCATGCATGCATGCATGCATGCATTTATAGAAGATACAAAAGCATGCAAAAAACATTTTTTAATTTATCTTTGGAATATTTATTTGGGATATTTAAATTTTATTTAAAATGATGGTGTGTAATAGATCAAGTATTAATATTCTGTAATAACCAATTTGATTGCTGTTTGGAACAAGGAACAGACACTTAGTCAGGTTTTTAAGAGACAATTTTTGTTATAGTTATCCCAAACTATATGAATTTATCTTATAATTCTTTGTTAGCATCACAGCAGCTTAATAGGATGCTGAAACTGTGCTTTGAGGTGTATGCCTCCTCGGCCTCACCCTTGAGAGGCATTAGCTAATAAAAGATTTTCCACTTAGAAAACAATATACACTGAAAGATTCAAACTCACTAGAAAGATTACAGCTCACTAGAAGCAAAACTATTTACAATTATCAGAATGCAAAGGAAAAAGACAAATCTTTAAATCTATAATAATTTTATATAAATTAGGTAAGTCAAATCACAATGTCCTGATAAATTCTACAGTCTGATTGACCTTTTGTTATAAATTTAGAATTTAAACTTTATTTAGAACAACATCTGCAAAGGGGCTCTTATAGCTAAAAGGAATTCTCTCCTGAAGGCAGGGAAGGGGGAGGTTCTCAGAACTTCCCTAGTCACAGTTTTCGAAACAAAGGAGATTTTGTGCCAAATTCCCTGAGGCTGCTCTGAACTTGCATTAACTCGAACATAAGAAAATTTTTTCTTTCTCAAGCATTTTGGCCCTCCTATAATGAGGACAGATTTTAGAACTTTTTAGTTTCTTTGCAATATTAAATTATAACTACAAACTTGGGAAAGCAAAACCCAGTTTCAAAACAATTTATCACCTTAGAATCAACATTAAAATTTGACTACTACATTGTGAAATATGGCTGCCAATTTATACCTATGAATTCATGACACTGAAAGATTTAATGCTTCATTAAAGAGACCTTGCTTTAAATCTTATCTTAATCTTACTTTCTAGGATAAGAATCACATTAAATGTTATCTCAGTTAGAAGTATCTTAGGAGGCCCAGTTTTTTTGGCCTGCTTATGCCACATGTTTGAAAAGACTCTGAGTTGCTAATTTAAGACTAACCTGTTACCAATGAAACAATTATTTAATCCTAGCCAATAACTTATGAGCTGACTGTGAAGACATGCAGAGCACATTACCAGTAAAAAAAAAAAACAAAAACAAAAACAAACAAACAAACAAACAAACAAATGAAGCAGTTACACTTAGACCAATCAGAGAATATTAATTCTTCAAGCTATAATTATAAAATCAAAAGCACTTTGTAATTAGCTAAATGCAATAATCATGAATGCAGAGAATTTTCTTAGGACAAAACCATCTATCACCTTTTTCCACCCCAAAACCATGAGACTGGCACTCTCGGCTTTGCTATTCCAGCAGAGAAAGTTTTAGTCATCTTTTATCTTCCAACATGAAAACACAGAACATTCATTCATTCAGATTAGACACGAACATTCATGAATTGAACAGGTGAACAGACTGTTGCACCAGACATTAGACAAGACCTTAGACAAAAACACAAAGAGAGCAGAGAACTTCTGCTGTGGGGCCCAGAGAGAACAAAGCAGGGCACCTCTAAAAGTTCTATCTGCTTCTGGAACATTTTCCTCCCACCTGATGCAGTTTCTGACTGTGGCCAATCCACCTAATTATTAAATCCAAACCCTTTTATCTCTCTCACCTAAGAAGCAGCTTCTGGAAGCTGCAGCTAATTGCATGTTACATTCCTAGATTCTGATAACTCTCTGCTGAATGTAAGTGAATCCAGCGCTAGGGTTTAGTGCTCTTCCAGCTTAGCCCGTACCACACTTTTGCCTGTTGCTTCTCCAGTACGAATTTTCTTTAATTCTTTTCTTCTTCCATGGAGCTCCAAAAAGCAGTGTTTCTTCCAAAGGTCCTCTGAGATTCCTAGGTCCTGCATAGGTTCGCCAAATTGTACACTGTATAAATGTGTGTGCCTTGTGATTGTAAAATATGCTAGGAACATTACTGATACCATAATGTCTAACAAAATGTTGGATATTATTGGATGCATATTAGCTTTAAACTGAAAAAGAATTTCCAAGATATCTATCATCTTTAACCAATGTGCAATCTTAGAATCAACCTTTTCCGAACTCAATACAAAATCTAGTGAGTTCTGAAAATATAAAAATAGCATGATCTATCAACATGTATTAATATTTTAAATTTTCAAACTCTACAAAATGAAACATACAATCCTATTGTATGAAACATGTGTAATGCAACTTTATTATACAGAATCTGTGTTTTTTTAGTGTAGGTTTTTTAAATTTTTATTTTGATTAAACTAATAAAATTCATTTTAAAATATAAATTCAGTATTGACAATTTTAAGTCATCAAAATAATTTAAAATAGTTAAATGCCTCTTAAATAGAAATGATAACTTGGGAGGCTAAAAGTAATATACACTCAACCAATTTTAAAAATCTATTTGGAACATTAAAACATGTAGAAGTAGAAAAAGGTCTCTCATGAAATCCTCTATGAAAGGAAATTTTGAAAGTTTCTGTTTAGACAGAAACCATTCCATCTCCAAGGGAGAGTACTCAGAGTAACTGTGGCTTCATAGAATGAATTGGGTATCATTTCTTCTGTTTTTTATTTTGTGGAATAGATTGAAGAGTATTGGCATTCTTTGAAATTCTGGTAGAATTCTGCACTAAAACAATCTGTTGCTGGGGTTTTTTGATTGGGATATTTTTAATGAATGCTTCTAGTTCTTTAGGAGTTATGCAAATATTTAGATGGTTTATCTGTTCCTGATTTAACTTTGGTAATTGGGATTTGTCTACAGAAAATTTCATTTCATCCAGATTTTCCAGTTTTGTTAAATACAGGCTTTTGTAGTATGATCTGATGATTTTTTTTTTTAATTTCCTTACTTTCTGATGTTATATCACCCTTTTCATTTCTTAGAGTCCTATTTCTTACTGTCCATATGCTCTCTAGTTTGTCTGGCTAAGGGTTTATCTATTTTGTTGATTTTTTTCAAAGAACCAGCTCCTGGTTTGGGTTACTTTTTGTATAGTTATTTTTGTTTCCACTTGGTTGATTTCAGCCTTGAATTTGATTGTTTCCTGCATTATACTTCTCTTGGGTGAATTTGCTTCGTTTTGATCTAGAGCTTTCAGGTGTGTTGTCATGCTGGTAGTATATGCTCTCTCCAGTTTCTTTTTGAAGGTACTCAGAGCTAAGAATTTTCCTCTTAGCACTGCTTTCATTGTGTCCCATAAGATTGGGTTTGTTGTGCCTTCATTTTCACTAAATACTAAAATGTCTTTAATTTCTTTCTTTCTACCTTGTCCAAGTTATCATTGAGTAGAACATTATTCTGCTTTCATATGTATGTGGGCTTTCTGTTGTTTTTCTTGCTACTGAAGATTAGCCTTAGTCTGTGGTGATCTGATAGGATGCATGGGATTATTTCAGTCTTCTTGTATCTGTTGATGCCTGTTTCATGACCAAATATATGGTCAGTTTTGGAGAAGTTACCATGAAGGTACTGTGATGAAGGCATATTCTTTTGTTTTATGATGAAATGTTATATACATTCTGTTAAAAGTATTTGGTCCGTAACTTCTGTTATTTTCACTGTGTCTCTGTTTAATTTGTGTTTCCATGATCCGTGCATTGATGAGACTGGGGAGTGGAAGTCTCCCGTTATTATTGTGCAGGGTGTGATGTATTCTTTGAGCTTTAGTAAAGTTTGTTTATTTCTTTCTTTATTTTTTTTTTTATGAATATGGCTACCTTTGCATTTTGAGCATAGATGTTCAGAACTGAGAGTTCATCTTGGTAGATTTTTCTTTTGACCAATATGAAGTGCCCTTGCTTTTATTCAATATTAGCATTGTACTTCAGCTTGTTTCTTGGGACCACTTGCTTGGACAATTGTTTTCCAGCCCTTTTCTCTGAGATAGTGTCTTTCTTTGACACTTAGTTGCACTTCCTGTATGCAGCAAAAGGGTCCTGTTTACATATCCAGTCTGTTACTCTATGTCTTTTTACTGAGGAATTGAGTCCACTGATGTTAAGAGATAATAAGGAATAGTTATCATTGCTTCCTGTTATTTTTGATGTTATTTTTATGTTTGTGAATTTACTTTCTTGCTTTTGTACGGTGTAGTGTTCCTCCTTGTGTTGGTGTTTTCCATCTATTATCCTTTTAGGGCTGGATTTGTGGAAAGATATTGTATAAATTTGCTTTTGTCATGGAATATCTTGATTTCTTCATCTATGCTAATTGAGAGTTTTGCTGGGTATAGTAGTCTGGACTAGCATTTATGTTCTCTTAAGGTCTGTATGACATCTGCCCAGGATCTTGTAGGTTTCCTAATCTCTGGGAAGAAATATGGTATAATTCTGAAACTTCGGCCTTTTTATATTATTTGACCTTCATCCCTTACTGCTTTTAATATTCTTTTTTTTTTCTTGTGCATTTGATGCTTTGACTATTATGTGATAGAAGAAATTTGTTTTCTTACCCCATCTACTTGTAGTTGTGTAAGCCTCTTGTGTGTTTTGGGGCTTTCTTTAGGCTAAGGAAGTTTGTTGAAGATATTTACTGGCCCTTTATGTTGGGAATCTTCACTCTCTTCTAAACCTATTATTCTAGGTTTGGTCTTCTCATTGTGTCCTGGATTTCCTTTATGTTTTGGATTTGGGACTTTTTGCATTTCACATTTTTTTTTGTTTGTTGTGTTAATGTTTTCTATGGTATCTTCTGCACCTGATATTCTTTTTTTCTATCTCTTCTATTCTGTTGGTGATGCTTGCATTTATGACAACTGATCATTTTCCTAGGATTCCTATCTCCCTAGTTGTCTCCCTTTGAGAGTTATTTATTGTTTCTGTTTCCATTTTTAGATCCTGCATGATTTTGTTCAATTCCTTCACTTGTTTGGTTGTGTTTCCCTGCAATTTGTTAAGGGATTTTTGTGTTTCCTCTTTAAGGTCTTGTACCTTTTTACCTGTGTTCTCCTGTATTTTTTAAGAGAGTTATTTATTTCCATTTGAAAGTCCTACCCTATATCACTATCATGAGATGTGATTTTAAGTCAGCATCTTGATTTTCTGTGGTTTTGGGTTATCCAGGGCTCACATTGGTGGGAGAACTGAGCTCTGATTATGCCATGTAGCCTTGGTTTCTGTTGCTTATGTTCTTGGTTTTGCCTCTTGCCATCTGGTTATCTGTGGCTGATCTTGCTGTCTCTGACCGTGGCTTGTCCCTCCTGAAGTCTGTGTGTTAGAACTCCTGGGAGACCAGTTTTCTCCTGGTGGCATTTTGGTATGGTACACTGTGGCATAGGATAAGTTCTAGGTGCAGATGGAAACCTGGAGAATACTGTTCCAGACTGTTCCTTGGATCCTGTGACCTGAAGGCTCCAGGCAGGTCCCTCTGAGCAGAACTGGTGGTCTTACCTGTGCTCTCAGGCTTGTCAGCATTCTTGGGTGACCCTCTATTTCCTGGTTGTATTTGGGTTATGGGTGACCCTCTCTTTCCTGGTGGTATTTGGGTTAATAGCATTTTTATGGCATAGGACCATCTCCAGGTATAGAAGGAAACCAGAAGCCTGAAGAAGAATCTGTATTTTTACTTCATATTATTGCATCTCAATGTGTTGTCATCCTAGTTTCACAAGTCTTTTTACATCGTTTTTAAATGGAAGTAGATCTTTCAATTCTTTGAAGATGTTTATTTTGAAGTAAAGATTCCTCTAATTTCTCTTCTATGGCTTTCAATCCAGCATTTAATATTTTATTCTTTCCTTTCTCTAAGTCTGCTTTATTTTTATCTCTCTTAAGGAGAAAATATTAAATTATTATCACAACTGAGCATATAATTATTATTATGTGTGCAGTAAAAACAAATCTAGATGAGGCCAAATGCATTCCTTCACAGTGTTTTCTATTTTTTAATGTGGAAAATATTGTCTTTTGTAGTCTCTCTACTTGTTTCCTTTCTGTGGAGTCTATTTTTTCTTTCTCTCTCGTTTTGAGACTTTACATGTCTATATTTCATTCCATATTTCTATGAGTGTGTATGTTCAATTTCTTTTGACTCTATGTACCTTTCAAAACACACTTATCTATTTTTTGCTTCATAATTTTTATATGCATACACTTATGTGTCATTGCTTTCTAACTTTAACGTCTTTTTTGAATTTCATTTTTTCTAAACTGTTTAGCATTCATGACTGATGTATTCTTTTTAATTTATTTCATTTTCTCTTAAGGATTTTATTTTACTAGTTTCAAATTATTTATATCTCTCTTTGATGTTTTATACCCATTCTTCCTATTTTCTTTCACACTTAAACATAATTTCAAACATCTTATTCCATCAGAGGTTCATTTGAACTTGGATTATTTCTGAATCACTCTATATCCCTTTGTGGTTCAGATAAAACTTCTCACTATGACTTGCCCCAGCCCAGTCTATCAGTATATAGTGGAACAACTGTTCTGACACACTGTGAGCTGTTTACTGGCTGGAAAGTTGGTACAAGAAGATTTAAAGACTGGGGAAACTACTTTTCCTGTTTTGAGAGTGGAGCCTCATGTTAGAGTGCACTGACTGTCAATGTGCATATTTGCCCCATATAGGATATGGTCCACATTTCTGCACCATGATATTATGTACTGCATTTCCATCCTGACAAGTGATTTTTTTAAATTTATATTTCAAATATTTCCCCTTTTTCTGTTTTCTCCTCTGAAACCAATTATCCCATTCCCCCTGCTCCTGCTTACCAAACCAACCACTCTCCCTTTCCTGTCCTATACTCCACAACATTTGGCATTGAGCCTTCACAAGGCCATCAGTCTATCCTCACATTGATGACCATTAAGGCAATTCTAAACCACATATACAGCTGAAGCCATGGGTCTCTCTATGGGTACTCTTTGGTTGGTGGTTTAGTCCCTGGGAGCTTTGGGGATACTGGTGGCTTTATATTGCTGTCCAACCTTTAGTACTGCAAAACCCTTTAGCTCCTTTTGCCCTTCCTCTACCTCATCCATAGGGGACCATGTGCTCATTCAAATAGTTGGCTGAGAACATCCACCTCTGTATTTTTCAGGAACTGTCAGAGTCTGTCAGGAGACAGCTATATTAGGCTCCTATCAGCAAGCACTTGTTTGTAGTTGTAAGCTGCCTGCGGCCTACATGAACTGGGTACTCCTGGAAAGCAGGCTGTGGCTGAAAGAGAGACTGAGACTGCGAGAGAAGAATGAGGCCAAGACAAATAGCTCTGATCAAAGCCCTTAAGTTTACTAAGCGACTGTACTTCTAAAGGGGGAAAGCCCATCCCCCACCAATCCATTCTTGGTGCCTGGAGCCAGCCCAAAAACAATGCACAATGCAGATTGCCTTAAACATATCTCAGCAGGCATCAGGATCTCAGAGAGGAGCAGGGCACTTGACACATCAAAAGAAGCCAGCCAAGTAGGAAAGCTGCACCACAGGTGGCCCCCACCTCAGTGGTGACAAGGTCTGCACAAGCCTGATTCAGGCTGGGGGAGGCAACAATTCCTCCCTGATAATATAATAAAAATAGCTGGACAGAGACATAAAATTTATTTATGCTCCATAGTCCTACCAGGGAGTTATGGTGACTGGCGGCTGCACCTGGCTTGGGGACTAAGATTTTCCTAAACTATTCTTATCCATAGGAGTATATATGCAGACTGTTTGTGTTTATTTTACACAAACATGGCTCTGTGGTGTATTATTAACAAACCACGGCCTCTTGGCATATACCTCTGTCTTAGATTGATAAAGTTTCAAAATCTGGTTGCCCAGTCTTTGGCTGACTGGTCCTCATAGCACGTCTTGTTCCCAAATCAGACCAAAGCCACAATATATATTCAATATTCTTCTTCATATTGTTAATTTTCTGCCACCTGCACTTGCTGGAGGCGAGGCTGCATGCTTGCTGAAATCATGCTTTAAGGAGAGACTGACCTGCATGAAAAACAAAGTCGAGATAGTTGAAAAGCAACAGAATAAAAGGTTCTTCAGGGATGTCTAGGTACTTTATTCAGTTACAAATTAGCAAAGATCAAGGTCAGAATCTGACCTCCCTGTGTGCGAGAGGTGACTCTGAGAATTAATAGAAAGGCAGAAAATTCTCTGAGAGTGGAGGCTGTGCTCCAGATTAACTTTTTCAGCTTAAAAGGATTTTTAGCTATTAACGAGGTTAGAATCATACTTACTAGAAGATTTAGGATCTGTGTCCACTTGACGAACAATTCTTTCAGGCAGCAATCTAGCTCTGTCTTCTTTTTGTGAAAAAACACTGACATAACCTCTTCTCCAGATTAAAGCGGGGTCTGGACCATTCCACATATTAGTTAATGGGTCCCACCATTTAACCATGACATAAGAACTGGAAGTAACTGGATACCAGTGGCAATCAGCTGCAGACTGACACTTAACATCAGTTTGCAAAAAATTTAAAATGAACAAGACCAAAGCAAGATGTGTGTTTGGTGACCTTGCGGGGTATAACTGACCCTGTTTTGTTTTTCAAAGCCAATTTTTCAGAGTGTGATGAGCACGTTCAACAATTCCACGTCCCATGAGATTATAAGGAATTACAGTTTTATGTTTGATACCAAATTTCCTTACAAAAAGAAGTAAAATTATTGCTAGTATAGAATGGCCCATTTTCTGTCCTAATGAGTTTAGGCAATTCCATAGCATTAAAGGCTTGTAAACAACGATCAATTACATTTCTAGAGGCCTCTCCCATATGTAGAGAAGCAAAAAGAAATCGCTTGAAAAGGTATTAGTAGTCACATGTATATAATTTATTTATTAATCAGAAATGAGAATCCATTTGCAGCAATTGATTAAGTATAAGTTCTTAAGAATTAACACCATTATGTGGAAACATGTAGAATCTGAGAGCACTAAGAAAAATTATTATTATTTTTTTTTTTACAATTTGACATGCTAAGTCTCTAAAAATACCAAAATATTATCAGACCATTACTGTTTTGATAATATAAGGAATGAGATTATATGGCGAATTATTTTTGTGTAAGGCCTGTAATCTGCCGGAGATATAAATCTAGCATGACATTGACTTAAGGTCTTGTCCAGGCAATCTAGGACAAGTTATTAAATGTCCAAAAACAGTGTTCTAAAAAGAACAGCATTTTTTTTCTTATGAGTTGTATATGCATGAACTTTTGCAAATTTGAGAATTTATAGTATCTGAGGGGTGAACAATTTTAACCAATTGTAAGCTCTGAGATACAATACTGACTATTAATATACAAATTGAAGTTTGATGATTCAACATTTTAACACCATGTACAGCATACAATTTAATTATCTGTGCTGAAGCAGGAGGAAATTCAAAAGAATAAGCATGTGATCCAATTCACATATACTTTTCTCCCATATAAGGGCTGTTTTTAAACACAGTAAATGGAATGCATGCATGCATGAATTTATAGAGGTACAAAAGCATGCATAAAAACAATTTTTAACTTGTCTGTAGGAGAGTGATTATGATTTGAATTTAAAATGATGGTATGCAATAGGCCAAATACCAGTATTCTGCAATAACGAATTTAATTGCTGTTTGGAACAAGGAACAGACACTGTCAGGTTTTTAAGACACAATGTTTTGGTATAGTTTTTCTAAAATATATGAATTTATCTTACAATTCTTTATTAGCACCACAGCAGCCTTATAATAGGTTGTTAAAACTTTACTTTGAGGTGAAGAAAGATGATTATACATTAATGTTTTCTCTTGCCAAAGAATTGTTGTGGGCACATTTAATAACCATAATTTAAATAAGCATCTAATATTTAATTACCATTGATTATAATTGATAACAATTATAAAAGTTTCCTTTATTTTCTGGAAAGCCTTTTGTTTTTTTACCAGTTAATTTGTGTGTCTCAAGATAACATCCAAAAAAGGTTTAAGTCACATTAAGACGTTAAGGTGAGGTCATAGACAATTAACATCTCCTGGAAGCTTTTGAAAATAAAATTTTGAAGCAAATCAATTTTTTGTTCTTAGATTTTCTGTACCACAATTTTCTAGCATAACTAAAACCCTAAATATTAAAAAGATATTGCCTCTAAATCTTATGGAGCAACAACTACTCCCCAGAACCTTAAAGCTCATTGTGTGAGAGCAAAGATTTGAACTAAACTTCCCCTTAGAGACATTAGGTAATAAAATAGTTTTCACTAAGGAAACAATATACACTGAAAGAGTGAAACTCTCAGCTTCTTGTATTGAAGCAGAGACAATAAAAATTTCTCTTACATAATATTAAGCTATAGTAGCCATACCTAGAGGCCAAATTTTCCAGTAATTACCAGTTCACTAGAAGCAAACCCTTTACAATTATCAGGATGCAAAAGAAAAAACAAACTTTTCAAACTATAATAATTTTATATGAAGTAGGCAAGCCAGATTGTAATGCCTTTATAAGTTCTACAGCCTGATAGACTTTTTATAAATTCTGAATTTGAACTTTATTTAGAACAACATCTGGATATATCTGCAACTGCCTGTTTTGAAGTTACTAGTCCCATTTTTCGCTGCCAAACCCGAAGTGGAATCAACACTGGGTCAGCACTGTTCCAACTTAGCCCTTATCCTATCGCACCTCCAGCAATACTTTAAAAAATGAAGTTTAAAACCAGAGCTAGCATAAATACCTGTTGCTCATTGTGCCCGGTATGATCTTCTTACTCTTCCCTTCTTGCGGACCTCCGCATAAGACAGTCCCTCAATGTTTCCCGCCATTTCCAGGTCACTGGTTCAGGCGCCAATATGTAGTTATAAGCTGCCGGCGGCCTACATGAACCGGGTACTCCTGGAAGGCAGGCTGGGGCTTAAATAGAGACAGACTGCAAGAGAAGAAAGAGGCCAAGACAAATTGCTCTGATCAAAGCCTGCGAGTTTACTGAGAGACTGTGCTTCTAAAGGGGCAAAGCCCATCCCCCTGCCAATCCATTCTTGGTGCCCGGAGCCAGCACAAAGATGCCTCAACATGTGGATTGTCTTAAAGGTGTCTCAGCAGGCCGCAGGATATCGAAGAAGAGCAGGGCAGTTGACACATCAAAAGAAGCCAGCCAAGTCAGAAAGCTGCACCACAGGTGATCCCACCTCAGTGGTGATAAAGTCTGCACAAGCCCGATTCAGGCTGGGAGAGGCTACACTTGTTGGCATCCACAATATTGTATGGATTTGGTATATGTATATGGAATGGAACTCCCTGTGGGGCAGTCTCTCGATGGCCTTTCTGTCAGTCTCTGCTCCACACTTTGTCTTTATATCTCCTCCCAAGGGTATTTTGTTCCCCCTTTTCTGGCAGAATCACCATTCTGGACCTCAAGCTATATTGCAGAGCAGTAGAGATGAAAACTGTGTGGTATTGGTACAGTGACAGCAGGTAGAGAGATCAATGGAGTAGAATTGAGGACCCAGAAATAAACTCACACAACTATTGTCACTTGATCTTTGAAAAAGGAGTTAAAACCATCCACTGGAAAAGAGAAAGCATTTTCAACAAATGGTGCTGGTTCAACTGGCAATTAGAAAGTAGAAGAATGCAAATTGATTCATTCTTATTTCCTTGTACAATACTCAAGTTGAAGTGAATCAAGGAAGTCCACATAAAAACAGATAGATTTAAACTAATAGAAAAGAACTTGGGGAAGAACCTTGAACACATGAGCACAAGAGGAAATTTCCTGAACACAACACCAAACTTATACTCTAAGATTAAGAACTGACAAATGGGACCTCCTAAAATTTCAAAGCTTCTATATTGCAAAGGACACTATTAATAGGACAAAAAGGCAACCAAGAGATTGGGAAAAGATCTTTACAAACCCTACACCTAATAGAGGGCTAATATCCAGTATATACAAAGAACCCAAGAAGTTAGACTCCAGAGAACCAAATAACCCTATTAAACATGAGGGACAGGGCTAAAGAAAGATTTCTGAACTGAGAAATAGAGAATGGCTGAGGAGTACATAAAGAAATGTTCAACATTATTACTAATCAGTGAAATGCAAATCAAAACAAACGCTGAGGTTCTTCCTCACACCAGTCAGAAAGGTTAAGATAAAAATCTTAAGTGACAGAAGATGCTGGCAAGGTTATGTAGAAAGAGGACCACTCCTCCATTGATGGTGGAATTGCAAGCTGGTCCAACCAATCTGGAAATCAGTTTGGAGGTTTCTCAGAAAATTGGACATAGTACTACTGGAGGATCTAGCTATACCATTTCTGGGCATATACCCAGAAGATGCTCCAATATTTAATAAGGTCATATGATCCACTATGTTCATAGCCACCTTATTTATAATAGCTAGATGCTAAAATGAACCCAGATGTTCCTCCACAGAGGAATGGATACAGAGAATGTGGACTATTTACGCAATGGAGTACTACTCAGCTATTAAAAAATGATGAATCAGGAGTTACAGAGACAAAGTTTGGAGGTAAGATGAGAGAATGGATTATCCCCATCCGGGGATCAATCCCATAATCAGCCACCAAAACCAGACACTATTGCATATGCCAGAAAGATTTTGCTGAAGAGACCCTGCTATTGCTGTCTCGAATGATGCTATGCCAGTGCCTGGAAAATACAGAAGTGGGTGCTCACAGTCATCTATAAAATGGAACACAGGGCCCCCAATGGAGAAGCTAGAGAAAGCACCCAAGGAGCTGAAGGGGTCTGCAATCCTAAATGTGGAGCAACAATATGAACTAACCTGTACCACCAGAGCTTGTATCTCTAGCTGCATATGTAGCAGAAGATGGCCTAGTCAGCCATCACTGGGAAGAGAGGGCCCTTGGTATTGTAAACTTTATATGCCCCAGTACAGGAAATGCCAGGGCCAAGGAGCAGGAGTGGGTGGGTAGAGGAGCAGGGCAGGGGGAGGGTATAGGGAACTTTCAGGATAGCATTTGAAATGTATATAAAGGAAATATAAAAAAAAAATGAACCCATGAAATTCACAGGCAAATGAATAAAACTGGAAAATATCATCCTAGCTGGGTGGTGGTGGCACATGCCTTTAGTCCCAGCCCTTAGGAGGCAGAGACAGGAGGATCTCAGAGTTCTAGACCAGCCTGGTCTTCAAAGTAAGTTCCAGGACAGCCAGAGCTATGCAGAGAAACTTTGTCTTGAAAAACTAAATATATATATATATCATCCTTAGTGCAGTAACTCAACCACAAAAGAATACACGTGGTGTACACTCACTGATAAGTGGATATTAGCTCAAAAGTTCAGAATACCCAAGATAACAATTCATTGACTGTCCCTCAAAAGAGGAATGGATACAGAAATTGTGGTACATTTACACAATGGATTACTACTCAGCTATTAAAAATAATGAATTTATGAAATTTCTAGGCAAATGGATGGACCTAGTGGGTATTATCCATAGTGAGGTAACCCAATCGCAAAATAAATCACATGATATGTACTCACTGATAAGTGGATAACAGCCCAGAAACTTAGAATACCCAAGATACAAGATACAATTTGCAAAACACATGAAACTCAAGAAGAACAAAGACCAAAGTGTGGGCACTTTGCCCCTTCTTAGAATTGGGAACAAAACACCCATTGAAGGAGTTACATAGACAAGGTTTGCAGCTGAGATGAAAGGATGGACCATCATTTTGGCTGCCACACCCGGGGATCCATCCCATAATCAGCCTCCAAACACTGACACCATTGCATATGTCAGCAAGATTTTGCTGAAAGGACCCTGATATAGGTGTTTCTTGTGAGGCTATGCCAGTGCCTGGCAAACACAGAAGTGGGTGCTCTCACAGTCATCTACTGGATGAAACATAGGGCCCCCAAGGAAGGAGCTAGAGAAAGTACCCAAGGAGTTTAATGTGTCTGCAACCCTATAGGTGGAACAACAATATGAACTAACCAATAACCCTGGAGCTCATGCCTCTAATTGCATATGTAGCAGAAGATGGCCTAGTCAGCCATCATTGGGAAGAGAGGCCCCTTGGTCTGGCAACTTTATATGCCTCAGTACAGGGGGATGTCAGGGCCAAGAAGTGGGAGTGGGTTGGTAGAGGAATGGGTGGGGGAGGGTATTGGTGGGGGAGGGTATGTGTGATAGCATTTGAAATGTAAATGAAGAAAATACCTAATTAAAGTAAAAGGGCCAAGTATGCACTGTGATGTCTCAGAATTATGCAAGGCCTAAATGGACTACTATGTGTAGTAACTAAGCCTTGCCTTAGGTATAGTCATGGTACAACATGTGTTTGTACATTGAGTTTGGGGGGCACCCAGGTCACAGAACAACCTGTTCTAAGACTGACCATATATTTGCAAAAAGTCTCCTCCCACCTGAGTGCAAGTGTGCTCTGAGCTATTGCATGTTTACAAGCCTGGTATTGACCTTTCTCTATCCAGTGCTAGGATTGATGCTACAGAAAAGATACTTTATGTTATTTTTTGAGGGACATCTGTGTTTTGTTCAATTTTATTTATTTTCTTTATTATACTATAGTTATATCAATGTTTCTTTCTCCCTCCAAATTCTCCCATATGTCCCAATTGCTCTTTGTTCTTTCTCAATTAATTGGTGTCAAAGTCATATATATATGCTATATATCATAGCACAGCTTGTCAAACAATTTTACTATGAAGTTTAATATAACAATATGTCAATATTTGCTGTTACATTCGTATTGCTTTTTATGAAACAATTAAACTGTGATTTCTAAGAAACCCAGGTAACAGATATGAGAAGCTTCCATCTTGGAGACACTCTACTATAGGATGTCCATGATACAACTCACAGACCCTATGAAGCTTAACAGTAAGGAAAACCCATGTATAGACATTTCAATTACACTTAGAAGGGGAACAAAATATCATGGAAGACAGAGGAAAGGAGAGTAAACTTGCCATTTAGAGCTCCCAAAGACTAAGCCAGCAACCAAAGAGCATACATGGACTGGTCCTTAATCCCCAGCACATATGTAGCAGTGGACTGCCTTGTCTGGTCTCAACGGGAGAGGATTCACTTAATCCTGGAGAAATTTGAAGCCCCAAGGAAGGGGGATTCAGGCACCGGTGAGGTGCTAGTGAGTGGGTGGATTTGGAAACAACCTCTCAGAAGCAAAGGGGTATGGGTTGAAAAACTCTGGGATGGGGAACATTGATTGTTTTTCAGGTATATTAATAGAAAACTAATATTTTTTCTTTCTTTTTTTTTTAAGTTGGCAAATTTATTTATAACAAGAACAACAAAAATATCACAAATATCACAAAACAAGTTATGATTGTTACAGACTTGAAATTCAATCCTCTTTTCAAAGACCAGTGCTACTTTACCTGCTAACCCACTAAATTATCATCTTTTAATAAGAAACAGAAACTAAAAGGTAATAATATTTTCAAAACTAATGCAATTCTTTGTTTCAAGAAGTTATACAGTTTTCCTAATATGAATTAGAAAGGTTAATTACTAGGTAAAACAATGCACATTTTAATTTTAAAAAACTACAGCATACAAAAAATAATAAAAAAAAACTTGGTTAATTATATATAAGTGTACTTTACAACTAAACATGAAATCAGGTTAGAGATACCTGCACTATTAATCAGTACTTTAAGCCTCCTGGTATTTGTTAATTTTATTTCCTAGCTCAACAAAATTATAACATTTCCATGATGTGCTATATATAAGGACAAATCGTTTTGTCAGTAATTTCTCTGTGACTACAAAAAACATTAAGAAAATTTCTACAAAGCAGGGAAACTATCAAGCATAGTGTGACCACAGCACTTTTCAGAGAAATGTGACATAAATCTCAAATTGGCAGGCAGCCTACTAACTTCAGGCAGAACAGGGAAAATGTCTGCCAGGTGGTGAATGATGGGGCTGTATAGATTGTGAGGCTAAAATGATCACCTAAGCTTCTCAGGGTCTCACCAGGTATGAAGTCAAAAGGACACCACTCATTATCAACACAGGGCCAATGGGGAAAATGGAAAACCTTGTCATGATCTATCATCATTTTACATAAAAACTAAAAGAACTTTCTTTAGGACTAAAGAAAAATAGGAAAACCTGGATTTGCACCTCAAGTGATTTTAAAATATCACAGTCAAGTATGGTGTTGCATACCTTATCTGAGCAGTGGGACTGGGTAGAGAGGCGGTGGTTCTCTGCAAGTTCAAGGCCAGGACAGCCTGGCCTACACAATGAGTTCCTGGACAGCTAGGGGTATGTAGAGGGACCCTGTCTTTAAAAAAAACAAACAAACATAATTTAAACAAGTATTTTAATTGAAGTAGTCTGAGAAAAGCAGCAGCTATCATTTTTGTTGTTGTTGTTGTTGTTATTAGATATTTTCTTCATTTACATTTCAAATGCTATCCCCTTTCCTAGTTTGCTCTCTGAAAATCCCCTATATTCTCCCCTGCTCCCCACCCCACCCACTCCCAATTCTTGGCCCTGGCATTCCCCTATACTGGGGCATATAATTTTTGAAAGAGCAAGGGTCTCTCCTCCCACTGATGGCAGAGTAGGCCATCCTGTGCTACATATGCAGCTAGAGACATGAGCTGTAGGGGTACTGGTGAGTTCATATTGTTGTTCCTCCCATAGAGTTGAAGACCCCTTTAGCTCCTTGGGTACTTTCTCTAGCTTCTTCATTGGGGGCCCTATGTTTCATCCAGTAAATGACTGTGAAAGCATCCACTTTTGTATTTGCCAGGCACTTGCATAGCCTCACAGGAGACAGCTACATCAGGGTTCTATCTGCAAAATCTTGTTGAAATATGCAATAGTCTCTGGGTTTGGTGGTTGTTTATAGGATGGATCCCCGGGTAAGGCAGTCTCAACTCCAGCTATTTTAATGATAGCTTTATACTCATATAATATACTACTTAGCTACCTCTTAAATAAAAATTTCTTCTGGACCAAAATTTCACATAAATAAAACTCACTTGTCCCAGATGAAAAAACAGATTAAAAATTAAAAGATTTATAAATTATACCATAACCAAATTAGAAAGTTTAGCCTCCTTCTCTACAAACATAGCACGACAGACACAGTAGTAAACATTACTGTGGTGACACTAACCTAGTCTTATCCTCAACAAGTAGAGCAGGAGAGACACTTGATAAAAACAAAATATCAAAGGCAGGAACAGTTCTGTAGAGCTTCCCCTGCATGATAGGCCCTGGCTTCAATCTCCAGCACTACCAAAGGGAACAGGAAGAAAACAAAACAAACACCTCAGTAAACCTATTCCAGAGACTCCAATTTTCAGCTTGAAATAGGTATACTAGCTCGCATAAGACACACATCCTCTACATGGAATATTAAAGTTCCAGTTATGAAACTGGTCACCACTGAAGCAAAGACACAATGAAAGCATTTTAATCTCCTCAGGACAACAAGTTCAAAGGCAGAGAAGTATTGACATGTTACAACAATTTATTCACTCCCTGCACTGATTCTCTGAAAATCAACCTCCAGACTTCCTGTTGTGAGAGATACACACCTTATTTAAAACTGGAAAGAAGAACAGAAGTGAACGATGTAAGAGAATAAAGGAGGGACACAAAGTTTTACATATGATTATAAATATTAAATAAACCATATATATAAATATGAAATAACCATATATATGAATATTAAATAAACCATATATATATATATATATATATATATATATATATATAATTAGGCTTTTCTTTGAAACAGAATGGTTTTAAAACATCTTATAAAGACTTTTGTGTGAATATTGAACTATAGCATTACACAAAACTTAAGCATTTGTAAACAATTTGTTGCTCCTTGTCTCCTGTGCAATCACAAAGTACTTAAAAATTCTTTGACCTTTTAAACCATACTTTATTGTTTGTCTACATACAGTATGCAGACAGACACCTCTTGGGGATAATGAAAGTTGACTTTCAGAGTCTGATGAATGAACCAGCTTTCACGTTTATGGTGAAGTTCCTCTAAACATTCAAGAAGAATGACTTGTTCTTTGTTTCCATATATATATATTCTACCTCAACATTTCTCTGGAGTAGCTCTAAGATATTATTCTCTCCAATTCAAAGCTTTACCAGTCTTTTTTTTTTTTTTTTTTTTTTTTTTTTTGGATTTTTTTGAGACAGTGTTTCCTGGCTGTCCTGGAACTCACGCTGTAGCTCTGTAGACCAGGCTTGCCTTGAATTCAGAAATCTACCTGCCTCTGCCACACAAGTGCTGGGACTAAAGGTGTGTGCCACCTCTGCCTGGCTCACTTATGCCAGTCTTGATATATTCTTCACTTTATTTTATTCATGCAGTTGGATTCGTACAAATTAGATACAAAAACACACCTGCCACTATACACAGATAGTTCAAAAAAATAATACAGGTTTCTCTGCATCTTTGAGCTTGCCATTGACAGAGGAAAACTGAGATTGATCGGGCTGAATCAGGCATATGATTGGAAGTTAAAAGAAACACCATTCAGGTTTCTCATTCCTCATCTGACGAACATCCCCATGGCTTTTCTGAGACCTTTTCAGTTCCTCAAATTCGTCTTGAGTATTCTGCACATTGCACCACTTGGCGACAGGCTCAGGAACCACTTCCCAATCCTCAAAAACTTGCTTTAGGATATTAGCAAATGGTGACTTCCTGGCATGGATGTTACCCTCTATGGAGACCTTGATGCAGGTCCCCTCAGAGCTGGTGGAGGGAGAAGGGCAGAGTCTCTTAGGTGGGGTGATCATGCCTAGCTCGAGACTGCTTGGGCTTGAGCACTGGACCTGCAAGAACAGGGCAGCAGGTGGCTAGGTGTTTCACCTTGGTAGAACCCACACTTTGATTTTGGGAGGAGAGATGCAGGCAGCTGAGCAGGGCTGTAAGTAAATGTGTTTTTAAAACTATCTTCTACTGATAAGTAATTTAAAGTTGTTTTGTTAGAATACATTGTTTATAAGCTGTTTGTTTAAAGTAAGATATAAAGCTCTAATTTTTTGGATCTTAAAATTATTTTTATTGTAAGTAAATTGTTTATATTAGGAATCTGGACTGCTAGTATTCTGACAAACATAAATTGGAATTACCACCAAAGTACTACTTCTAAATAGATACACATCCACGTCTACTATTTACCATCTTTTTTCTCTACCTTTGGGAAATGGGCTAGAAGCAGGGTTCAAAGCATTTGAGATCTTTAAAGTAGATTTAAAAAAAATCTAAGCCTTTATACAGGAGCAATTCTGGTTAAAAATTTTGAGATGAGTAGGTAACCCCATTGCTCAACAAGGGGCAGTACTTAACCTCTGGATATAGTCTCTAGAGGTTCTCTTTCTCCTTTGTTGGGTATTTCATCTAGTGTCATCATATTGGGTCCTGGGAGCCTCTTGCTTTTCTTGGCATCTGAAACTTTATGGCAGCTAATCCCTGCTCTCCATTACCAAATGCTAAACAATTCTGTTGAATTTCATGACCCTCTATACATATCCTGCCACACCTGATCCTGTACCCCCTTTCCCGACCCCCCTTCAATCTCACTGACAAGTTCCTCCCTCCCTCTACCTCCCATGATTATTTTGTTCCTGCTTCTAAATAGGACAAAGCACCCTCATCTTGGTCTTCTTAATCCTTGAGCTTCATATGGTCTGTGAGTTATATCATAGGTATTCTGAGCTTTTGGACTAATATCCAGTTATCAGTGAATGCATACTATGTGTGTTCTCTTTTGACTAGGCACACTCAATATGATATTTTCTTGCTCCATCTATTTGCCTGTAAATTTCATGAAGTCAATGTTTTTATTTTTATTTACTTTTAATTTTTATTATATATTTTCTTTATTTATATTTCAAACCTTATTCCCTTTCCTGGTTTCCTCTTCTAAAACCTCTCCCCTATCACCTCACCCTTCCTCCTGCTCACCAAACCATCCACTCCCACTTCCTGGACCTGACATTCCACTACACTAGGGCATAAAGCCTTCAAAGGACAAAGGGCTTCTCCTGCTATTGATGACCGACTAGCCCATCCTCTTCTACAGATGCAGTCGGAGTCATGGGTTCCACCAAGTCTACTCTTTGGTTGGTGGTATAGTCCCCAGGAGCTCTGAGAGTACTGGTTAGTTCATATTGTTGTTCCTCGATGGGGCTGAAAATCCCCTCAACTCCTTGGGTCCTGTCTCTAACTCCTTCATTGAGGACACTGTGCTCGGTTCAATGGATGGCTGTGATCATCCATTTGTGTATTTTTCAGGCACTGGAAGAACCTCTCAGGGACAGCTATATCAGTCTCCTGTCAGCAAGCACTTGTTGGCATCCACAATAGTGGGTTTGGTGACTGAATGTGAGATGGATCCCAGGTGAGGCAGTCTCTGGATGGTCCTTCCTTCAGTCTCTGTTCCACACTTTGTCTCTGTAACTCCTTCCATGGTTATTTTGTTCCCTCTTCTAAGAAGGAACGAAGTATCAACACTTTTGTCTTCCTTCCTCTTGAGTTTCATGTGGGCTATGAATTGTATCTTGTGTATTCCAAGCTTCTAGGATAAATTCCACTTATCAGAGTACATACTATGTGTGTTCTTTGACTGGGTTACCTCACTCAGGATGATACTTTCTAACTCCAAACATTTGTCTGAAAATTTCATGAAGTCACTGTTTTTAATAGCTAAGTAGCACTCTATTGTGTAAAATGTACTGAATTTTCTGTACTTATTCCTCTGTTGCAGAACAGGATGTTTCCAGCTTCTAGCTATTATAATTAAGGCTACTATGAGCAGAGTGGAGCATGTGTCCTTGTTAAATGTTGGAGCATCTTTTGAGTCTATGCACAAAAAATGGTATAACCAGGTCCTTAGGTAGTAGTATGTCAATTTTTCTGAGAAATCTCTTGCACTATTCACTTCTGCCTAGATAATTGTCTCATCAAATATTTTTTAACCAATCAGATGTGATGAAAAACACTTTTTGTATAGCAGAGAGACCAGAGAGTGTGCCATCATCCAAATTGCAACCATATATCTGGACATTGAAATCTGCTTCCATATACACAGTGCCAGAAACCATCCTCCTACAGATGTATTATTGGTGCATATTTTTAACTGTCTGAGTGTTAGTATTGTCATTCTATGACATATATTTGACACAGGGTCTCCTTATACCTGTATGACAAGTAGCCTCTCAGATATAGTCATAGTAACATGCATGGTCTCCACTCCAATCTATCCAGTGCTAGGATTGATGATATAGAAATGACATTTCAAGTCTTTTTTTTTTTTGTCCTTTGAAGATCAACTGTTTTTAATGCTGCAAAAATCGTGTGTGTCTGTGTATGTATATATATTACATACTGTATTTTATATATCATACATACATATATATTACATATAAATATACACATATATATTTCCACAGTTTGTAATACAATTCTACCATGAAGTTTAATATAACAAAATTTCAATATTTGTTCTTACATGCTTGCATATACACAATACTTATATATTATTTACTAATTTTTTATTTACTTGCTTTTTATTAAACAGCTATACCTTGATTTAAAATAAAACCTAGTCAAGTTTTTACATATGATAATCTGCCAACAAGGAGATACTGTATGATCTGTGTTCTTGTATAGGCCCATTTGAGAGGACTAACAAACTGCTTTAGAACTCATGGGCTGTGTTATATCCAGTAGCACATCTAACACAAGCATGTTCCAGACAGGCAGAAACCTGAAGGGCAAGTGTCCTGATAACTTCATGCTATTATGGAGCATGGCTCTGCTTGTAATACTCTCAGTCCTCACATTTTTCGTAATCTAAGTGTTGTGCAAAAACTTGGAGGGGTCTTCCAGCCCCTCACTGGGCAGTTATATTAGCACTGAGATTAATAATGCTTGATCTTTGTTAAGTATCATTCTGGAACAGTTAATGTTTCAATTACCACCCTTAAAAGAATTTATATTTGTAGATGTTCAGCAATAAACACTGCCTTTAGAAAATATTTGGAGATGTATGTTGTTAATAAAGGTAGATTAAGATGTTTGTGTCCATGGTTGTGCGGTAACATGGACAATATCTTAGGAAACAATTTGTAGATCAGAAAGGAACACTCTTAGTACTTGATCTAGGAATTTCTTGTGGTCAGTGAAGAAGAACAATGGCACCTCTACTAGTACTACCTGACATGTCTCTCCTAGAACTGGACAGGTGATCAAGGTTACAAAAATATTTTCCATCAAAGTCATGATTGGATTTAATAAAAAAACTTTGATGATCAGTATATGTGTACTTTGAGGATTAAAAGTAGAAATGAATTTCTGGAGCCCAGCTTCTTGAGCTCTTTGTATATATTGGATATTAGTCCCCTATCAGATTTAGGATTGGTAAAAATCCTTTCCCAATCTGCTGGTGGCCTTTTTATCTTATTGACAGTGTCTTTTGCCTTATAGAAACTTAGCAATTTTATGAGGTCCCATTTATCAGTTCTTGATCTTATAGCACAGGCCATAGCTGTTCTGTTCAGGAATGTTTCCCATGTGCCCTTATCTTCGAGGCTTTTCCCACTTTCTCCTCTATAAATTTCAGGGTCTCTGGATTTATGTGGAGTCCTTTGATCCACTTAGACTTGAGCTCGTGTCTCTAGCTGCATATGTAGCAGAAGATAACCTAGTCGGCCATCATGGGAAGAGAGGTCCATAGGTCTGCACACTTTATATGCTCCAGTACAGGGAAACACCATGGCTAAGAAGTAGGAGTGGGTGGGTAGGAGATCAGGATGGGGGGAGGTTATAGGGAATTTTCAGGATTGCATTTGAAATGTAAATAAAGAAAATATCTAATTAAAGAGTAGAAATGACTGATAGATTTTTATATAAATATTTAGATTTATGACAGTTTTAAGATTTATATAAGATTACTGTTTTAAGGCTAATAATAAACTAATTGTGCTTTCTTTATAAATCACAAATAACAGCCTGTCAATATAAAGAAAATGGCAGAGCAAATTACATGACTTCTTTTAATACCTTCTTAATCTGTAACAAGGTGCTTACTTATGAACGTATGTGGATTCTTGGGAATGATTTGTTTCCCCTTCATGTGTAATATGTAAATTGTTTTCAAGTAAAGGTATTAGGGAACGTACATAATAAAAATAACCATTCATTAAAAGAAAGTTGAATGTAATCACATTGTAATGCTTATATAATTTGAAATATTTTACTGGGATATATAAGCAGTGGAAGAAAAAATATTTTCTTTTGGAGCTTGTCGTGCTTCATTAATGCAGTGTGTTTGTGTGTGTGTGAGTGTGTGTGTGTGTGTGTGTGTGTGTGTGTGTGTGTGTGTGTGTGTGTGTGTGTGTGTATGTTTGTGTGTACACGCACACATGTGTGTTTAAATCTTTTCCCTGTTTGTCTTTTTGCCTTCTCTCCTGCCCCCAAGGAGGTCTAATACTCTTGGAGGTCACAGGAAGTGCTAGTCCCAATGAAGCAGGTTTTATTCCCTCAGAGAGTAGTATGATAATTGATGAATGGCCAACCTAACCTCAGTTTAACTTAACCAGACATGGCTGCCTTGCAATATATCCCTTTAAGATATTTTAGAAAACTACCCAAAAGAAAGCATACAACAGAAATGTAGTAGAAATAAGTGATGTCTTTTGGAGTTTTATGGAATTGTAGGTCCTACATTTTAAAATGCACAAAAATATTCCCATTCATGATAGGGGTTGATTTGATTTCCATATCAGCTCCTGATAAATTTCATTAAAAGATGTACATTGGGTACTTTATTGAAAACACTTTTACAATTTTGAAACCAATGCAATTAATCTTACATAAATCCCATAATGATTTTCAATAAGTAAGTTGAGAAATAATTCCTGAGTGATAATTGTGAGTACTTTGTGTTTACAATCTTGAATCAACTTCAAAATTTAATTCCAGTGAGTTAAGAATAGTGACTAATATGTTTCTGCTTATTAGATCAAAGCTCTAATTTGGGGCATGCATCTGTGAGGTAAGAAAAAGAGGGAAACAATTTCAAATTCTACTGGATTTATTTCATATTTTCATGTAAGTGTTTTAAATTGCAGAAAAAGGAAACAAGAATCTTTATTTTTTGGTCTAATTTCAATTCACTTTTACAGGAACCAACTTACCTGTTTCATAGACTTTTTCAATATTTTCAATAGGAATTCCTAGTTGCTGAGTCAGCTTCACGTATTCTTCCCACATTTCTTGAGTGATATTTGTTCCAATAGCTGCATTTCATTGAAGAAAATTCAGAATAAATGGCCACTATAATCACACCTAATACTCTGAGTTCATCCAGTTTTCTCAGGCAGCAGGTCAATCCTGCTACTTGACCCTACCCTCCCTACCAATGGTGATGCCAGTCAGGGAAACATTCTGAAGTCAGGTCAGACATTTTCTCTCGTGGTAAGATAACTCTCCATCCCAGCATAGATAAGACACTGATTTAATGTCAGGAATGTTAAAAATAGTATTGAATTATGAAAATTATTATCATGCACAATTCAACATGAATTATACACAATAGTGCTTTAATTTGCAACTGTGCAAGCAAATTGGTTCCTGTTCCGGTGTGTCATAAAACTAAACTCAGGGGACACAGTTATGTTGCAATTAACCCTATAGGAGGAACAACAAAATGAACTAACAAGTAAACCTCAGAGCTTGTGTCTCTAGTTGCATATGTAGCAGAGGATGGCCTAGTCAGTTGGCCATCAACAGGATGAGAGGCCCTTGGTTTTGTGAAGATTACATACCTCAGTACAGGGGAATGCCAGTGCCAGGAAGCAGGAGTGCATGGGCTGGGAGCAGGGCAGGGTCAGGGTCTAGGGGACTTTTGGGATAGCATTTGAAATGTAAATAAAGAAAATATCTAATAAAAAAGGGTCAAAAAAGGTAAAAAAAAGAAAAAAAGAAAAGAAGAGAAAAAAGGAAGGAAAGGAAGA
Organism: Mus spretus; assembly: GCA_921997135.2. Lineage (NCBI taxonomy): Eukaryota > Metazoa > Chordata > Mammalia > Rodentia > Muridae > Mus > Mus spretus. The sequence goes on along the minus strand of OW971683.1, from coordinate 57,518,292 downwards.
AAGGAAGAAAAGAAAGAAAGAAAGAAAGAGAGAGAGAGAGAGAGAGAGAGAGAGAGAGAGAGAGAGAGAGAGAGAGAGAGAGAGAGAGGAGGGAAGGAAGGAAGGAAGGAAGGAAGGAAGAAAAGGATATTTTCCCCGTACAAGTTTTACATACCTAGTGCTCCTGTCAGATTCAGGTAATAATTCAAATCATTAATAAATTCGACTTCAAACAGAATGGTCGTGTTTGAGACAAAATGTATCTGAAGATACACATCACTTGGCCCTGGTAATGAATAAACTTTTCTTTATAAGAAGGTGATATAGAGATTCCTATTTATTCATATATTTACTTACTTTTTGTTTCCTTTTGAGATTTAATATTGTTATACCATTCTGAAACTTCTTTTCCCCCATCTGGGTGTGTTCGCATCCTCACTCTCCTTCAAGTTTATTGCAAAGCTTTTACTGATTATCATCATATGCTTATATTTATTGTACTATAATATGTTATATTTTATACCATACAAAGTATGTATTATTTTATATGAAATAATTTATTAAATAGAAAAAAAGATATTTATAAATATAAACCTTTCAATTCATATGTTACTCAGATGTATCTCATATTTGTTTTAATTATATTTTAAAAACAGTCTAAATTCTTTCATAATAATTCCATTTATCCTTGCATACTACACTATATTTTATCAGTTCTGCATTATATTATTCAGTCAGGGAGTCATTGTCTCATCTTCTAACATGTAACTAAAAAATACAGCGTAAGCCTGTATATCAACAACTTTATCAAAACGTGTATTTAAATGTTTATTTTTGTTGTTTTTGTGCCACCTAGCACGATTTGCACATATTTCCATATCTCTTCATACTGCTGAACAACAGATAATGGTGATTTTGCTCACTTCGTGCTATGCCTCCCACATAAGATGGATGAAAGTAAATTTTTGGAAAATGACGACTAGCATGACGCAGACTCCAGGTCCCAGGTATGAAATCAGTCTCCTCGATTTTAGGACATTTTGTTATGTAGAATAAATGCCCTGTAAAATGAGACAAAATGGACTGTTTATTGACTAAAGAAACTCTTGATAAAGATCACATTCCTTACAGAATATGTAAATAATGCAGTCAATCCTGAATCAGTGATACTCACAAAAAAGATAGCAATAATCCCATCGAGGTTTATCAGCCCAAACTGTGTGTAGCTGGCATTTCCCGTTTTTCCTAAACAATACATATTAAAAAATAAACAATACTTGTTTCGTATTTATCATCACACATCTCTTTGACAGCCAAGAAAACTTTTCTTACCTGACATAGAACGTCATGCTCATGACTGTATATTGGTTAAAATACTTTACCTCACGCATCAGCATCCTCATTTGGCTATTTTCTTCAGTTATACTCATATATTTGCCTGCTAGATAGATGGTATTGAACATCCCTGAAAACTAAAAATCAATATGTATAAAATTAATCAGTCAGAGCTTATGAGTTTGAATCCACACATGAACTTGTTTGTGCATAATATCGTGTATCTTCATTTTAGAGAGATATCTTATGGCTTTCTGGTATGACATTCTCACAGTGCACCATGTAGACAACCACCAACAAACATAAAATGATAAAATAAATAATTAGAAAATTATGATAAATCAATGGTTATAAAAGTAAGTTATAGATGTTCAAGTAAAGAAATAGAAAGTATTTAGCATTGTGATAAAATATTATATAAAATATGCTATCAGCATTAATGTATAATTCTGATTATACCTTATAATTGCCTAGCATCTTGTTTTAAAACATATATACATATATACATGATAATAGATTTATATCATGCAGAATATGTTTAAGAAAAGAATGTAAAAATTGATTATAGTTTCTGATTATGAAGCTGAAACAAACAAACTTGTAAAATTAAAATATGTATTAAATATCCACATATGAACTTAATTTAAATTAAATAAAAGAGAACAAATCATAATTTGATATCAAAAGACTTTGTATGGCAAGTCATGAGGACAAATTTTCCTCTTAAAAATCACTCTAATCATATGAGAAAAGAGTGCAAATTGTACACTTTGCGTGACTTGTCCCTAGTTTCTATATTTTTGTTGCAACATTCCATTCAAAACCTGTAGTCATGGGTATACACCCACATAGACAAATACCTACACACAAACATACAAAATCAAACTTCAAAAATTAAGTCCCTGCTTTGGAGATATTCCTTGATTATAATTAATATCAATATTGTCACAAATATTATCCATAGTACAAGGACTTGAAAAGTAAGAAATCTGTTCTTCAAATAAATGATATACAATGTTTTTGCCCTGCAGATATAAAATTGATTTTGTTTCTATTATGTTAAAAATCATCCCTGAATTAGTATAGAACAGTGAAACATTTAATGCAAATGTATAGTGACTTTCAACTATGAAAATAATGTTAGTTATGCAAAAGTTTAAAAAGCCATGGCATTAATAAGAGTTTTTTTTTTTTAAATACCCTTTAGCCAGGGAAAATAAAATTAGGCAATATAAGAAGTTCAAATGAAATAACTATAATTTTTAACTACAACAAATAATGTTTAAAGACAGGGAACATATTCCAAAAATAAAACCCAAAAAGAAACCAATATATTCATAGAATCACCCTGTTTGTCTGGTGAAACAGTAATAAATGCACCACAGCCACCTCTCTCACTGTATAACTCCCGAAGAGCCCAGGCTTTTACTGGTAAGGGTTCCTCAGCAGCAGAAACTAAACAGGCTAGAAGAAGTAGAAGAAGAAATGTCATCTTGCAGAACCTGTTCCTCCTTCAGAAACAGAATAGTAGAATTGTTCAGCTGCGAGTGAAATGATGAACTTAATAGGCTCACAATACATTTCAATGTGCACAATGTGCAATGAACTGCTAATTCACATGTAAAAAAATTTTTTTCAGAAGAATCTGGCAGACTATATGATAGGTTATTATGCATCTAACATTGCTTTGTTTTTACCCATGGAATTAGAATTCTGTGAAGTGTAAGATAAATGTTGGTGAAGTGTTGACATTTAGAAAAAAACAAGAAGTCTAAGCTGTATTGGTGACATTGCCACAACAATTCAACAGTGACTAACACAGCCAGTTAACTCCAAAAGATATTAAAACACAAGTTCGAAAATTTCACACAATAAATTGAGGAATTTGAAATTTTTTTGGTTACAATGCATTTTTCATGGAGGGGAATTATACATTTAAAAAATAGATGTATGCTGTAAAATGGTCCTAGATACCCTTGCATTCTCTGTTTAGATTTCAAATATTCTCTCCCAAATATCTTATATCTTCATCTCAACGTCATTGTAAGGTGAATTTTAATTTTAGTTTCTTTAAAACACACAGAAATATTATAAATATGTGCTTTTGGTTAATGCCAGGTGTGGGCTTACTTTAGATTGTCTACAGAAACTGACTTTCATTTCCCTCATCATCTAGCAGGGTCGTGACGTTTTCAGCTGCAAATCGTTTTTGCAGATGTGTGATATTTGGGATTCAGGACATTCTCAGGGAGTTTAAAATTTTGTGGTTTTTGAGAGGCCAGGTTGGGTGATGGCCAAGATTTGCTCATCTTGGGTTTTGGTTATTCAGTGTGATTTGTTGTGGTTTGTTAATTGTATTGCTCAAAGATAAAACGAGAAAGAAATAAATTAGAACGAGGCTCTCTAGTGTTCTCTCTCTCTCTCTCTCTCTCTCTCTCTCTCTCTCTCTCACTCTCTCTCTCCTCCCTCCACCATTTTACTCTCCTGTTATTGTTAGAGGGTTGTATGGGTAAAGTAAAAAGGTGGACAAGTGTGGAAGAAAGAAGAACCCAGACAGAATCAAAGATCAGCTACACTTTGTTTCCCCATGATATCCAGTTACAATTTCCCATATGTGAGTATATGTGGTGTATTAGCCAGGATTCTCTAGAGTCACAGAACTTATGGATAGTCTCTATATAGTAAAGAAATTTATTGATAACTTACAGTCTGCAGCCCAATTCCCAACAATGGTTCAGTAGTAGCTATGAATCAAAGTTCAAGGATCTAGCAGTTACTCAGTCCCACAAAATAAGAAGGCGAAGTAGCAAGGGCGAGACTCCCTTCTTCCAATATCCTTACATTGTCTCCAGCAGAAGGTGTAGCCCCGATTAAAGGTGTGTTCCACCACACCTTTCATCCCAGATGACCTTGAACTTGGAAATTTAATCTTCTGGAATCCATAGCCATTATGCCTCAAGATCTCCATACCAAGATCCAGATCAGAAACTTCTATCTCCAAGCCTCCAGATAAGAGTCACAGGTGAGCATTCCAATTCTGTATTGTAGTTCATTCCAAATATAGTCAAGTTGACAACCAGGAATAGCCACTACATGTGGGTTTATCCATCTGGCTATGGGAAACCCTAGACCAGTGCCTGTTGCACTCAGCAAGAGTGACAAGAGCAGGTTTTGCTGAAAAATCACGAAGGGGATTGCCTCTAATTTTTCTGAGGGATTTGATTCTTTCATGTAAGAATTATCAATGTATGCAAAGACAAGGAAAATTTTTAAGTGAGAATATTCCATAAAAAGCCACAGACTTTCCAGGTGAATATTAAATCTGGAGTTTTATGTATAATATGAAGGATACCTGGAGCTGAACTCAAAAAATGTAGGTATTTCCAGACTCAACTGCTGTATGGATATTTTGAAGTATTTAAGGTCATGGGTTTGATAACAATTGTATTTTCACTGATAATACACATTGTTGATTTCTGTAACTTTCTAGATTTTCCATTTCAGGTATTTCACTTTGAAAACTTCAAATAGCAAAACAAAACAAGACAAAAAAAAAAAAACAAAAAACCCACAACAAAAGGGTTTTCTGATTTATTTTTTTAATTCAAAGGAGAAAACATTTATGGAACATGTCTTGCAAAATATTCCATTGGAGTGAAGAGACACCAAGAAGATGGCAACTCTTATAAAGGAATGCTTGACTTGGGACTTGCTTACAGTTTTAGAGGTTTAGTCCATAATCAGCATGGTGTTTTGCATGGAGACTTAGAGATAGAGTGCTAGGTAAGTTAATGAGAGTTCCAAATCCTAATCAACATGCAACAGGAAGAGACAATGGACCTGTACAGATCATTTGAAAACTCAAAGTTTATCCTCCAACAAGGTCAATTCTACTACCACAAGGCCAACCATATAATCTCTCTTAAGCATCAAGTCTCCCTAGTAACAAAACTTAGAAGTGTATACATGTATGTGCATTAAAACATGTTGGTTGTTTCATGGATGTGTGCAATCATTTTTTTGGGGGGGTCTCTTTAAATGTAGTATTTAGAATTTGACAAAATATGTGCACTCCATTTCATACCAACTTTAAATATTGTTTTTTTTTTGCTATAAATATTCCAACATGATACTATAGGACTACAATTTATTTAAGAATTTAATCTTGTATACTATAATTTTGATACAAAGGAAAACTTCATTCAATCATTTGAAAAGGGTACCTTGTCTTACAACTTGACTTTCCATTGTTTGAACATTTTGTTATTTTCAAAAATCTTCAAATCTGACCTTTAGCTCAGAGGTAATTTTTGGCCTCTTGCTGCTACAAGTTCAGTAAATACTAGCTTCTAAAAATATATCAGAAGGATGTTGAAAAAGTTGGGATCCCTAAGGAAATGTACCAGTACAAATATATTGTAAAATATATGATAAATAAATTCAGTTATTTTTATACTACTCTACTGTCTAACTGTATTGTAAGTAAAAGAAAGTTTTGAGGCATGACTTGCTGCATGCTTCTTCCTAACCCTTGTTTGTCTTTAGAATTCTTTGTTCTTGTGGGCATGTTTGTTGGTTGCATGCTTTCATGACTTGGTATAAGAGAATTTGGGCATGGCAAAACTCTTCATTTACTAGTAAACAAATCTTCTAAGAAATGTAGGTAGATATATTTCACAAATCACAATTTTCATAGAAGGGAAAGAAATTGGTATTAAGTACCTACTAAGAGCTAACTAAGTACCAGTTGGGAGATTTGATGGTTGCACTCATGGTATGAAAGTTCTTGAGCCATGAAAAAATGTCTTTGAAGCTGATAAGAACATCAATCTTTCAATGAGAAAACAAATAAATCTTCATGAGAGAGGACAAATAGACTAATGAAGAATGTCAATCTTATTGCTACTGCGATTTAGAAAATGTAAGAAGTAGTTGAATCTTCATTTTCATCCTATTATCTTAGACTCAGTGTGCCTCTGTTTCCTCCTGTGATGATGTCTATGACAATGTCACAGATATATCAAACTTTAGAAACTTAGAGCAATAAAACTTCACCACCACACACTTTCTGTGGTTCTCACTCTGAGCCTTTTATGGAATTACTAATAAGGATGTAAGCTAGTCTGCAGCATCTGAAAAACTGAATAGGGAAGAGAGTCTACGTTCCAGATCAGGCACAGGGGTTTTAGAGGCTTCTGTTCCTCACAATGTGTCTCACAGAGATACAATACCTGGCTTTCTCCAAAGTTATCATTGGAGAGAGGAATGAAAACAAAGTTGCAGCTTGTTAGCCTAACTTAGAAGCAATGCACTGCTATTTGTGCCATAGAGTGTTGGTTACACAGACAGAGAGCATCCTGAGAGAAAGAAGAAATCCATTACCTGTGATGAAAAATGTCAGTCTGTTGGGCATTGTGCTATGCACAGACAGGTTGGTCTCCAGTTGAGCTGAGATGCTGAATCCCGGAACCTGGGATAATTTACCTGCATGGGATGAAAAGAGTCCTCTCATGCTCCTGGAACTCTGGCTCCTGTCTAAGTTACAGCCCCTCAGAGCCCCCACAAGAGAAACATGGCTAGAAGTCATGTAGGCAATGTCCCAAGCTTCTGACCTTCAGACTAAATTACCACCCTCAGTTACCTAGCAACAGAAAAGATAGCAGCTCACATTAAAAGTGGCTGTAAGGCCCATCCTTGCTCTCTCACTGCTCTCACTCCTTTGTTCACTTGCTCTTACTCTCCTCTACTCTCACTCTCTCTCGCTTACTCTCTCTTTCTCTATAGCCTTTCCTCAGTCTTTCTCTCTCTCTCTCTCTCTCTCTCTCTCTCTCTCTCTCTCTCTCTCTCTCTCTCTCTCTCTCTCTCTCTCTCTCACATTCTATCTTTCCCCCTGCCTTTCTAAAATAAAGTTCTAAAACCATAGACAGTATCTGCTCATCAAGGTTGGGCTCACATTCACCTATGGGAAACTCTCTTCCCTCTCTCCCATAACTCCGGGGTTACAGGGTCTGGCCCCAGGGCCCCCAGGTTAGAGCTGCCCATTGTCCACCCCGCTCTAGTGGATTAGAGGCTTGGATGCCCACCTGGAGCTGAGTGGAAAGAGACTGGCAGTCCTTCTATATCCCCCTGTCCAGAGCATAAGTGGAACACTGATGGGACGTGGGTCCTCCCTCCACCTCTTTCCCATGCCCCTTTTTCGTTCCTACATGAGTCACTAGACCATCTTGAAATTACCACAACCAAAAACACAATATTTAAAATAAACATTTAGTTGTTGTTTTAAGTCTCAATTCTATCAAATCTATTTTCTTTCAAATACAACCTACAGATTAAATATATATCATAATTCATGCAAATGTGTATGTGTATTGGATATACTTAAAAAGTCACATATGTGCATATATATATGATTATGTATGTGTGTATATGTTTTCTGTTTTCTTTTCTTTTATATTATATATTTTCTTTATTTACATTTCAAATGTTACCCCCTTTCCTTGTTTCCCCTCCAAAAATTGCCTATCCTCACCCACTCCCCCCTGCTTCTTAACCCACCCACTCCCATTCCTGGTCCTGGTATTCCCCTATACTAGGCAATAGAGCCTTCACAGGACCAATGTGCTCTCCTCCCATTGATGACATACTAGGCCATTCTCTGCTACAAATATAGCTAAAGCCATAAGTTCCACCATGTGTTTTCTTTGGTGGTATAGTTCCAAGAAGCTCAGAGGGTACTGGTTGGTTCATATTTATGTTCCTTCTATGGGGCTTCAATACCCTTTGGCTCCCTAGCTATTTCTCTGGCTCCTTCACTAGGGGCTCTGTGCTTCCTCAAATGGATGACTGTGAGCACCCACTTCTGTATTTTCCAGGCACTGGCAGAGCCTCAAAAGAGACAGCTATATCAGTTTCCTGTCAGCATGCTCTTGTTGGCATCTGCTAGGTGTCTTGTTTTGGTGGTTGTTTATGTGGTGGATCCCCAATTGGTTCAGTCTCTGCATGGTCATTCCTTCAGGCTCTGCTCTGAACTTTGTCTCTGTAACTACACCCATGGGTATTTTGTTCCCTATTCTAAGAAGAAACGAAGTATCCACACATTGCTCTTCCTTCTTCTTGAGTTTTATGGGTTTTCCAAATTGTATTTTGGGTATTCTAAATATCTGGGCTAATATTCAATTTTCAGTGAGTGCATATCATGTGCGTTCTTTTGTGATTGGGGTACCTCACTCAGGATGATATCCTCCAGATACTTCCATTTGCCTAAGAATTTCATAAATTCATTGTTTTTAATAGTTGAATAGTATTCCCTTGTGTAAATATACCACATGATATTTATCCATCCCCCTGTTGAGGGACATCTGGGTTCTTTCCAGCTTCTGGGTATTATTAATAAGGCTGCTATGAACATACTGGAGCACATTTCCTTATTACAAATTGGAATATCTTCTGGGCATATGCCCAGAAGAGGTATTGCTGGATCTTCCAGTAATAATACGTCCAATTTTCTGAAGAACTGCCAAACTGATTTCCAGAGTGGTTGTAACAGCTTGCAGTTCCACCAGCAATGGAGGAGGGTTCCTCTTTCCCCACATCCTCGCCAGAATCTACTGTCATCTGATTTTTGATCTTACCATTCTGACTGTTGTGAGGTGAAATCTCAGGGTTGTTTAGATTTGGATTTCACTGATAATTAAGGATGTTGATTTTTTTTTTTTAGGTACTTTTCATCCATTTTCTATTCATCAGTTGAGAATTCTTTGTTTAGTTCTTACAACCCCCCTTCCCCTTTTGGCTTTCTGGAGTCCAACTTCTTGCAATAGTTTTTTGGGAGACATTTAACTGACCCTATTGCTACCACATAAAGAGTCCACATTTTCTACCTCTTCTAGTCCATTTTAGTTTCTTAAAAATAGATTCAGAGACCAGGCATTTTTTATTAATACACTGCAATCCTAAGTTGGTCAGATTTTGAGCTACTGAAAAATGAGTAGACAAGCAATATCCAAAAAAACAAAAACAAAAACAAAAACAAACAAAAAAAAAAAAGACTTAATTACTTGCCATCTTGCATAGGCCAACCATGATCTGTGTGTTATTTCATGGCTACTCACTCATAACAACCTCATGGTGAAATTCTCCTGTTCTCTCCTAATGGTTTCTCCACTCCTTCTTCCCCCTGTACTCCTGGTCTTCTCTATCCCCTCTCCTTCTCAGACATTCAGAGTAGTATCATAAGTTACTCCCTATTCTCTGCTGCTCCAGTAATTGACTTATATGTTCTATTCTTAATCAATAAGCGATGATGGAAAACAATGTTTTATATATTATAGAGAGCAGATAGGGTTCACCGTGCTGTCGTCCAGTTTTCAACCAGATATCAAGGTTTAGAATTCAACATCTAAATTCATTGCCCACAAAACCTCCCCCAACATTCACATTTTTAATCTAATAAAGGGTTATTTTCTAATGTTAATATACTATATACAATAATAACAATTATGAAAACATACCAAGTGAAATTTCAAAATTTCCACTCCACATTTATTAGGCAACATTGAAAAAGGTACCATCTTGATGAGTTTAGAGTTCTTTTTTTTTAATAGATATTTTCCTCATTTACATTTAAAATGCTATCCCGAAAGTCCCCTATACCTTCCCGCTGACCTGTTCCTCAATCCACGCACTCCCAATTCCTAGCCACAGCATTCTCCTGTACTAGGGCATATGATCTTCAAAATATCAGGGACCTCTCTTTCCATTGATGGCCTACTAGACCATCCTCTGCTACGAATGCAACTAGAGGCACAGTTCTGGCAGTTACTGGTTAGTTCATATTGTTGATCCTCCTATAGATTTGCTGACCCCTTTAGCTCCTTGGATATTTTCTATAGTACTAAATTAGGGGCCCATTATACCTTCCAATAGATGACTGTGAGCATCCACTTATATATTTGCTAGGCACTGGAAGACCCTCAAGAGTGATAGCTATATCAGGGTCCTGTCAGAAAAACCTTGCTGGAATATGCAATAGTGTCTGTGTATAGTGGTTTTATATCGATGGATCCCCAGGTGGGGTAGTTTCTGGATGGTCCTTTCTTCCATCTCAGCTCTGAAACTTGTCTCTATAACTCTATCCATGGGTATTTTGTTCCCCATTCTAAGTAGAAATTAAGTATTCACACATTGGTCTTCCTTCTTCTTGAGTTTCATGTATCTTGGGTATTCAAGGTTTCTCAGCTAATATCCACTTATCAGTGAGGGCATATCATGTGTGATCTCTTGTGAGTGGGTTACCTCACTCAGGATGATTTCCTCCAGATCCATTCACTTACTAATAATTTCATAAATTCATTGTTTTTAATTGCTGAGTAGTACACCATTTTGTAATTGTCCTGCCTATTCTGAATCCATTCCTCTGTTGAGGGACACCTAGGTTCTTTCCAGCTCCTGACTATTATAAATAAGGCTACTATGAACATAGTGGAGCAGGTGTACTTATTACAATTTGGAAAAATCTTGTGGGTATATTCCCAAGAGAGGTATTGCTAGATCTTCTGGTAGTATTATATCCAATTGTCTGAGAAAACACTGGACTGATTTCCAGATTTGTTGTACCAGCTTGCAATCCCACCAACAACGGAGGAGTGTTCATCTTTCTCCACATCCTTGCCAGCATCTACTGTCATCTCATTTTTTTTTTTCTTTTATCCATTCTAACTGGTATGAAGTAGAATCTGAGGGTTGTTTTGACTTGCATTTCTCTGATGATTAATGATGTTGAACATTTTTTTCAGGTGCTTCTCAGCCATTCAATATTCCTCACTTGAGAATTCTTAGTTTAGTTGTTTTTTTTTTTTTTTCCATTTTTTATTAGGTATTTAGCTCATTTACATTTCCAATGCTATACCAAAAGTCCCCCATAGCCACCCACCTCCACTCCCCTACCAACCCACTCCCCTTTTATGGCCCTGGCGTTCCCCTGTACTGGGACATATAAAGTTTGCGTGTCCAATGGGCCTCTCTTTCCAGTGATTGCCGACTAGGCCATCTTTTGATGCATATGCAGCTAGAGTCAAGAGCTCCGGGGTACTGGTTAGTTCATAATGTTGTTCCACCTATAGGGTTGCAGATTCCTTTAGCTTCTTGGGTACTTTCTGTAGCTCCTTCATTGGGGGCCATGTGATCCATCCAATAGCCGACTGTTAGCATCCACTTATGTGTTTGCTAGGCCCAGGCATACTTTGACAAGAGACAGCTATATCAGGGTCCTTTCAGCATAATCTTGCTAGTGTATGCAATGGTGTCAGCATTTGGAAGCTGATTATGGGATGGATCCCCGGATATGGCAGTCTCTACATGGTCCATCTTTTATCTCAGCTCCAAGATTTGTCTCTGTAACTCTTTGTTTAGTTCTATACCCCACTTTTTAATTGGGTTATTTTATTTTCTGTAGTCCATCTTCTAGAGGTCTTTATATATATTTGATCTTAGTTCCTTATCTAACTTAGGATTTTTCAAGGTCCTCTCCCAATCTGTTGGTGGCATTTCTGTCTTATTGACAGTGTCTTTTGCTTTACAGAAGCTTTATAGTTTTTTGAGGTCACATTTGTAGATTCTTGATCTTACAGCAAAAGCTATTGCTGTTTGTTCATGAAATTTTCCCTCTATTCTTCAAGGCTTTTCCCAACTTTCTCATCTATAAGTTTCATTTTCTCTGGTTTTATGTGGAGTTCCTTGATCCACTTAGATTTTAGTTTTGTACAAGATAAGAATGGATCAATTCGCAATCTTCTACATGATAACCTCCAATTGCACAAGCACCATTTGTTGAAAATGCTGTCTTTTTTTTTCCATTGGATGATTTTAGCTCCCTTGTCAAAGATCAAGTAACCATAGGTATGTGGGTTCATTTCTGTGTCTTCAATTCTCTTTCATTAATCTACCTGTCTGTCTCTGTACAAGTACCATGCAGTTTTTATCACAATTGCTCTGTAGTACAACTTAATTCAGGCATAGTGATTCTCCCAGAGGTACTTTTATTGTTGAGAATAATTTTTCTATCCATGGTTTTTGTTATTCCAGATGAATTTGCAAATTGCCCTTTCTAATTCATTGAAGAATTGAGTTGGAATTTTAATGGGGATTGCTTTGAATCTGTAGATTGCTTTCCACAAGATAGCCATTATAAAATAAACCAAATAAAAAATGGTGCACACGCACCACTTGTTAAAAATGCTGTCTTTTTTTCCACTGGATGATTTTATCTCCCTTGTCAAAGATCAAGTGACCATAGGTGTGTGGTTTCATTTCTGTGTCTTCAATTCTCTTTAATTGATCTACCTGTCTGAATTCTGCCAATCAATGAGCATGGGAGATATTTCCATCTTCTGAGATCTTCTTTGATTCCTTTCTTAAGAAACTTGAAGTTCTTATTATACAGATCTTTTCTTCTTTACTTAGAGTCACCACAAGATGTTTTATGTTTACTTGTGATTATTGTGAAGGATGTTGTTTCCCTAAATTCTTTCACAGCCTGTTTATACTTTGTGTAAAGACAGTCTATTGCTGGACATGGTGGTGCACACCTTTAATATCAGTAATTGGAAGGCAGAGGCAGGTGAATTTCTGAGTTTGAGGCCAGCCTGGCCTACAGAGTGTGTTCGAGGACAGCCAGGAGTATACAGAGAAAGCCTGTCTCAAAAAAACAAAAGAAAATAAAAAAGGCCACTGATTTGTTTGAATTAATTTTATATCCAGCTACTTCACTGAAGCTCTATATCAGGTTTATGAGATCCCTCTTTGAATTTTTAGTGTCACTTATATATCCTATCATATCATCTGCAAAGAGTGATATTTTGACTTCTTCCTTTCCAATTTGTATGCCCTTGATCTCCTTTTTGTTGTCCTATTGCTCTGGCTAGGACTTCAAGTACTATATTGAATAGGTAGGGAGAAAGTGGGAAGTCTTGTCTAGTCCCTGATTTTAATGGGATTGCTTCCAGATTCTCTCCATTTACATTGATGTTGGCTAATGGTTTGTTGTGGATTGCTTTTATTATGGTTAGATATGAGCCTTGAATTCCTGATCTTTCCATGTCTTTTATCATGAATTGGTAATAGATTTTGTCAAATGGTTTCTTAGCATCTAATGAGATGATAATGTGGCTTTTGTCTTTTACTTTGATTATATAATGGATTACATTGATGAATTCCTGTATATTAAACCATCCTTGCATCCCTGGAATGCAGCCTACTTGATCATAATGGGTGATCATTTTGATGAGTTCTTAGATTCAGTTATTGAAAATTTTATTGAGTATTTTTTCATCAATATTCATGAGGGAAATTGGTCTGAAGTCCTCTTTCTGTATTTATGTGGTTTAGATATTAGAGTAATTGTGGCATCATAGAATGAATTGGGTAGAGTACCTTCTGTTTCTATTTTGTGGAATAGTTTGAGGAGAATTAGAATTAGGTCTTCTTTGGATATCTTAACTAAATCCATCTGGTCTTGGGCAGTTTTGGGTTGGGAGACTATTAATTACTGCTTATAATTCTTTAGGTGATATGAGGCTGTTTAGATCATTAATGTGACCCTGACTTAAATTTGGCACCTTGTATCTTTCTTGATTATGTCCAATTTTTGCAGGTTTTCCAGTTTTGTTAAATATAGACTTTTGTAGTATAATTGATGAAGATTTGAATATCCTCAGGTTCTGTTGTTATGTCTCTATTTTCATTATTGATTTTGTTAATTGGGAAACTGTTCCTATGCACTCTAGTTAGTCTGGCTAAAGGTTTATTTATATTGTTGATCTTTTTCAAAGTAGCAGCTCCTGGTTTGGTTGATTCTTTGTATGGCAATTTTTGTTTCCCCTGGTTGATTCATGCCTTGAGTTCGATTATTTCCTGCTGTCTACTACTCTTGGGTGAATTTAAATCTTTTTTTTTCTTGAGCTTTTAGGTGTGCTGTCAGTCTGCTAGTGTATGCTCTCTCTAGTTTCATTTTAGAGGCAGTCAGACCTATGAGTTCTCCTATTAGGAGTGCTTTCCTAGTGTCCCATAAGTTTGGGTATGTTGTGGCTTCATTTTCATTAAACCCAAAAAAGTCTTCAATTTCTTTCTTTATTACTTCCTTGACCAAGATATCACTGAAAAGAGTGTTGTTCAGCTTCCATGTTAATTTTGGCTCCCTATTAGTTATGTTTTTATTGAAGATCAGCCTTAGTCATTTGTGATCTGATAGAATGCATGGGATGATTTCAATATTTTTTTCTCTTGACGCCTGTTTTGTGACCAATTATATGGTCAATTTTGGAGAAGGTACCAAGAGGAGCAGAGAAGGCATATCCTTTTGTTTTAGGATAAATTGTTCTGTAGATATCTCTTAAGTCCATTTGTTTCATATCTTCTGTTAGCTTCAATGTGTCACTGTTTAGTTTGTGTTTCTAGAATATGTCCTTTGATGAGTGTAGGGTGTTGGAAGTCTCCCACTATTATCATGTGAGGTGCAATGTGTGCTTTGAGCTTTACTAATTTTTTTAATAATGAATGTGGCTGCCCTTGCATTTGTAGCACAGATATTCAGAATGTAGAGGTCATCTTGGAAGTTTTTAACTCTGATGAGTATGAAGTGCCACTCCTAGTCTTTTTTGGTAACTTTGGGTTGGAAGTCGATTTTATTCAATATTAGAATGGTTACTCCAGCTTGTTATTTCTGACGATTTGCTTGGAAAATTGTTTTCCAACCTTTCACTCTGAAGTAGTGTCTGTCCTTTTACCTGAGGTGGCTTTCTTCTAAGTAGGAAAATGTTGGGTCCTCTTTCTGTAGCCAGTCTGTTAATCTATGTCTTTTTAATTGATGAACTGATTCCATTGATATTAAGATATATTAAGGAAAAGTAGTTGTTGCTTCCTGTTATTTTTGTTGCTAGAGTTGGTATTCTGTTCTTCTGGCTGTCTTCTTTTCGGTTTCTTGAAGGATTACTTTATTGCTTTTTGTAGGGTGTACTTTCCATCCTTGTGCTGGCGTTTTCCCTTTATTATCCTTTGAAGAGCTGGATTCGTGGAAAGATGTAAGAATTTGGTTTTGTCATAGAATACCTTCGTTTCTCCATCTATGGTAATTGAGAGTTTTGCTTGGTATAGTAGCCTTGGCTGGCATTTCTGTTGTCTTAGGTTCTTTATAACATCTATCCAGGATCTTCTGTCTTTCATAGTCTCTGGTAAGAAATCTGGTATAATTCTAATAGGTCTGCATTATAGGTTACGTGACCTTTTTCCCTTACTGCGTTTAATATTGTATCTTTATTTAGTGCATTTGTTGTTCTGATTATTATGTGTTGGGAGGAATTTCTTTTCTTGTTCAGTCTATTTGGAATTCTGTAGGGTTCTTGTATGTTCATGGGCATCTCTTTCTTTAGGTTATGGAAGTATTCTTCTAAAATTTTGTTGATATATACTGGCCCTTAAAGTTGAAAATCTTCATACTCATCTACTCATATTATCCTTAGGTTTGGTCTTCTCATTGTGTCCTGGATTTCCTGGATGTTTTGAGTTAAGATCTTTTGACATTTTGCATTTTCTTTGATTGTTGTGTCAATATTATCTATAGAATCTTCTGCTTCTAAGATTCTCTCTTCCTTCTCTTGTATTCTGTTGCTGATGCTCGCATCTATGTTTCTTGATTTCTTTCCTAGGATTTCTATCTCCAGAGTTGTCTCCATTTGAGTTTACTTTATTTTTTCTACTTACATTTTTGTATCTTGGATGGTTTTGTTAAATTCTATCATTTGTTTGGTTATGTTTCCCTGTGATTTTAAGGGATTTTGTGTGTGTGTGTGTGTGTGTTTCTTCTTTAAGGACTTCTACCTATTTAGCAGTGTTTTCCTTTAATTCTTTCAGGGATATTTGTGCTTCCTCTTTTAGGCCTTCTATCTGTTTATCTGTTTTCTCTATTTCCTTGAGTGAGTTGCTAATGTCCTCTTTAAAATATTCTACAAGTATTATGTGATATGATTTTAAATCCGAATCTTGCTTTTCAGGTGTGGTGGTTTATCCTGGACTTACTCTGGTGGGATTCCTGATTTCTAGTGATGCTGAGTGGAATTCGTTTCTGTTAGTGAGATTGTTGTTTGCTTTTCACCAGCTGGTAAGCTCTGGTGTTAGTTTTTATAGGTGTCTCTGTCTTGTGAGTGTTCCTCCTGTGATTCTGTTAGCCTCTGTCAGCACTCCCGAGAGAGCCTCTGTCAGTACTCCTGGGATACTGACTCTCTCCTGATTCTCAGTTTTTAGAATATTCTCTGCATGCAAGTGAGCAGAGGTCTGGAGCTCAGCTCTGCCTCCTGGCTGAAGATGAAGGCCCAAAAGGGACTCTGTGCCAGAAGCTAAATTTTTTTTCTGCCACCCATGTATTCTCCCATGTAGAATTGTCTCTTTGGGACCCAGGATACAAGATTGAGTTCTCACCAGGTCCTGTGGACAGAGTCCTCCCTTGAGGCCACCTCTCCTCTGGCG
Organism: Mus spretus; assembly: GCA_921997135.2. NCBI lineage: Eukaryota > Metazoa > Chordata > Mammalia > Rodentia > Muridae > Mus > Mus spretus. The sequence continues at coordinate 57,501,462 of OW971683.1, read as the reverse complement.
GTAAAAGTGCACAGAGTTCTCTGGAGTACTTAAATCCATTTTCAATCAAAACTTTCATTTATAAACTTGGAATATCTTCTTATATCTAAATCGATATTCTCATCCTAAACAATTTAGGCTTAATTGTGAATTGAAACCTTACCTATCTATTCTTAACCCCATTAGAGGCTTTAGAGGAAATAGATATCTGAGTATGAAGAAAGTACAAAGCAAGTACCTTTCAAACTTACAGAAATGACAGAGAGCTGACTGCCTGAAAATCACACTAAATTTTTCAGAGTTTCTGGATCATTCATTATTTTTGATAGGTTCCACATGGGAATCTTTGAAGATTCTTTAGTTTTATTTAAAGAATCCTCTAAACAGGGCATGGTGGCACACACCTTTAATCCAAGCACTTGGGAGGCAGAGGCAGAGGCAGGCAGATTTCTGAGTTTGAGGCCAGCCTGGTCTACAGAGTGAGCTCCAAGTCATCCAGGGCTACACAGAGAAACCCTGTCTCCAAAAACCAAAAATAAATAAATAAATAAAAATAAAGAATCCTCTAACTTCTCTTCAATGTCCTTCACTCTAACTTTTAATATTTGTGTTTTCTCTTTATCTAACTCTATTTTATTCTGTTCTCTCTTAAAGAGGATATAAAAATTATAATCAATATTGAACATATAATGTAGACAGAAAAAAAATACTAGGGATCCTGAGGCTTTCTTTTGCACACTTTTATATTTTTTAGTACCTATAGTATCTTCTTTTCTAGTCTCAATATCTCTCTTCTTTCTATGGAGACTTTAATTTTTTTATCCTTACTTTGGAGATTTTATGTTTCTATTTAAAGTTCATAATTTCATGAATGTGCATATTTTGCTTCTTTAACCTGTGTGTACCTTTTAAACTACACTTTTCTAAATTTTCTCTTCCTCAGAAATTTTATATGGCTATATTTATATATCATTTCTTCTAATCATTTTGTATTTTTTAAACTTTCCAGTCCTTATTCTTTTTTATTTATTTAATTTTCTCTTAAAGACTTTTTTATTAATTTCAAACTATTTATATCTGTCTTTGATGTTTTGTACCCACTCTTCCTATTTTCTTCAGCATTAAACATAACTTTAAAGAATTTAATTCATCAGAATTTCATTTCAACTTTAAATTTTTTGTTTTTTTCTGCGTCTTTTTGTGGTCTATCTCATATATCTCCCTGTGAATATCCTCACTATGCTCACACTACAGCCAAAGTACACATGAGCTGATGTTCCCCAGAGTGTTAGCTGATTGCTGACTGGGAAGACAGTACCATCACCTGTATGATACTGGGGAAACTATTCTTGCCATGTTACAGATAGCTTTCTTAAAACTGGGGAATATCCTAATTTTCTCTGTGCACCCAAGAGAATGCTGAACCCACCCCTACACCCACATCCAGTATTTGCAGCAGAAAGATATTTTAAGATAGCAATTCCTCATGTTCAAAAAGCAGGGTGTGTGTTTTTGTTTTTTGTTTTTTTTTTGTTTTGTTTTGTTTTGTTTTTTTTTGTTGTTTTGTTTTGTTTTATTTTGTTTTGTTTTGTTTTTTAGTGCTTGAGTTGTTACTGATCTTGATCAGGGCAGAAATAAGGTAAGGGAGATTATGTTCTCTGATTTCTTTCTCTGGGACCCCTAAAAAATGCACAAAAGAATTCCTGGTTTGGCTTCAATTAGAGAAGACTCACCTAATCCTTGAGATATTAGGTCCCAGGGAATAATGAGGCCAGGCACGGTGTGTATGGGTGATGCAATGGTTATCCCCTTGGAAACAGGGGAAGGGGTGTTGGATGAGAAACTGTCGGAGGACAGATTGGAAAGGAGATAAATATGGGACTGTAGAAAAAATATTGAAGATATTTTTCAAAAAGAAGAAGAGAAAGAGAAGGAGAAGGAGAAGAAGGAGGAGGAGGAGAAGAAGGGGAAGGAGGAGAAGAAGAAGAAGAAGAAGAAGAAGAAGAAGAAGAAGAAGAAGAAGAAGAAGAAGAAGAAGAAGAAGAAGAAGAGGAAGAAGAAGAAGAAGAAGAAGAAGAAAGATATCTGTGACATTTGATATCCAGTCTTGATTGGCACAATTTAAGAGTCTGAATCCACAAAAGACAGCAGCTTTGACGCTGTACCTATGCAAATTTTAATGAATAATCTAAGCTAGTCTGAGGTGCTTGTATACATGCACACTTCCATAGGTAATATATTTTTCTTCATTTGCAAATCATGGTATGTGTGTTTGCAAAATTAGAAAATGATGATTTTCTGCTTTGAGCAAGATTACAAGTTTGTTTAGACTGTATTAACAAACTCTAACATAAATTAGTATCTATGCCCATTTGAAAGGATGGTGTGAAAAGTCTTGAGGATCCTTTAGCCTACAAGATTATTGAGTATGCTTAGCTGATGTGCTGATTGGAGAACTTTTTTATGTATCAGGAAGTTTCAATGATTATCCAATGTAGAGGAATCAGCAATACATATTACCTGTTTTGTTGGTCTTATGGTTTTCTTATGGGTCTGCATTCTGGATCTTCAGGAGGTATTCCCATGTTAAGTCTGAGTTTTGATAACTTTAAAAGAATCCATAGTTTTTCAGTGGAACAAATACAGAAAATATTCTTCAGTATAAAATATTTCTTTCCTTCAATTCTGAATTTATAACCTATATAGGCTAATCTACTTCATCACCTTTTACAAAATACTGTATTTTACAACAGCTATGTTTTCTGTCTCCTAGACATTTAAAACTTTTAGCTAATAAAGCATTATTTAATCTATCTCTTGGGCTATGTTTATGCATCTTTTGTTTTAAGAGTACTTTTTCAAAGTTCTCTTAGACATCTCTACCATTGTTTGTCTCATTAGATTGTGAGATAGGCCGGGAACAAGTTTTATACAGTAATTTCTCAAAAACTGTTCTATCTCATTGGATGCATATGCTGAAGCATCATCAGCCTCAAACTACAAATGTATTTTCATGATATTTATCATCTCTAATTAATATTTAATCTCAGAATCAGCCTTTTCAGAACTCAATACAATATTCTCAGAGTTCTCATTGGAATTCTGAATATGTATCAATAGTATAATATATCAACATTTATTATATTTAATCTGTCAAACACTATAGTGAAATATATAACCTAATTTTATGAAATTGCTCTAACGTAGGTATATTAAACAGAATCTGTATTTTTAACTCAGTATGTTGCATCTCTATACATAGCCATTCTAATTTCTCAAGATTTTTATGATTTTTAAATAGGATTAAAGTTGTTTGCTGTCATTTTATGTTCAACATTGCATTACTAGAAGATTTTTTATTCTGTTGTAAAGAATATTTTAAGTTCTCCTCTATGGCCTTCAACCTAGAATTAAAATTTTAGTCTAGATTTATCCTGATCTCTTTTAAATGGATATAAAAATCTTGATGGTAAAAACAAAACTAGATGGGGTCCAAGCACCATCCTTTTAAGAGCTTTCATTTTTTTTAATATTGAAAATATTTTTTTTTATTTTAATCTCTCAATCTCTCTCCTTTCTATGAAGTATTTATTTTTGCTTTTTATCTCTTTACTTTAGGCATTATATTTTTTTCTTATAAAATCTGCAATTCTATAACTATGACTGTTCAATTTATTTAAAAGTTATATGCCTTTTAAAACACTTTTATGTATGCTTTTCTCTTCTTCAGTTTTTTACAGAATTATTCAATCATTTATTTATTTATTCATTTATTTATTTATTTGTTTATTTATTTATTTATTTGATAATTATTTTGTTCTAACATTACTATATTTTTTGTATTTAATATTCTATACTTGAATGATTTGGTCTTTTGCAATTTATTTAATTTACTATTAAGTGCATTATTTTAGTTTTTTCAAACTGTCTATATTTGTCTTTGATGGTTGTATCCACTCTCATTTTTCTTAAGCATTTAAGCATATTTCCAAATATTTTACCTCATCAGAAGAGCATTTGTGCTCATGCTATTTCTTAGTCACTCTGTGTCTATTTGTGGTTCATTACAAACATCTCACAATGACTAGCACCATCCTAGTCCATCAGTTTAAAAAGGAGCAGCTGTTCTGTTTGCTGACTGAGAAAGTAGTGCCAGTACTTGCTTAAGGCAGGGGGCTTTTTCTGACTTCATGTGAGAGTGGATCATCATGATAGAAGGCACCATCTGGCATGCAAAAATTTTCCCCAATAATTATCTACCTTTCAGGGGCATGATACTGTAATTTCATCCTGCTTAGTCTTTTTTTTTGGTGGGGGTATTTTCTTTATTTACATATCAAATGTTATCCCCCTTCCTAGTTTTCACTCTGAAAAACACCCTCCCATCTGCTCCTGCTTCCCCCTGCTCACCAACCCACCCAATCCCTGGTCCTGGCATTCATCAACACTGGGGTATAGAGCGTTCATAGAACCAACAGACTCTCCTCCCATTGATGTTCAATTAGGCTATCCTCTGCTACACATGTAGCTGGATCCGTGATGCACTAATATTCACTTATCAGTGAATGCATATTATGTCTGTTCTTTTGTGATTGGGTTAAAAAACTCAGGATGATATCCTCTAGATCCATCCATTTTCCTAAAAATTTCAAAAAATCATGATTTTTAATAGCTGAGTAGTGCTCCATTGTGTAAATGTACCACAATTTCTTCATCCATTCCTCTCTTGAGGGACATGTGGGTTCTTTCCAGCTTCTGGCTATTATAAATAAGGCTGCTATGAACATAGTGGAACATATGTCCTTATTACATTGTAGAGCATCTTCTGGGTATATGCCCAGGACTGGTATTGTTGCATTGCATCCAACTTTCAGAGAGACCACCAAACAGATTTTCAGAGTGGTTGCATCAGGTTGCAATTACACTGGCAATGGAGGAGTGTTCCTCATTTTCCATATCCTCAACAGCATTTGCTGTAACATGAATTATTGATCTTAGTCTTTCATACTGGTGTGAGGTAGAATATCAGGGTTGTTTTTATTTGTCTTAAAAGGACATGTCTGCACTGTGATATAACTGATTATTCCAGCTTATGGCCTACCACGGGCAGGAGGACACCTCGCCTCAGATGTGGTTAGGTCAGACATGTAATTGCAACTTATGAGAGGTGGGTAAGCATCCAGCACACAGAAGCAACTGTACCAAGTCAACTCTGCATTCTTATCCTTATCCAGAGACAGAAATGCTTGGGAAAAACAACCAATGCTAGCAGTAGATAAATCAACTCAGGAGTCCCAACTGTGAGTCACTTGTAGTTACTAGAAAACCGTTTAAAGCACTTCATTCCTCAGAATCTTTATCTAAAGCAACAGACCTAGAAAACTGTTCTGTCCCCAGAAGAAATTTTTTGTGCCTTTCACTTGGGACACTTCAGGTTGTAATCCTGTTCAACTGGAAATTTCTAAATATATCAGATCAAGCAGACTCATTTGGTTTTATTTGTTTTTTCTTGTTTTTTTTTTTTTTTTTTTTTTTTGTAAGAAATATTTGTATCATTTTTTTTTTTAAAAACAGTCTCACATGGTGCTTAGCAGAGACAAGACCTAGGATAGATAATAGACATTTGGAGAGAAAATATATAGGACTCAACAAACAGTGATCACTAGTAACTACCTTTGCAATTATCTCTTGGTCACATGCCTCAATCTTCACTGATCCTCTCTTTATTGAAAGAAACTCAGCAGAGCACTATTTCAAGTGTCCCAGGTGGTCCTACTCATTGCATATGATTTGTGAAGATACTGTAGAGGAGTGACAGTTTCTGCTAGCTCATAACAGCACTGCCAATTCATGTCTGGTATCCTGATACTACCAAAATTGACTGATGGTGTCCTGAAAACAAGAAATTGAAATTGCCCCAACAAAGTGCTTCTGAACAGGTCCATATCCTCTTGTTCTATTTACCATATTTGCTCCCCTTCTTTTAGATGGTGCGCTTGAGGGTAGATCAAGTCAATTTTGAACCCTTATTAAATGTAGGTTTTGAAAACATAAGACTACATGTGGCTCCCAACATGGCAAAATGTATAGGGTAATTCTGGTTCAAATCTCATAGAGGAACAGTTGGATTATAAAGGGTGAGAAATGATAGGGAGGTTGGTGAAATGCCAACTTGGTTACTGTATTGTCAACTACATTGTTCACAGTCTAGGATTTTAATTTTGATTCTTGGTATTCATGTATCCCGTTTTGAAAAATAGTTGGGAAAAGCTGACAATTTCTCATGTTATAAAAGACTATGGACAAACGGCATCTCCTACCATTGATTACTGACTAGGCCATCCTCTGCTAAAAATATATCTAGAGCCACAAGTTCTACCATGTGTTTTCTTGCATTGGTGGTATAGTTTCAAGGAGCTCTGAGGGTTACTGGTTAGCTCATATTGATTTCCTTTCTATGGTGCTTCAGTCTCCTTCAGCTCCCTGGGTATTTCTCTGGCTCCTTCATTGAGGACCTTTTACTCAGAACAATGGTTGAGTGTGAGCATCCACTTCTGTGTTTGCCAGGCACTGGCAGAGTCTAGCAGGGGACAGCAATATCAGCCTACTGTCAGCAAGCTCTTGTTGGCATCTGCTTAGTGTCTGGGTTTGGTGGTTTTTTATGGGGTGAATCCCTATGTGGGGCAGTCTCAATGTGGTCATTATTACAGGCTATGCTGGGAACTATGTCTCTGTAACTCTTTCCATTGCTCTATACCCCAATATGGGGGAATGCAAGGACCAGGAATGGGAGTGGGTGGGTTGGCGAGCAGGGGGAAGGGAGAAAAGGCATTTTCAGAGGGGAAATTAGGAAACAGGATAACATTTAAAATGGAAATAAGAAAATATCTATGAGCACATTGACTGAGCATCAGCAGCAGACATCTTTGTTCCGGGACCCCCCAAGAGTACTCTGCACAGATGAGAGTGTGGAATACAGAAGCTAACAGCTTCTGGGACAGGCAAAATCCACAGAGCTTCTAAGTCAGCCTCCTTGTCAGGCCCCAGACATCCGGCCACTTTCCCTGCAAGAGGATATGGGGTCCACCCGGCCCCAGAGCGCTTTGCCTGAGCATCTGCGGCAGACATCTTGGTTCTGGGACCCCGCCGAGAGTATTCTACACAGAAGAGAGTGTAGAATACAGAATCTAACAGCTTCTGCAACAAGCCAAAGCAACTCAGCCATGGGACAGGTCCTGTTTTGGGCCTTCATCTTCGGCTAGGAGGGAGGTCATAAAGCCATATATCTGTGCACCTTCCCTGTAAGAGGAGAGCTTGCCTGCAGAGAGTGCTCTAACCACTGAAACTCAGAGGAGAGATCTATTCTCCCAGGTCTGCTGATAGAGGCTAACAGAATCACCTGAAGAACACACTCTAACCAGAGAAAACTAAATCAACTAACTCCAGAGATTATCAGATGGCTAAAGGTAAATGTAAGTATATTACTAACAGAAACCAAGACCACTCACCATCACCAAAACCCAGCACTCCCACCTCGCCCAGTCCAGGGCACCAAAACACACCTGAAAACTTAGACCTGGATCTAAAAAATTATCTCATGATGATGGTAGAGGACATCAAGAAGGACCTTAATAACTCACTCAAAGAAATACACCAGTAATAAACCGGAAGAAGATCTTAAGAGCAAGCACAGAAATTGCTTAAAGAATTACAGAAAAACACAACCATACTGGTGATGGAATTAAATAAAACCATACAAGAACTAAAAAGGGAAATAGACACAATAAAAAAAAAATAATAAAAAAAAATAAAAAAACAAAGTGAGGCAACATTGGAGACAGAAACCCTAGGAAAGAAATCTGGAACCACAGATGAGAGCAGCAGCAACAGCATACAAGAGATGGAAGAGAGAATCTCAGGTGCAGAAGATTCCATAGAGAACATCGGCACAACAATCAGAAAATACAAAATGCAAAAAGATCCTGACTCAAAACATCCAGGAAATCCAGGACACACTGAGAAGACCAAACATACGGATAATAGGAGTAGATGAGAATGAACATTTTCAACTCAAAGTCTGTCAAATATCTTCAACAAAATTATAGAAGAAAACTTCCCAAACCTAAAGAAAGAGATGCCCATGAACATACAAGAAGCCTACAGAACTCCAAATAGACTGGATCAGAAAAGAAATTCCTCCCGACACATAATAATCAGAACAACAAATGCACTAAATAAAGATAGAATAATAAAAGCAGTAAGGATAAAGGGTCAAGTAGCATATAAATGCAAGCCCATCAGAATTACACCAGATTTTTCACCAGAGACTATGAAAGCAAGAAGAGCTTGGACAGATGTTATACAGACACTAAGAGAACACAAATGCCAACCCAGGATACTACCCCCAGCCAAACTTTCAATAACCTTAGATGGAGAAACAAAAGTTTTCCATGAAAGAATCAAATTCACACATTATCTTTCCAGGAATCCAGCCCTTCAAAGATAATAACAGAAAAAAAAAATACAAGGATGGAAACCATTTCCAAGAAAAATCAAGAAGGTAATCCCTCAACAAACCTAAAACAAGACAGCCACAAGAACAGAATGCCAACTTTAACAACGAAAATAATAGGAAGCTCCAGTTACTTTTACTTAATATCTCTTAATATCAATGGACTCAACTCCCCAATAAAAAGATATAGGATAAGAGACTGGCTACACAAACAGGATCCAACATTTTGCTGCTAACAGGAAACCCATCACAGGGAAAAAAATAGACACTGCTTCAGAATGAAAGGCTGGAAAACAATTTTCCAAGCGAATCGTCTGAATAAACAAGTTGGAGTGGCCATTCTAATATCTAATAAAATCGACTTCCAACCCAAGGCCATCAAAAAAGACAAGGAAGGGCACTTCATTTTCATCAAAGGTAAAATCTTCCAAAAGGAACTCTCATTTCTGAATATCTATGCCCCAAAGACAAGGGCAGTTAAATTCATTAGAGAAACTTTAGTAAAGCTTAAAGCACATATTACACCTCACACAATAATAGTGGGGGATCTCAACACACCACTTTCAACAATGGTCAGATCATGGAAACAGAAACTTAACAGGGACACAGTGAAACTAACAGAAGTTGTGAAACGAATGGATCTAACAGATATCTACAGAACATTTTATCCTAAAACAAAAGGATATACCTTCTTTTCAGCACCTCATGGTACCTTCACCAAAATTGACCATATAATTGGACAAAAAACAAGCCTCAACAGATACAAAAATATTGAAATTGCCCCATGCATCCTATCAGGTCACCATGGACTAAGGCTGATCTTCAATTACAAAATAAATAATAGAAAGGCAACATTCACATGGAAACTGAACAATACTCTTCTCAATGATACCTTGTTCAAGGAAGGAATACAGAAAGAAATTAAGGAATTTTTGGATTTTAATGAAAATGAAGCCAAAACATACCCAAACTTATGAGACACAATGAAAACATTTCTACGAGGAAAACTCATAGCTCTGAGTACCTCCAATAAACTAGAGGGAGCACACATTAGTAGCTTGACAACACACCTAAAAGCTCTAGAACAAAAGGAAGCAAATTCACCCAAGAGGAGTAGATGGCAGGAAATAATCAAACTCGGGCAAAATCAACCAATTGGAAACAAGAAGAACTATTCAAAGAATCAACCAAACGAGGAGCTGGTTCCTTAGGAAAATCAACAAGATAGACAAACCCTTAGCCAGACTCACTAGAAGGCACAGGGAAAGCATTCTAATTAACAAAATAAGAAACGAAAAGGGAGAGATAACAACAGATCCTGAAGAAATCCAAAACAACATCAGATCCTTCTACAAAAGGCTATACTCATCAAAACTGGAGAACCTGGATGAAGTGGACAAGTTTCTAGATAGATACCAGGTACCAAAGTTAAATCAAGATCAGGTTAATGATCTAATCAGTCTTATATCCTCTAAAGAAATAGAAGCAGTCATAAATAGTCTTCCAAACAAAAAAAGCCCAGGACCAGATGGGTGTAGTGGAGAGTTCTATCAGTCCTTCAAAGAAGAACTACTCCCGGTTCTTCACAAACTATTTCACAAAATAGAAGTAGAAGGTACTCTACCCAACTCATTCTATGAAGCCACAATTACTCTGATACCTAAACCGCAAAAAGACCCAACAAAGATAGAGAATTTCAGACAAATTTCCCTTATAAATATCGATGCAAAAATCCTCAATACAGTTCTTGCTAACCGAATCCAAGAACACATCAAAACAATCATCCATCCTGACCAAGTAGGTTTCATCCCAGGGATGCAGGGAGGGTTCAATATACAGAAATCCATCACAGTAATCCAGTATATAAACAAACTCAAAGACAAAAACCACATGATCATCTCTTTAGATGCTGAGAAAGCATTTGACAAAATTCAACACCCATTCATGATAAATGTCTTGGAAAGATCAGGAATTCAAGGCCCATACCTAACCATGATAAAAGCAATCTACAACAGACCAGTAGCCAATATCAAAGTAAAAGGTGAGCAGCTGGAAGTAATCCACTAAAATCAGGGGCTAGACAAGGCTGCCCACTTTCTCACTACCTATTCAACATAGTACTTGAAATCCTAGCCAGAGTAATTTGACAACAAAAAGAGATCAAGGGGATACAAATTGGAAAAGATGAAGTCAAAGATCACTTTTTGCAGATGATAAGTTCGTATATATAAATGACCTTAAAATCCACCAGAGAACTCCTAAATCTGATAAATACCTTCGGTGAAGTAGCTGAATATAAAATTAACTCAAAGAAGTCAATGGCCTTTCTCTATACAAAGAATAAAATGGCAGAGAAAGCAATTAGGGAAACAACACCTTTGTCAATAGTCACAAATAATATAAATTCCTTGGTGTGACTCTAACTAAGGATGTGAAAGGTCTGTATGATAAGAACTTCAAGTCTCTGAAGAAAGAAATTATAGAAGATCTCAGAAGATGGAAAGATCTCCCATGGTCATGGATTGGCAGGATCAATATAGTAAAAATGGCTATCTTGCTAAAAGCAATCTACAGATTTGATGCAATCCCCATCAAAATTCCAATTCAATTCTTCAACGAATTAGAAAGGGCAATCAGCAAATTCATCTGGAATAACAAAAAGTCTAGGATAGCAAAAACTCTTCTCAAGAATAAAAGAACCTCTGGTGGAATCACCATGCCTGACCTAAAGCTGTACTACAGAGCAATTGTGATAAAAACTGCATGGTACTGGTACAGACAAGTAGACTAATGGAATAGAATTGAACCCAGAAATGAACCCACATACACCTATGTTCACTTGATCTTTGACAAGGTAGCTAAAACCATCCAGTGGAAAAAAAAGACAGCATCTTCAACAAATGGTGCTGGCACAACTGGGAGTTATCATGTAGAAGAATGCGAATTTATCCATTCCTATCTTCTTTTATTAAGGTCAAATATAAGTGGATTAAGGAACTCCACATAAAACCAGAGACACTAAAACTTATTGAGGAGAAAGTAGGGAAATCCCTCAAAGATATGGGCACAGGGCAAAAATTCCTGAATAGAAAAACAAGGGCTTGTGCTTTAAGATCGAGAATTGACAAATGGGACCTCATGAAACTGCAAAGCTTCTGCAAAGCATAAGACACCGTCAATAAGACAAAAAGGCCACCAAAAGATTGGGAAAGGATCTTTACTTATCCTAAATCAGATAGGGGACTAATATCCAATATATATAAAGAACTCAAGAAGATGGACTCCAGAAAAACATTTAACTCCATTAAAAAATGGGTCTCAGTGTTAAACAAAGAATTCTCATCTGAGGAATACTGAATGGCTGAGAAGCACCTGAAAAAATGTTCAGCATCCTTAATCATCATATAAATGCAAATCAAAACAACACTGAGATTCCACCTCACACCAGTCAGAATGGCTAAGAACAAAAATTCAGGTGACAGCAGATGATGGAAAGGATGTGGAGATAGAGGAACACTCCTCCATTGTTGGTGAGACTGCAAGCTTGTATAACCACTCTGGAAATCAGTCTGGTGGTTCCTCAGAAAACTGGATATAGTAATACTAGAGGATCCTGCAATACCTCTCCTGGGCATATATTCAGAAGATGTTCCAACTGGTAAGAAGGACACATGCTTCACTATGTTCATATCAGCCTTATTTATAATAGCCAGAAGCTGGAAAGAACCCAGATGCCCCTCAAGAGAGGAACAGATACAGAAAATGTGGTACATTTACATAATGGAGTACTACTCAGCTGTTAAAAAGAATTAATTTATGAAATTCCTAGGCAAATGGCTGGACCTGGAGGGTATCATTCTTAGTGAGGTAACCCAATCACAAAGGAACTCACACAATATGTACTCTCTGATAAGTGGATATTAGCCCAGAAACTTTGGAAACCCAAGATATAAGATACAATTTGCTAAACGAATGAAACTCAAGAAGAATGAAGACCAAAGTGTGGACACTTTGACCCTTCTTAGAATTGGGAACAAAACACCCATGGAAGGAGTTTCAGAGACAAAGTTTGGAGCTGTGTCAAAAGGATGGACTATCTAGAGCCTGCCATATCCAGGGTTCCATCCCATAATCAGCTTCCAAATTCTGACACCATTACATATACAAGCAAGATTTTGCTGAAAGGACCCATATGTAGCTTACTCTTGTGAGACTAGGCCGGGGCCTTGCAAACACATAAGTGGATGCTCACAGTCAGCTATTGGATGGATCACAGGGCCACCAATGGAGGAGCTAGAGAAAGTACCCAAGGAGCTAAAGGGATCTGCAACCCTATAGGTAGAACAACATTATGAACTAACCAGTACCCTGGAGCTCTTGACTCTAGCTGCATATGTATCAAAAGATGGCCTCAAAGAGAGGCCCATTGGACGTGCAAACCTTTTATGCCCCAGTACAGAGGAATGCCAGGGCCAAAAAGGGGGAGTGTGTGGGTAGGGGAGTAGGGGGTGGGTATGGGGGACTTTGGGGATAGCATTGGAAATGTAAATGAGGAAAATACCTAATAAAAAAAAAAACTAAAAAAAAAAAAAACTAAAAAAAAAGAACATAATGGATCATGTTACCTTGCTATATGTCGAAAATTCTCTTGTTTAGGTGAGCTGGAGTTTTGTAGGTGGGTCTTCATGTTGTACTATGTAAAATTTTTTGAGGAACTGCCAAAGTGATTTTCAGAGTCGGTGTACCAGCTAGCAAAACTTATATGTCCCAATACAGGGGAACGCCAGGGCCCAAAAGGGGAAGTTGGTGGGTAGGGGAATGGGTGGGAGGGTATGGGGGACTTTTGAGATAGCATTGGAAATGTAAATGAGGAAAATACCTAAAAAAATATTAAAAAAGAAAATATCTAACAAAAATAAAAAAAATAAAACTTAAAAAAAAGAGAAAATACTATTGAGTTGGATGAGAATGTAGAGAATTGCAAATAGATGTAGAATTGCTTCAGAAGTAGAAAAGAAAACAATAGGGTCCAGACATGGTTTCCGACAGCAGGAATGCACTGAATGGTGAAAAAGGGAAGAAAATTAGGGAGGAAAGTAAGCTCTGCCTTGAACAGCCTTCTCCACACTCTTTGACTGCCAGGATTCCAGAGCATCTTAGAGAAAGTAGAGGGTGAGAAGAACTAGAAATTATACAGATCAAACCATATATTATTCAGCTAAGTGCAAAACCAGCAGATTTTCTTGGGCCTTCACAAGTACCTAAGGTCTTCTTGGACTTTGTGCAGCATATTCCTGATAATGATGCTGTTCCTGCTTAGAATGAACTAACCTGGCATCCAATACAAATGGTAGATCAATGTGGGAATGGGGCTACATGCTGGTCTTCAGTTGAGCTGAGGTCTAAATCCCGGGGGTGATAATTCACCTTCATGACACAATAGGTGTTCCCTCATGTTCCTGGAACTCTGGCCCCTGCCTACGTTACAGCCCCCACAGCCCCTACAAGAGAAGCGTGGTCAGCAGTCATGTAGGCAATGGTCCAATCTTCTGACATTCAAGCTAAACTCCTCCCCGTTTCCTAGCAACAACAGTGAAGACCATAAAAAAAGGGTGGTGTAGTTCCATCTTGCTCTCTTATCTCTTACTCTCTTAAGTGTCTCTCTCACTCCTTTGTTCACTTAAGTCTCACTTCTCTCACTCCTCTCTCCTCTTTGCTTTCTCTTTGTCTTCTCTCCTGTCTCCTCTCCTCTCCTCACCTCCCTCCCTCTTACTCTCTTTCACTAATCTTCCATTAGAAGGCCTTCCTGTGCTCTAGTCAAGATCTGCTGCACTCACTCTAGCAGGTATTGGGAACCTCTCTTTCCTCATCCCTCTCACCTATAACCCTGGTGGCTTTAGCAAAGTAGCTCTAGTGCTTCGCAGGTAGGGCTGCCCCTTGGCGACCTCCTGAAAAAATGGGTCAGAGGCTTGAAGCCCACCCAGGGATGACTGGAAAGTGTATGATAGCTCTCCCACACCTTACAGACCTGGGAATAGGTAAAACTCTGGTGGGGTGTGGGTTTTTCCTCCCCCCTCTACCCCAGGGCCCCCCTTTATAGTTACCAACAACTGGTACCAGAGTTATGGTTTGCCATCCACATGAGACAAACCAGCTAAAGAACACTTTCCACAGAGATGTACATCAGATATCCAAGTTTCCCAAGACCATGAGTGATCCAGTTTTAAAAAACTTGGCCTTTGTTGAATAGGTAGGGAGAGAGTGGAAAAGCCTTGTCTAGTCCCTGATTATAGTGGGACTGCTTCCAGCTTCTCACTATTTACTTTTATGTTGGCTACTGGTTTGCTGTAGATTGCTTTTATCATGTTTAAGTAAGGGCCTTGAATTCCTGATCTATTCAACATTGTACTTGAAGTCCTAGCCAGAGCAATTCGAAAATAAATGGAGATCAAGGAGATACAAATTGCAAAATATGAAGTCAAAAGATCACTTTTTGCAGATGATATTATAGTATATATAAGTGACTCTAAAAATTAAACCAGAGAACTCCTAAGGCTGTTAAACAGCTTCAAACAAGTAGCTGGATATAAAATTAACTCACACAAGTCAATGGCCTTTCTGTACACAAAGGATAAACAGGCTGAGAAAGAAATTAGGGAAACAACACCCTTCTCAATAGTCACAAATAATATAAAATACCTTGGCGTGATTCTAACTAAGGAAGTAAAAGATCTGTATGATAAGAAATTCAAGTCTCTGTAGAAAGAAATTAAAGAAGATCTCAGAAGATGGAAAGATCTCCCATGGTCATGGATTGGCATGATCAAAATAGTAAAAATGGCTATCTTGCCAACAGCAATCTACAGATTTAATGCAATCCCATCAAAATTCCAACTCAATTCTTCAACGAATTAGAAAGGGCAATAGGCAAATTCATCTGGATTAACAAAAAATCTAGGATAGCAAAAACTCTTCTCAAGGATAAAAGAAACTCTGGTGGAATCACCATGCATGACCTAAAGCTGTACTACAGAGCAATTATGATAAAATCGGAATGGTACTGGTATAGTGACAGACAAGTACACCAATGGAACAGAATTGAAGACCCAGAGATGAACCCACACACCTATGCTCACTTGACCTTTGACAAGGGAGCTAAAACCATCCACTGGAAAAAAGACAGCATTTTCAACAAATGGTGTTGGCACAACTGGAGGTTATCATGTAGAAGAATGAGAATTGATCCATTCCTATCTCCTTGTACTAAGGTCAAATCTAAGTGGATTAAGGAACTCCACATAAAACCAGAGACAACGAAACTTATAGAGGAGAAAGTAGAGAAAAGCCTCGAAGATATGGGCACAGGGGAAAATTCCTGAATAGAACAGTAATGGCTTGTGCTGTAAGATCGAGAATCGATAAATGGGACCTCATAAAATTGCAAAGCTTCTGCAAGGCAAAAGACACAGTCAATAAGACAAAAAGACCACCAAAAGATTGGGAAAGAATCTTTACCTATCCCAAATCGGATAGGGGAATAATATCCAATTTATATAAAGAACTCAAGAAGGTGGGCTCCAGAAAATCAAATAACCCCATTAAAAATGGGGCTCAGAGTTGAACAAAGAATTCTCACCTGAGGAATACCGAATGGTAGAGAACCACCTGAAAAAAATGTTCAGCATCCTTATTCATCAGGGAAATGCAAATCAAAACAACACTGAGATTCCACCTCACACCAGTCAGAATGGCTAAGATCAAAAATTCAGGTGACAGCAGATGCTGGCGTGGATGTGTAGAAAGAGGACAACCTCTCCATTGTTGGTGGGATTGCAAGCTTGTACAACCACTCTGGAAATCAGTCTGGCATTTCCTCAGAAAATTGGACATAATACTACCGGAGGATCCAACAATACCTATCCTGGGCATATATCCAGAAGATGTCCCAACTGGTAAGAAGGACACATGCTCCACTATGTTCATAGCAGCCTTACTTATAATAGCCAGAAGCTGGAAAAAAACCAGATGCCCCTCAACAGAGGAATGGATATAGAAAATGTGGTACATTTACACAATGGAGTAAAAAGAATTAATTTATGAAATTCCTAGGTAAATGGATGGACCTGGAGGGTATCATCATGAGTGAGGTAACCCAATCACAAAGGAACTCGCACAATATGTACTCAATGATAAGTGGATATTAGCCCAGAAACTTAGGATACCTAAGATATAAGATACAATTTGCTAAATGCATGAAACTCAAGAAGAACGAAGACAAAAGTGTGGACACTTTGCCCCTTCCTAGAAATGGGAACAAAACACCCATGGCAGGAGTTACAGGGACAAAATTTGGAGCTGTGACGAAAGGATGGACCTTAAGTGATTGCCATATCCAGGGATCCATACCATAATCAGCTTCCAAACGCTGACACTATTTTATACACCAGCAAGATTTTGCTGTAAAGACCCAGATATAGCTGTCTCTTGTGAGACCATGCCGGGGCCTAGCAAACACAGAAGTGGATGCTCACAGTCAGCTATTGGGTGGGTCACACGGCCCCCAATGGAGGAGCTAGAGAAAGTACCCAAGGAGCTAAAGAGATCTGCAACCCTATATGTGGAACAACATTATGAACTAACCAGTACCCCAGAGCTCTTGTCTCTAGCTGCGTATGTATCAAAATATGTCCTAGTCAGCCATCACTGGAAAGAGAGGCCCTTTGGACTTGGAAACTTTATGTGCCCCAGAACACGGGAACGACAGAGCCAAATCGAGGGAGTGGGTGGATAAGGGATTGGGGGTGTGGGTATGGGGGACTTTTGGGATAGCATTGGAAATGTACATGAGGAAAAAACCTAATTTAAAAATAAACTTGGCTTTCTCTCTCTCTCTCTCTCTCTCTCTCTCTCTCTCTCTCTCTCTCTCTCTCTCTCTCTCTCTCTCTCTCTCTCTCTCTCTCCCCTCCCCACCCTAGTTTTGGCTTCAAGCAGCTGGTTTTCCCTCCAGCTCTGTAGCCACCCCCCCCCCCCAGCTCTAGGCTTTGAATGATTCTGCCCATCAACAATTTCTCTGAGCTCTGTCAAGTCTCCTTTCTGATTTTTATTACAGGTTTCAGCTGCAAGGAAGTTGGTTTTTCAATTCTGTAGCCCCTCTTGCTCTTCGCTTTGAGCTGTGTGTGTGGCACAGCTAGGCAGTAACTGACAGCTGTGTGGGCTGGGGGAATGCACCCACCTCAGCCTGGCTGAACAGCACCTTGGCTAAAAAAAAAAAATCCTTTAACTTAACCCTTTACTCTCCAGTCCCTAGAAAAAAAGGGGGGGGGGGAGTAAAATGAGGTTTCAAGGTACAATGTACTCCCCTCATCCAGATAAGCCCATGAAAACTTCACTGAAGCTGTGCCCCTACAGGAACACCTGAAGTGTGCTTTTTAACCAAAATTTTTCTTGCATCTTTTTCTAAATTCTTTTTTCTCTCTCTAGTATTCATGATATATGTCCAAAAAATCTGTTAACTTGTTTAACATTTCCTTTTAAGGTTCAAAATCATCCAATCCTTAATTAATAACCGTCTTTCTATTACAGAAGAACTGTAAACTGCTCACTCCAGTTACACAATTAACACATTTTCTTCCTCAGCCATCCAAAGCAGACTGTGATGTGCTCCTGAGCAAACCATTGCAGGCATAATTTTTGCTATTCATCCTATTCAGATATCCCCTGCTTGTGTTTTGCTCCTTTGTTATAATTACTCTACGGGTCTATCTCCACATAGGGCCTCCTGCCACAGGTCCATCTGGGACAGTGTCATTTCCTGGGACCTACAGACAAAAGCTGCCTTCCTCCAAAAATCTAATCTGGCTGAAGATTCCCGAGAGAAGTGCTTAACCACAGAAAACAGACTTGGAACCTTCTAGATACAAATAGATTCTTATGCCAAAGCCAGATAGCTGCTGAACTTTGGGTAAAGTTACATGATAGTGAGGAAAGCATAATGTCTATCTAGATTGATTGATTGCTGTTTAAAATTGACGCTATTTTCCTAAAATTGTACTACCCATGGAACAATTAAATGATTGTACAAACGCTTGCCTTCTCAACGCTTACCCTTAATTCCTCTTACTACTCTGGCTTTGTTCTGTTACTTCTCTAGGCTATATGTTTTCTTCTGATAACTGCTGGTCTCCAGTTGAGTTGAGGTCTGAACCCTGGTGGTGATAAATCACCTTTATGACACAGTAGGTGTTCCCTTATGTTCTTGTGTCTCTGCACCCTGCATAAGTTACTGCCCCCACAGACCCCACAAGAGAAGCATAGTCAGGAGTTATGTAGGGAATGGCCCAATCTTCTGACCTTCAAGCTAAACTCCTCCACAGTTTCCTAGCAATAGTGAAGACCATAAAAAGGGCTGTTCAGCCCCACCTCCCTCTCTTAACTCTTACTCTCTTACTTGTCTCTCTCACTCCTCTGTTCCCTTCCCTCTCACTTTTCTCACTCCTCTCTCCTGTTTCCATTCTTTTGTCTTCTCTCCTCTCCTCTCCTCTCCTCTCCTCTCCTCTCCTCTCCTCTCCTCTCCTCTCCTCTCCTCTCCTCTCCTCTCCTCTCCTCTCCTCTCCTCTCCTCTCCTCTCCCTCTCCCTCTCCCTCTTACTCTCTTTCTCTCTAGCCTATTCTCTCTCTCCCTCTCCCTCTCCCTCTCCCTCTCCCTCTCCCTCTCCCTCTCCCTCTCCCTCTCCCTCTCCCTCTCCCTCTCTCTCTCTCTCTCTCTCTCTCTCTCTCTCTCTCTCTCTCTCTCTCTCTCCCTTCTCTCTTTCTCCCTGTCGTTCTACAATAAAGCTCTAAAACCAGAGAATGTCTCTGCTCATCAAGGCCCACTGCTTTTGGAGGATGGGGCAGGTTTTCTCCTAATGAGCAGTTTCTAATCTCCAACTAGAAGGCCTTCCTGTTCTCCAGTCAAGATCTATTGCATTCATTGTCGCAGGTGTTGGGAAACTCTCTTCCCTAATCCTTCTCTCCTATAACCCTGGTGGCTTTAGCAAAGTACCTCCAGTGCTTCCCCGGTAGGGCTGCCCCTTGGCTACCCCCTGAAGAATGGGTCAGAGGCTTGAATGCCCACCCAGGGCTGAGAGGATTGTGTATGGCAGCTCTCCCAAGTCTCATTGATCTGAGAATAAGTAAAACTCTGGCAAGGTGTGAGTTTTTCCTTCCCCCTCTTCTTCTGGGCCCCCTTTTTATTTCCCAACATATTTAACCATTTTAAAGAGGCAGTAATATTGTATGTCTTGTTCTCAACATTTGTTAAAGAAATATTATATAGTTGAACTAGGCAGAATAAAGTTTTCCCCAAGACTGGAAAGGATTGTTGTCAGTTCTTTTAGAATGTAGAAAACAATTACAGTGTTTGCTGTGGTAAAGTCATAAAAAACACAAAGGTGGAACAGAATATACCTAGATGGAAACATATTACTGAAGAACAACTGCTTGATGAAGGGTGTCATACTGACTGACAAGACCAAATCTAATCTGATGATTACATAATTGAAAAAAAATGTTTTTTTTTTTTTTTGTGGTTTTAAGATCCTGGTATATGATTAAGGAGCAAGGAAAGAAATCTACCTCATTCATGAAGGAATAAAGGAACCTACAGAAGCATTAAATGATTACTTACAGACTTTGGACTCAGTTGTAAATAGAACCACATCAGAGCATGAAACCAGATAGTCATAATTAGAAATACTGGCCTTTGAAAAAGCAAATATTGAATGTAAAAGTGCACTTAGACCATTAAAAGCATGGGAAAACCTAATAGTTAAATGGTGAAGAGAAATGATTGTTATTGGTTTCAGGAGTAGCATGCTAATAGGCTAGGGAAACCATGGCCAGAAGTTATAGAAATCAAAATGCCAAATATTTAATTGTTGTGAATTTGGCCTTTTACAGCAAGATTACAAGGCTAGAAGATTCAGAGGTCAATATAGCAGGTACATTCTATTTAGAGAATACTGTGTTTCTAGAAGAGAAGAGGCAGTTTCTGGCTCTTATGGACCACAAACATTTCCTGATTATTGTAGGAACTATGAAAAGGGCAAGCATTGGTCAAAATATTGCTAGTCCAAGAGAGAAAATGAGTATTTCTGATCCTATACATGCTGCCAAAAGGAATGTAGCTATAGACATGGTGACAGATATGCTCTTTATACTTTCCCTAAAAGTTGAAATTTATAAATTAACCAATAGCATGTATGGTTCTTTCGCTCAGGAAAAACGGGAATAATCTTTGAAATAAGTAAGAGATTTATTGAGTATCCCTGTACAGTAGATGGAGCCAATCAAGAAAATAGAATCATGACATCTGTGAGAAAGCACATGCAATTTGATTAAGGTAAGATAATTGAACAACAGCTGTTGTTTTGTTATATAAAGAGCAAGGGTGCACCAGTAGAAAGAACAGGAGATATTGGGAGTAGTGGAAATCATGTTTCCTGACATATAAAGGTTAATGATAAGAGACCCAAAATAATGATACAAATGAATGATATTTATATTGAATGTTTGATAGATAGAGGAACTGATATTAATTAACTTCCCCAAAGTCTTGATCCAGATTGGCCACTTCTGAAGGTTTATACACAGTTTTTATGAATTCGTAAACAGGCAGGAATAAGACAAACTGTCCAATAGATTAACTCTGAGGGACCAAAATGAAAGCAGGGATTTTGAAACCTTATGGTGCTGACATACCCATCGATTCATGGGGTAAGTATCTCTTATAACTATAAGGTATGACAATTAATATTTTGACCATTCAAAGAACAAAAAATAAGAAATTATGTGTGATATGGTAACTGCTCCTGAGGAAGTTATTAATTTTCATAAATTAAGGGAGATATTAATGGGATAAGGCCTACAATTGGATTAAGTGCATATGAGTTAAGTAATTTGTTTTAAACATTACCAAACATTATTCAAACTTAAACAGTCCAAGATGTCTCTCAGCTGAAGCAAAAAAGGAATTAATTATTGTAGAATAAGAACTGCACAATGCATACATAGATCAAATTGTTCCTATACTTGATCATATTTTAGTAATTATACCTCAATTCATTCTCCTACTGGGCTCATTGTGCAAAGAGAAGATAGTACTATCAAATGGCTTTTCTTAGTTCATAAAACAAACAATTGAAGACATTTAGAGAAAAGATTTCCAAGTTACTTACAATAGGTAGTATTAGATTAGGTCAATTTTCAGGGACAGGTCCAGCTAAAATTGTAGTATCTCTTATAAGTTCTGATAATGCATGATCATTGGAGATTGGCAAAGAAGCTATAGTAATCATTTGGGTAAAACTAGTACCAAATACCAGAAAAGCAAATGAATATAATTTATAAAAGAAGAAATTGTATCCCATATAGAGTAGCCAAACCTGAACACTATTGCAAATTCTGGAAAGTGCTTGATGTCTGGAGACTGATAGGCTTTGTGAGAGCCTGATAAATACAGAGGCCGATGCTTGCAGCCAACCATTGAACTGAGTGCAGAATTGCAGATGGAAGAGTTGAAGAAAGAAATGAGGGAGATGAAGGAGTTTGCTGCCCCATGGGAGGAGAAACAGTGTCAACTGGCCAGTCCCCCTGGAGCTCACAGGGACTGGACCACCAACCAAAAAGTACATGTGGAGGGGCCCAGGCTCCAGCCATACACGTGGTAGTAGAGGGTGTCATTGTTGGAAATCAGTGGGAGGAGTGGCCCTTGGGCCTAAGGGCATATGATGCCTCAGAGAAGGGGAATGCCAGGACAGGAAGACAGGAGTGGCAAGGAGGAATAGGGACTTTCCAGAGGTAACACCTGGAAAAGTAATAACATTTGAAATGTAAATAAAGAAAGTAGCCAATAAAAGAAGGAATTGTACCCTTTCATATTGTAAAGAGCACACAAATTCCAAAGAAATCAACATTCTATACAGTTATAAACAAGATGAGGATCACATGTTATAAATTAAATCAAATAAAGAAGTTGCTAACAAGTCCATCTACCATGGTTCAAAAGTCAGAAATATATGTAGGCCTTGTGGTATTAACAGAATATCCTTAATCTCTTATTATAATCACTGACTATATGCATGAAAAATTTTTCGGCATGTAGAAATCATTGAATTTGTACCTTATAACACAGAATTAATCCGATTATTTATACAATTACAACAGGCCATCAGAAGTAGAAACCATTCATTATTTATTACTCCTATTCAGTCTCATACAGGTTTGCCATGATGATTAGCTCAAGGAAATAATGAAATTTACCAGATATTAATAGGAAATGAGTGATAAACCACAAATTTTCCTGAAAACAACCATCACTTGGAAGAATCTTAAAGAATTAAAACTCCATCACTTGAAAAGAAGCCAAATAAAATTAATAATAAAATTAATAATAAAATTAATAATAATAATAATAATAATAATAATAATAATAATAATAATAATAGCCCTAAATACTCTCTATATCACAAAATTTGATTACCTGTTTGTACCTAGGAGGACCAAAACAAAAGACAGGTGGATGATTTCCATTTTGCCGAAGTTAGAAAACAAACATATATACACCATAATATATGCCTGTACTCAAGTTTTCTGTGTGCAACTCCCTGAAGTTCTGAAAAGCTGATAGAGTTTTTACACAGCTACTGGAAATAATGAAAGTTTTGCTGTTACCTGCACAAATTAAAACAGATAGTGTTCCCATATTAGATAATAAGAGGAAACAATTGCCTACATATTACAATATAAAGCATGTTATTGTTCTATCACAAAAACCCAAAGGGCAATCAGTTATAGGAAGAGCCATATGTATGTACCTTATGTGAGATGCTAATTAATAAAAAAGAGAGAGGAAAAATTCTAAGCGACAGACTAAATAATGCCTTGTTAACACTAAATTGTCTTAATGTTTGTGAAAAAGGAAGAACAGCAAATGAGAGACACTGTATTATCTAAAAATCTAATGAAATATGACAACAAATATACTAAAAGAGTGTGTTGACATTAGAATGAAAACCTGCAATAGTTTTAAGTCGAGAATGTGGTTATGTTCATGTATGTACAGTAAACGAAAATACACATATCAACAAAATTTATAAAGATTAAATCTGACCAGGGAAAAATCTCATATCAGCTAGGACATGAATATATTTTTTTATGAAAAAGAGCCCAGATGGTTTATTCTCACAGACTTTCTCAGATACTGATTTCTCTACCATATGCATGCAAACCAACTTCAAAACTGCTATCACAAACAACTGTCACACAGAAAATGGTCAACACCTAGATTTGACAAATAACACATAGACTGGATGTAAAACAAATAGCTTGACTAAAGAACACATGACTGTCTGGTGAACACATAGACTAGATAAAAACAAAGTTGAGGCAAGACATGCTAATGCTAAAGTTCATTTCTTAGTTAATTCATTCTTTCTTACTTTCTTTTTGAACTTTTTCAGATTAACCATATTTTCCCTTGGGGTCTAAACTGACCCGTCCAGCAGGTCCAGTTATTCGAGGGTCTCGAGGGGACCTTCTCCTAAGAACCAAATGGGGGGATACAGAGAGATGAGAACCTTGTGCAAGAACGACACAGAAACATTCTGAGTGGCATTAAGGTCCCACTGTATTAGCCAGGCCCAAGGTTTAAATGCACAAGCAAAAGGGGAAGTACAGGTACTTATCAGCAGGAGGGGTGGGACAATAGAAAATTTTCACGGGGAAGCAGGAACTTGGTGGTATCAGGGTTCATCTTGAGGTCAGGACATCTGGTGCTGACTTAGGGCTGGAACAATCTGTGGTTGTTCTCAAAGTGGTACATCAGTGGCCCGCTTTTGACCCCCTTTTCTTCTCGGGGGAGAGGACCAATTCAGACATCAGGACAATTGTGTTGTCTTAATAGCTCCCAACAGTAAACAGGAGTTCTTTTACCCAATTCAGATAAAGTAATTTCAAGAAAACAATCATCTGTAAATAGTGATTATCTTTACTTCTTACTTTTCAATTTGTATCCCCTAGATGTCCTTTGTGGTCTAATAGCTTTAGTTAGAATTTAGGTACTATACTGAATAGATAAGGATAGGGTAGGAAGCTTTGATGTGTCCTTGATTTCAGTGGAATTGCTACAATTTTCTCAAGATATCACTATTTGCAGATGATACAATAGTATATATGCAACCCCAAAAGTCCTACCTGAGAACACCTACAGCGGATAAACAATTTCAGCAATATTTATGGATATGAAATTAGCTGGAACAACTTAGTATCCTTCCTTGATACAAGTGAAAACAACACCCTTCAGAATAGCCACAAATAACAGAATATATGATGGTGTAACATTAACCAAGCAAGTGATACATCTGTACTACAAGAACTTCAAGTTTTGAAGAAAGAAATTAAAGAAAACCTAAGAATACATAAACAAGTTCCATGCTTGTGGATCAATGGGATTAATATACTAAAATATGGCCTTCTTAACATAATCAATCTACAGATTCATTGTAATCCCCATTAAAATCCCAACACAATTCTACATAGAAATGGAAAGATGAATTTGCCAGTTTCAAAAGTTGGCTCTGCAGTGTAAATCATCCTTTTTGAAGTAGAATGAAGTAGAAGCTGCTGGGAGTAAACATGTCATTGTCAGAAAAACACTTTTATTAAAAATATAACTTTATGTTACTTAGTCTGTAGATCTTTAAGGTTTATGAAGAAAATATATCTATTGTATATCTGATTTTCATATCTCTAACTAGCTAATATCTACATCTAAAGAAGATACATGAAGTTTATTTTTAAAAATGAATAAACTAGAATTTAGCATGTTAAGTTTGATTTATTGATTACTTACTTGAATGTCTTATTTGTCCTAAACTGTTTGTAATGAAGCATTCAAAAGGACTACAGCTTATCATAACATTTTATTAAAGAATTTCATAGGGACATGTATTAGTCAGGGTCCTCTAGAGTCATAGAACTAATGGATAGTCTCTATATAGTAAAGGAATTTATTGATGACTTACAGTATGCAGCCAAATTCCCAACAATGTTTCAGTAGTAGCTGTGAATGTAAGTCCAAGGATCTAGCAGTTATTCAGTCTCACACAGCAAGCAGGCAAAGGAACAAGAGCCAGACTCTCTTCTTCCAATGTCCTTATATTGTCTCCAGCAGAAGGTGAAGCCCAACTTGAATACAAATTGATGTTAAAGAAATTGGAAGAAAGACACATATTTTTCTTAGCAAAATAAGACAGGGTCATTCATATTACTTTATAATCCTCCTTTCTGCAACTGGTTACATGGCCTTAATTGGTATTTATAACTACCTTCTGCTACTACCCATTCTATATTTCCTTCACCTCCAGCAGTAGGTGTAACCCAGATTAAAAGTGTGTTCCACCACACCTTTAATCCCCGATGACCTTGAACTCAGAGATTTAATCTTCTGGAATTCATAACCACTATGCCTCAAGATCTCCATACCAAGATCCAGATCGGAAACTTCTATCTCCAAGCCTCCAGATAAGGGTGACTGGTGAACTTTCCAATTCTGGATTGTAGTTCATTCCAAATATAGTCAAGTTGACAACCAGGAATACACTACAATCCACCCCTTGTCAAATTAGCACAAATAATATCTCATGTTCACATGAACCAATAACAAGGTTGTGAATACGCCTAACATGATATAACTATCCCTCGTACAATCGCAAACACATTTGTAAATTTACAATGGGGCAATGTCACTTGGGAACATCCTTTTAGCGTCTCAACTGAAATACAAATTGATGTTAAAGAAATTGGAAGAAAGACAAATATATTCGTTAGCAAAATAAGACAGTGCATTCATATTACTTTATAATCCTTGTTTCTGCAACTGGTTACATGGCCTTAATTAGTATTTATAACTATCTTCCTGTACTACCCATTCTGTATTTCCTTCAACTTCAGCCAGCACCTCAGCTGGTCTTGGCTCTTTTCCTGGAGGATTGACCCTTACCTTCATTCCTGATGGGTCTGTGTCCTTTGTCATCCTGCTTGGATTAGGCTGTTGTAGTTTCCCATTGACTTTAATCACAGAACATGCTAGTACTAAGAGACAACCCAAGACATCTCCTACATTGCAGACATAGTCTTGCTTACCTCCATTGTGAATAGGTAATCCAATTTTCCCATGATATCCTGGATCTATCACCCCTACTAACACTGTCATTCCTTTTTTAGCCAGTTGGTTTATGGGCATTAGAAGCCCAAAATGACCAGGGGGAAGTCTGAGCTTCAATTCGATGGAATGTTTGTTGTGGCTCCTGGTACGAGCACTCTCCCATCAAGAGCCATAGCTTCTAGACTGGCAGAGCCTAGAGTTATGGGGACAGGAAGCAAAAATTTTCCCAGTGGATCACTAGAAATGATAGTAAGTGGAACTATTCCCTTTTCCACCCCTTTATTTCTGGATCCATGGATCCTGGCTATGGGGTAAACTGTACCATATATCGAACACTGATTTAAGGCATATACTGCCTTCTGAAGAACTCTGCCCCAGCCTTTCATGTTATTACCACCTAATTGGCGCTGTAACTGCGTCTTCAAAGGGCCATTCCATCTTTCTATCAGACCAGCTGCTTTAGGATGAGGGGAACATGGTAAGACCAGTGAATTCCATGATTGTGGGCCCACTGTCACACTTCTCTGTCTGTGAAATGTGTTCCTTGGTCAGAAGAAATACTGTGTGGAATACCAAGACAATAAATAAGGCATTCTGTCAGTCCATGGATGGTGGTTTTAATGGAGGGATTACTTGCAGGAAAGGTAAATCCATAACCAGAATAAGTATTTACTCTAGTAAGAACAAAAGGCTGTCCTTTCCACGAAGGAAGTTGTCCAATGTAGTCAACCTGCCACCAGGTTGCTGGCTGGTCATGTCTAGGAATGATGCCATATCTGGGGCTCAGTGTTGGTCTCTGCTGTTGGCAGATCTGGCATTCAGCAGCAGCTGTAGCCAGGTAAGCTTTGGTGAGTGGAAGTCCATGTTGCTGAGCCCAAGCATAACCTCCATCTCAACCACCATGGCCACTTTGTTCATGTGCGCATTGAACAATCACAGGCATGGCTGGGGAGAGAGGCTGACTTTCCACAGAGCAGATCATCTTATCCACTTGATATTGAACTCCTCCTCAGCTAAAGTCACCTTTTGGTGAGCATTTACATGGGACACAAATATCTTCACATCCTTTGCCCATTTGGAGAGATCTATCCACAAACTTCTTCCCCAGATATCTTTCTCACCAACTTTCCAATTGTGATCTTTCCAGGTCCCTCACCATCCAGCCAATCCATTGACTACAGCCCAGGAGTCAGTGAATCATACATCTGGCCATTTCTTCTTATGAATAAAATGTAATACCATGTGTATTGCTCAAAGTTTTGGCCACTGTGAAGATTTCCCTTCACCTGTGCGTTCAGGGTTTTCCCAGAAAGGTGTTGTAATCCTGCAGCTGTCCACTTCTGGGTGGTGCCTGCATGACATGCAGAGCCATCAGTAAACCAGGCCCTAGTCTTCTCCTCTTCGGTCTGCTGATCATAGGGACCATTCCATGAGGCTATAGGTACATGCTTGGCAGCAGATGGCACTGTAATAGGAGTAGAAACCATGGGCATTTGAGCAACTACTTCATGTAACTTGCTTGTGCCTTCAGGACCTGCTCTGGCCCAATCACATATATACCACTTCCATTTGATGATATACTGCTGCTGTGCACGTCCCACTTTATGACTTGCAGAGTCTGATAGTATCCAGCTTATGATGGGTAGTTCATGTCGCATAGTAACTTCGTGTCCTATTGTCAAATGTTCAGTTTCCACTAAGGCCCAATAGCAGGCCAAGAGCTGTTTTTTCAAAGGTAGAATAGTTGTCTGCAGATGATGGTAGAGTTTTGCTCCAAAATCCCAAAGGTCTTTTCTGTGATTCACCCCCAGGGGCCTGTAAGAGGCTCCAAACAGCATCTCTATCAGCCACAGACACCTCAATTATCATTGGGTCTGCTGGGTCATGTGATTCAAGTGGTAGAACAACCTGCACAGCAGCCTGGACCTGTTGAAGGGCCTTCTCCTCTTCCAGGCCCCACACAAAGCTAGCAGCTTTCTGAGTCACATCGTAAATAAGCCTAAGTAACATAATCAAGTGAGGGATGTGTTGTCTCCAGAATCCAAATAGACCCACTAAATGTGCTTCTTTCTTGGTAGTAGGAGGGGCCAGGTGCAATAACTTATCTTTCACCTTAGAAGGAATATCTCTACATGCCCCACACCACTGGACTCCTAAGATTTTCACTGAGGTAGATGGTCCTTGAATTTTGGTTGGATTTATTTCCCATCCTCTGATATGCATATGTGTTACCAATGAGTCCAAAGTGGTTGTTACTTCCTGCTCACTTGGTCCAATCAGCATAATGTCATCAATATAGTGCACCAATGTGATATTTTGTGGAAGAGCCAAATGATCAAGATCACTTCTAACTAAATTATGACACAGGGCAGGAGAGTTAATATATCCTTGAGACAAAACTGTGAAGGTATGCTTTGGCCTTGCCAACTGAAAGCAAATTGCTTCTGGTGGGCCATGTGGACAGGTTCTGAGAAAAAGGCATGTGCCAGATCAATAGCTGCATACCAGGTGCCAAGACATGTGTTAATTTGCTCAAGTAATGAAACTATATCTGGTACAGCAGCTGCAATTGGAGTTACTACCTGATTTAGTTTTCGATAATCAACTGTCATTCTCCAACATTCATCTGATTTCTGCACTGGCCAGTTAGGAGAGTTAAAGGGAGATGTGGTGGGAAACACCACCCCTGCATCTTTCAAGTCCTTGATAGTCGCAGTAATTTCTGCAATGCCTCCAGGAATATGATACTGTTCTTGATTCACTATCTTCTTTGGCAGGGGTAACTCTAAAGGCTTCCATTTAGCCTTTCCAAACATAATAGCCCTCACTCTACAGTTCAGTGAACCAATATTAGAATTCTGCCAATTTCTGAGTATATCTATCCCAATTATACATTCTGGAACTGGGGAAATGACCATAGGATGTCATATGTTCCTTCCACCCTTATCCCACACCCTTAAAATCCATTCCCAAATATATTCGCCACGTTTCTGCTTGAATGAATTAACAAACTCATTAAGCTCATTAGTAGTGTAGCAAGTTTCCTCATTTACTACACTATCTACCTCCCCTCTAGGAGCTTGTTTTACTTTGAGTCTGGTTACAGGTCTAGAAGAAACTTTTGGTGGGCCTTGAAAAACATCAGCATTGTCTTGTCTGGCCTTTTCTTCAGTGAGAGCCATTGCTGGTTTATCAGACTCTGCAGAATTGATTTACTCATGTGGGGAAGGCATTATTTCAAGGTGTGGAGCTGAGGGTACTACTTCCTCAAGTGGTGAAAACCCTTGAGAATTTGAAGATTCAAAATTCTCAGCTTCATCATGGTCTTCCCACACATTCCTGTCCCAAGTTATAGGATCCCATTCTTTAACAATTATTGCCCTTACTTTAACTGTTGACACACTCTGAGGCTGAGACTTTAATTTTCCCTGTAGTTCAGCCAACCTTACAATGAGAGTTTCAGTTTGATTTTCTGCAAATTGAGAGCTCTGGCTACAGGAGAGAAGATTCTCTTCAAGGACACACTTAGCAACTTTTAGATAATTTTCTTGTGTCTGGAGCCTTTAGATTTTATCACACAACTTCTTCCTTTCATTTATCATTTTTTTTCCCAGATACTAAGAGCAGCCATCCAGTAAAATCATTTCCTGATTTTTCCCCATCTTGTAGAAAGCTTTGTACACATAATCACCTAATTCATCAAGAAAACCAAGGGCATTAGCTTCTTTAAGTTTGAAATATAGTTTCAACCATGGGTCTTCAAAATTCTCTGAGCTCCCAGGATGAAGAGAATCTGGATAGATTTCAGTAGTTTAAAGTGCTGGTGGATCAACAAGCCAGTTCCAGTATTTTAAAAGACTCATCCTTGTACTTCTGTTCCTCTAGAACGACTCCTAGTACCAACTTCTGTATTAGTTAGGGTCTTCTAGAGTCACAGAACTTATGGATAGTCTCTATATAGTAAAATAATTCATTGATTACTTACAGTATGCAGCCAAATTTCCAACAATGGTTCAGTAGTATCTGTTAATGAAAGTCCAAGGATCTAGCAGTTACTCAGTCTCACACAGCAAGCAGACAAAGGAGCAAAAGCCAGACTCCCTTCTTTCAATGTCCTTATATTGTCTCCAGAAGAAGATGTAGCCCAGATTAAGGGTGTGTTCCAAGACACCCTTAATCCCAGATGAAAGGTGTAGCCCAGATTAAAGGGGTGTTGCACCACACCTTTAAACCTGGATGACCTTGAACTCGCAGATTTAATCTTCTGGAATCCATAGGCACTATGCCTCAAGATATCCATACCAAGATCCAGATCAGAAACTTATATCTCCAAACATCTAGATAAATGTGACTGGTAAGCCTTCCAATTCTGAACCATAGTTCATTCCAAATATAGTCAAGTTGACAACAGGAATAGCCACTACAATACAATAACATTAAAAAGAATTGAAACATAAGTATATAATAGATTGTAAAAAATATATAACCTTAAATTTGTACAAATATAAAAATTATATACCAAAAAATAATTTTGCTTACTGCTGCTCTTTGGCATGAATGTAGATTGAATAATGAATGTATGCTTTAACATGCCATTGTTATATCCTTCTCTTTTCCTCTCATCCCCAACCACCTTATGCATAGATCAAAGAAAATATGGAAAGAGGAAAGAAAAGAGGAGAAAAATTTCCCTCAGTATAACCTACTTTACCTTGTTTCTTCCCTGACAAAGACCATTAACAATTCATTAACCAAAAGATCAAAAACGACCCAACTTGCTTTTTTAAATGAGGCATTGTTCTCTTGAAATTGCTTCATTCTACAAGCCAAGGATGTGGGAGTAAGCATGGGATATAGCTTTCTTTTGGGTGTCCAAAGAAAATTATGATATTGCCCAGTTTTAAGAAAGCTAGCTGTAACATGGCAAGAATACCAAAGAAGAGGAACACTCCTCTATTCCTGGTGGGATTGCAAACTGGTACAATCATCTGGAAATCAACCTATGCTTTTCAGAAAACTGGAAATAGATCTAGCTGAAGACCTGACTATACCATTCCTGGCCATATACAAAAATATCACTCCATGCCACAAGAGCACATGCTCCACTATATTCATAGCTGACTTATTTGTGATAGCCAGAAATTGGAAAAAACCCAGATGTCCCACAACTGAAGAATGGGTACAGAAAATGAAGTTCATACTCACAGTGGAAGACAATTTAGCTATTGAGACCTGTACATCCTAAGTTTGGCAGGCAAATGGAAGGGAGTAGAAAATACTATACTATTTTCTCAGACCCAATAGTACATGCATGGTATATACTAACTATTAAGTGGATATTAGCTTCAAAATACAGAACACTCAAGATAAAATCCACAGAACTCAAGGTTAAAAAGTCAAAGGGCCCATTAGGATGCTTTGACCTTATTTACAAGGGGGACGGAATCAAAGGGCAAATGTAGGAAGGGAACTATGTGGGAGAAGGGAGTAGGAGGGTCATGAGAAAGGTGAACATGATAAGATACTGTGTTTGAAGGGAGCAGGAGTGAAGTCACAAGGGCCAGAAGAATGGATGGAAATTCACAACCTCTAGAGGTGGGAAGTTTTGGGTTGGGGGACCACTAGAATGAACCAGAAACCTGGGATGTGAGACAATTGCAAGACTTAAAGGAAGATACTTTTGATGAAATAAAATAGTGGGAAGAGTACAATCCACCTCCACTTAAAAGACAGGGCATCAAGTGAAGGAATGGGTTTGCCATCCCACAGTCAAAAACTCTGACCCAGAATTATTCCTGTCTAAAAAAACCACAAGAGCAAGCCTGGAAAAGAGATTTGGAAAAAGTTATGCAAGTGATGAATGGGCTGAGAAAAAAAAAAATTAGGGGAAACACCCCCTTTACAATAGTCACAAATAATAGGAAGTATTTTGGTGTAACTTACACCAAGCCTGTGAATAATTTGTATGACAAGAACTTAAAGTCTTTGAGGAGAAACATCAGAGAAGACCTCAGAAGATGGAAACATCTTATGAATGTATAGGATTAACTTAGTAAAAATTACCATCTTACTAGAAGCAACCTACAGACTTGATGCAATCCCAATCACATAATACTTCAAATACATGGGAAGAGAAATTCTCAACTTCAAGTAGTAAAATGAAAACCCAAGAAGAGATTAAATAATTCTCATTATTAAAGAAACTTCTGATAGAACACCATTGATGACCCAATAGGTACTACAGAGGAGCAGTGATCAATAACACATGGTATTGCTACAGAGATAACCAGGTTATTACAATTCAATTGAAGATCAAGAAATAAAACCACACACCTAGGGACACTTGATGTTTGACAAAGCAGGCAAAAACATAGAGTTAGAAAAAATAATCCATTTTCTGGAATCCAGCTTCTTGGGTTATTTTTTTTTCATGTATGTATATTGGATTTTAGTCCCCTATCAGACTTAGAATTGAGAAAGATATTTTCCCAATCTGTTGGTGGCCTTGTTTTGTCTTATTGACAGTGTCCTTTGCCTTACAGAAGCTTTGCAATTTTTGACAATTTGTCAATTCTTTATCTAATGGCACAAGCCATTGCTGTCCTTTACCAATACTAAATCCAATGGGGATTAATATACAATATATATATAAAAGAACTCAAGAAGTTGGATTCCAGAAAACCAAATAACCCTATTAAAAATGGGGTACAGAGCTAAAGAAAGAATTCTCAACTGAGGAATACCGAATGGATGAGAAGCACCTGAAAAAAAAAATGTTCAACATCCTTAATTATCAGGGAAATGCAAATCAAACAACACTCACACAATTCAGAATGGCTAAGATAAAAAATTCAGGTGACAGCAGATGCTGGTAAGGATGTGCAGAAAGAGGGACATACCTCCATTGCTGGTGGATTGCGAGTTGGTTCATCCACACTGTAAACCAGTTTGGCGGTTCTTCAGAAAACTGGACAAAGTACTACCAGAAGATCCAGCAATTTCTCTAATGAGCATATACCCAGGGAGATGGGGGAGGGTATAGGTGATTTTAGGAGAGGAAACTAGGAAAGAGGATAGCATTTGAAATGTAAATAAAGAAAACATCTAAATAAAAAAATGAAAAAGAAGTGTAAAACTAGTAGTTAAGCACATGTAATTACATTATTAAGTCTAATGACTTAATAGATGTTGTTCCTCCTCTTACTATAATAAAAAATGTGGAACAAAATGAATACACAAGACATTAAAATAGAGCTAAGATTGAAGAATAACCAAGTAGCCCAAGACCAAGGGAAACCTGTGCTATAAGAGAAAGGCAGCAGTAAGCACTGGTGTACCTGGAATACCTGGTGGGAGATTGCTGAAATCCAAATGAGGACAGATAAAGAGTAGGATACCCTGGGAAAGCAAATACAGTGGAAACTTTTGTTCATAGGTTCTACCGGGCAAGAAATTGATTTCTCTTGGTGCAGTTTTGCAGGGCAACCTACACTTGCCATGGAGATGATAGGGAGGTTCTCTATCTTTGTTTGGTAAAACAAAACACATTTTCAGCAAAAGGATATTTTATTCTTTTTTTTTTTTTTTGAGACAGCGTTTCTGTGTATAACAATGCTTGTCCTGGAACTTACTTTGTAGACCAAGCTGGCCTCAAACTCAGAAATCTGCCTGCCTCTGCCTCCTGAGTCCCAACATTCAGAGTGCCAAATACAACAGTATTTCATTGGGCTTTATGCTGAATCTTACATCCCTTTGGATGACAAGTAAGTGTAGGACATCACTATACCTGCCTACCTGATTTTAGCTCTCAAGTAAGGACACAGATGACCTGTTATTTTTTTTAACACACTGCAAGCCTAATCTTGGCAGGTTATGAAATTTTCTAATCAAACTAGGCTGGTACAGAAATATGTACCATTACTTGCCATTTAGGATTCTCCTGTCTTGTTCAGGTCATGTGTGTCCTCAAGGCTCCTCCTTCATTGTAACCTTCATGGTGAAATCTGTTTATTCCATGTGGTATCTGCAAACTTTATTCTCCTAATGTCCCTTATCTACTCTTCACTGTCACCATCTGGGACCCCTGAGTAGGATAAGATATCCAGCACTACTCACTTCTGCCTGGCTAATTAACTCATCAGACCTTTTATTAAACAATCAGAGGTGATAGAAAACAATGTTTCCATGATATAGAGAACATAAATAGTTGACAGTGCTGTTATCCAGACTACAACTAGATATCTGAATATACAAATCAGCATCTGAATGCACAATGTACAAAACTTCTCCCAAACAGTCGCATTTGTGTGTATTCATATTTGTAAGTTTCTAAAAGAGTGTTACATCTTTCATTATATGCCATATGTTTGAGACAGTGTATCTTTATACATGATTGAAAAATGGGATCTGAGATTTTGTCATGGTTAAAACACAGTTTCCACCCTACTTTTTCAATTGCAATGACTGATGTTACAGAAATGATAATTCACATCTTTTATTCTTTACCTTGAAGAACACCGTTTTGTATTTCTTTTATTTTTTGTATTACACTACAATTATATCACTGTTACATTTCTCCCTCTAAATTCTCCTTCCTGTATTCCCTCTCTTGCTATTTTTCAATAAGTTACATATTTTTTTATTGACTTACATTTTAATGAAACAACTATACTACAATTTGTACTAAAAACAAATTGGGTATATACTTATGAGATACTGGCATCATGGGGTCATTGTATGTTCTGTGTACTTGCAGAGGTCCATTTAAGAGGAATAACAATTGCTTTAGAACTCATGGATTGAAGCCCACTCACACATCCATTGGCAAGCCACAGAGAAGCAGATCGCTGAGGCCTAAGTGTCTTGAGGACTTCATGCTGTTATGGAGCATGGCTCTACCTGTTGTACTCTCAGTTGCAACGTCTTTCCAAAACAGAGTGCTGTGTGAAAACTCAGAATGTGCTTCCAGCTCCTTACTGAGCAGTATTATTAGCACTCACAATAATGTTGATTGAACTGTGTTAAGCATTGATGCTGGAATAGATTAATGTTTCAAGTCCTGCATTTGGAAAGAATGTGAAGATATAGATTATCATCAATCACCAAAAGCTTTAGAACTTGGAGATGTAGCTTGTTTGTAAAGTTAGATTAACATATTTTAATCAATGTTTCTACTGTACATAGTTGCAGGAAATAGTTTGAAGTTCAAAAAGGAGCACTCTTCATATTTGGATTGGGGATTACTCATGGTAAGTGAACAAGATCAATGGTAGATATATCAGCTCTACCTGACTTAAATCTTTTTAGAACTGGGCAGGTGGTCAAGGTCATGATTAAGTTCATTCATATATATATATATATATATATATATATATATATATATATATATATATATATACATATATATATGTGTGTGTGTGTGTAAGTGTGTGTGTGTGTGTGTTTGTCCTCATCTTCCAGATATGATTTATAAAAAATTGATGATATGTAGATGTGTACCTTTAGGATTGAAAGTAGAAATGACTGATAGATTTGTATTTAAAAGTTTCAATTTGTGATTAAAATTTATACAATAAATTAAATAATTGATCTTCCCTTTATTAACCACAAATTGCAGCATGTCATTAAAAATGATAGAAAATTACATGGCTTTCTTATACCTTTCTAATCTATAACAAGTAGTTAGTTATGAATATATATTTGTTCTTGGGAATGAAATGTTTTCTTCTTAGCATATAGTATATAAGCTGTTTTTTAAGTAAATGTATTTGAGAATATAATCTTAAAAATAATCATTCATTAAAAAAATTAGAATGTAAACACATCTTAATGTTATGCTACTTGAAAGAATTTGCTGGGATATCTAAGCAGTGAGAACAACTTAAGTTTCTTAGGAGCTTGCCCTGTTTCATTCACTGAGTGTGTGTGTGTGTGTGTGTGTGTGTGTCTGTGTGTGTGTGTGTGTGTGTGTGTGTGTGTGTGAAAGAGAGAGAGAGAGAGAGAGAGAGAGAGAGAGAGAGAGAGAGAGAGAGAGAGAGAGAGAGAGAGAGAATTGTGTGACTGTTTAATTCTTTTCCCTGATTATTTTTCTTTTTACCTTCTCTCCAGCCACCAATTGGTTCTGTGGATTCTTGTAGGTCAAGGGAAGTGCTGGCTTCACTGAATCAGGCTTTACCACTCTGAGAATAGTCTGTTGATCGATGAATTGCCAACTCTGTGTCCTCACCTCAGTTTACCCTAACCTGACAAGGCTATCCTTCAACATATCCCCTTAAGATATTTTTGGAAATTTCCTGGCAGAAAACATACAACAACAGAAAATTAACTGAAATACCTAACATCCTTAGATATTTTATATAATTGCAACACCTACATTTTGAAATGCATGAAATATTACCATTCACGATAGGGTGATGAATGAGTGTTTGATGTCGGCTCCTGTTAAATTCTATTGCAAGATATGCATTGAGTGTCTTATTGAAAAATCTTTTGCAATATAAATGCAATTAATCCTGCATAAAGCCAGTAATGACTTTAATAACAGTAGGGTTTACAGAAATTCCTGAGTGACAATTGTGAATAATTTGTGTTTACAATCTTGAATCGACCTCAGACTTTAATTCTGGTGACTCAAGATTAGTGACTAATACAATGGGAGAAGAGGCCCTTGGTCCCATGAAGGCTTGATGTCCCAGTTTAGCAGAATGTAAGAGTAGGAATGTGGGAGAGAAGAGGGGATGAGTGGGTGGGGGTGCACGGTTCTAGGGGAGAAATCAGAAAGGGGGATAACACTTGAAATGCAAATAAAGAAAATATCCAATGAAAAACAGAAATGCCCAAAATGTAATCATTCATATTATGGTGATGCGTTTTTAATGACAACTTCTGATAAATTCCACTGCAGGATGTGCACTGGGTACTTTATTGAAAAATCTTTTGCATTATGAAAATCAATGCAATTAACCATGGTTAAAGCCAGTAATGATTTTTAATAATGGTAGGGTTTACATAAATTCTTTAGTGACAGTTGTGAATAATTCATTTTTACAATCTTGAATTGACCTCAAATTTTAATTCCAGAGAACCAACAATAGTGATTAATATGTTTCTGCTTATGAGATCAAGGCTCCCACTTAGTGCATGAAGTTTCGAGGAGAGACAAAGAGGGAGACAGTTTTAAAAATTACTTGATTTTGGTAATATTTTCTTGTAAGGATTTTATATTACTGATGTGGAAAATAAGAATATTTATTATTTACTCTAATTTGAACTTGTCATTGGTCTAATTTTAAAAGAATCAATTTAACATCTTTCATAGACATTTTCAATATTTTAGTAGTAATTCTGAGTTGCTGTGTCAGCTTCACGTATTCATTCTGCATTTTTTTCAGTGGTATTTGTTCAAGTTTCTACATTGCATGGAAGAAACTTCAGAAGAGACTGCCAATATAATCACAGCAACAAATCTATGTTCATCAAATCTTCTCTTTAGTTATTAAAACCTGCTACTTCACTAATCCTCCCTACCAGAAAGGTGATGACAGTCAGGGAAACATTCTGAAGTCAGGTAAGTCATTCTTACTTGGAATAAGATAATATCTATCTATCCAATCATATCTATATCATTAAATTAAAATCAGGAATATTAAAATATTGTTAAATTATTATTCAAATTATTCTGCACAGTTCAACTTAGATTTCACAGAATCATGACTATTCTTGAAATATGTAAGTAAACACATCCCTGCACCAGTGTGTCATGAAAAAAAATCCAGGGGACACAGTTATATTGCAATAAACAACAAGAAAAAAAAAGAAAAAAAAAAAAACAGTTTTCTAACAAATAACATTTGCATACTTATTGCTCCTGGAAGTAATTCCTATCCTTAAGAAATTGGGCTTCAAAGAGGTTGGTGGAATTGGGGAAAAATATATATCACAATATATAAATCATTTGGCGCAGGAATAAATAAATTTTCTTTCAAAGAACATGATGTAGACATTCCTATATATTTATTTACTTAGTTATAGTTAAGTTTTGAGATTTAAAATAATTAAATTATTTTGAATCTTTCCTTTCTCCCACAAAAATCTGAGTGTCTGCCCATCCACAATCTCCTTCAAATCCATGCCATCGTTTTTCACTGATTACCATCATACGGTTATATTTGTTTTATTATAATAGTTTTGTTATATTTTATATCATACAAATTATGTATTATTTTATATAAAGCAATAATTTATGAAATATGAAATCTTCATGCATAAACATAACACTTTTAATCTATAAATTGAAAGTTTGATGCGTCTTATATCTGTTTTTAATTATATTATTTTTAAAACAATGTTGAAATTTCTTTCATAATCCATTTTCTAGCATACTTCATGATACTTTTTCTACATTAAATCATTAAGTCTGGGAAACATTTCCTTATTACTTAACACAAAGTAGAAAACCATGTTTATGCCTGTATGGGATCAATTTTAGCAAAACCTATATTTAAATATTTCTCTGATTTTTGTTTGTTTTGTGTCACATAGCAAGATTCATTCATAAGTGCATTTCCCCACCATACCACTCGGGAGCAGATTTTACTCACTACCATATAAGCCTCCTTCAATTGCTGGATAAAATTAGATGTTTGGAAAAAGAAGAACAGTATCAAGCTACCTCCACATCCCAGGGATGGAATTAGTCCTGTTTGTCCCGGGACATTCTCTTAGGAAGAAACAACCTGTAACATTAGACACAATGGAACATTTGTCCACTGAAGACACTGGTAGAAAAGATCACATTCCTTACAGAACATATAAATAATGCAGTCCATCCTGAACCATTGCTACTCACAAGACTTTGAGCAACAAAACCACTTAATTTTATCAGCTCAAACTGTGTGTAGTTGGCACTTCTCATTTTCCTTAAACTATACATATTAAACAATAAACCATCCCCTTTTTCAAATTTATCATGAAACATCTATTTGTCCCTAAAGAAAACACATATTGCTGACAGTGAGACACATTGCTGGTCTTAATCCTGTCTTCTATGATGTTATTCCTTGGTTCATAACTGTCTTCATTAACCATCTTTTCAGTCTACTATTCCTGTAGGGAATGGACTGACTTACTGTGTGCACCAAGATTTGTGGATGGAATTAGGGCTTAGAAACATAATTGGCACCATTTCCCAAGTCAACAAAATGAAGAAAGTGAATTCATTGATTCCCATTTCAACAAATTGTTTCTTCTACCCAAATAACTTTTCATATCTGACGTAAAATTCCATGCTCATTAATCTGTATTGGTTAAAATACTTAACCTCACACATCAGCATCCTCACTGCCATTGTACTTACAGATTTGCCTGCTAGGTAGATGGCATTAAACTTTCCTAAAGGCTAATAATAGTGAAGAATTATATTCATCATTCAATTCATATGAGTTTGAGCCCCACACACACTAGTTGATGCATAATCTCCTGTAACTTAATTTCTGAGGAATATCATACTGTCTTGGTGGGTACTCCATATATATATTGTACATGTGGACCAAAAGCCTATACACATAAAATTGTAAAATGAAATTACTGAAAATTTAAAGGTTAGAAATGTATGATATCAATGTATAAGTAAATCAATAGAATATTTAATATTGTGAAAGAAAAGAATTATATGTAATGTGCTAATAGCATTTTTTGTTTTTCTAGTTACATATCATAATTGCCTAATATCTTATTTGAAAACATATATTCATATATACAGGGCAATAGTTTCATATCATTTAAAATATGATTAAGAATAATGTATAAAATAATAGATTATAGGTTCCTATTAGAAAGCTGCATTAACAAAAAAGTAATCTTAAACAGTTTTAATAAAAATCTGCATAATATATGTGTTCAAAGTAAATTTAAAAAATCAATCATACATTGATATCAAAAGTCTTTATGTGGAAAGGCATTAGGACCAGTTTTCCTTTTAGAAATCACTCGGATCCTAGGATGAAAGAGTTAAAATTGTATACGTAGTGTGGCTTTGTCCCTGATTTCTACATGTTTCCTACAATATTTTTTTCAAAACTGGACAAACACACACACACACACACACACACACACACGTACAAAATCAACCTTCCAAAATACGTCTCTGTTTTGGAGATATTACTGGATTATAGTTAATATATTATTCCATATATTGACCATAGTTGAATGACTCTAAAGGAGAGAAATATATTCCTCAATATATGATATATAATGTGTTTGTCTCAAAAATATCAAATTGACTTTAGGTTTCTATTTTATTGATAATGAGTCATCCCTTAATTCATATAAAATAGTGAAACAATTTTTGCAAATGGATATTGCCTTTCAACTACTTAAGTAAAATTATGCAAATATTAAAAACCATGGCATTAATAAGAGGTTAATTTTCATACTGTTTATGTAGTTAAAATAAAATTATGCAATATAAGTAGCTCAAATGAGTTTAATTTTAACTTTAAACTAAAACAATGTTTTAAGGCATGGGACATATTCCAAATGCAAAAGCCATAAGTGAACCAATATGTTCATAAATCACACTGCCTGTCAGTTCAATCTGTGATAAATTCACCACATCCACCTTTCTTCCTACATAACTTCCTGAAAGCCCCACATTGTGCCTGTAAGGGTTCCTCAGCTTTAGAAACCAAAGGGGCTCCAGCAAGGAGTAGAAACTTCATCTTCCAGAATATGCTCTTTCCTCTGAAGTAGAAAAACAGGTGCTCAGCTGCTGATGAAATGATGAACTGAAGAGGATAGCACAGCATTTCAGTGTGCAAAATGTGCTAATTCACTATTTTGTTTTGTATCAGACCAGGTTGGCAGACTGATTGGAAACATTTGTGAGTGTTTGGCATTGCTTTGTTTTAATCCATTGGATTAGAATTCAGTGGTGTGTAAGATAAATGTTCCAGAACTGTTGACATTCAGAAAAAAAAATTAAGAAGGGCAAGCTGGATTGATGAATTGGTCACAATACAACAGTGACTAAGAAAGTCAGTGAAAATCAAGAGATGATTAAGAACAAGCTGAAAAATCTCAAACAGTAAATTGATGATTTTGCAAATTTGTTTGTTACAACATATTTTTGATTGAGGGGTATTATATAATTCCAATTTTTATATAAATATATAGTATATCTTGATGTTAGCTATGCTCACGTACTTCTTTCAGATTCCAAAGATTTTCTCTGAAATATCTCATATTTTTCTCACCACATCATTGTAGTGACAATGTTGGAATTTTAATTTATTTAAAACACAGAGAAATATGAAAATATCCTTACAGTTAATGACAGGTGTGAGGCTGCTTCAAATTGTCCGCAGCAACTATTTTTTTTTTCTCATCATCAAGCAGTATTGTGGTTTTGTGAGCGTCAGATAGTATTTACTGTTGTGTGATATTTGGAATTCAGAGACCTTTACAGGGGGGTAAAAAATATTTAGATTATTGAGAGTCTGGGTTGGCTGTTGTCTATTCATTATTGGTCCTGAGTCCTGGTCATTCAGTGTGACTGATTATGGTTTGTTAATTGTATTTTCTTTACTAGATACTTTCTTCATTTACATTTCAATTGCTATCCTGAAAGTCCCCTATACCCTCGCCAACACTGCTCCCCTACCCATCCACTCCCACTTCTTGCCCTGACATTCCCATGTACTGGGGTTTATAAAGTTTGCAAGACCAAGGGACCTCTGTTCCCAATGATGGACGACTAGGCCATCTTCTGCTACATATGCAGGTAGAGACACAAACTCTGGGAATATTGGTTATTTCATATTGTTTTTCACTATAGGGTTGCAGACCCCTTCAGCTCCTTGATTACTTTCTCTAGCTCCTCCTCTTGGGGACCTGTGTTCCATCCCAGAAACTTAGAATACCCAAGATACAATTTGCAAAACCCAAGAAAATCAAGAAGGAAGACCAACACATGGTTACTTCATTTCTCCTTAGAATAGGGAACAAAATACCCATGGAAGTATTCACAGAGACAAAGATTGGGGCTGAGACGAAAGGATTGACCATTCAAAGACTGCCCCATCCAGGGAACCATCCCATAATCAGCCACCAAACATAGACACTATGGCATATGCCAGCATGATTTTGCTGAAAGGATCCTGATATACCTGTCTTGAATGAGGCTAGGCCAGTGCCTGGCAAATATAGAAGTGGATATTCACAGTCATCTATTGTTATTTGTATTGCTCAAAGATGAAACAAAGAAAAGACACAGGGTCTCTTCTCTCTCTCTCTCTCTCTCTCTCTCTCTCTCTCTCTCTCTCTCTCTGTCTGTCTCTGTCTTTCTGTCTGTCTCTCTCTCTGTCTGTCTCTGTCTGTCTGTCTGTCTCTCTCTCTGTCTCTCTCTCTGTCTCTGTCTCTCTCTCTCTCTCTCTCTCTGTCTCTCTCTCTCTCTGTCTCTCTTATTTTCTCTCCTATCTTTTGATAGAGGTTTGAAAGTCTAAAAAAAGTGGACGAGGGTAGAAGATAGAAGGGTAGAAGATAGAAGAAATTATGAAGTATCAGAGATCAGCAACACTTTGTTTGTTCTTCCCATGATACTCAATTACTATTGCCCATATGTGTTCATCCACCTGGATATCGGTTCCTTACAACAGTGCCTGTTTTCCTCCAGAAGATTTAGGCTCAATCCCTCCCTAAGAAATCTTGAATTATATTCATGTTTGAATATTCAAAATCTGCCTAATTTGGGCTTGCATTATGTTAATAAAAATGCCTGGTCTCTGTTTTTTTATTTATTTTTTTTTTCTTTTTTATTTTTTTTTTCCCAGAAACAAAAATGGGCTAGAATAGACAGAAAATTTCTGTTTTTTGTTTTTTTTTTGTTTTTTTTTTTTTGTTTGTTTGTTGTTGTTGTTGCTGTTTTTGTTGTTGTTTGTTTGTTTTCTTTCAGATGGACTGAAGCTATATAAAGAATTAACTGCTGTGTGTGGGAGACTGGGATTTTAAAAGTACTAAGGTTATTTACTTCTCTATTTCCGTAATGTCAGTCTGGGTCTTTATTTCCTTCTATAAGATTTAAGGATCTAAGCCACATGTTGATCATCAATGGCAGATTTGTGTCCTCTGATAGCCAAACTGATGCAAAGACAAGGGTAGGTGTTGTTGAAAAACAGGAAAGGGGATTGCCTCCACTATTTCTGAAGGAATGTTTCTTTCACACAGTATTTTCATTGAGATAAATGGAAAATGGTTAAGTAACAAGATTCTGAACAATATCACAAAAATTTAGGGTGAATATTAAATCTGGATTTTTATGAATGATATCAAGTATACAGAGCTGAACTCACAAATATAGGTCCATTCACACTCTACAGAAGTCTGGAAAATTGATAGCCTTTATGGTCGCAATTGATTTCAGAAATATGTTTTTACTCATGTTTATTTTGTAATATGACTCATGTCATATTGTAACTTTTTAAATTCTCCATTTCAGATTAATTCTCTTTGACAACTTCCTTAAAGAAAAAAAAAACCTACAAAACAAAACAAAACAAACAAACAAAAAAACCAAAACAAATCACCCAAAACAACAATTTTTTTTCTTTATTTGGATTTTTTTTTAATTCCAGGGAGAAACAATTATGGTACATGTCTTACAAAATGTTCTGTTGCTGATAAAACACGTCATGAATACTGCAACTCTTATATAGGAAAGCTTACAGCTTTAGTTGTTTAGTTATAATCAGCATGGTGGTTGGCATGGGCACTGTCAGTGCTAGGGAAGGAATCGAGAGTTCCAAATCCTAATTATTATGAAACAGGAAGAGACACTG
The DNA here is from genome assembly GCA_921997135.2 of Mus spretus. Classification (NCBI taxonomy): domain Eukaryota; kingdom Metazoa; phylum Chordata; class Mammalia; order Rodentia; family Muridae; genus Mus; species Mus spretus. The sequence goes on along the minus strand of OW971683.1, from coordinate 57,456,939 downwards.
GATATGCCTTTAACATTAGAATCCTCAAACCTCACTCCAAGTGGCACTTCCTCCAACTAGATCACATCTACTGCCACAAGGCCAACCTTCAAATCTCTCTCAAGCACCAACTCTCTCTAGTGACCAAGTATTCAAATGTAAGAGCCTATATGTGTGTGTGTTAAAACATGCAAGTTGTTTCATGGATGTGTCTAATAGTATTTGAGGAGGGATTCTACTGTTGCTTTTGCCACCATTTAAATAGCAGGCATTTTCTGACAACCCTAGGCCATTTTAATTTCTAAAAATGAGACACAGGGAATCTTCAACACCCCAGTCAGAAGTGGATGCTCACAGTCATTCATTGGATGGAACACAGAGTCCCCAATGAAGGAGCTTGAGAAAGTACCCAAGGATCTGAAGGGGTCTGAAAACCTATTGGAGGGACAAAAGTGTGAACTAATCAGTACCCCCCAGAGCTCATGTCTCTAGCTGCATATGTAGTAGAGAATGAACTAGTCAGCCATCAATAGGAGGATATACCCTTGGTCTTGCAAAGGTTCTATGACCCAAAATAGGGGGATGCCAGGGCCAGTAAGTGGGAGTAGGTAGGTCAGGAATAGGGGGAAGGGGGAGAGTATAGGTGATTTATGGTGAGGAAATAGGAAAGGGGATAGCATTTGAAATAAATGAAGAACATCTAATTTAAAAATGTTAAAAAAAAATACATAAGTCTAAAGCCTGGTTCTTTCTAAGTTTAGATTTCTGTCATAGTATGAATGTTTACTAAGTTCTTGCCCCACATTTGTGTGACAAATGCAATAGTATTTCTGTAAGGGGAATGCTGATTCTAACATCCATTTGATGCCAAGTAAATGGAAGGCATTTCTATACTTGTCCTACCCAATTTTAGCTTCCAAGTAAGAACACAGTGGCTTTATTAAGAACGTACTGTAAGCCTAAGCTGGGCAGTTTCTGAAATATTCTAATACAAATAGTCTGCAAATACCCAGGGAAAAAATGTTCTGTTACATGGAATTTGGGCTTGCCCTGGCTATCTCTGGTCCATGTGTGTCTACATAGCTGCTCTTTCATTACAACCATCATGGTGAATTCTGTTCTATCTGTATGGTTTCTGAAAACCTTCAGTGATCCTTCTCTACTCTCTTTTGTCACCCTCCGGGACCTCCTGACTATGACTAGAAGTCTACCACTATTCTCTTTTGCCCAACTGATTGGCTCAACAGACATTTCACTAACCAATCAGAGGTTATAGAAAACAATTTTTACAGAACATAGAAACCAAAGATAGTTGACAGTGCCATCATCCAGACTGCAACCAATTATCTGGACATAGAAGTCAGCATCTGAATACACAGTGCACAAAACCATTCCCCAACAGATATATGTATGTGTTTGTGTATGTAAGTATGTATGTATGTATGTATGTATGTATGTATGTATGTATGCATTTGTGCATATTTTTAAGTGTCTAAAAGGATTTTGGATGGCAGCTAAAGATTGGTACTGTGGGAGGACAAGGAAGGCCATTGATGAAGGCTTTGGTTACAGTTGACAGCCTAGGACTCAAGGGATGGTACAAACTATTTGAAGCTTGGCATTATGAAGGGAGCATATGGGAAGTTATTTGTAAAGATTACTTTCAATAGAAGACTCAAGCAAATTGGAGATGCCAGGACCAATCGATGATCACCATGAACAGCAGCAGCAATGGAGTAGAGTGACCTAGAACCTAGAGTGCTACAGAGGACAGAGCTGGCTCCTCTAAGCCATTTAGAGGAGTCCACAAGATCATGTGTGTCTTTCAGAGATTGGAACAAGAACATGTAAAAGTGGCGTTGCCTTGGATACTCCAAGATGCTAGAGATGTCAGAATTGTGGGATATCTGCTGAGGAAAGCTACTAAAGGAAGGAGAAAAAACCCAAGAGAAAGAAATGTGTTGCAGTCAACAATGATTAGGAGTTAGAATTATGAAGATCACTTTTACATCAAACATATAGATTCAGAATTTGGAATTTGCCTAGGTGGTTTTCGGTCCTGTTTTTTTCCAGAATTTACTCACTACTATCTTTTGGAATGATAGTGTACATCCTGAGATATTTAAAATATGTGTTCTGCTTTTTTTTTTTTTTTTTTTCATTTTTACTTTATAGGTATCCCGAGCTAGTATCTTGCCAGCAAGAATTCACTCGGACAACCGGATTCTTCTACAGCAAAACTTTATTGCTTCATCTGAAGGAAGACCCCGAACATGGAAAATGGTGCTGCTTATATACCCCTCCGTGTGACGTGTCAGCTCCTAATTAGCTGCTCACTCATCACCCCACTACTATGCCACGGAATGGGCAGTGACTTGGCATGAATTTACTCTTGCACCTACACATATTACTTGTTTACCAGTTAGGCAGAGCGGAGGCTCATGATGGTGATTGCTCATGGCTCTCCACATCTCCCCCTTTTTATTTTATTAAAACGCAAGCCACTCTTTAATGGATGAAGATAGAGGTCGAATCCCTAGTGTGCATAAATAGGGGCCATGTACAGGATTGGCTCTTAGGCTCACAGGCTTTTACCCAGAGCAACCCTGACCTGCTCCTGTGCCGTTTTTCCTAGGGGAGGGACACTTGGACACTCAACTCTCATGCAAATCAACTTGTCTTCTATGAGTGCCCAAACCTCTCAGCGACTCCTATGAGGTACTTAGCCCAACAATCCATAAGAGTCAACGACCTACTCACTCATCCCTGTGCAATGAGTTTAGACTCTAGGGGTGCAAGAGCTGAGTATGGCCTAGGGCGAGATTTAATTGTTGAGTCTCTCTCATTTTCTGCAGAACCGAGGAGCGCAAGGGCAGAGAACTCAGATGCCAATTAAGTCTTAAGCATGGATAGCCAAATTTCAGGGGAGGCCCCTTGTTCAATGGCTACAAGTGCTTGAGCAATAATAACCTTGTCATGGTTTTGTTGGGTTCTGAGCTTGCAGACCAACCAGAGCATGAACACAAGCCCACAGCAGATGGCAGCAACAAACAAAAATACTCCCACCCATTCCTTAAAGTAAGAAAAAGCAGAGGTAAGCCAAGAGGTAAAATTGCCAACAATGATGGATTCTATTCGAGTTCCATTAAGGCTTAAAATCTGGCATTAGATGTAAAGAATTGAGGAAACACCCGAATTCGTCAATGGCATAGGTTTCAGGAACAAAGAGCTCTTCAGTTTTTACTAGTGGGAGCACCTCCAGCCACAGGAACATCCATGTCCTCACAGCTCCACCTGCCCTGAATTGCTCTGGTCAGCTGCTCCAGGACCTGCAGCTGTTGTAGATGATCCTGAGGAAACAAACAAACAGACACTCTTGCCCAAACCAATTGAGAGTGCTCCTCTCTTACCTGATTCAATGCCTCATTGACTCTCTGGAGTTCTACAACACTGTCAACACCAGTAGGCAATGATTTCCAGGTCCTTATGTCAATAGGATTCACCTGCTCAAACACCTGCACTGGATATCCTGTCTGTTGTTGTGCAAAGCGACCTTGATCAAGCAGCATATCTCTATCCCATGCTGGATTTTGCAAATTCAATAAGGAAGGCTTTCCAGTCTAAATACTGCCCAAGTGAAAGGATGCCTTTACCAAGCCTGCCCAATCGGACAGCATCATGCAGTGTCTATTCAAGGCCTCTACTTGAGCCACAGTATAGGAGTCAGTTAAGCCATACGTCTGCATGGGCTCAGCCAAATTCCTGATTACTTTGAATTCTAGAGGCTCATGATATCTCTGCCCTGCTTGGTCGTTGAAAATAGGACATCCCAGCAAGGAGAATCTAATGTCTCTCCAAATCTCTGAACAGAAGGTCCGTCTAAATGTGTCTGCCTGCCCCTTTAAGAGCTCCATTTGCAATCAGCCCTCAGCAGGGCTTTTTAAGCTGTACCTGACTCCCAGCCACAATGCTTTTATCACTTTCTGCTGTGCAAATTGAGGCTGTTTTTCAGACAAGTTAAAGGATGGACAGCCAGCAGATACAGTTTTAACCAATTATATTTTTCAACATGAAACACTGAACAATAATAATTCAAACAACAAAAGAAAAACAAACATGAATTGACAGACATTTGGACAATTTGATGCACCAAAAACAGACAATAGACAGACAGAGAATAGAACTTGGATATCCACCTTCGCACATTACTTACACCTGCGCACATTACTTGTTTACCAGTTAGGCACAGGGAGGCTCATGATGGTGATTGCTCACGGCTCTCCACATATAGGCAATTATACAGTTAAGTGCTTGAATGGATCTCACAAAAGTGTTTGAATTTTGGACTTTTAATATTGTTGAAACTTCCATAGACTATGTTTAGGTATGGCTTCCATAGAGTCATGTGATTGAACAAGCCAATGGGTGCCAGGGTATTTAATGTGGTGATTTGAGTATGCTTGGTCTATAAGGAGTGATACTGTGAGGAGGTGTTGCCTTGTTGTGTGATGTATGTAACTGTGGGGGTATGGTTTGAGACCCTGCAGAGTGCAGTAGAGTCAGTTTGCTCCTAGCTTCCTCGGAATGAAGATGTAGAACTCTCAGTTTTTCCAGTGCCATGTCTGCCTAGATGCAGACATGCCATAGCCTTGATGATAATGGACTGAACCACTGAACATATAATCTAGTCCCAATTGAATATAGTCCTTTATAAGAATTGCCTTGGTCATGGTGTCTCTTTACAGCTATTAAACTCAAAGTAATATATCTATTCCTATGTAGCTCAACTATTAAGTGTGTGCTTTTCTGAAATTCAAATTATTTCCTAAGATTTTCTATAGTATAACTACAGGAAACACACACAACAACAACAACAACAAAAATTTAACCTAGCTTTACTAACAAGTTTCATTTCCAAATTAAAAATGTTGAGGTCGTTGCTAACAAACTATATTTGTGAATTATTTTCAAAGGTGTGATTTTTATCATTAACTGTTCCAGCAGTGATACTTAACCAAGATCATTCACTATTTTTTCTTTTTTGGTTTGGTTGGGTTTGTTGTTGTTGTTGTTGTTGTTGTTGTTGTTTTGTTTTGTTTTTGCTTTTGTGGTTTTGTGGTTTTGTGTGTGTGTGTGTGTGTGTGGTTTTTTTTTTTTTTTTTTTTTTTTTTTTTTTTTATGATGACAGGGTTTCTCTGTATAGCACTGGCTGTCCTGGAACTCATTCTGTAGAACAGGCTGGACTTGAACTCAGATATCCATATGCCTCTGCCTCCCAAGTGCTGGGATTAAAGGTGTGTGCCACCACTGCCCGGCAATCATTTACGATTATTGTGAGTGCTAATAATACTGCTAAATGAGAGGCTAGAAGTGAGCTATACGTTTACATACTACACTTAGATTAAGAAGGATTTGAGGATTGAGAATACCACATGCAGAGCTATGCTACAGAATACCATGAAGTTCTCATGACTCAGCTAATCTTATCCTTGTTGACTCCTGGGAGTCTCTTGCTTTCCAGGCATCTGGGGCTTTTTGTGGCTATTCCCAGTTCCCCGTGTCTCATTGCTAAAAAATTCTGTTCAAATTCCTGACCATATATATTTTATACTAGTGTCCTCTCACCTTATCCTGCACCCCATGCCCCTCCTCATCCTCTATTACTCCCAAGTCCCTCCCAACCCCTACATCCTATTTGTATTTTATTCTCCATTCTAAGAAGGACTGAAGCATCCCCACTTTGGTTTTCCTTTTTCTTGAGCTTCATATGATCTGTGAATTGTATAATGGGTATTCTGTGCTTCTGGACTAATATTCATTTATCAGTGTGTGCATACCATGTGTGTTCTTTTATGACTAGCTTACTTTCCTCAGAATGGTATTTTCTAGTTCCATCCTTTTGCCTAAGAATTTCATGAAATCATTATTTTAATAGCTGAGTAGTGTACTATTGTGAAAGAGTACCACATTTTCTGTATTCATTCCTCTGTTGAAGGACATCTGGGTTATTTCCAGTTTCTGGCTATTAGAAGCAAGGCTTCTATGGACAATATGAAACATGATTCCTTGTTATATATGATGGAGCATCTTTTGGGTATATGCTCAGGAGTGGTAGAGCTGAGTCTTCAGGAAAAACTGTCTAATTCTCTTGGGAACTGGCTATTGACAGTGTATTAGGCCTTACAGAAGCCTTGCTATTTTATGATATACCATTGGGCTATTTTTGTCCTTAGAGTATAAGACATTGGTGTTCTGTTCAGGACATTTTCTGATGTTTCCACATGTTTGAGGCACTTCTGCAATTTCTTGTCCATTAGATTCCATCTATCTGGTTATATGTGGAGGTTCTTCATCCATTTGGACTTGAACTTTGTACAAGGTAAGGAGAATGGTTCAATTTGCATTGTTCTAAATGCCAACAGCAACCTGAACCAGCCCCATTTGTTGAAAATACTGTCTTTTTCCATACCATTGGACTATTTTTGTCCTTAGAGTGTAAGACATTGGTGTTCTGTTCAGGACATTATCCGATGTTTCCACATGTTTGAGGCACTTCTGTACTTTCTTGTACATTAGATTCCATCTATCTGATTATATGTGGAGGTTTTTCATCCACTTGGACTTGAACATTGTACAAGGTAAGGAGAATGGTTCAATTTGCATCGTTCTAAATGCCAACAGCAAGATGAACCAGACCCATTTGTTGAAAATACTGTCTTTTTCCCACTGGATGGTTGTTGTGTCTTTGTCAAATATCAAATGACCATAGGTGTGTGGGTTTAATTGTGTCTTCAATTATAGTCAATTTATCTATCTGCCTGTGTTTGGGCCAATTCCATGTGGTTTTTATCACTATTGCTCTGTAGTAAAATTGAGGTCAGAGATGGTGATTTCCCCAGAAGTTCTTTTATTGTTGAGAATATTTTTCACTATCCTGGGTTATTTGATATTATGGATGTATTTGAGAATTGCTATTTCTATCTCTTTGAAGAAATGAGTTGAAATTTTGATGGGGATTGCATTGAATCAGTGTGTTGCTTATGATAAGGTAGCCATTTTTACTATGGCAAGCCTACCTATCCATGATCTTAGGATATCTTTCCATCTTCTGAGGTCATCTTTAAATTCTTTCTTCAGGGTCTGAAGTTCTTTTTATACAGATCTTTCACTTGCTTGATTAGTGTAACATTAAGAAATTTTCTATTATTTCTGAATTTTGTATAGGGTGTTGGTTCCCTAATTTCTTTCTCAGTTTATCCTTTTAGTAGAGGAATGCTACTGGTTTGTTTGAGTTAATTTTATATCCAGTCACTTTGCTGAAGTTGTATATCAGCTGCAGAAACTCTCTGGTAGAATTTTTGTGGTCGCTCATATATAGTATCATATCCTCTGAAAAGATTGATAAGGTGAATTCCTCTGCCCAATATATAATCTTTGATCACCTTTTATTTTGAAATTGTTCTGGCTAGAATGTTGAACTATACTGAATAGGTAGGGAGAGAGTAGGCATCCTTTTCTTGTCCCTGGTTTTAATAGGATTGTTTAAATTTCTCTCTATTTAGCTTGATGTTGGTTATTGGTTTGCTATATATTGCTTTTATTATATTTTAGTGTAGATCTGGAATTCCTGACCTTTTTATTTCTTTTGATATGAAAGGCTGTTGTATTTTGTCAAAAGTTTTTTCAGCATCTAGTGAAATACTTATGTGGTATTTTACTTGAGTTTAATTATATAGTGGATTACAATGATGGATTTCCATATAATGAATCAACCCTGTATTCCTGGGATGAAGCTTACTTGATCATGGTGAATTTTATCTGTTCTTGGATTTGGTTTTCAAGAAATATATAATTTTGAAAAATATTAATAAGTGAAATTGGTCTGAAGTTCTCTTCTTTGTTGGGTTTTGTGGTTAATTTATCGGCAAAACTGGGGATTCATACAAAGAATTAGGTAGTCTTCCTTCTCTTTCTATTTTGTGAAATAGTTTGAGAAGCATTGCACTAAAACCATGTGGCAGTGCATTTTTTAATTAATTAATTATTTCGGTTGGGAGACTTCTAATGACTGCTTATATTTCCTTAAGGTTTATGGGACCATTTATGTGGCTTATCTGATACTGATTTAAGTTTGTGTACCTGGTGTCTGTCAAGAAAGAAAAAAAGAAAGAAAGAAAGAAAGAAAGAAAGAAAGAAAGAAAGAAAGAAAGAAAGAAAGAAAGACAGAAAGAAAGAAAGAAAGAAAGACAGAAAGAAAGAAAGAAAGAAAGAAAGAAAGAAAGAAAGAAAGAAAGAAAGAAAGAAAGAATCTCATCCATTTAATCTAGATTTTTCCAGTTTTGTTGAATATAGTCTTTTGTAGTAGTATCTGATGCTTTTTTTGAATTTCCTCATTTTCTGTTATGTTTCCTTTTTCATTCTTGATTTTTCTTATTGGGATACATATGCTCTCTGTGCTTTCCATTTAGATTTTCTGAGGGTTTATCTAGCTTGTTGATTTTCTCAAAGAACAAAATCCTAGTTTTATTGATTCTTTTTATAGTTCTATTTGTTTCTACTTGGATGATTTTAGTACAAAGTTTGATTATTTCTTGCTATCTACACATCTTGGGTGTATTTGATTCTCTTTGGTATAAAGCTTTCAAATGTGCTGTTAAGCTGCTAGTGTATGATCTCTCCAATTCTTTTTTTATGGAGGCACTAAGTGCTATGAGTTTTCTCTTAGGATTGCATTCATTAAGCATTCCATAAGTTTCATAAGGACATAAAGAATTGCAGGGATGGGAATGGAGAGGAACTTGAGGAAAAGAAGGTCCAGTGATAGGCCCAGAGTGAATCCAGCTCAAGGAGACGTTCCAAGGCCTGACACAATTACTGAGACTATAGAGAGCTTATAAAAAGGGATCTATCATGACTGCCCTCCAAAAGACCCAGAAAACAGCTGAAAGGGTCAGATGCAGATATTTACACCCAACCAATGGACAGAAACAACTGACCCATGTTGTTGAATTAGGGAAGGCTGAAAGAAGCTGAGGAGAAAGGCCATTCTGCAGAAGGACCAGAAGTCTCAATTAATCTGGACCCACGAGATCTCTCAAACACTGGACCACCAAACAGACAGCATACACCAGCAGAAGAAAGGTCATTGATTAGGAAACTTGAGGAATGTTGGTTACATTTGCTTACAATAGATTCCCGTGTGATAATCTTCTGAAAGACTCCAGTATAGATTTCAATCTTATAAAAACACTGAGAAGAGAAAAGCATAAGTGTGGGAACTAAAATGGGGCCCAGGCAAAGAGGTGAGGAAGGATGCACTCCCCACTAGAGTTCCCCCTATGCTCTGGATAGGCAGATATGAAAGGGATGCCACAAGCTTTCCACTCAGCCTTGGGTGTGCATTCAAGTCTCCTACCCCCTCTTTGGGGGCTAGATAAGGGGCAGCCCAACCTGGGGGCATCGGGGCAACTCTCTGTAACTCTGGGAATATGGGAGAGAGGGATGAAGGAATAGAGGTTCCCGACTGGCAAGAGTGATCACAGCGGATCTTGATGAGCAAAGACTGTCTATAGTTTTAGAGCTTTAATATAGAGAGTCAGGTGGAAAGAGAGAATGTAGAAAAGAAATATATAGAGAAAAGACTAGTGAGAAAGAGGGAGCAAGAGGGAAAAAGTGAGAGGAGAGAGGAAGGGAGAAGACAAAGAGAGAGGAGAGAGGAGTGAGAGAAGTGATATATAAGAGAACAAAGGAATGAGAGAAGTGAGAGTGTGAGGGATTTTGGAGTAAGAGAGTAAGGAGGGGCCTAACTGTCCCTTTTAAAGTATGCTGCTATCTTTTTTGTTGCTAGGTAACTGGGGAGGAGTTTAGCCTGAAGATCAAAAGCTTGGGACATTGCTCAAGTGACTTCTAGCCATGCTTCTCTTGTGGGGGCTGTGGTGGCAGTGACTTATACAGGAGCCAGAGTTCCAGGAGCATGAGGGAATGCCTAACATGTCATGTAGGTGAATTATCACCCTCCGGGGTTCAGACCTCAGCTCGACTGGAGAGACCAACCTGTCTGTTCATAGCCCAATGCCCCACACAATGTCCCACACATAAGTGCTGTGTGTGTGTGCGCGTGTGTGTGAGTGTGTGTATGTGTGTGTGTGTGTGTGTGTGTGTGTGAGAGAGAGAGAGAGAGAGAGAGAGAGAGAGAGAGAGAGAGAGGGGGGGGGAGAGAGAGAGAGAGAGAGAGAGAGAGAGAGAGAGAGAGAGAGAGAGAGAGAGAGAGAGAGAGAGAAAGAAAGAAAGAAAGAAAGAAAGAAAGAAAGAAAGAAAGAAAGAAAGAAAGAAAGAAAGAAAGAAAGAAAGAAAGAAAGACTGGTTAGCATGGCAATAAGCTAGTTTTTAATATCTGCAGAGAAAATGAATTGCATACTAGCCATGCTTTTTGGTTTAAGTTTTTAAAAAATGATTGAAGAACATACATAAACGATGAACTATCTATTTATTTAGTAGAAAATTTATCTCTCTCTAGCCTCTGCCACTGAGATTATCTCTTAGGAATTAAGTATGCATGTTAAGTTCTCAGATGATGTATGTTTGTGTGGTGGTCTATGTATATGTGCATGTGTCCCTTTCAGTTCTGGAAAACAATCATATAAAGTCTTATTTTGCAAGTAGATATTAAAAATTGTGTCATCACTGCAATTGTTCTGCATCACTTGCTTTCAGATCTGGACACCATTCTGTTATATGGTTATGTGGGGTCCGTTTATCTTGTGCTGTATTGATGGGTATTTAGTGTATTCCTAACTTTTCACTCCTACACACATAGCTGCAGTGGGTGGGGACATTTTACAGTTGTCTTAGTTACCATGATGTGTCTTTCATCAGTCCTTAACTGAAAGCATGGGCAAGGGCAAGGGCTTAATGGAAGAGTCCCTATTTCAAATTCTCAAGGCCCTGAGTACACACCACAGTGCCATAGTACAAGCAAAACACAAACACAAAGCAAAACAAAGGTATAAGGATATGATATGGATCTGCAAAGCCAGAAATAGCCCATGTTTAGTCTTCTATTGACTATTTTTATCCAGGAGTGAGACGATTTCTGGGAAGTCTTAAACCAGACCCCTGGAAAAATGTTACCAATGATTACTTAGAATGTGATGTAAGATCATTTTTGTTAAGAAGCCCTGACTCTTGAAGGAATTACAAATCTTCAGATGAATGTCTGTGCATGTGTGTTCCTCTGCTTACTATGCTGAAACAGGAGGACCAATGGAGCCCTGGAAAGCTAACTTCCTACATACACATACTTTCTCCTACTTGAACACTTGAAGCAAGCTGTTCAGTTCACTGAGGGTCAGAAGACAGGTCATGTTTCCTTATCCTCTTGTACTGCATTTAGTTTTTGCCAAATAATATTTAGCAGTCAGTCTTTATGAGTTACTCCTGAACGAGCTGTCTTGAATATATTTCTTCTACTTTGTGTACCAGATATAAATAAGTGTCACTATTTATGTGTCTTTGAGATACTTATACTGTTCTTTTAGAATTCCTTGCAATGTGTTTTGATTATGTGCACCTCTCCTCAACTCATCTCAAATCAACCTCCATTTCCTACCTACACAACCTTAGGCTACACTCATTAAACCCATGTCAGCCTATCTGTATTGTTCAAATGTTCTCTGATGTGTGGCTTTCCTCTGGAGCATGGCCAACTTACCAGTGACTGACTATGCTCTTAAAATTGGCTCTCTCTCTCCCAGCAGCTGTCAGTTGCCTATAGTTCCACTGCTGGAACAAAACATCATGCCCTCCTCTACTCTCAATGCAGAGACTTCATCTTGCTTGGCTCTCAGTTTTATTTCAAGAATACTTAAGTCCATATGTGAAGTAGATGCCAAGCTATTCCTGAAGACATAAAGTTCAAAGGTAGATTAAAGCTCTGAGTAAAACTGTAACAATATGATCCCTTAAAATTTTCTACTATTTCTTTTCATATTTTGGTAGGTAAGATCTTGTTGGAAGAAGTCAGTCACTGTGGGGTGAGCTTTGAAGCTCTGCTCAGTGTAGAAGAGTCAGTATTGTCCTGCACGTCTTTAGAGTAAGATATAGAACTCTCAGCTCTTCTACGGACATGCTGACTTGCCTGGAAACTGCTATGCTTTTCACCATGATGAAAATGGATTAAACCTCTGAACCTGTAAGCCAGCCCCACATAAATCTTGACATTTATAAGAGTACCCATGGTCATGGTGTTACTTCACACTTATGGAAACCTTAACTAAGAAACTTGGTATCCAATCTTGGGTCCTGGATCCCTCAGTGACTAGTCTGCACAGGTGAGTGTGTGGATTACAGAAACTACACAACTTCCAGGATAGGCAAAAGCAACACAGCTTCTGGAACAGACCCTATTTCAGGCTCCAGACACCCAGGCACATTCCCCACTAGAGGAGAGGTGTCCTTCCCATCCAGGAGGGCTCTGCCTTGGAGCACCTGGGGGAGCCATCTTGGGTCCCTGATCCCTCAGTGATTAGTCTGCACAGGTGAGTGTAAGGACAACAGAAGCTACACAGCTTCTGGGGCAGGCCTTGTTTTGAGCCTTAGTCTTCAGCATGGAGGTAGGTCCGAACTCCAGATATCTGTGTACATTCCCTGCAAAAGGAGAGCTTACCTGTAGAGAGTACTCTGATCACTGAAACTCAGGAGAGAGCAACACCCACAGGTCTGCTGACAGAGGCTAACAGAATCACAGGATGAACAAGCTCCAACCAGAGACAACTATAACAACTGACTCCAGAGATTACCAGAAGAATCTTACAAACAGAAAGCAAGACCACTCAACATCAGCAGCACCCAGGACTCCCAACTCATCCAGTCCTGGATACCACAACACATCCAAAATGCAAGACTCAGATTTAAAATCATATCTCTTGGTACTGGTAGAGGACATCAAGAAGGACTTAAATAACTTACTTAAAGAAATACAGAAGAACAGTGCTAAAGAGGTAGAAGTCCTTAAAAAATACAGGAAAACTCAACCAAATAGGTAATGGAATCGAACAAAACAATACAAGACCCAAAAATTGAATTAGACACATAAAGAAAACCCAAAGTGAGACAACTCTGGAGATAGAAAACCTAGGAAAGAAATCTGGAACCATAGATGGGAGCATCAGCAACAGAATACTAAAGATGGAAGAGAGAATCTCAGATGCAGAAGATACCATAGAGAACATGGGCACAACAGTCATAGAAAATGCAAAATTCAAAAAGATCCTAACTCAAACCATCCAGGACACAAAGAGAAGACCAAAACTTCAGATAACAGAACTAGATGAGAATGAAGATTCTCAACTTAAAGGGCCAGCAAACATCTTCAACAAAATTATATAAGAGATATTCCCAAACCTAAAGAAAGAGATGCCCATGAACATACAAGAAGCCTACAGAACTCCCATAGACTGTACCAGAAAAGAAATTCCTCCAGACACATAATAATCAAAACAAAAAATTGCACTAAATAGATAGAATATTAAAAGCAGTAATGGAAAAAGGACAGGTAACATATAAAGGCAGGCCTATTAGAATTATACCCGACTTCTCACCAGAGACTATGAAAGCCAGAAGATCCTGGACAGATGTTATACAGACCCTAAAAGAACACAAATGCCAGCCCAGGCTACTATATCCAACAAAACTCTCAATTACCATAGATGGAGAAAGCAAAATATTCCATGATAAAACCACATTCTGAAATATCTTTCCACAAATCCAGCCCTTCAACGGATAATAAAGGGAAAACACCAACATAAGGACAGAAAACATGTCCTAGAAAAAACAAGAAAGTAATCATTCAACAAACCTAAAAGAAGACATCCACAAGAACAGAATCCCAACTCTAACAACAAAAATAATAGGAAGTAACACTTACTTTTCTTTAATTTCTCTTAACATCCATGGACTCAATTCCCCAATAAAATTATATAGACTAATAGACTGCCTACACAACCAGGACCCAACATTTTGTTGCTTACAGAAAACCCACCTCAGGGAAGAGGACAGACTCTACCTAAAAGTGAAAGGTGGGAAACCAATTTTCCAAGCAAATGGTCAGAAGAAACAAGCTGGAGTAGTGATTCCTATATCTAATCAAATTGACTTCCAACCCAAAGTTTTCAAAAAAGACAAGGAGGTGCACTTCATACTCATCAAAGATAAAAGTTACCAAGATGAACTTTCAATTCTGAATATCTATGATCCAAATACAAGGGCAGCCACATTCATTAAAGAAACTTTAGAAAAGCTCAAAACACACATTGTACTTCACACAATAATAGTGGGAGATTTAAACATCACTCTCACAAATGGGCAGATCATAGAAACAGAAACTAAACAGAGACATACAGACACTAACAGAAGTTATGAAACAAGTGGATTTAATTGATATCTATGGAACAGTTTATCCTAAAAGAAAAGGATATACATTCTTCTCAGTGCCACATGATACCTCCTCCAAAATTGACCATATAATTGGTCACAAAACGGGACTCGACAGATACAAAAATATTTAAATTATCCCATGCATCCTATAAGATCACCACAGACTAAGATTTATCTTCAATAACAATATAAATAATAGAAAGCCAACATTCACATGGAAACTGAACAACACTCTACTCAATGATTCCTTGGTCAAGGAAGGAATAAAGAAAGAAATTAAAGACTTTTTAGAGTTGAATGAAAATGAAGCCACAACATACCCAAACTAATGGAACACAGTGAAGGTAGTCCTATGAGGAAAATTCATAGCCCTGAGTGCCTCCAAAAAGAAACTAGAGAGACCATACACTAGCAGACTGATAGCATACCTAGAAGCTCTAGAACTGAAGGAAGCGAATTCACCCAAGAGAAGTAGAAAGCAGGAAATAATCAAACTCAGGGCTGAAATCAACCAAGTGGAAACAAAAAGAACTATTCAAAGAATCAACCAAACGAGGAGCTGGTTCTTTGAGAAAATCAACAAGACAGATAAACCCTTAGTCAGACTAACTAGAGGGCACAGGGAGAGAATCCAAATTAACAAAATCAAAAGTGAAAAATGAGAGATAACAACAGAACCTGGGGAAATTATAAACATCATCAGATCCCACTACAAATGGTTATACTCAAGAAAACTGGAAAACCTGGATGAAATGGACAACTTCCTAGACAGATACCGGTACCAAATTTAAATTGCAATCCGATTAACTATCTAAACAGTCCCATTTCCCCTTAAGAAATAGAAGCAGTCATCCATAGTCTGCCAAAAAAAAAAAAAAAAAAAAAAAAAAAAAGCCCAGGACCAGATGTGTTTTGTGCAGAGTCCTATCAGACCATTAAAGAAGACTTAATTCTAACGCTTCTCAAATTATTACACAAAATAGAAACAGAATGTACAGTACCCAATTCATCCTATAAAGCCACGATTACTCTGATACCTGAACCACACCAAGATCCAACAGAGAAAAAGAACTTCAGACCAATTTAGCTTATCAATATAAATGTAAAAATACTCAACTAAATCCGTGCAAAGCAAATCCAAGAACGCATCAAAATTATGATCCATCATGACCAGGCAGGCTTCTTCCCAGGGATGCAGGAATAGTTTAATACATGGAAATCCATCAACACAATCCACTATTTAAACAAACTCAAAGACAAAAAACCACATGATCATCTCTAGATGCGGAGAAAGCATTTGATGAAATCCAACACCAGTTCATGTTAAAAGTTTTGGAAAGATAAAGAATTCAAGGCCCATACCTAAACATAATAAAAGCAATCTACAGCAAACCAGTAGCCAACATCACATTAAATGGAGAGAAACTCCAAGCAATCCCATTAAAATCAGAGATTTGAGAAAACTTCCCACTTTCTCCCTACCTAGCCAGAGCAATTCAACAACAAAATGACATCACGGGATGCAAATTGGAAATGAGAAGTCAAAATATCACTATTAGCAGATGATATGATAGTATTTATAAGTGAACATAAAATTTTCACCAGAGAACACCTAAACCGGATAAACTTCTTCCATGCAGTAGCTGGATATAAAATTAACTCAAATAAGTCAATGGCCTTTCTCTACACAAAGGATAAATGGACTAAGAATGAAATTAGGGAAACAACACCCTTCACAATAGTCACAAATTATATAAAATACCTTGGTGTGATCCTAACTGTGGATGTGAAAGATCTGTATGTTAAGAACTTTAAGTCTCTCTTACTGATTAGAACATATTCTGGATATATGCCCAAGAGAGGTATTGCAGGATCCTCCAGTAGTACTATGTCCAATTTTCTGAGGAACCATGAGACTGATTTCCAGAGATGTTGTACAATCTTGCAATCCCACTAACAATGGAGGAGTGTTCCTCTTTCTCCACATCCTCACCAGCATCTGCTGTCACCTGTATATTGATCTTAGCCATTCAGACTGGTGTGAGGAGGAATATCAGGGTTTTTTTTTTTTATTTTTTTCCCTGATGATTAAGAATGTTGAACATTTTTTCAGGTGCTTCTCAGCCATTCAGTGTTTGTCAGGTGAGAATTTTTTGTTTAGCTCTGAGCCACATTTTTTAATGAGGTTATTTGATTTTCTGAAGTCCACCTTCTTGAGTTTTTAGGGTCACTTATATAAACTATCATATCATCTGCAAAAAGTGATATTTTGACTTCTTCCTTTCCAATTTGTATCCCCTTGATCTCCTTTTGTTGTCTAATTGCTCTGGCTAGGACTTCAAGTACAATGTTGAATAGGTAGGGAGAAAGTGGGCAGCCTTGTCTAGTCCCTGATTTTAGTGGGATTACTTCCAGCTTCTCACCATTTACTTTGATGTTGGCTACTGGTTTCCTGTAGATAGATTTTATCATGTTTAGGTATTGGCCTTGAATTCCTAATCTTTCCAAGACTTTTATCATGAATGGGTGCTGGATTTTGTCAAATGTTTCTCTGCATCTAACAAGATGATCATGTGGTTTTTGTCTTTGAGATTGTTTATATAGTGAATTATGTTGGTGGATTTCTGTATATTGAACCATTCCTGCATCCCTGGGATGAAACCTACTTGGTCAGTATGAATGATTGTTTTGATGTGTTCTTGGATTCGATTAGCAAGAACTTTCCAGAAGCTGGAAAGAACCCAGATGCCCCTCAACAGTGAAATGGATACAGAAAATGTATATTTACACAATGTAGTACTACTCAGCTATTAAAAACAATGAATTTATGAAATTCCTAGGCAAATGAATGGACCTGGAGGGCATCATCCTGAGTGAAGGAACCCAATCACAAAGGAACCCACACATTCTGTACTCACTGATAAGAGGATATTAGCCCAGAAAGTTAGAATACCCAAGATATAAGATAAAATTTGCTAAACAAATGGAACTCAAGAATAACGAAGACCAAAGTGTGGACACTTTGCCCCTTCTTAGAATTGGGAACAAAACACCCATGGAAGGAGTTACAGAGACAAAGTTTAGAGGAGAGATGAAAGGATGGATCATCTAGAGATTGTCATATCCGGGGATTCATCCCATAATCAGCTTCCAAACGCTGACACCATTGCATACACTAGCAAGATTTTGCTGAAAGGACACAGATATAACTGTCTCTTGTGAGACTAGGCCGGGGCCTAGCAAACACAGAAGTGGATGCTCACAGTCAGCTATTGAATGGATCACAGGGCTCCCAATAAAGGAGCTAGAGAAATTAACCAAGGAGCTCAAGGGGTCTGCAACCCTAATAGTGGAAGAACAATATGAAATAACCAGTACCCCCTGTAGCTCATGTCTCTAGCTGCATATTAATCATTAGATGGCCTAGTCGGCCATCAGTGGAAAGAGAGGCCCAATGATCATGCAAACTTTATATGCCTCAGTACAGGGGAATGCCAGGGCTAAGATGTGGGAGTGGGTGGTTGAGGGAGTGGGTGGGGAAGCATTGGGGGACTTTTGGGATAGCATTGGAAATGTAAGTGAAATAAGTACCTAATAAAAAATACTTTATGTCTCAAGAAATTAATTGAAGAAGACCTCAGAAGATGGAAAGATCTCCCATGCTCATGGATTGGCAGGATCAATATAGTAAAAATGGCTATCCTGCTGAAAGCAATCTACAGATTTAATGCAATCCCCATTAAAATTCCAACTCAATTCTTCACTGAGATAGAAAGGGCAATTTGCAAATCCATCGGGGAAAAAAAAAAAATCTAGGAAAGCAAAAACTATTCTAAGCAATAAAAGAACCTCTGGTGGAATCACCAAGCCTGCATTAAGCTGTACTACAGATCAATTGTAATAAAAAAAAAAAACTGCATGATAATTGTACAATGACACACAGGTAGATCAATGGAATAGAATTTAAGACCCAGTATTGAATCCACACAGCTATATTCACTTTATCTTTTAGAAGGGATCTGAAAACATCCAGTGGAAGAAAGACAGCATTTGCAACAAATGGTGCTGGCACAACTGGCGGTTATCACGTAGAAGAATGCAAATTGATCCATTCTTACCTCTTTGTACAAAGCTCAAGTCTAAGTAGATCAAAGACCTCCAAATAAGACCAGAGGCACTAAAATTATTAGAGGAGAAAGTAGGGAAAAAGCCTCGAAGTTTTGGGCACAGGGGAAAAGATTCCTAAATAGGACAGCAGTGGCTTGTGCTGTAAGATCAAGAATGGACAAATGGGACCTCATAAAATTGGAGAGCTTCTATAAGGCAAAAGACACTGTCAATAAAATAAAAAAAGGCCACCAGAAAGGGAAAGGATTTTTACCAATGCTAAATCTGATATTGGGATTCATATCCAATATATACAAAGAGTTCAAGAACCTGGAATCCAGGAATTCAAATAACCCCATTAAAATGGGATTCAGAGCTAAAAAAAGAATTCTCACCTGAGGAATACTGAATGGCTGAGAAGCACTTGATAAAATGTTCAATATCCTTATTCATCAGGGAAATGCAAATCGAAACAACCCTGAGATTCCACCTCACACCAGTCAAAATGGCTAAGATCAAAAATTCAGGTGATAGCAGATGCTGGCAGGGATGTGAAGAAATAGGAACACTCCTCCATTGTTGGTGGGATTACAAACTTGTTTAACCACTCTGGAAGTCAGTCTGGTTGTTACTCAGAAAATTGGACATAGTACTACCAGAAGATCCAGCAGTGCCTCTCCTGGGCATATACCCAGAAGAAATACCAACTGGGAATAAGAACACATGCTCCACTATGTTCATAGCAGCCTGATTTATAATAGCCCAGTGCTGGAAAGAACCCAGATGTCCCTCAATAGAAGAATGGATACAGAAAATGTGGTACATTTAAACAATGGAGTACTACTAAGCTATTAAAAACAATGAATTTATGGAATTTTTCAACAAATGGATGTATCTGGAGGATATCATCCTTAGTGAGGTAACCCAGTCACAAAAGGAGTCATTAGATATGAACTGACAAATTAGTGGACATTAGCCCATAAACATAGAACACCCAAGATACAGTTTCCAAAACACAAGAAATTCAAGAAGAGGGAAGACCAATAGTTGGATACTTCATTCCTTCTTAGTATAGGGAACAAAATACCCATGAAAGGAGTTACAGAGACAAAGTTTGGAGCTAAGACAAAAAGATGGACTTCCCAGAGACTACCCTATCTGGGGATACATCCCATTATCTACCACCAAACACAGATAGTATTGCATATGCCAGAAAAATGTTCCTGAAACGCCCCTGTTATAGCTATCTCATATGAGGTTATGCCAGGTCCTGGCAAATACAGAAGTAGATGCTCACAGTCATCTATAAGAAGGAAAACAGGACCCCCAATGGAGAAGCTAGAGAAAGCTCCCAAGGAACTGAAGGGGTCTGCAACTATATAGGTGGAACAACAATATGAACTAACCAGTACCCCCAGAGCTCATATCTCTAGCTGCATACGTAGCAGAAGACGGCCTATTCAGCCATCACTGGGAAGGGAGGCCTCTTGGTATTGCAAACTCTATATGCCCCAGTACAGGGGAATGCTAGGGCCAAGAAGAAGGAGTAGGTGGGTAGGGGAGCAGGGTAGAGGGAGTGTATAGGGAACTTTTAGAATAGCATTTGAAATGTATATAAAGAAAATATCTAATAAAAATAAATTAAAAAAAGAAAAAATAAAAGGAACATGATATTCTATAATAAAAGTTGCTTTACCACTGCATACAAGCTTTTCATAATATGCTGCTGCATTTTACATGCAAATACTTTAGTGAGGAATTTTTATAAATATTGATTAAAGATTCTAATCTACAATTTTTAATATTGATTTACCTTATTTCATTCTATTTTCAATAATATTTTGCTATCTTAATACTTTTCTTAGTTTTGCTTATTTGTTCACTTTTTCTTTTGTTTTTGTTTTGTTTATGTATTTCCTAGACATGCTCTGAAAACCAAGTTTTGAAACGTCCGTTTCATTAAAAGGGCATATTTTCTTTAGTTTTGACTAGTTATAAAAGTAATTTCCGGTATTTTTCTCTGTCTTTTCCTTACTTACTAACACAGTTGTGTACCAAAAAGAAAGATTAGAAGACTTTTTAAATGTAGAAATTTCTATTAGTAAGTTTTACTTTTCACATTGATATTCCTGTTTATCAGACTTCTGCTTTGTTATATTTACATTTTCATTAGGTTAAAGAAAGAAACACTTATAATAATTTAATTAATCTTTTGACATTGGAGTAAATTCAGTTGGATGATTTTCAAATTTTCACAGACAGAGGCGTTATCTGATCTTGTAAGTATTCTCAGTATATGGTTTTTCTTTCTGCCTTAGCTCTGAACTTAGTCTTTGTGACTCCTTCCAAGGGTATTTTGTTCCCCATTCTAAGAAGGAATGAAGTATCCACACTTTGGTCTTCCTTCTTCTTGCATTGTATGTGTTTTGCAAATTGTATCTAGGATATTCTAAGTTTCTGGGCTAATAACCGCTTATCAGTGAGTGCACACCCATTTGCAACCACCAAACCCAGATACTATTGCATATACCAGAAAGACTTTGCTGACATGACCCTGATATAGCACTCACTTGTGAGGCTATGTCAGTGCCTAACAAATACAGAAGTGGATACTCATAGTCATTTATTGGATGGAACACAGGGCTTCTAATCGAGGAGCTAGAGAAAGTACCCAAGGAACTGAAGGTGTCTACAACACTATAGTTAGAACAAAAATATGAACTATTGAGTACCCCCAGAGCATGTGTCTCTAGCTAAGTATGTAGCAAAAGATGGGCAAGTCGGACATCAATGTGAAGAGGGGCCCCTTTGTCTTGCAAAAATTATATGCTCCAGTACAGGGCCAAGAAGTGGTAGTGGGTGGGTAGGAGAGCAGGGCGGTAGGAGGATATAGGGGATTTTGGGATAGCATTTGAAGTGTAAATGAAGAAAATATCTAATAAAAAATTGAAAAAAATGCTCAGTGCATCCACATTTGTACTTGTCTGGTACTGGCAGAGCCTCTCAGGAGACAGCTATATCATACTCCTCATCAGCAATCCCTTATTGCAATCCACCTTAGTGTCTGGGTTTGGTGGTTGTATATGGGATGAATCTCCAGGTGGGGCAGTACGTGGATAGTCATTCCTTCAGTTTTTGCTTCACACTTTGTCTCTATGTCTACTTCCATGGGTATTTTGTCCCCCTTCTAAGAAAATGCATGGTGGGAATCATGGCTCTAGCTACATATGTAGCAGAGGATGGCCTACCTTGTCATCAATGGGAGGAGAGTCCCATGGTCCTCTGAAGGCTCTGTGTCCCAGTGTGAGGGAATGCCAGGGTCAGAGAGTGGGAATGGGTGGGTTCATGAGCAGGGGGATGGGGGAAGGGATAGGGGTTTTTGGAGGGGAAACTATGAAAGGGGATAACATTCAAAATGTAGATAAAAATATCAAAAAAAAACAATTCTCAGCGCATAAGGAAGTGAAGGTGAAAATATAAGGACCAGAATAGGAAGAGTAAATATTATACTTATTGATTCATGCATGATGTCTTGCACAGTCAACTGTATAACTGAACTCACTACTTTGGGGATAGATGTTCTCTATGTCTAAAACTTGGAATCCCCATAATTAGTATTTTAACATCTAGAATGTCTTTTCATTTGCAATATAACAAATTGGCATATGGAATTTTATAATCTCTACAACTCAGATTAATTACAGATAAAATCTTCTGTGTGACTTATAGCCTACCAAAAACACCCGACAAGACACTCTGTAGAGCTGTTCAAAAGTGTTTACTCCTTTATTCAATATTGGTAGCAGGCTGTGTGACATTTACTTTCATAATTCGCCATACCTACTGAACTAGAATCATGAGTCTGATGCAGGAAGCCTGTATTTTGATATATGTGAGTGTGTTACATGATTACATGTTTATGTAAGTGTGGATGAAAATTTGTTTGTACATATCAGGAGGCCATAGATGGATATCAGGCACTTTCTGAATTCTACCACAATTTAGTTTCTCTTTCATTTAAAATTTCTTTTGAGATAATCTTTCTTTATTATATTGTATATGAATTATACTAACTACATTGTATATAATATAAATAATATTTGTATAGTAAATATATTTAGGGTTAATCATGTGTACCACAATATCAAGATTTATAAGTGAATGGTGATCCTCAAGTAGGTCTTTATTCTTGCTCAGAAAACAATTTTACTCACTAGCCATCTCCTGAAGAAGCCTACCACTTAATTTGCTTCTATTAAATTCTAATAAATTCAAACAGTGTGTTCTGACAACATTCACACATCTCTTCTGTGCCTTACCATTCACAGCATTCCAAATTTGTGACAAATTGTCTGAAACCTTTACCTGCTTATTGGTACTTATGCAGTCTTATTTGGATGGCCGTACATGAAAGCATAGTAGATGCACTATGGACCACACCCTTGATGAATACTAACTCTCCATCTCTCAACCAAAGCAAAGGACACCATCTTTCTGTGAACAAAACATGAAGTAAAGAGTAAGAAAAAAATGATCTCATCATCACCTAAGTAGATTAGTTTGTAGATTATATGAAAAATTCAGAAACTAAGTAAAACAATCAGGAAAATAATGAACTTTAGGCTTAGTTTTGTTTTGTTTTGTTTTTTTCAAATTGTTCTTTCATGCTTCAACCTAACCTCTAGCCCATAACCCAGTAAATGTAGGGGAAAAAATTAAGAGTAAATGGATTGTGGACCTGTTTAGAAATATTTCTTTGGGGTAATTTGAGTCTTCGTTTTCAGCAGTGCAGTCCACCAGCAAAATACCAAACATGAATCAGCCATAGCAGTCCAGTTAACTCAGCAAACACCAAATATGAACCAGTAGTAGCAGCTTAATCCAGAAGAAACCACAAGGATCTGCCAATATGCAAGAGTCCACAGTAGCAGCAAGAAGCAGATGGTATAGCAACAGAAGATCTTTTTGTGAATTTCTCTCTACAGAGTCACAACAAGTGATATCAGTGAAGAACGAAGAATGCAAGGTAAATCAATGCAAGAGTGTCATCAGCAAAGAATAGACTCGTGGAAGCCCAACGAAGACCAGCAAAGAGTAGAAAGGCTAACCAATGCAATAACATGGTCAATTGTTGGGTAATACTTGTACTCTTTAGAAGATAATAAGAAACTCCATACAAGGAGCATCAGAGGAACTCAATCCATAAGATTCTGAACTGAGGCATTTTGGCTGAGGCTCTTAAGCACATGTTCAAATAAAACATCATGTTTGTTTTCCCCAAATACACACACACACACACACACACACACACACACACACACACACACACACACACACACATGTTTTTTTTTTAATCATATCCCAAGATTTCTAATATAAGAGTTTATCAACTTTAGTCTGTTTTCTGTTTGTTTTTTCCTGTATTCTGAAATGTAATTGAATTCTTGCTTCTGCATTTTTGTTTTTCTATCTCACCTAAGACAAATTAGATCAACACTAGGGTCAGGTGGGATGAAAGGCAATGTGACCCTTATGAAAGTGTCAGGCCTCTGGATTTCATGTATATACCCTCTCACTATCCATTTTCTGGGATCCAGACTGTTTTTCTACCCACCCTGTATCTACTGCAAATGTTCAGACTGAATACTGAATATATATATGTATGTATGTATATATTTTTTTCTTTTGTTAAATCGAAGTTTTCCATATATCTTTTCATATCACATTGTATTTATAAAGATTGGTAGACAGTAAATAAAATAATGAAAACAGCACTGAACTGTTTATTTGGGTAAATCTAAGGCATATCAGAATTACATGCATTTCTGTACTTACATTAATAAGCAGAAAAACAATTTAAAATTAGCAATTGTGGGCTAGAAAGATGGGTCAGTGATTAAGAGTACTGGTTGCTCTTCCAGTCGTCCTGAGATCAATCTTCAGGAAACAAATGGTAACTTATCACCATTTGTAATGTTATACAGTTCCCACTTCTGGTGAATCTGAAGAGAACAACAGTGTACTCTTGTACTCAAAATAAGTAAAATTAGCAATTAAACTTCCTCTGCAATACAAACCTATCATAAATATTAATTTTCCCCCTTTCCTTTTGGCAAATCTTAACCATAGCTTGTTTCATGCTGATATTCTGTTTCAAACATTCAGGATATATATATGCATTTAAGAACATTTATGTATATAACAATGCATATATATGTGTAACTGTGGGGCTGTGGGTATAGGGGAAGAAGGGAGTGGGAGAGAGTGCTTGCATCCTACCAGAGTTCCAGTGTTCTGTGTGGGAGGACATGGGAGAACTGTCAGTCACTTTCCACATGGTACATGGTGGGTATCTGGCTGGGTGATGCCACTGACCTCCACACGGTAGGGGGGGGCACAAGGCACAGCCCTTGGTACCAAGTTCTCAGTCTCTGGTATCCCATGCTGGATACAGCAGAGAAGCTGAGAACAGAATAGGGGTCCTGGGGTGGAACATCGCCCCCGGGATATGGAAAGCTTGGGCAGGAGGAAAGAAAGGGGGCACTGGGTGGTTCCCACACAGGCAAGAGTCTTTAGTCTGGTCCATGGCTGGAGCACAGGATGACCATCTGACATGAGGTGCTCATTAGAAGAAAGCCTATCCAATTGTCCATGCCTTGATGAACAGACAATCTATTGTTTTAGAGTTTTATTGTAGAAAGGCAGGTGAAAATAGAAAAGGTAGAAAGAGAGAAAGACTGGCCATGGCCATGTAGAGGGGTGGGGGAAGAGAAAGAGAAGAAAGGCTAGAGAGTAAGAAAGCTTAAAGTGAGAGGTAAAAATTTATAGAGTAAGGGAGTGAAGAGGGGCCAAACAGCCCCTCTTATACCGGGATTGTTATCTTGCTATTGCTAGGTAACTGTGAGGAGCATTATATCCTGAAGACCAGAAGATTGGGACATTGTCTACATGACTGATAGCCACATGCTTCTCCTGTGGGGGCTGTAGGGGCTGTAATTTTGACAGGAGCCAGGGGTCCAGGAGACATGAGGGAATGCCTTCCATCCCATGTAGGTGAAAATTACCACCACTGGGTCCAACTGGGGTTCAAGTCGTTAACTCCACTGGAGATCAGGCTGTCTGTGCATAGCCCAGGGACCCACATGTAACAACAACTAATTGAGAAAAAAGACCATACATATTAAAGAATACAAGAAGAGTATGTAGGAGAGTTTTGAGAATGAATAGGGAAGGGGGAAATGATGTAATTATACTATAATTTCAAGAAATAAAGAAAAATTAGAACAGAAATAAGGGAGAAAGCCATAAAATTTTAAGGTTGTAAACTTTTTTCAACCTGTATAGAGCCTGTCTGTTTAACCTGGGGTTTAAGGACCTGAAAGAATAGAGGTGATTATAATCTAATACTGTAGAAAACCTTACTTCAGTTTAAATGCACATTGATACATGACTGTAACAAAGAAACCAACGATCCAAGGAAGGTTACTCGAGTTAAGTAAAACATGTAAATAAACATTTGTAAGAACATACAAAATTTGGAAATTGCAGCCTTTACCCTGAGCTTTTTCAGGAGAGACTGATTTAAACACAATTGCCTGACAAGTAATATTGATTGTATCTGGCAAAGCATAAAAGCAAGGCAGAAGGTCATAAGCAGATACAAGGTACACAGACCAGATTGGGTTCTATAGCTATGATCTGACAGCCAACTAGAATAAACATAACGTATAAGATGAATATAAATATTTTTTACAGGAAACACAAATCACATCCAAGAACAATCCAAGAAACAAAATGCAATTGAGGTAATAGCCTTTTTTTTCCCCCCTGGAGCATCACTCATAGTTGCCCAAGACATTGTTAAACATGCGTCATTCTTTTGACCATGTTCTAACAGTTGTTCGGTTTGTTTTTGAAATATTTACTCTTCAACATCAGATCCTGTGCAACTAGAGTTACAAGTTATTTTGAAACACCACATTAGTGCTGGGACTTGAACCTTGGTCATGTGTTAGAACAGTAAGTACTATTAACATCTGAGCCATCTCTTTATTCTCATTCTATTTATTTTTTTTAGTCTATCTTAATGAATATTTTACGTCTTTACTTTCAACTGCCTTAATGTATATACACACTGAGGAATGTATATACACACTGTATATACACACTGATATACTGTATATACACACTGAGAAAAATTAATTTCTTGAACACAAATGTGATATGGTATCAATTTAATATAGAAGTGAGGAACGTCATGTATGCAATACATGCAAGTAGAAAAAGAAGTATTCATTCAGAGATTATGTCTTCATAGAATGGAAGGGAAAACACAATTAGAAAAAGGTCAATATATTTTCACCATACAAGTAGATGAATTGCCATAGAGATGTTACTATTACACATATTTTGATCTTATCATTTTTTGTAGAGATAAAAAACTAAAAAGTTGGGGCTGGTGAGATGGCTCAGTGGATAAGAGCACCCGACTGCTCTTCCGAATGTCTGGAGTTCAAATCCCAGCAACCACATGGTGGCTCACAACCATCCTCTTCTGGAGTGTCTGAAGACAGCTAGAGTGTACTTACATATAATAAATAAATAAATAAATAAATAAATAAATAAATAAATAAATAAATAAATAAATAAATAAACCTTAAAAATTTAAAAAAAAAAAAACTAAAAATTTAATGTAGATGAGTTGTTCTTAACATCATAATGTAATTAACTTTTCAAATGAGGGAATCTGGGCCAGATTGGACCATTCATCAGTCCATGGTGGAATTGATGGCTATCAGGAGAATCCCCACTCCGTCTGAACATTTATAGTCAGTAAAGATTTCTGGGCGTTTGGGGGGACTCACACCAGACCTCACACATTTTTCACAATTTACAGGATTTTATGGATGCTGGAGGATCAGATAAAGATGATTTTGAGTGGGGTTGCTGATGAAGAGGTGCCCATGTTCCTTTAAATAAGTCTACAAACATGCTTATACAATCAGCCCTAATTAAACTTATTGGTAAACAGAAACTTAACACATGTATACATATATATATATATATATATATATATATATATATATATATGAATATATAATGTATATATTTGTTTATATATTATAATGTAAGATTTAGTTTATATAATACACACTATGATAAATCTATGTAAATCTATATAGTACATTTATGTACACATTATATATGTATGTCTAAAAATAGACTCATCAGTTGGCATGAGGAAAAAGACAGGTGAGAGAGAGAATATGATCAAAATATATGATATATATACATAAACATTATGATTGTAAAAATCATTTCTATACCTAAATAATATATACAGTTAAGCAATTTTAAAATTTATTCCATTGATGAGCAGTGGAATAAAAGGAAACTTAAGTCTAAATCACTTCACAGGATTCCATCCCCGTACAGTAAACTGGAGATGTTATTTTTAAGATTTTTATAGAAAATTATCTTAACTTTATAAAAGTCTGCATAACTCCTGAAGTTAATATTACAAGTTAAATACTGAGGTTTACATAACAAATAAAAGTGAATAAGTAATTGCATCACCTAAAGCTCCAAAATATTTAGCTGCTCATAATTCACCAAAACATTAGGATTTAATCATTCAGGAATTTCTTTGACTCCAAAGTTTAAAGTTTTTTCCTGTTAATCTTGAAGTCTTAAGAGAGCAAAACAAGTGGAGAAGGTTAGTATCAGTGTTAACAGGAGAGGTTCCAAAGGATAAGAGTGATGCCCTCATGTGATGCTTCTCTCAGCATCTTGTGACACTGTGTGAGCTTCTCCCATCTACTGTCTGCCAAAAGTATTGCATACACACTGTGCCCACACCTTCCCACACCCACTCACATCAATTTTTATAAAAGTAAAACAACCAAAAAACATTTTCTTTTGCTTTCTTCGGAGAGGGTTTTTCTTTATAGCCTTGGTTGTCCTGGAATTTACTTTGTAGACCTGGCTGGCCTCAAACTCAGAAATCTGCCTGTCTCTATTACCCAAATACTGTGATTAAATGTACATGCCACCACTGTCTGGCAACAAAAGAACATTTTTATAATAGTAAAAAAAATTTTTTCTACTTACCCAATATATGTATGGCAAATATCTGCAGAATAGGAGAAAACATGAAACAAGACAAAAACATGCTTTTTAAACATTTTCAATAGTTCTAAGCTGGAAAAATAATCTGTGAATAGTAAATTAGCATCACAAATATTGCTTTCTAATATTGAACTGTATATAGAGCACAGCTGGTCTCTATGACCCTTCCTTTTTACAAGCAGGTGCCTTATGCTTTACTTTGAAATGAGCATTTGTATGCTTTACTTTGGAATGAGCATCTGATCACACAGTTTCACAAACTCTTGCTGCTCTTCACCACCCACACTGTCTGTTTTTCTTCATTTTGTGAGAGGAGAGGAGAGAGGAGAAAGAGAGGAAGAGATTGAGAGAGTTTGGTGGAGGAGGGAGGGAGGAAGGGAGGGAGGAAGGGAGGGAGGAAGGGAGGGAGAGATGGAGGGAGAGAGAGAAAGAGAGATAGAGAGAGAAAGAAAGAGAGAGAGAGAGAGAGAGAGAGAGAGAGAGAGAGAGAGAGAGAGAGAGAGAGAGAGAGAGAGATATGTTTGATTTTCTTCAATGGGGAACACCCCCCACACCTCGCAGGTGTGCTGTCACACTGTGGCCCCTTTCTGTCCATCTTCTCATTGCTGCCTCTGGTTAGTACTGTTCACCTCTCTCTTTCATGGGGATTTGAGAAGGACTCAAAACATGGGACATTATACATTTCAAATGGTAAACTAATGTTCACAATTGTAAACCTACTAAGTACATTACAATTTGAGCATCTCACTTGGAATTTCACATTTCCAAAATTAACAACCTTAGGGTCCACATTAGTGGCATCTAAGAGTTAGTAAGTTTTCCATCTATGGAATTTTTTTCTAATTCAACTCCAACTTCTATTATTATCTTCATTGTTAGTTCTTTGTTCTGTAATCTGCTGATGTAATGAGGTGGGGAAATAATTCAATATTTCTACAAATAAGATGATTTTGACAAAGAAACCTAGATCTCCTCTTTTACATTTTGCAAACATAAATTGTATCCATGTTTTCCTTTAAGGCATATGAATTCAAATTTTATTCTTGGACTATAAGATGAAATAAGCCAGGAGTTTGAAGTATTATCATTGAATAGTGAACCTTATATGTGTATGCATCTATGGACCAATGAATGCTATGTACATAGAATTTTAATTAAAAGCAGGCATTATGCAGTTCTGTTCTATATTATAGTAAAAGGAATGATGGCCTGGAAAGATGGCTAAGTTATTAGGATCACCAGCTCCCCTTTGGAGGAATTTGGTTCAATTCCCAACAACCACATTTGACTCTATTGTTCAGACACTGTGGGCACTATGCACACCATGGTGTGGAGACATATATACAACAACACAAATAAACTAAAAAGATAATAATGATAACAGTAATGATGAGTCACAATAGTCACCAGTCAAAAATAACACACAGCTCAAAACTTATCATCAATGAAATAACAGTTATGAATACAATTTTTTTTTTTGCACATCTTCTCCACAAAGTGAATTCATGAAGCATCTGGTCATTATTTCTGTATGACTGATTATTGCAAATGATTGCTAATTATTAAAAATCACAAACAAAAACTTGCACACTTTGTTATCATTAGAATTGAAGATTAAATTAATAGGTTTTAGTACAAATCTTTTCATTGATTATTTTAATATCTGACATTCTTATCTTTTATATTTCAGCTAATTAAAATATATTCATTAAATTCTATATTAAATGTCTGTTAAACATAACATTTTATACTTTTTAAAGATTGATTTTATTTTGTTTTATTTATGTATATAGGTGTGTCTCTATGTTTATTCATATGATGGTATGCTCTCAGATTCCAGAAGAAATCACTGGAATCCCCCCAGACATTTAGATGGTTGTGCATAAAGTCATGTGGGTACTGTTATTAAAGCTAGAGTCTCTTGAAAAAACATCAAGCTCTCTTAACAAATGATCATCTCTCTTGCTCATGAACAATTTTTTATTGACAAATTTGACAATTTGCCAAATAGTCAAAATAATATTTATGATGTAAAATTAGCTTTAAATTATTCTATATAAAATATATTCGTAGCTATTTTTCATGTGAATATATTACAATGAAACTTGGTCATTTTTTATATTGTTTTTTTAATTGTTTGGTCTTTTTTTCCAATTTAATATGATGTGTGTGATCACATCATTTTGCTTCTTTAGACACGTGTATAAAGCCTGAGGAGAAACCAAGAAATATTATTCTATGCTCTAGTTATGGACTGATGTCAGCACCAAGGGTTTTACTTTATTTTCCAGTTTGGGTCATAAACCTTGCAAATAGTTCACATATACACACAACTTAGTAAAATA
The DNA here is from genome assembly GCA_921997135.2 of Mus spretus. NCBI lineage: Eukaryota > Metazoa > Chordata > Mammalia > Rodentia > Muridae > Mus > Mus spretus. The sequence goes on along the minus strand of OW971683.1, from coordinate 57,425,947 downwards.
AGGTAGATGAGTCTTTATTTGTGCGTGAATATCAAACATTTACATTGTTCATCCACCCTAAAAGACAAAGAGACAGGCTTAAATAATACAAGTTTCAGATCACAGGAAATTGGTACAAGGTTGCTGTAGAAACCATGAAGACTGACTTGGTTGTTATGGGTGGATCACTTCCACTGTTTCAGAAAAAGACATTGAAAACTTGTATCTTGTAGCTGTGGCAGATTCCTATTTTGGTATGAAAATCCTTAATCTTTTCTTTGCTATGGGTAATATTTTTTTTCAGAGTATTGATTTTTTATTTGATATTTTCTCTTCTATAAATACATCTGATTTATGGACACGGAATTTATTGTTGTTTAACTCATACTTTGATTTTATTTTCTGATTCAGATTGCATTCACTCAAAAAAAAAAACAACTCGTATAGACATCAATGAGGGCCATAGATGGGCATGCAGACCCACATGGGGAACATAGAAACAGATAATTGTATTCATATACCAGATGTAAATCTGACAAATACAAAACCATCACCCATATCAGACAACTACAATCCAATGAAATATCGGTTGTTATTGGTATATTTTTAAGTTAGTTTTCTACTCATATCTTTAGTATTGATAAAGCAAGGGATGAGTTATTAAAGTCTTCATCTAGACTTTGTTTACATTCGCAAAATGGGAAACATATTCATATATTATATAATTTAAGGATTAATATTTCCAGAAAATTATTTCTATTCAATTTATAATACACTGCAATCTGAGAACCAGTGATTGTACAGAACATGAATATAATTCCTTCCTCTTCACACCTAATTTATGCTTATTTCTCTGCTGATGAACATGAAATTACATTTATTACATGTAAAATTTTCAGAACTAATTTTTATTTATATTTCTAGTTTCCTTGAAGTCACAATTTCCTTTAACATAAGTTTATATGTTCTTATCCTAATCCTAATTTTATTCTTATTCATGTTTTTATTTTATTTATTTTATATTTCATTTTAACATTATAAAAGGAGAGAATGAGTTAATCAGAGCACTCACTTATCTTCATTCCCCAACTGTGAATAGAGTGTGACCACACACTTATGACAGCGCAGGTAGAGACATAGCCACTGCTGGTAGACCATACCATAGTGGATCATATTTTCAATCTATGAGATAGAAGAAACTCTTTAAGTTTAATCTCATTAAGTATTTATTTTTAACAGTAAAACAGTACCAAGACAATAATTAACACAGAAATCAAGTGGCACAATCCAGTATGTCCTATGCCTTTAAAACTGTAAAGGAATATGCTAAGTATTCTCAAAATATTTCTAAAAAAGCAGTTCTTTGCAAATGGCTCTGTACTAACATGCATTCATTCTTCAAGAATATTTCACTTTAATACATCAGATCTAATGAAAAATAAGTAAAGTCCATCAAAATAATAGTTTTTAGTATTCTGAAAATGTGAATTCCTATGAACACATGCATAATCTACATAGTGGATGCCACCTTCCAGCACCATACTCCTCAACTCAGCTGTTTGGCTGCACATTCAAGCTTATATGGGCTCCTGCTACAATGTGTGCTCTTTCCTCATCTCAAGATTTGCAAGCTGCTCTTCCATCTGATCATTTCCTCCAAATCAGTTTCTGTTTCACATGATCAACACAGCCAGCTCCAATCTGTGCCTACCTCTACCATCACTTGATTCCATCACTCCTTTTGTGTGTGTAATAACATTTTTCCTGTTATTTAAATTTAATATGCTTCTGATTCCTTCTGAAAAATTGTTTTCAGTTTTGCATAAAAACATTTCCCCAAACTATTGAAGCACTTTTTTTTACCCCTATCTCATATCAAGCCATCCAACTGAAAAGACCCCCGCAGGGAGACCCTTACTCAAGGGGCACACACAGTGCGATGCTGAGACCAAACTTGTTGTAACCACAGCAGGCTTTAATGGCACACAAAAAAAAACAAAGGAGCACTCAACCAGCATGTTGGGGTCGAAACTCATGCACCACAGGGGGCAGAGGAGTTCAACCCTGGCCTAAAGTTTTTACAGGCTTATAAAGGCAAAAAAACACAAACCAAAAGGAGGGAGTAGAAAGAATTGGCGTGGTTACACATAAGTGGCTCATTTAAATGTCAGTGGGGTGATTACAAGTTAACAGGGTAGTACCTGCCAGCTAATGTGTAGGGAGGCACAAGGGCCTGGGACTTATTGAGGTCAGCAGGACACCTGGTCAATGTATGATTTATGGTGGGCTAGAGGGAGGCGCTGCCTGGGAGGCGCCATCACACCAGATGGTCATTTGGTCAGTCCTGATAGCTCTGGCTAATTCCTGCATTCTTTTCTTTATCTTTTATGGCCGGACGTTCCCAGCTACAGGGTGGGTCTGGCTGTGTCTGGACCCGCCTGGGTCTATTCTTTACAACATTTAGCCCTGAATTTCTTGAACTTAGATACCACAATGCTATAAGATACAAAATTATAAATTTTTGCTCTTCACAACTACTGTGTGCTTATTTATTAATTCAATAGAGCAGTGTTAAATGTAATGACAAAGAAAACACATAAAGCCTCTGCAGCCTTATGACAATGAGGATTATGTCTTTGTGAGAAGACAGAATTCAGGATAATTTCAGCTATACACATCATACAAGCAAAACATATGAAAGACTTGTTTATAAAACTATATCAACAATTTTAGTTAACTTGCTTGGAGACTGTGTCCCCGGAGCTCAGTGGGGAGAAACAGCAATACCCTGGAACAGTGTGAGGAAAGGAATGAGGAGCCAGCACAAAGGGGGGAAAAGGGAGCGGCTTCTTGATGTATCTTCAGATTGTTCTTTTTGGTGTGGTCATTTTCACCCTGACTCTGCTCATTCCCTACTAAAGAGATATTTTTCCCTAGCAATACAGAGGTATGACATATTACAGTATGCTTAGTCTATAAGACAAGGTAGGAAAGGCTCAGTTTGAGCAGTTCATTTTTCTTTAGAGTTGAGGGACATTACTACATTTCCATAATATGTGATTTTTGAAGACCTTCCATTATTTTATTTATTACAGCAAATAAATATCCTTAACTGAGCTATGACATCAGTCTTTGATATAATGTAAATAAACTTTCACTTATATTGAAAGGTTGCATTTAATATGATTTAGATATTACAATTTTGATTTCAGTTTTGTCTATATGGAATAAAATTTAATTTTAAGACTGGGATATAAAATATTCTTAATAAATACATTCAAATCAGAAAAAAAAGATATTGTGTGTTATTAAAATTAGACAGAATTCAATTGAAATAGACTTAAAATATGTAGAGACTCCCCCATATTTATGAAGTCAAATCAATAGCAACCTACTTTAACTACCCTCTGGACAACAATAGTGAGAGAAATCACCATTTAAAGGATACATCTGACTTTAGTGCTGTTAAAATAAAACTAAGATGTATCTCTTATAACTGATGACAGACACAGTAACAGTGAGACAATAACTTCATAAATACAGCTGCAAATATGAGTAGGGTTGGCTCTCTTGACACTTTCTTTCTTCATCTAAAATTTATCTTCCAAATAATCAAAAGTATCAGTTTACCATAAATGAAACCTACATGTATACTAGGTACATATATGATATTCCATACCTAACACCCAAGTCTTCATATACATCCATCATAGAAATATGTTATACATCACATAGATCATACAATACAAGCACAGGACATCACAAAAATCTACTATATATCACACAGATAAACATACACCATTAATCACTCACTATATAACATACATATAATTTACATCCAACACACATACTATATATATCATTATTGCACACTATACATCAGATACACATCAAGCATCATATATACACTGAATATCGAAAATATACTCAACACTATACACAATCTAGACTTCATATAGTTACACTGTACATTTTATGTTATAAGCTCTGAAAACATGAACCAAATTTAGTCTTTTTTCATTAAATTGTTTGTCTTCAATATTTTCTTTTTTATTGGGTATTTTATTTATTTCCATTTGAATGTTATATTCTTTAGCGATCTCCCCACCCCCAAACCTCTATCCCATCGTCCCTCCTTCTAATTCTATGAGGGTTTGCCCCCACTTCTGCCTCCATACTTTTACATTCCCCTATACTGGGGCATTGAGTCTTCATAGGACCAAGAGTCTCTTCTCCCATTGATGCCTTACAAGGTCATCCTCTGCTACATATATGGTGCTTCTTGGCCATTGGATAATCCTCCATTCAAAATTATTTGTTTAGCTCTGTATGGCATTTTAAATAGGGTTATTTGATTATCTAGAGTCTAATTTTTTGAGTTCTTTGATTATTTTGGATAGTAGCCCTCTATCAGATGTAGGATTGTAAAGATCTTTTCCTACTCTGTAGGTTGCTATTTTGTCCTATTGGCATTGTTCTTTGCCTTAGAGGAGCTTTGCAATTTTATGAGGTCCCATTTGTCTAGTGTTGTTCTTAGAGCATTAGCCACTGGCATTGTGTTTAGAAAATTTTCCACCGTACTCACATTATTGAGGCTCATCACGACTTTCTCTTCTATTAGTTTCAGTGTATCTTGTTTTCTGAGAAGGTCCTTTACAATTTTACTTTAGTTTGTACAAGGGAACAAGAGTGGATCGACTGCATTCTTCTACATACTGACTGCCAGTTGAAATAGCACCATTTGTTGAAAATGTTCTGTTTTTTTCCTCTGGATGGTTTTAGCTCCTTTGTCAAAGATCAAGTGAACATAGGTGTATGAGTTAAATTTTGTATCTTCAATTCAATTCCATTGATCTACATGCCTGTCACTCTACAAATACCATGCAGTTTTTATCACTATTGCTCTTGTAGTAAAACTTTCATTGATGGTGATCCCCCCAGAAGTTGTTTTGTTGTTGAGAGTAGTTTGTGCTATACTATTTTTATTATTTATTTTTCTTTTGTTATTCCAAATGAATTTGCAACTTGCTTTTTCTAACTCTAGGAAGAATTGAGTTGGAGTTTTGTTGGGAATTGTATTGGATATGTAGATTTCTTTTGGCAAGGTGGCCATTTTTACAATATTAATCATGTCAATCCATGTGCATGAAAGATCTTTCATCTTCTGAGATATTCTTCCATGTCTTTCTTCAGAGACTTGAAATTCTTGTCATACAGATTTTTCACTTATAGGGTAAAGTCAAACCCAAGTATTTATATTATTTTTGACTATTGTGAAGGATGTCATTTCTCTAATTTCTTTCTCAGCCTGTTTTTCCTTTCAGTATAGGAAGGCTATTGATTTGTTTGAATTAATTTCATATTCAGCCACTTTGATGATGATGTTTACAAGGATTGGGATTTCTATGGTGGAATTTTGGGGTCACTTAAGTATACCGACATCATTTGCAAATAATATTGTTTTGAAATCTTCCTTCCCAATTTGTACAGGAATTGGAAAAAAATGAGGATTAAAAGTGAGATATTAAAGTGAGAAAGTTTAAATTTTGATAGAAGAAAGGAGGATGAGGTAAACAAGGGAAAATAGGGAGTAATAAATAAGTCTAAATACCTGCTGAAAAGGTCAAATAGAAGGTAGTATATATAGCAGGAGAACGATGGCCCTACTACATCAAAGAATAAGAAATGAAAAATGCTAACACCATTGCATACACTAGCAAGATTTTACTGAAAGGACCCAGATGTAGCTGTCTCTTGTGAGACTATGCCGGGGCCTAGCAAACACAGAAGTGGATGCTCACAGTCAGCTAATGGATGGATCACAGGGCTCCCAATGGAGGAGCTAGAGAAAGTACCCAAGGAGCTAAAGGGATCTTCAACCCTATAGGTGGAACAACATTATGAACTAACCAGTACCCCTGAGCTCTTGACTCTAGCTGCATATGTATCAAAAGATGGCCTAGTCGGCCATCACTGGAAAGAGAGGCCCATTGGACACACAAACTTTATATGCCCCAGTACAGGGGAACGCCAGGGCCGAAAAGGGGGAGTGGGTGGGTAGGGGAGTGGGGGTGGGTGGGTATGGGGGACTGTTGGTATAGCATTGGAAATGTAAATGAGCTAAATACCTAATAAAAAATGGAAAAAAAAAAAAAGAAATGAAAAATGCAAGTCAGTGCCAGGAATGAGTTCCTTCTTTTGGAATTGTAGGTAACTTCTGTCCATCCATTTTGGTGGCTTCTATCATTCTTGGGTTTGTGAGGTATCATTTCCATTTCTGTTACCATCTTTATACCTGCCTTCCTCTTGACCTCTTCTGTCTCTATATGTTAGACTTCACACTTATTTGGCTTGTCCAGCAAAGTATCATAGTGGCATCCCATAACCATAGTTGCAAAGATTGCTATTTCTGTGTAGGATAATATTTGCAGGATATTCCCAAATAATACAATAATATTCCCAAATAATACAAGTTATTTCCAGCATTTTTCATTAACCTCCAAACCTTTATGATAAGGTCCTATTACTGAGGACACCACATAGAACATGGTGAAATTAAGAGGATAGTGAACTGGAAGCTTTATCCCTACTGGGTTGGTTTATTATTTATTTATTTATTTATTTATTTATTTATTTATTTATTTATTAAGTATTTTCTTCATTTACATTTCCAATGCTATCCCAAAAATCCCCCATACCCTCCTGCCCATTTCCCTACACACCAACACCCACTTCTTGCCCCCATACCCTCCTGCCCATTTCCCTACACACCAACACCCACTTCTTGGCCCTGGCTTTCCCTGTATTGAGGCATATAGAGTTTACAAGTCCAAGGGGACTCTCTTTCCAATGATGGCCGACTAGGTCATCTTATGATATATATGCACCTACAGACATGAGATCCAGGGGTAATAGTTAGTTCATATTGTTGTTCCACCTATAAGGTGGCAGACCCTTTAGCTCCTTGGGTACTTTCTCTAGCTCCTCCATTGGGGGCCCTGTGATCCATCCAATAGCTGACTATTAGCATCCACTTCTGTGTTTGCTAGGCCCAGGCATATCGTCACAAGAGACAGCTATACCAGGGTCCTTTCAGCAAAATCTTGCTAGTGTATGCAATGGTGTCAGTGTTTAGAGGGCTGATTATGGGATGGATCCCAAGGTATGGCAGTCTCTAGATGGTCCATCCTTTCATCTCAGCTCTAAACTTTGTCTCTGTAACTCCTTCCATGGGTGTTTTGTTCCCAAATCTAAGAAGGGGCAAAGTGTCCACAATTTGGTCTTCGTTCTTCTTGAGTTTCATGTGTTTTGCAAATTGTATCTTATATCTTGGGTATATGAAGTTTCTGAGCTAATATCCACTTATCAGTGAGTACATATCATATGAGTTCTTTTGTGATTGGGTTGACTCACTCAGGATGATGCCCTCCACGTCCATCCATTTGCCTAGGAGTTTCATAAATTCATTCTTTTTAATAGCTGAGTAGTACTCCATTGTGTAAATGTACCACATTTTCTGTATCCATTTCTCTGTTGAGGGGTATCTGGGTTCTTTCCATCTTCCGGCTTTTATAAATTAGACTGTAATGAACATAGTGGAGCATATGTACTTCATACCAGTTGGAACATCTTCTGGATATATGCCATGAGACATATTGTGGGATCCTCCATAAAGGCACAATCAATATGACAAAAAGGCCACCAACAGATTGGCAAAGGATCTTTACCTATCCTAAATCAGATAGGGAACTAATATCCAATATATAGAAAGAACCCAAGAAGGTAGATTCTAGAAATTAAATAACCCCATTAAAAAATGGGGCTCAGAGCTAAATAAAGATTTCTCACCTGAGGAATATCGAATGGCTGAGAAGCACCTGAAAAAAATGTTCAGCATCCATAATCATCAGGGAAATGCAAATCAAAACAACGCTTAGATTCCACCTCACACCAGTCAGAATGGCTAAGATCAAAAATTCAGGTGGCAGCAGATACTGGTGAGGATGTGGAGAAAGAAGAACGCTCCTCCCTTGTTGGTGGGATTGCAAGCTTGTACAACCACTCTGGAAATCATTATGGTGGTTCCTCAGAAACTGCACATACTGGTTTGCTTTTATATTACTATAAAATAGTACTCTATGTGATGCCAAAGGAGAAAATTTTCATCAGTGAAGTCAGCAAATTAAAGCAATGATCTACAGGAAAAACATACCCAATGATACAATAGTGGCATGTCATAATGGGAGAAACCAATCACTTTTGAACAATTGGATTCAAGACTCATTTTACATAAAGAAACCTTCCCCAGGTACCATTTTCTGACTATGAGCCTGTGCTTTGATAATATTCAGACTCTAGGACAGAATCTAGCACTATTGGGTTATTAAATGGACATAGTACTAAACCTATTTATCATTATATTTATAGATCAACATATTTCTCAACCTGTGTCACCACAAAAACAAGTAACATAAATGCAAATTATAAAAATATTTTAAAGTGATTTTAAAATTTAATAAGACATCTGTTACTTTAACTCAAAACTTACAAAAATTAAAACAGCATCATTTATAAAAAAGGAATTTTAAAAATAAATACACTTGGCCAAGAGATGGGAAATGAGGAAAATGACAGACACTCTTGGTTACCTGTCTTCTTCACCATGACAGAATGTTTAAGATGAACAACTTAAGGTGCAGAGAATTTACTTTCCCTTATATTTTTAAAGTTTTCAATTCATTATGAATGGCAGTGCATTGCAGAGTTAAAAACTCTCTACATGCCAGACAGGAAACAGAATGAAAGCAGCAATTGTCTTTCTTGTCTCATTTTATTATACATAGTCCCCAGACGAAAAGATGTCCAGTACCATGAAGTCTTTCCCTCAACCCCTAGCCACTATCCCTTTAGAAGGGCCCTCACAGACATATCCAAAAATTTACTCTACTAATCTCTTCAGTTAAGCTGGAAGCCTAAACCAACTGCCATAATCTTCCAATAAACCAAGAGTGTATTGTCAGCATTTCAACCACTTGCTGCATTTATTCTTCGTTACTCTATGGAAAAACTTGTACTGTTTCACTATCAGAACATCATAAATGCTTTGGTGCTAAGGTAACAAGAACTATCAAAATGAAAAAGGATGTATTGCACATGTCTTGCAGAGGTCTAAAACCAAAACTTTCTCATAGTGACATACAGCATTATGAGCAGAAATTTTTGAAGCATCTGAGTTAATGAAAAATTGTGGGTAAACAAATTAATGGTAAATTAATTAAGTGATGACTGGGAAGGTGTTCAAGTATTTTCACTATAGAACACAGTGCAACTGTGTTCCTAATGTATGTCATATGATTATAAAAATGATACATTTGTATAAAAACATGCTATGAATAACTGTACTAGCAGAATGACCACTAAGACCTAAGAGGAAAAGAAGTGCAGAAGGCATTAAAAAAATGTCAATTTATTTACGTTAGTTACATTGATTTAAAGATATAACTTATAGTATTTTAAATATATTATAATACAATATATATAAAAATTCAATATATATATATATATGCATATACGTATGTATATAGTTCATGACAACATTATTCTTTTGGTTTCATTATTATTACTTTGACAAAAAGCAATGTCAGAGAGAAAGGACATAAGTGTGGAAAGTTCACTAAAGCAGGAATTAATCACATACACCCACATTTAAGAACAGAGAAATGATTATTCCAGTGAAAATATTCACTGGAAAGAGAGGCCCATTGGACATGCAAACTTTATATGCCCCAGTACAGGGGAACGCCAGGGCCAAAAATTGAGAGTGTGTGGGTAGGGTATGGAGGACTTTTGGGATAGCATTGGAAATGTAAATGAGGAAAATGCCTAATAAAATATTTTAAAAGGGTAAAAGAGAACAGAGAAATGAATAGACACATATCACTTGCCTGTTTGATTGCATTCAGCTCACAAAGTTAAGGAACCCCTGCCTAGGATATGATACCACCCACAGGAGTTTGTGACCTCACACATCAATAAACTTAATTAATAAGTCCATCATAGACATTCCCGCAGATATATCCAGTGTATACACTCTCTCATTGAGAATCTCTGACAGTGGTCTGAGTAATATGGCTGATTAAAAAAAGGAACTCACTCCAGAGTGCAATTGAGGTTCTGAGGTAGCTGATAAGAACAGTTTTCAGGAACTGAACCTTGAACATCTTCACAGAATCATATTTATTAATTCTTACACCAATGTTACTTTTTTTTTTTTGGTAAAAGATGTTGTTTATACTGAAGCCCCTAATCTAATCTATATGTTTGGTGACAGAAAACATCACACCTCTACATCTTTCATACTTATTTTGGACTGTTTGCAGTATTGTGCTTTCTTTATTAACCACAAAAAACAGCCTGTGAATAAAAGAAAATGGCAGAGAAAATGACGTGACTGTTTTTAATACCTTCTTAATCTGTAACAAGGTGCTTACTTATGAACGTATGTGGGTTCTAGGGAATGATTTGTTCCCTTCATGTGTAATATTAAATTGTTTTAAAGTAAAGGTATTAGGGAACGTACATACTAAAAATAATCATCATTAAAAGAAAGTTGAATGTAATCACATTGTAATGTTTATGTAATTTGAAATATTTTACTGGGATATATAAGCAGTGGAAGAAAAAATATTTTCTTTTGGAGCTTGTCGTGGTTCATTAATGCAGTGTGTTTGTGTGTGTGTGTGTGTGTGTGTGTGTGTGTGTGTGTGTGTGTGTGTGTGTGTATGTATGTATGTATGTTTGTGTGTACACGCACACATGTGTGTTTAAATCTTTTCCCTGTTTGTCTTTTTGCCTTCTCTCCTGCCCCCAAGGAGGTCTAGTACTCTTGGAGGTCACAGGAAGTGCTAGCCCCAATGAAGCAGGTTTTATTCCCTCAGAGAGTAGTATGATAAGTGATGAATGGCCAACCTAACCTCAGTTTACCTTAACCAGAAAAGGCTGCCCTGCAATATATCCCTTTAAGATATTTTAGAATACTACCCAAAATAAAGCATACAACAGAAATGTAGTAGAAATAAGTGATGTCTTTTGGAGTTTTATGTAATTATAGATCCTACATTTTATAATGCACAAAAATATTCCCATTCATGATAGGGGTTGATTTGACTTCCATATCAGCTCCTGATAAATTCCATTAAAAGATGTACATTGGGTACTTTATTCAAAACACTTTTACAATTTTGAAAACAATGCAATTAATCACACATAAATCCAATAATGATTTTCTATAACAGTAATTTGTGAAGAAATTCCTGAGTGATAATTGTGAATACTTTGGGTTTACAATCTTGAATCAACTTCAAATTTTAATTCCAGTCAGTCAAGAATAGTGACTAATATGTTTCTGCTTATTAGATCAAAGCTCCAATTTGGGGCATGCATCTGTGAGATAAGAAAAAGAGGTAAACAATTTCAAATTCTACTAATTTATTTCATATTTTCATGTCAGGGTTTTAAATTGCAGAAAAAGGAAACAAGAATCTTTATTTTTTGGTCCAATTTCAATTCACTTTTACAGAACCTACTTACCTGTTTCATAGATGTTTTCAATGTTTTCAATAGGAATTCCTAGTTGCTGAGTCAGCTTCACGTATTCTTCCCACATTTCTTGAGTGATATTTGTTCCAGTAGCTGCATTTCATTGAAGAAAATTCAGAATAAATGGCCACTATAATCACACCTAATACTCTGAGTTCATCCAGTCTTCTCAGGTAGCAGGTTAATCCAGCTACTTCACCCTGCCCTCCCTTCCAATGGTGATGCTAGCCAGGGAAACATTATGAAGTCAGGTCAGACATTTTCTCTAGTGGTAAGATAACCTCCATCCCATCATATCTAAGACACTGGTTTAAAGTCAGGAATGTTAAAAATAGTATTGAATTATGAAAATTATTATCCTGCACAATTTAACATGAATTATACACAATAGTGCTTTTATTTGCAATTGTGCAAGCAAATTAGTTCCTGTTCCAGTGTGTCATAAAACAAAACTCAGGGGACTCAGTTATGTTGCAATTAACCCTATAGGAGGAACAACAATATGAACTAACAAGTAAACTTCAGAGGTTGTGTCTCTAGTTGCATATGTAGCAGAGGATGGCCTAGTCAGGTGACCATCAACAGGATGAGAGGCCCTTGGTCTTGAGAAGATTACATACCCTAGTACAGGGGAATGCCAGTGCCAGGAAGCAGGAGTGCATGGGCTGGGGAGCAGGGCAGGGGCAGGATCAAGGGGACTTTCGGGATAGTATTTGAAATGTAAATAAAGAAAATAACTAATAAAAAAGTGTCAAAAAGGTAAAAAAATAAAATAAAAAAAGAAAAGAAAACAAAAGAAAGGAAGGAAGGAAGGAAGGAAGGAAGGAAGGAAGGAAGAAGGAAAGAAAGAAAGAAAAAAAGAAAGAAAGAAAGAAAGAAAGAAAGAAAGAAAGAAAGAAAGAAACAAAGAAAGAAAGAAAGAAAGAAAGAAAGAAAGAAAGAAAGAAAGAAAGAAAGAAAGAAAGAAAGAAAGAAAGAAAGAAAGGAGGGAAGGAAGGAAGGAAGGAAGGAAGGAAGGAAGGAAGGAAGGAAGGAAGGAAGGAAGGAAGCAAGGAAGAAAAGGATGTTTTTCCCGTACAAGTTTTACATACCTAGTACTCCTGTCAGATTCAGGCAATAATTCATATCATTAATAAATTCGACTTCAAAAAGGATGGTGGTGTTTGAGACAAAATTTATCTGAAGATACACATCACTTGGCCCTTGTAATGAATAAACTTTTCTTCATAAGAAGGCGATATAGAGATTCCTATTTATTTATATATTTACTTACTTTTTTGTTTACTTTTGAGATTTAATATTGTTATACCATTCTGAAACTTCTATTTTCCCCATCTGGGTGTGTTTGCACCCTCACTCTCCTTCAAGTTCATTGCAATGCTTTACTGATTATCATCATATGCTTATATTTATTGCATTAAAATATGTTATATTTTATACCATACAAAGTATTATTATTTTATATGAAATAATTTATTAAATAGGAAAAAGGATATTTATAAATATAAACCTTTTAATTCATATGTTACTCAGATGTATCTCATATTTGTTTTAATTATATTTTTAAAGTACTGTAAATTCTTTCATAATAATCCAATTTATCCTTGCATACTACACTATATTTTATCACTTCTGCATTATATTATTGAGTCAGGGAAACATTTTCTCATCTTCTAACATGCAACTAAAAAATACAGCATATGCCTGTATTTCAACAACTTTATCAAAACGTGTATTTAAATGTTTATTTTTGTTGTTTTTGTGCCACCTAGCACGATCTGCTCATATTTCCATCTCTCTTCATACTGCTGAACAACAGATAATGGTGATTTTGCTCACTTCGTTCTATGCCTCCCACATAAGATGGATGAAAGTAAATTTTTGGAAAATGATGACTAGCATGACGCAAAATCCAGGTTCCAGTTATGAAATCAGTCTCCTTGATTTTGGGACATATTTTTATGTGGAATATATGCCCTGTAAAATGAAACAAAACGGACTGTTTTTGACTAAAATAACCTATTGATAAAGATCACATTCCTTACAGAATACGTAAATAATGCAGTCAATCCTGAATCAGCGATACTCACATAAAACAGAGCAATAATTCCATCGAGATTTATCAGCATAAACTGTGTGTAGTTGGCATTCCCCGTTTTTCCTAGACAATACATATTTAAAAATAAACAATATTTATTTCGTATTTACCATCACACATCTCTTTGACAGCCAAGAAAACTTTTCTTACCTGACATAGAACGTCATGCTCATGACTGTGTATTGGTTAAAATACTTAACCTCACGCATCAGTATCCTCATTTGCCTATTTTCTTCAGTTATACTCATATATTTGCCTGCTAGATAGATGGTATTGAATTTCCCTGAAAACTAAAAATTAATATGAATAAACTTCATTAGTCAGAGCATATGAGTTTAAATCCACACATGCACATGTTTGTGAATAATATCGTGCAACTTCATTTTTGAGAGATATCTTATGGCCTTCTGGTATGACATTCTCACAGTGCACCATGTCGACAACCACCAACAAACATAAAATGATAAAATAAATTTATTAGAAATTTATGATAAATTAATGGTTATAAAGTTAGTTATAGATGTTCAAATAAAGAAACAGAAAGAATTTAACATTGTGATAAAATATTATATAAAATGTGCTATCAGCATTATTCTATAATTCTGATTATACATATATACATACATACATGATAATAGATTTATATCATGCAGAATATGATTAAGTAAAATTTGTAAAAACGATTATAGTTTCTGATTAGGAAGCTGAAACAAACAAAAATGTAAAAATTAAAATATATAATAAATATCCACATATTAACTTAATTCAAAATAAATAAAAGGGAACAAATCATAATTTGATATCAAAAGACTTTGTATGGCAAGTCATTAGGACTAGATTTCCTCTTAGAAATCACTCAAATAACATGAGAAAAGAGTGCAAATTGTATACTTTGCGTGACCTTGTCCCTGGTTTCTATATTTTTGCTGCAACATTCCATTCAAAACCTGTAGTCATGGATATACACCCACATAGACAAGTATCTACACACACAAACATACAAAATCAAAGTTCAAAAAATAAGTCCCTGCTTTGGAGATATTACTGGATTATAATTAATATCAATATTGTCACAAATATTATCCATAATACAAGGACTCGAAAAGTGAGAAATCTATTCTTCAAATACATGATATCCAATGTTTTTGCACTGCAGATATAAAATTGATTTTGTTTCTATTATGTTAAGAATCATCCCTGAATTAGTATAGAACAGTGAAACATTTAATGCAAATGTATAGTGAATTTCAACTATGAAAATAATGTTAGTTATGCAAAAGTTTAAAAAGCCATGGCAATAATAAGAGGTTTTTTTTCCATACACTTTATCCAGGGAAAATAAAATTAGGCAATATAAGAAGTTCAAATGAAATAATTATAACTTTAACTAAAACAAATAATGTTTAAAGACAGGGAATGTATTCCAAAAACAAAACACAAAAAGGAACCAATATATTCATAGAATCACCCTGTTTGTCTGCTGAAACAGTAATAAATTAACCACAGCCACCTCTCTTCCTGAATAACTCCCAAAGAGCCCAGGCTTTTACCGGTAGGGGTTCCTCAGCAGCAGAAACTAAACAGGCTAGAAGAAGGAGAAAAAGAAAGGTCATCTTGCAGAACCCGTTCTTCCTTCTGAAACAGAAGAGTAGAGTTGTTCAGCTTCGAGTGAAATGATGAACTTAATAGGCTCACAATGCATTTCAATGTGCACAATGTGCAATGAACTGCTAATTCACATGTAAAAAATTTCTTTTCAGAAGAATTTGGCAGACTGTGTGATAGATTATTATGTGTCCAATATTGCTTTGTTTTTACCCATGGCATTAGAATTCAGTGGAGTGTAAGACAAATGTTCATGAAGTGTTGACATTTAGAAAAAAGTCAAGAAGACTAAGCTGTATTGGTGACATTGCCGCAACAATACAACAGTGACTAACACAGCCAGTGAACTCCAAAAGATATTAAAACACAAATTTGAAAATCTCACACGATAAATTGAGGAATTTGAAATTTCTTTGGTTACAATTCATTTTTAATGGAGGGGAATTACACATTTAAAAAAATTATATAGATGTAAACTGTAACTTGGTCCTAGATACCCTTGCATTCTCTGTTTAGATTCCAAATATTCTCTCCCAAATATCTCATATCTTCATCTCAACGTCATTGTAAGGAGAATTTTGCAATTTTAGTTTCTTTAAAACACACAGAAATGTTATAAAACTATGCTTTTGGTTAATGTCAGGTGTGGGCCTACTTCAGATTGTCCACAGAAACTGACTTTCATTTACCTTATCATCTAGCAGGGTCATGATTTTTTTCAGCTGCAAATCATTTTTGCAGATGTGTGATATTTGGGATTCAGGACACTCTCAGGGAGTTTACAAATTTGAGGTTTGTGAGAGGCCAGGTTGGGTGATAGCCAAGCTTTGCTCATCTTGTGTCTTGGTTATTCAGTGTGATTTGTTGTGGTTTGCTAATTGTATTGCTCAAAGATGAAACAAGAAATAAAGATGTTATATCGAGGATCTCTAGTTCTCTCTCTCTCTCTCTCTCTCTCTCTCTCTCTCTCTCTCTCTCTCTCTCTCTCTCTCTCTCTCTCTCTCTCTCTCCCTCTCTCCCCCCTCCCTCTAACATTTTACTCTCCTGTTATTGTTAGAGGGTTGTAAGGGTAAAGCAAAAAGGTGGACAAGTGTGGAAGAAAGAAGAACCCATAAAGAATCAAAGATCATCTACACTTTGTTTCCCCATGATATCCAGTTATAATTTCCATATGTGAGCATATGTGGTGTATTAGTCAGGGTTCTCTACAGTCACAGAACTTATGGATAGTCTCTATATAGTAATGATTTTATTCATGACTTACAGTCTGCAGCCCAATTCCTAACAATAGTTCAGTAGTAGCTGTGAATGAAAGTCAAAGGATCTAGTAGTTACTCAGACCCACACAGCAAGCAGGCGAAGTAGCCAGAGCGAGACTCCCTTCTTCGAATATCCTTACATTGTCTCCAGCAGAAGGTGTAGTCCAGATAAAAGGTGTGTTCCACCACACCTTTAATCCCAGATAACCTTGAACTTGGAGATTTAATCTTCTGGAATCCATAGCCACTATGCCTCAAGATCTCCATACTCCATCCAGATCAGAAACTTCTATCTCCAAGCCTCCAGATAAGAGTCAATGGTGAGACTTCCAATTCTGGATTGTAGTTCATTCCAAATATAGTCAAGTTGACAACCAGGAATAGCCACTACGTGTGGGTTTATCCATCTGGCTATGGGAAACCCTAGACCAGTGCCTGTTACACGCACCAAGATTGACAAAGAGCAAGTTATGCTGAAAAATCACAAGAAGATTGCTTCTACTTTTTCTGAAGGATTTGATTCTTTCATGCAAGAATTTTCAATGTATGCAAAGACAAGAAAAAATTTTAGGTGAGAGTATTCCATAGAAAGCCACAGACAGCCCAGGTAGATAATAAATCTGGAGTTTTATCTATAATATGAAGGATACCTGTAGCTGAACTAAAAAATGTTGGTACTTCCACACTCAACTGCTGTCTGGGTATTTTGAAGGATTTATGGTCAAGGGTTTGATAACAAATGTATTTTCAGTGATAATGCACATTGTTGATTTCTGTAACTTTCTAGATTTTCCATTTCAGGTATTTCACTTTATATTCTCCCCTGCTCCCCAACCCACCCACTCCCACTTCTTGGCCCTGGCATTCCCCTATACTGGGGCATATAATCTTCGAAAGACCGAGGGTCTCTCCTCCCACTGATGGCAGAGTAGGCCATCATGTGCTACATATGCAGCTAGAGACACATGCTCTAGGGGTACTGGTGAGTTCATATTGTTGTTCCTCCTGTAGAGTTGCAGACCCCGTTAGCTCCTTGGGTTCTTTCTCTAGCTCCTTGATTAGGGGCCCTGTGTTCCATCCAGTAGATGACTGTGAGAGCATCCACTTCTGTATTTGCCAGGCACTGGCATAGCCTCACAGGAGACAGCTATATCAGGGTCCTGTCTGCAAAATCTTGTTGACATATGCAGTAGACTCTGGGTTTGGTGGTTGTTTATGGGATGGATTCCCGGGTAGGGCAGTCTCAGCTCCAGCTATTTTAATGAAGCTTTATACTCATATAAAAAGCTACTTAGCTACCTCTTAAATAAAAAAAAAATTCTTCTGGACCAAAATTTCACATAAATAAAATGCACTTGTCCCAGATGAAAAAAACAGATTAAAAATTTAAAAATTTATAAAGTAATTATACCATTACCAAATTAGAAAGTTTAGCCTCCTTCTCTACAAACATAGTTCCACAGACACAGTAGTAAACATTACTATGGTGACACTAACCTAGTCTGATCCTCAACAACAAGTAGAGCAGGAGAGACCCTTGTTACAAACAAAATATCAAAGGCAGGAACAGTTCTGTAGATCTTCCCCTGCATGATAGACCCTGGCTTCAATCTCCAGCACTACCAAAGGGAACAGGAAGAAAACAAAACAAACACCTCAGTAAACTTATTCCAGAGACTCCAATTTTCAGCTTGAAATAGGTATACTAGCTCGCATAAGACACACATCCTCTACATGGAACATTAAAGTGTCCAGTTATGAAACTGGTCACCACTGAAGCAAAGACACAATGAAAGCTTGTTAACCTGCTTAGGATAACAAGTTCAAAGGCAGAGAAGGATGGGCATGTTACAACAATTTATTCACTCCCTGCACTGATTCTATGAAAATCTACCTCCAGACTTCCTGCTGTGAGAGATACACACCTTATTTAAAACTGTAAGGAAGAACAGAAGTGAACAATGTAAGAGAATAAAGGAGGGACACAAAGTTTTACATACGATTATAAATATTAAATAAACCATATATAAATATAAAATAACCATATATATAAATATTAAACACACCATATATATATATATATATATATATGTATATATATATATATATATATATATATATATATATATATATATATATATATATATATATATATATAAAATTAGGCATTTCTTTGAAATAGAAATGGTTTTAAAACATCTTATAAAGACGTCTGTGTGTATATTAAACTATAGCATTACACAAAACTGAAGCATTTGTAAACATTTTGTTGCTCCTTTTCTCCTGTGCAATCACAAAGTACTCAAAAATTCTTTGACCTTTTAAACCAGACTTTTCTGTTTGTCTACATACAGTATGAAGACAGATACCTCCTGGTGATAATCAAAGTTTGCTTTCAGAGTCTGATGAATGAGCCAGTTTTCATGTTTATGGTGAAGTTTCTCTAAATATTCAAGAAGAATGACTTGTTCTTTGTTTCCATATATATATTCTACCTCAGCATTTCTCTGGAGTAGGTCTAAGATAAATTATTCTCTCCAATTCAAGGCTTTACCAATCTTATTATTTATTTATTTTTTTTTTTTTAATTTTTTTGAGGCAGTGTTTCCTGGCTGTCCTGGAACTCACCCTGTAGCTCTGTAGACCAGGTTTGCCTTGAATTCTGAAATCTACCTGCCTCTGCCACCCAAGTCCTGGGATTAAAGGTGTGTCCCACTTCTGCCTGGCTCACTTATGCCAGTCTTGATATATTCTTCACTCTATTTTATTCATGCAGTTGGATTCATAAAAATTAGATACAAAACACAACTGCCACTATACACAGATGGTTTAAAAAATAATACAAGTTTCTCTGCATCTTTGAGATTGACAGAGGAACACTGAGATTGGATCGGGCTGAATCAGGAATATGATTGGAAGTTAAAAGAAACACCATTCAGGTTTCTCATTCCTCATCTGACGAACATCCCCATGGCTTTTCTGAGACCTTTTCAATTCCTCAACTTCGTCTTGAGTATTCTGCACATTGCACCACTTGGTGAAAGGTTCAGGAACTACTTCCCAATCCTCACAAACTTGCTTTAAGATATTCGCAAATGGTGACTTTTTGGCAGGGATTTTACACTCTATGGAGACCTTGATGCAGGGCCCCTCAGAGCTGGTGGAGGGAGAAGGGCAGAGTGTCTTAGATGGTGTGGTCATGCCTAGCTCGAGACTGCTTGGACTCGAGCACTGGACCTGCAAGAACAGGGCAGCAGGTGACTAGGTGTTTCACCTTGGTAGAACCCACACTTTGATTTTGGGAGGAGTAGATGCAGGCAGCTGAGCAGGGCTGTAAATAAATGTGTTTTTAAAAATATCTTCTACTGATAACTAATTTAAAGTTATTTTGTTAGAATACATTGTTTATAAGCTGTTTGTTTAAAGCTATGATATAAAGCTCTAATTTTTTGGTTCTTAAAATTATTTTTAATTTTTTCGTTCTTAAAATTATTTTTATTGTAAGTAAATTGTTAATATTAGGGATGTGGACTGCTAGTATTCTGACAAACAGAAATTGCCCAAGAGGGGTATAACCAGGTCCTTAGGTAGTAGTATGTCAATTTTTTTCTGAGAAATCTCTTGCACTATTCTCTTCTGCCTAGATAATTGTCTAATCAAATATTTTTTAACCAATCAGTGGTGATGGAAAACACTTTTTGTATAGCAGAGAGACCAGAGATAGTTGACAGTGCCATCATCTAAATTGCATCTGGACATTGAAATCTGCTTCCATATACACAGTGCCAAAAACCATTGTCCTACACATATATAATTATTAGTGCATATTTTTAATTGTCTGAGTGTTAGTATTGTCATTCTATGACATATATTTGACACAGGGTCTCCTTACACCTGGGCCTCTCAGATATTGTCATAGTAACATGCATACTCTCCACTAAAATCTATCAGTGCTAGGATTGGTGATATAGAAATGACATTTCAAGTCTTTTTTTTTTGTCCTTTGAAGTTCAACTGTTTTTAATGCTGCAAAAGTCGTGTGTGTGTGTTTATATATTACATACTATATTTTATATATGATATATACATATATATTACATATAAATATACACATATATATGTCCACAGTTTGTAAAACAATCCTACCATGAAGTTTAATATAACAATATTTCAATATTTGTTCTTACAATGTTATATATACACAAAATTTTTATATTATTTACTAATTTTTTATTTACTTGCTTTTTATTAAACAGCTATATCTTGATTTAAAATAAAACCTAGTCAAGTTTGTACATATGAGAATCTGCCTACAAGGAGATACTGTATGATCTGTGCTCTTGTATAGGCCCATTTGAGAGGACTAACAAACTTCTTTAGAACTCATGGGCTGTGTTCTACCCAGTAGCACATCTAACACAAGCATGTTCCAGACAGGCAAAAACCTGAAGGGTAAGTGTCCTGATAACTTCATGCTATTATGGAGCATGGCTCTGCTTATAATACTCTCAGTCCTCACATTTTTCCTAATCTAAGTGTTGTGCAAGAAATTGGAGGGGTTTTCCCCTCACTAGGCAGTTTTATTAGCACTGACATTAATAATGCTTGATCTTTGTTAAGTATCATTGCTGGAACAGATAATATTTCAATTACCACCCTTAAAAGAATTTAGATTTGTACATGTTCAGCAATAAACACTACCTTTAGAAAATATTTGGAGATGTATCTTGTTAATAAAGGTAGATTAAGAAGTTTGTGTCCATGGTCGTGTGCGTACCATGGACAGCATCTTAGGAAACAATTTGTAGATCAGAAAGGAACACTCTTAGTAATTGATCTAGGAATTTCTTTTGGTCAGTGAAGAAGAACAATGGCACCCCTACTAATACTACCTGACATGGCTCTCCTAGAACTGGACAGGTGATCAATGTGTTCAAAAATGTTTTCCATCAAATTCCTGATTGGATTTAATAAAAAAAATTGATGATCAGTATATATGTACCTTGAGGATTAAAAGTAGAAATGAATTTCTGGAGTCCAGCTTCTTGAGCTCTTTGTACATATTGGATATTAGTCCCCTATCAGATTTATGATTGATAAAAATCCTTTCCCAATCTGCTGGTGGCCTTTTTGTCTTATTGACAGTGTCTTTTGCCTTATAGAAACTTTGCAATTTTATGAGGTCCCATTTATCAATTCTTGATCTTACAGCACAAGCCATTGCTGTTCTGTTCAGGAATTTTTCCAATGTGCCCATATCTTCACGGCTTTTCCCACTTTCTCCTCTCTAAATTTCAGTGTATCTGGTTTTATATGGAGTCCTTTGATCCACTTAGACTTGAGCTCGTGTCTCTAGCTGTATATTTAGCAGAAGATGGCCTAGTCAGCAATCATGGAAGAGAGGCCCATAAGTCTTGCACACTTTATATGCTCCAGGACAGGGGAATGCCAGGGCTAAGAAGTGGGAGTGGGTGGGTAGGAGATCAGGGGGGGGGGAGGCTATAGGGAACTTTCAGAATAGAATTTGAAATGTAAGTAAAGAAAATATACAATAAAAATGTAGAAATGACTGATAGATTTTCATATAAATTTAGATTTATGACAGTTTTAATATTTATATAAGATTACTATTTTAAGGCTAATAATAAACTAATAGTGCTTTCTTTATTAACCACAAATAACAGCCTGTGAATAAAAGAAAATGGCAGAGAAAATGACGTGACTGTTTTTAATACCTTCTTAATCTGTAACAAGGTGCTTACTTATGAACGTATGTGGGTTCTAGGGAATGATTTGTTCCCTTCATGTGTGATATGTAAATTGTTTTCAAGTAAAGGTATTAGGGAACGTACATACTAAAAATAATCGTCATTAAAAGAAAGTTGAATGTAATCACATTGTAATGTTTATGTAATTTGAATATTTTACTGGCATATATAAGCAGTGGAACAAAAGATATTTTCTTTTTGAGCTTGTCATGGTTCATTCATGCAGTGTGTGTGTGTGTGTGTGTGTGTGTGTGTGTCTCTGTGTCTGTGTGTCTGTGTCTGTGTGTACGTGGACACATGTGTGTTTAAATCTTTTTCCTGTTTGTCTTTTTGCTTTCTCTCCTGCCCCCAAGGAGGTCTAGTACTCTTGTAGGTCACAGGAAGTGCTACCCCAATGAAGCAGGTTTTATTCCCTCAGAGAGTAGTATGATAAGTGATGAATGGCCAACCTAACCTCAGTTTACCTTATCCAGAAAAGGCTGCCCTGCAATATGTCCCTTTAAGATATTTTAGAATACTACCCAAAATAAAGCATACAACAGAAATGTAGTAGAAATAAGTGATGTCTTTTGGAGTTTTATGTAATTGTATCTCCTACATTTTAAAATGCACAAAAATATTCCCATTCATGATAGGGGATTGATTTGACTTCCATATCAGCTCCTGATAAACTCCATTGAAAGATTTGCATTGGGTACATTATTGAAAACACTTTTACAATGTTGAAAACAATGCAATTAATCATACATAAATCTCATAATGATTTTCAATAACAGTAAGTTGTGAAGAAATTTCTGAGTGATAACTGTGAGTACTTTGTGTTTACAATCTTGAATCAACTTCAAAATTTAATTCCAGTGAGTCAAGAATAGTGACTAATATGTTTCTGCTTATTAGATCAAAGCTCCAATTTAGGACATGCATCTGTGAGATAAGAGAAGGAGGGAAACAATTTCAAATTCTACTGGATTTATTTCATATTTTCACGTCAGGGTTTTAAATTGTAGAAAAAGAAAACAAGAATCTTTATTTTTTGGTCTAATTTTGATTCACTTTTACAGGAACCAACTTACCTGTTTCATAGATGTTTTCAATATTTTCAATAGGAATTCCTAGTTGCTGAGTCAGCTTCACATATTCTTCCCACATTTCTTGAGTGATATTTGTACCAGTAGCTGCATTTCATTGAAGAAATTTCAAATAAACAGCCACTATAATCACACATAATACTCTGAGTTCATCCAGTCTTCTCAGGTAGCAGGTCAATCCTGCTACTTCACCCTACCCCTCCCTACCAAAGGTGATGCTAGTCAGGGAAACATTCTGAAGTCAGGTCTGACATTTTCTCTAGTGGTAAGATAACTTTCCATCCCAGCATATCTAAGACACCGAGTTAAAGTCAGGAATGTTAAAAATAGTATTGAATTATGAAAATTACTATCCTGAACAATTCAACATGAACTATACACAATAGTGCTTTTATTTGCAACTGTGCAAGCAAATTGGTTCCTGTTTCAGTGTGTCATAAAATTAAACTCAGGGGACACAGTTATGTTGCAATTAACCCTATTGGAGTAACAACAATATAAACTAATACGCAAACTTCAGAGGTTGTGTCTCTAGTTGCATATGTAGCAGAGGATGGCCTAGTCAGTCGGCCATCAACAGGATGAGAGGCCCTTGGTCTTGCGAAGATTACATACCCCAGTACAGGGGAATGCCAGTGCCAGGAAGCAGGAGTGCATTGGCTGGGAGCAGGGCAGGGGCAAGGTCTAATCTAGGGGACTTTCGGGATAGCATTTGAAATGTAAATAAAGAAAATATCTAATAAAAAAAAGGGTCAAAGAATGTAAAAAGAAAAAAGAAAAGGAAGGAAAAGAAAGAAAGAAAGAAAGAAAGAAAGAAACAAAGATACAAAGAAACAAAGAAAAAGAAAGAAAAGAGAAAAGAATGTTTTCCCCCTGTAAAGTTTTACATACCTAGTGCTCCTGTCAGATTCATGTCATAATTCATATCATTAAGAAATTTGACTTCAAAAAGGATGGTGGTGTTTGAGACAAAATGTATCTGAAGATACACACCACTTGGTCCTGGTAATGAATGAACTTTTCTTCATAAGAAGGCGATATAGAGATTCCTATTTATTATATATCTACTGACTTTTTGTTTACTTTTGAGATTTAATATTGTTATACGATTCTGAGTCTTCTTTTCCCCCATCTGGGTGTGTTCGCATCCTCACTCTCCTTCAAGTTCATTGCAAAGCTTTTACTGATTATCATCATATGCTTATATTTATTGTACTATAATATGTTATATTTTATACCTTACCAAGTATGTATTATTTTATATGAAATAATTTATTAAATAGGAGAAAAGATATTTATAAATATAAACCTTTCAATTCATATGTTACTCAGATGTATCTCATATTTGTTTTAATTATATTTTAAAAACATTGTAAATTCTTTCATAATAATCCCATTTATTCTTGCATACTACACTATATTTTATCAGTTCTGCATTATATTATTGAGTCATGGAGACATTTTCTTATCTTCTAACATGTAAGTATAGCATATGCCTGTATTTCAACAACTTTATCAAAACGTGGATTTAAATGTTTATTTTTGTTGTTTTTGTGCCACCTAGCACTATCTGCTCATATTTCCATCTCTCTTCATACTGCTGAACAACAGATAATGGTGATTTTGCTCACTTCGTTCTAGGCCTCCCGCATAAGATGGATGAAAGTAAATTTTTGGAAAATGACGACTAGCATGATGCAGAATCCAGGTCCCAAGTCTGAAATCAGTCTCCTCGATTTTGGGACATTCTGTTTTGTGGAAGAAATGCCCTGTAAAATGAGACAAAATGCACCTATTTATTGACTTAAAAACCTCTTGATAAAGATCACATTCCTTCAAGAATATGTAAATAATGCAGTCAATCCTGAATCAGTGATACTCACATAAAAGAGAGCAAGAATTCTCTCGACCTTTATCAGCCCAAACTGTGTGTAGTTGGCATTTCCCGTTTTTCCTAAACGATACATATTAAAAAATAAGCAATACTTATTTCGTATTTACCATCACACATCTCTTTGACAGCCAAGAAAACTTTTCTTACCTGACATAGAACGTCATGCTCATGACTCTGTATTGTTTAAAATGCTTAACCTCACGCATCAGCATCCTCATTTGGCTATTTTCTTCAGTTATACTCATATATTTGCCTGCTAGATAGATGGTATTGAATTTCCCTGAAAACTAAAATGATATGATTAAAATAATTAATATATAATTAACATGAATAAAATTCATCAGTCAGAGCATATGATTTTGAATCCACACATGCACATGTTTGTGAATAATATCGTGCAACTTCATTTTTGAGAGATAACTTATGGCCTTCTGGAATGACATTCTCACAGTGCACCATGTAGACAAGCCACCAACAAACGTAAAATGATAAAATAAATTTATTAGAAATTTATGATAAATCAATGATTATAAAAGTAAGTTATAGATGTTCAACTAAAGAAATAGAAAGTATTTAACATAGTGATGAAATATTATATAAAATATGCTATCAACATTATTGCATAATTCTGGTTATATCTTATAATTGCCTAGCATCTTGTTTTAAAACATATATACATGATAATAGATTTATATCATGCAGAATATGATTAAGAAAAAATTGTAAAAAAATGATTATAGTTTCTGATTAGGAAGCTGAAACAAACAAAAATGTAAAATTAAAATATGTAATAAATATCCACATATTAACTTAATTCAAAGTAAATAAAAGGGGGCAAATCATAATTTGATATCAAAAGACTTTGTATGGCAAGTCATTAGGACTTTATTTCCTCTTAGAAATCACTCTAATCATATGAGAAAAGAGTGCAAATAGTACACTTTGTGTGACTTGTCGCTGGTTTCTATATTTTTGCTGCAACATTCCATTCAAAACCTGTAGTCATGGGTATACACCCACATAGACAAGTACCTACACACACAGACATACAAAATAAAACTTCAGAAATTAAGTCCTGCTTTGGAGATATTACTGGATTATAATTAATATCAATATTGTCACAAATATTATCTATAGTGCAAGGACTTCGAAAAGTGAGAAATCTATTCTTCAAATACATGATATACAATGTTTTTGCCCTGCAGATATAAAATTGATTTTGTTTCTATTATGTTAAGAATCATCCCTGAATTAGTATAGAACAGTGAAACATTTAATGCAAATGTATAGACTTTCAACTATGAAAATAATGTTAATTATGCAAAAGTTTAAAAATCCATGGCATTAATAAGAGTTTTTTTTTTTTTTTTTCATACACTTTAGCCAGGGAAAATAAAATTAGGCAATGTAAGAAGTTCAAATGAAATAATTATAACCTTTAACTAAAACAAATAATGTTTAAAGACAGGGAATGTATTCCAAAAACAAAACCCAAAAAGAAACCAATATATTCATAGAATCACCCTGTTTGTCTGGTGAAACAGTAATACAAGCACCACAGCCACCTCTCTTCCTGCATAACTCCCGAAGAGCCCAGGCTTTTACCGGTAAGGGTTCCTCAGCAGCAGAAACTAAACAGGCTAGAAGAAGGAGAAGAAGAAAGGTCATCTTGCAGAACCCGTTCTTCCTTCTGAAACAGAAGAGTAGAGTTGTTCAGCTTTGAGTGAAATGATGAACTTAATAGGCTCACAATGCATTTCAATGTGCACAATGTGCAATGAAATGCTAATTCACATGTAAAAATATTTTTTCAGAAGAATTTGGCAGACTATATGATAGATTATTATGCATCTAACATTGCTTTGTTTTTACTCATGGAATTAGAATTCAGTGGAGTGTAAGATAAATGTTCATGAAGTGTTGACATTTAGAAAAAATTCAAGAAGACTAAGCTATATTGGTGACATTGCCACAACAATACAACAGTGACTAACACAGCCAGTGAACTCCAAAAGATATTAAAACACAAGTTTGAAAATCTCACACAATAAATTGAGGAATTTGAAATTTTTTTGGTTACAATGCATTTTTCATAGAGGGGAATTATACATTAAAAAATTATATAGATATAAG
This sequence comes from Mus spretus, assembly GCA_921997135.2. Lineage (NCBI taxonomy): Eukaryota > Metazoa > Chordata > Mammalia > Rodentia > Muridae > Mus > Mus spretus. Next base: position 57,398,525 of record OW971683.1, on the reverse strand, counting down.
CTGTAACTTAGTCCTAGATACCCTTGCATTCTCTGTTTAGATTCCAAATATTTTCTCCCAAAATCTCATATCTTCATCTCAACGTCATTGTAAGGAGAATTTTGCAATTTTAGTTTCTTTTAAACACACAGAAATATTATAAAAATATGCTTTTGGTTAATGCCAGGTGTGGGCCTACTTCAGATTGTCCACAGAAACTGACTTTCATTTCCCTCATCATCTAGCAGGGTCATGATTTTTTCAGCTGCTAATCGGTTTTGCAGATGTGTGATATTTGGGATTCAGGACATTCTCAGGGACTTTACAAATTTGAGGTTTGTGAGAGGCCAGGTTGGGTGATGGCCAAGCTTTGCTCATCTTTTGTCTTGGTTATTCAGTGTGATTTGTTGTGGTTTGCTAATTGTATTGCTCAAAGATGAAACAAGAAATAAAGAAATTAGATCGAAGTTCTCTAGTTCTCTCTCTGTCTCTCTCTTTCTCTCTCTGTCTGTCTCTGTCTGTCTCTGTCTGTCTCTGTCTCTGTCTCTGTCTCTCTCTCTCTCTCTCTCTCTCTCTCTCTCTCTCTCTCTCTCTCTCTCTCTCTCTCTCTCTCCATCCTCCCTCTAACATTTTACTCTCCTGTTATTGTTAGAGGGTTGTAAGGGTAAAACAGAAATGTGGACAAGTGTGGAAGAAAGAAGAACCCGTAAAGAATCAAAGATCAGCTACACTTTTTTCCCCATGATATCCAGTTACAATTTCTTATATGTGAGCATATGTGGTGTATTAGTCAGGGTTCTCTACAGTCACAGAACTTATGGATAGTCTCTACATAGTAAAGGAATTTATTCATGACTTACAGTCTGCAGCTCAATTCCCAACTATGGTTCAGTAGTACCTGTGAATGAAAGTCCAAGGATAAAGTAGTTACTCAGACCCACAGCAAGCAGGCAAGTAGCAAGAGCAAGATTCCCTTCTTCCAATATCCTTACATTGTCTCCAGTAGAAGGTGTAGCCCAGATTAAACGTATGTTCCACCACAACTTTCATCCCAGATGACCTTAAACTTGGAGATTTAATCTTCTGGAATCCATAGCCACTATGCCTCAAGATCTCTATACCAAGATCCAGATCAGAAACTTCTATCTCCAAGCCTCCAGATAAGAGACACTGGTGAGACTTCCAATTCTGGATTGTAGTTCATTCCAAATATAGTCAAGTTGACAACCAGGAATAGCCACTACATGTGGGTTTATCCATCTGGCTATAGGAAACCCTAGACCAGTGCCTGTTACACACACAAAGAGTGACAAGAGCAGGTTTTGCTGAAAAATCACGAAGGGGATTGCCTCTACTTTTTCTGAGGGATTTGATTCTTTCATGCAAGAATTTTCAATGTATGCAAAGACAAAGAAATTTTTTAGGTGAGAGTATTCCATAGAATGCTACAGACTTTCCAGGTGAATATAATCTGGAGTTTCATCTATAATATGAAGGATACCTGTAGCTGAACTAAAAAATGTAGGTACTTCCACACTCAACTGCTGTCTGGATATTTTGAAGGATTTACGGTCATGGGTTTGATAACAAATGTCTTTTCACTGATAATACACATTGTTGAATTCTCTAACTTTCTAGATTTTCCATTTCAGGTATTTCACTTTGAAAACTTCAAATAGAAAAAAAAAAAAAAACAAAAAGAAAAACAAAAAAACCAACAACTACAACAAAAGGATTGTCAGATTTTTTTTTTAATTCCATGGAAGAAACATTTATGGAACATGTCTTGCAAAATGTTCTACTGGAGTGAAGAGACACCAAGAAGATGGCAACTCTTATAAAGGAATGCTTGACTTGGGACTTGGTTACAGTTTTAGAGGTTTAGTCCATAATCAGCATGGTGTTTAGAATGGGGACTTAGAGATAGAGTGCTAGGTAAGTTCCAAATCCTATCAACATGCAACAGGAAAAGACAATGGGCCTGTACTGATCATTTGAAAACTCAAAGTTTATCCTCCAACAAGCTCAATTCTACTACCACAAGGTCAACCATATAAACTCTCTTAAGCAGCAAGTCTCCCTAGTAACAAAACTTAGAAGTGTATACATGTATGTGCATTAAAACATGTTGGTTGTTTCATGGATGTGTGCAATCATTTTTTTGGGGGGTCTCTTTGAATGAAGTATTTAGAAATTGACAAAATATGTACACTCAATTTCGTACCAACTTTAAATATTGATTTTTTGCTATAAACATTCCAACATGATACTATATGAGTACAATTCATTTAACAATTTAATCTTGTATACTGTAATTTTGATACAAAGGAAAACTTTATTCCATCATTTTGAACAGGGTCACTTGTCTTACAACTTGACTTTCCATTGTTTGAACATTTTGTTATTTTCAAAAATCTTCAAATCTGACCTTTAGCTCAGAGGTAATTTTTGGCCTCCTGCTGCTACAAGTTCACTAAATACTAGCTCCTAAAAATATATCAGAAGCATGTTGCAAAAGTTGGGATCCTTAAGGAAATGTACCAGTACAAATATAGTGTAAAATATATGATAAATAAATTCAGATATTTTTATAGTACTCTACTGTCTAACTGTATTGTAAGTAAAAGAAAGTTTTGAGACATAACTTGCTGCATGCTTCTTCCTAACCCTTGCTTTTCTTCAGAATTCTTTGTGCTTGTGGGCATGTATGTTGGTTGCATGCTTTCATTACTTGGAAAAAGAGAATTTGGGTATGGCGAAACACTTCATTTACTAGTAAACAAATCTTCTAAGAAACATAGGTAGATATATTTCACAAATCACAATTTTTATAGAAGAGAAAGAAATTGGTGCTAAGTACCTCCTAAGAGCTAACTAAGTACCAGTCGGGAGATTTGATGGTTGCACTCATGGTATGAAAGTTCTTGAGCCATGAAAAAAATATCTTAGAAGCTGACAAGAACATCAATCTTTCAATGAGATAACAAATAAATCTTCATGAGAGAGGACAAATAGACTTATGAAGAATGCCAGTCTTCTTGCTACTGCGATTTAGAAAATGTATGAAGTAGTTGAATCTTCATTTTCATCCTATTTAGACTCAGTGTGCCTCTGTTTCCTCCTGTGATGATGTCTATGACAATGTCACAGATACATCAAACTTTAGAAACTTAGAGCAATAAAACTTCACCACCACACACCTTCTGTGGTTCTCACTCTGAGCCTTTTATGGAATTACTAATAAGGATGTAAGCTAGAATGCAGCATCTGAAAAACTGAATAAGGAAGAGAGTCTACTTTCCAGATCCTGGCACAGGGGTTTTAGAGGCTACTGTTCCTCACAATGTGTCTCACAGAGATACAATACCTGGCTTTCTCCAAAGTTACCATTAGAGAGAGGGATGAAAACAAAGTTGCAGCTTGTTAGCCTAACTTAGAAGCAGTGCACTGCTATTTGTGCCATAGAGTGTTGGTTACACAGACAGAGAGCATCCTGAGAGAAAGAAGAAATCCATTACCTGAGATGAAAAATGTCAGTCTGTTGGGCATGGTGATATGCACAGACAGGTTGGTCTCCAGTTGAGCTGAGATGCTGAATCCCGGAACCTGGGATAATTTACCTGCATGGGATGGAAAGAGTCCTCTCATGCTCCTGGAACTCTGGCTCCTGTCTAAGTTAGAGCCCCTCAGAGCCCCCACAAGAGAAACATGGCTAGAAGTCATGTAGGCAATGTCCCGAGCTTCTGACCTTCAGACTAAACTACCACCCTCAGTTACCTAGCAACCGAAAAGATAGCTGCTCACATTAAAAGGGGCTGTTAGGCCCATCCTTGCTCTCTCACTGCTCTCACTCCTTTGTTCACTTGCTCTTACTCTCCTCTACTCTCACTCTCTCTCGCTTACTCTCTCTTTCTCTATAGCCTTTCCTCAGTCTTTCTCTCTCTCTCTCTCTCTCTCTCTCTCTCTCTCTCTCTCTCTCTCCCTCTCTCTGTCTCTGTCTCTCTCTCTCTCTCTCTCTCTCTCTCTCTCTCTCTCTCTCTCTCTCTCTCTCACACATTCTATCTTTCCCCCTGTCTTTCTAAAATAAAGTTCTAAAACCATAGACAGTATCTGCTCATCAAGGTTGGGCTCACTTTCACCTGTGGGAAACTCTCTTCCCTCTCTCCCATAACTCCTGGGTTACAGGGTCTGGCCCCAGGGCCCCCAGGTTAGAGCTGCCCATTGTCCACCCCGCTCCAGTGGATTAGAGGCTTGGATGCCCACCTGGAGCTGAGTGGAAAGAGACTGGCAGTCCTTCCATATCCCCCTGTCCAGAGCATAAGTGGAACACTGATGGGACGTGGGTCCTCCCTCCACCTCTTTCCCATGCCCCTTTTTAGTTCCTACATGAGTCACTAGACCATCTTGAAATTACCACAACCAAAAACACAATATTTAAAATAAACATTTAGTTGTTTTTTTAAAGTCTCAATTCTATCAAATCTATTTTCTTTCAAATAAAACCTACAGATAAATTTGTATCATAATTCATGCAATTGTGTATGTGTATTGGATAAACTTTTAAAAGTCACATATGTGCATATACACACACACACACACACACACACACATATATATATATATATATATGATTATGTATGTGTCTATATGTTTTCTGTTTTCTTTTCTTTTTTATTATATATTTTCTTTATTTACATTTCACATGTTACCCCCTTTCCTAGTTTCCCCTCCACAAATTGACTATCCTCTCCCCACTCCCCCCTGCTTCTTAACCCACCCACTCCCATTCCTGGTCCTGGTATTCCCCTATACTAGGCAATAGAGCCTTCAGAGGACCTAGGGGCTCTCCTCCCATTGATGACCTACTAGGCCATTCTCTGCTACAAATATAGCTAGAGCCATAAGTTCCACCATGTGTTTTCTTTGGTGGTATAGTTCCAAGAAGCTCAGAGGGTACTGGTTGGTTCATATTTATGTTCCTTCTATGGGGCTTCAATACCCTTTGGCTCCCTAGCTATTTCTCTGGCTCCTTCACTAGGGGCTCTGTGCTTCCTCAAATGGATGACTGTGAGCACCCACATCTGTATTTTCCAGGCACTGGCAGAGCCTCAAAAGAGACAGCTATATCAGTTTCCTGTCAGCATGCTCTTGTTGGCATCTGCCAGGTGTCTTGTTTTGGTGGTTTTTTATGTGGTGGATCCCCAATTGGTTCAGTCTCTGCATGGTCATTCCTTCAGGCTCTGCTCTGAACTTTGTCTCTGTAACTACCCCCATGGGTATTTTGTTCCCTATTCTAAGAAGAAACGAAGTATCCACACATTGCTCTTCCTTCTTCTTGAGTTTTATGGGTTTTCCAAATTGTATTTTGGGTATTCTAAATTTCTGGGCTAATATCCAATTTTCAGTGAGTGCATATCATGTGCGTTCTTTTGTGATTGGGGTACCTCACTCAGGATGATATCCTCCAGATACATCCATTTGCCTAAGAATTTCATAAATTCATTGTTTTAATAGTTGAATAGTATGCCCTTGTGTAAATATACCACATGATATTTATCCATCCCCCTGTTGAGGGACATCTGGGTTCTTTCCAGCTTCTGGATAATATTTATAAGGCTGCTATGAACATACTGGAGCACATTTCCTTATTACAAATTGAAATATCTTCTGGGCATATGCCCAGAAGAGGTATTGCTGGATCTTCCAGTAATAATACGTCCAATTTTCTGAGGAACTGCCAAACTGATTTCCAGAGTGGTTGTAACAGCTTGCAGTTCCACCAGCAATGGAGGAGGGTTCCTCTTTCCCCACATCCTCGCCAGAATCTACTGTCATCTGATTTTTGATCTTACCATTCTGACTGTTGTGAGGTGAAATCTCAGGGTTTTTAGATTTGGATTTCACTGATAATTAAGGATGTTGATTTTTTTTTTAGGTACTTTTCAGCCATTTTCTATTCATCAGTTGAGAATTCTTTGTTTAGTTCTTACAACCCCCCCCCCTTTTTTGGCTTTCTGGAGTCCAACTTCTTGCAATAGTCTTTTGGGAGACATTTAACTGACCCTATTGCTACCACATAAAGAGTCCACATTTTCTACCTCCTCTAGCCCATTTTAGTTTCTTAAAAATAGATTCAGAGACCAGGCATTTTTTATTAATACACTGCAATCCTAAGTTGGGCAGATTTTGAGCTACTGAAACATGAGTAGACAAGTAATATCCAAAAAAAAAAATAATAATAATAATAAAAACCACTTCTTAATTACTTGCCATCTTGCATAGGCCAACCATGATCTGTGTGTTATCTCATGGCTACTCACTCATAACAACCTCATGGTGAAATTCTCCTGTTCTCTCCAAATGGTTCTCCACTCCTTCTTCCCCCTGTGCTCCAGGTCTTCTCTATCCCCTCTCCTTCTCAGACATTCAGAGTAGTATCATAAGTTACTCCCTATTCTCTGCTGCTCCAGTAATTGACTTATATGTTCTATTCTTAATCAATAAGCGATGATGGAAAACAATGTTTTATATATTATAGAGAGCAGATAGGGTTGACCGTGCTGTCGTCCAGTTTTCAACCAGATATCAAGGTTTAGAATTCAACATCTAAATTCATTGCCCACAAAACCACCCCCAACATTCACACTTTTAATCTAATAAAGGGTTATTTTCTATTATTAATATACTATATACAATAACAACAATTATGAAAACATATCAAGTGAAATTTCAGAATTTCCACTCCACTTTTATTAGGCAACCTTGAAAAAGGTACTATCTTGATGAGTTTAGAGTTCTTTTTTTTTAATAGATATTTTCCTCATATACATTTAAAATGCTATCCCGAAAGTCCCCTATACCTTCCCCCTGACCTGTTCCTCAATGCACGCACTCCCAATTCCTAGCCACAGTATTCTCCTGTACTAGGGCATATGATCTTCAAAATATCAGGGACCTCTCTTTCCACTGATGGCCTACTAGACCATCCTCTGCTACGTATGCAACTAGAGGCACAGTTCTGGCAGTTACTGGTTAGTTCATATTGTTGATCCTCCTATAGATTTGCTGACCCCTTTAGTTCCTTGGATATTTTCTATAGTTTCTAAATTAGGGGACCCAGTATACCTTCCAATAGATGACTGTGAGAATCCACTTATATATTTGCTAGGCACTGGAAGACCCTCAAGAGTGATGGCTATATCAGGGTCCTGTCAGAAAAACCTTGCTGGAATATGCAATAGTGTCTGGGTATAGTGGTTTTATATCGATGGATCCCCAGGTGCGGTAGTTTCTGGATGGTCTTTCTTCCATCTCAGCTCTGAAACTTGTCTCTATAACTCTATCCATGGATATTTTGTTTCCCATTCTATGAAGAATTGAAGTATTCACACATTGATCTTCCTTCTTCTTGAGTTTCATGTATCTAGGGTATTCAAGGTTTCTCAGCTAATATCCACTTATCAGTGAGGGCATATCATGTGTGATCTCTTGTGAGTGGGTTACCTCACTCAGGATGATATCCTCCAGATCCATCCACTTCCCTAAGAATTTCATAAATCATTGTTTTTAATTGCTGAGTAGTACACCATTTTGTAATTGTACAGCCTTTTCTGAATCTATTCCTCTGTTGAGGGACACCTAGGTTTCTTTCCAATTCCTGACTATTATAAATAAGGCTACTATGAACATAGTAGAGAAGGGTGTACTTATTACTACTTGGAAAAATCTTGTGGGTATATTCCCAAGAGACGTATTGCTAGATCTTCTGGTAGTATTATATCTAATTGTCTGAGAAAACCCTGGACTGATTTCCAGATTGGTTGTACCAGCTTGCAATCCCACCAACAACGGAGGAGTGTTCATCTTTATCCACATCCTTGTCAGCATCTACTGTCATCTGAATTTTTTTCTTTTAGCCATTCTAACTGGTGTGAAGTAGAATCTGAGGGTTGTTTTGACTTGCATTTCTCTGATGATTAAGGATGTTGAACATTTTTTCAGGTGCTTCTCAGCCATTCAATATTCCTCACTTGAGAATTCTTTCTTTAGTTCTGTACCCCACTTTTTAATTGGGTTATTTTATTTTCTGTAGTCCATCTTCTAGAGGTCTTTATATATATTTGATCTTAGTTCCTTATCTAACTTAGGATTTTTCAAGGTCCTCTCCCAATCTGTTGTTGGCATTTCTGTCTTATTGACAGTGTCTTTTGCTTTACAGAAGCTTTATAGTTTTTTGAGGTCACATTTGTAGATTCTTGATCTTACAGCACAAGCTATGTCTCTTTGTTCATGAAACTTTCCCCCCTATGCTTCAAGGCTTTTCCCAACTTTCTCATCTATAAGTATAATTTTCTCTGGTTTTATGTGGAGTTCCTTGATCCACTTAGATTTGAGCTTTGTACAAGATAAGAATGGATCAATTCGCAATCTTCTACATGATAACCTCCAATTGCACAAGCACCATTTGTTGAAAATGCTGTCTTTTTTTTTCCACTGGATGATTTTAGCTCCCTTGTCAAAGATCAAGTGACCATAGGTATGTGGGTTCATTTCTGTGTCTTCAATTCTCTTTCATTAATCTACCTGTCTGTCTCTGTACAAGTACCATGCAGTTTTTATCACAATTGCTCTGTAGTACAACTTAAGGTCAGGCATAGTGATTGCCCCAGAGGTTCTTTTATTGTTGAGAATAATTTTTCTATCCATGTTTTTTGTTATTCCAGATGAATTTGCAAATTGCCCTTTCTAATTCATTGAAGAATTGGTTTGGAATTTTAATGGGGATTGCTTTGAATCTGTAGATTGCTTTCCACAAGATAGCCATTATAAAATAACCCAATTAAAAAATGATGCACAAGCACCACTTGTTGAAAATGCTGTCTTTTTTTCCACTGGATGATTCTATTTCCCTTGTCAAAGATCAAGTGACCATAGGCGTGTGGCTTCATTTCTGTGTCTTCAATTCTCTTTCATTGATCTACCTGTCTGAATTCTGCCAATCAATGAGCATGGGAGATGTTTCCATCATCTGAGATCTTCTTTGATTTCTTTCTTAAGAGACGTGAAGTTCTTATTATACAGATCTTTACTTCTTTACTTAGAGTTACCACAAGATGGTTTATGTTTACTTGTGATTATTGTGAAGGATGTTGTTTCCCTAAATTCTTTCACAGCCTGTTTGTACTTTGTGTAAAGAAAGTCTATTGCTGGACATGGTGGTGCACACCTTTAATATCAGTAATTGGAAGGCAGAGGCAGGTGAATTTCTGAGTTTGAGGCCAGCCTGGCCTACAGAGTGTGTTCGAGGACAGCCAGGAGTATACAGAGAAAGCCTGTCTCAAAAAAACAAAAGAAAATAAAAAAGGCCACTGATTTGTTTGAATTAATTTTATATCCAGCTACTTCACTGAGGCTGTATATCAGGTTTACGAGATCCCTCTTTGAATTTTTAGTGTCACTTATATATCCTATCATATCATCTGCAAAGAGTGATATTTTGACTTCTTCCTTTCCAGTTTGTATGCCCTTGATCTCCTTTTTGTTGTCCTATTGCTCTGGCTAGGACTTCAAGTACTATATTGAATAGGTAGGGAGAAAGTGGGAAGTCTTGTCTAGTCCCTGATTTTAATGGGATTGCTTCCAGATTCTCTCCATTTACATTGATGTTGGCTAATGGTTTGTTGTGGATTGCTTTTATTATGGTTAGATATGGGCCTTGAATTCCTGATCTTTCCATGTCTTTTATCATGAATTGTTGATAGATTTTGTCAAATGGTTTCTTAGCATCTAATGAGATGATAATGTGGCTTTTGTCTTTTACTTTGTTTATATAATGGATTACATTGATGAATTCCTGTATATTAAACCATCCTTGCATCCCTGGAATGCAGCCTACTTGATCATAATGGGTGATCATTTTGATGAGTTCTTAGATTCAGTTAGTGAAAATTTTATTGAGTATTTTTGCATCAATATTCATGAGGGAAATTGGTCTGAAGTCCTCTTTCTGTATTTATGTGGTTTAGGTATCAGAGTAATTGTGGCATCATAGAATGAATTGGGTAGAGTACCTTCTGTTTCTATTTTGTGGAATAGTTTGAGAAGAATTAGAATTAGGTCTTCTTTGAATATCTTAACTAAATCCATCTGGTCTTGGGCTGTTTTGGGTTGGGAGACTATTAATTACTGCTTATAATTCTTTAGGTGATATGAGGCTGTTTAGATCATTAATGTGACCCTGACTTAAATTTGGCACCTTGTATCTTTCTTGATAATGTCCATTTCTTGCAGGTTTTCCAGTTTTGTTGAGTATAGACTTTTTGTAGTATAATTGATGATGTTTTGAATTTCCTCAGGTTCTGTTGTTATGTCTCTATTTTCATTTCTGATTTTGTTAATTGGGAAACTGTTCCTATGCCCTCTTGTTGGTCTGGCTAAGGGTTTATTTATATTGTTGATTTTTTTCAAAGTAGCAGCTCCTGGTTTGGTTGATTCTTTGTATGGTAATTTTTGTTTCCACTGGTTGATTCATGCCTTGAGTTTGATTATTTCCTGCTGTCTACTACTCTTGGGTGAATTTAATTCCTTTTTTTCTTGAGCTTTTAGGTGTGCTGTCAGTCTGCTAGTGTATGCTCTCTCTAGTTTCATTTTAGAGGCAGTCAGACCTATGAGTTTTCCTATTAGGACTGCTTTCCTTGTGTCCCAAAAGTTTGGGTATGTTGTGGCTTCATTTTCATTAAACCCTAAAAAGTCTTAATTTCTTTCTTTATTACTTCCTTGACCAAGATATCACTGAAAAGAGTTTTGTTCAGCTTCCAAGTTAATTTTGGCTCCCTATCAGTTATGTTTTTATTGAAGATCAGCCTTAGTCATTTGAGATCTGATAGAATGCATGGGATGATTTCAATATTTTTTTCTCTTGACGCCTGTTTTGTGACCAATTATATGGTCAATTTTGGAGAAGGTACCAAGAGGAGCAGAGAAGGCATATCCTTTTGTTTTAGAATAAAATGTTCTGTAGATACCTCTTAAGTCCATTTGTTTCATATCTTCTGTTAGCTTCAATGTGTCTCTGTTTAGTTTCTGTTTCTAGAATATATCCTTTGATGAGTGTAGGGTGTTGGAAGTCTCCCACTATTATCATGTGAGGTGCAATGTGTGCTTTGAGCTTTACTAATTTTTTTTTTTAATAATGAATGTGGCTGCCCTTGCATTTGTAGCACAGATATTCAGAATGTAGAGGTCATCTTGAAGGTTTTAACTCTGATGAGTATGAAGTGCTACTGCTAGTCTTTTTGATAACTTTGGGTTGGAAGTCGATTTTATTCAATATTAGAATGGTTACTCCAGCTTGTTATTTCAGACCATTTGCTTGGAAAATTGTTTTCCAGCCTTTCACTCTGAAGTAGTGTCTGTCCTTTTACCTGAGGTGGATTTCCTCTAAGCAGCAATATGTTGGGTCTTCTTTGTGTAGCCAGTCTGTTAATCTATGTCTTTTTAATTGATGAATTGATTCCATTGATATTAAGATATATTAAGGAAAAGTAGTTGTTGCTTCCTGTTATTTTTGTTGCTAGAGTTGGTATTCTGTTCTTCTGGTTGTCTTCTTTTAGGTTTTTTTGTAGGATTACTTTATTGCTTTTTTGCAGGGTGTACTTTCCATCCTTGTGCTTGCGTTTTCCCTTTATTATCCTTTGAAGAACTGGATTCGTGGAAAGATGTAAGAATTTGGTTTTGTCATAGAATACCTTCGTTTCTCCATCTATGGTAATTGAGAGTTTTGCTTGGTATAGTAGCCTTGGCTGGCATTTCTGTTGTCTTAGGTTCTTTATAACATCTATCCAGGATCTTCTGTCTTTCATAGTCTCTGGTAAGATATCTGGTATAATTCTAATGGGTCTGCATTATAGGTTACGTGACCTTTTTCCCTTACTGCTTTTAATATTGTATCTTTCTTTAGTGCATTTGTTGTACTGATTATTATGTGTTGGGAGGAATTTCTTTTCTTGTTCAGTCTATTTGGAGTTCTGTAGGCTTCTTGTATGTTCATGGGCATCTCTTTCTTTAGGTTAGGGAAGTATTCTTCTATAATTTTGTTGATATATACTGGCCCTTGAAGTTGAAAATCTTCACTCTCATCTACTCATATCATCCTTAGGTTTGGTCTCTCATTGTGTCCTGGATTTCCTAGATGTTTTGCGTTAAAATCTTTTGGCATTTTGCATTTTCTTTGATTGTTGTGTCAATATTATCTATGGAATCTTCTGCTTCTAAGATTCTCTCTTCCTTCTCTTGTACTCTGTTGCTGATGCTCGCATCTATGTTTCTTGATTTCTTTCCTAGGATTTCTATCTCCAGAGTTGTCTCCCTTTTAGTTTTCTTTATTTTTTCTACTTACATTTTTGTATCTTGGATGGTTTTGTTCAATTCTATCATTTGTTTGGTTGTGTTTCCCTGTGATTTTAAGGGATTGTGTGTGTGTGTGTGTGTGTGTGTGTGTGTGTGTGTGTGTGTGTGTGTGTGTTTCGTCTTTTAGGACTTCTACCTGTTTAGCAGTGTTTTCCTGTAATTCTTTCAGGGATATTTGTGCTTCCTCTTTTAGGCCTTCTATCTGTTTATCTGTGTTTTCTATTTCCTTGAGTGAGTTGCTAATGTCCTCTTTAAAATATTCTACAAGTATTATGTGTAATGATTTTAAATCTGAATCTTGCTTTTCAGGTGTGTTGGTTTGTCCTGGACTTGCTGTGGTGGGATTCCTGATTTCTAGTGATGCTGAGTGGAATTCGTTTCTGTTAGTGAGATTGTTAGTTTGCCTTTTCACCAGCTGGTAAGCTCTGGTGTTAGTTTTTAAAGGTGTCTCTGTCTTGTGAGTGTTCCTCCTGTGATTCTGTTAGCCTCTGTCAGCACTCCGGAGAGAGCCTCTGTCAGCACTCCTGGGATTCTGACTCTCTCCTGATTCTCAGTTTTTAGAATACTCTCTGCAGGCAAGTGAGCAGAGGTCTGGAACTTAGCTCTGCCTCCTGGCTGAAGATGAAGGCCCAAGAGGGACTCTGTGCCAGAAGCTAAGTTTTTTTTTTTTTTTTTTTTTTTCTGCCACCCATGTACTCTCCCATGTAGAATTGTCTCTTTGGGACCCAGGATACAAGATTGAGTTCTCACCTGGTCCTGTGGACAGAGTCCTCCCTTGAGGCCACCTCTCCTCTGGCGGTAAAAGTGCACAGAGGTCTCTGGAGTACTTAAATCCATTTTCAATCAAAACTTTCATTTATAACCTTGGAATATCTTCTTATATCTAAATCGATATTCTCATCCTAAACAATTTAGGCTTAATTGTGCAACCTTACCTATCTAGTCTTAACCCCATTAGAGGCTTGAGAGGAAATAAATATCTGAGTATGAAGAAAGTACAAAGCAAGTACCTTTCAAACTTACAGAAATGACAGAGAGCTGACTGCCTGAAAATCACCCTAAATTTTTCAGAGTTTCTGGATCATCCATTATTTTTTGATAGGTTCCACATGGGAATCTTTGAAGATTCTTTATTTTGACTTAAAGAATCCTCTAAGCAGGGCATGGTGACATACACTTTTAATCCCAGCACTTGGGAGGCAGAGGCAGGCAGATTTCTGAGTTTGAGGCCAGCCTGGTCTACATAGTGAGATCCAAGTCATCCAGGGCTACACAGAGAAACCCTGTCTCGAAAAACCAAAAATAAATAAATAAATAAAAATAAAGAATCCTCTAACTTCTCTTCAATGTCCTTCATTCTAACTTTTAATATTTGTGTTTTCTCTTTATCTAATTCTATTTTTTTCTGTTCTCTCTTAAAGAGGATATAAAAATTATAATCAATATTGAACATATAATGTAGACAGAAAAAAAAAAAACTACTAGGGATCCTGAGGCTTTCTTTTGCACACTTTTATATTTTTTAATACCTATAGTATCTTCTTTTCTAGTCTCAATATCTCTCTTCTTTCTATGGAGACTTTCATTTTTTTATCCTTACTTTGGAGATTTTATGTTTCTAGTTAAAGTTCATAATTTAATGAATGTGCATATTATGCTTCTTTAACCTGTGTGTACCTTTTAAACTACACTTTTCTAATTTTTCTCTTCCTCAGAAATTTCATATGGCTATATTTATATGTCATTTCTTCTAATCTTTTTGTATTTTTTAAACTTTCCATTCCTTATTCTTTTTTATTTATTTAATTTTCTCTTAAAGACTTTATTTTATTAATTTCAAACTATTTATATCTGTCTTTGATGTTTTGTACCCACGCTTCCTATTTTCTTCGGCATTAAACATAACTTTAAACAGTTTAATTCATCAGAATTTCATTTCAACTTTAAATTTTTCTGATTTTTTCTGTGTCTTTTTGTGGTCCATCTCATACATCTCCCTGTGAATGGCCTCAGTATGCTCACACTACAGCCAAAGTACACATGAGCTGCTGTTCCCCAGAGTGTTAGCTGATTGCTGACTGGGAAGGCAGTTTCATCACCTGTATGAGACTGGGAAAACTATTCTTGTCATGTTACAGATAGCTTCCTTAAAACTGGGGAATATCCTAATTTTCTCTGTTCACCCAAGAGAATGCTGAACCCACCCCTACACCCACATCCAGTGTTTGCAGCAGAAAGATATTTTAAGATAGCAATTCCTCATCTTCAAAAAGCAGGGTGTGTGTTTTTGGTTTTTTTTTTTTTTTTTTTTTTTTTTTTTTTTTTTTTTTTTTAGTGCTTGAGTTGTTACTGATCTTGATCAGGGCAGAAATAAGGTAAGGGAGATTATGTTCTCTGATTTCTTTCTCTGGGACCCCCTAATATACAACAGAAGACTTCCTGGTTTGGCTTCAATTAGAGAAGACTCACCTAATCCTTGAGATATTAGGTCCCAGGGAATAATGAGGCCAGGCAGGGTGTGTATGGGTGATGCAATGGTTATCCCCTTGGAAACAGGGGAAGGGGTGTTGGATGAGAAACTGTCAGAGGACAGATTGGAAAGGAGATAACTATGGGACTGTAGAAAAAATATTGAAGATATTTTTCAAAAAGAAGAAGAGAAGGAGAAGGAGGAGGAGGAGGGGGAGGAGGAGAAGAAGGAGAAGGAGAAGGAGAAGGGGAAGGAGAAGAAGAAGAAGAAGAAGAAGAAGAAGAAGAAGAAGAAGAAGAAGAAGAAGAAGAAGAAGAAGAAGAAGAAGAAGAAGAAGAAGAAGAAAGCTATCTGTGACATTTGATATCCAGTCTTGATTGGCACAATTTAAGAGTCTGAATCCACAAAAGACAGCAGCTTTGAAGCTGTACCTATGCAAATTTTAATGAATCATCTAAGCTAGACTAAGGTGCTTGTACACATGCACACTTTCATAGGTAATATATTTATCTTCATTAGCAAATTATGGTACGTGTGTTTGCAAAATTAGAAAAAGATGATTTTCTCCTTGAGCAAGATTACAAGTTAGTTTAGACTGTATTAACAAACTCTAACATAAATTAGTATCTATGCCCATTTGAAAGGATAGCGTGAAAAGTCTTGAGGATCCTTTAGCCTACAAGATTATTGAGTATGCTTAGCTGATGTGCTGATTGGAGAACTTTTTTATGTCTCAGGAAGTCTCAATGATTATCCAATGTAGAGGAATCAGCAATATATATTACCTGTTTTGTTGGTCTTATGGTTTTCTTATGGGTCTGCATTCTGGATCTTCAGGAGGTCTTCCCATGTTAAGTCTGAGTTTTGATAACTTTAAAAGAATCCATAGTTTTTCAGTGGAACAAATACAGAAAATATTCTTCAGTATAAAATATTTCTTTCCTTCAATTCTGAATTTATAACCTATATAGGCTAATCTACTTCATCAGCTTTTACAAAAATACTGTATTTTACAACAGCTATGTTTTCTGTCTCCTAGACATTTAAAACTTTTAGCTAATAAAGCATTATTTAATCTATCTCTTAGGCTATGTGTATGCATCTTTTATTTTAAGAGTACTTTTTAAAAGTTCTCTTAGACATCTCTACCATTGTTTGTCTCATTAGATTGTGAGATAGGCCGGGAAAAATTTTATACAGTAATTTTTCAAAAACTGTTCTATCTTATTGGATGCATATGCTGAAGCATCATCAGCCTCAAACTACAAATGTATTTTCATGATATCTATCATCTCTAATTAATAGTTAATCTCAGAATCAGCCTTTTCAGAACTCAATACAATATTCTCAGAGTTCTCATTGGAATTCTGAATATGTATCAATAGTATAATATATCAACATTTATTATATTTTAATCTGTCAAACACTATAGTGAAATATATAACCTAATTTTATGAAATTGCTCTAAGGTAAGTATATTAAACAGAATCTGTATTTTTAACTCAGTATGTTGCATCTCTATACATAGCCATTTAATTTCTCAAGATTTTTATGATTTTTAAATGGGATTAAAGTTTTTTGCTGTCATTTTATGTTCCACATTGCATTACTAGAAGATTTTTTATTCTGTTGTAAAGAATCTTTTAAATTCTCCTCTATGGCCTTCAACCTAGAATTAAAATTTTAGTCTAGATTTATCCTGATCTCTTTTAAATGGATATATAAATCTTGATGGTAAAAACAAAACTAGATGGGGTCCAAGCACCATCCTTTTAAGAGCTTTCAATTTTTTAATATTGAAAATATATTTTATTTTAATCTCTCAATCTCTCTCCTTTCTATGGAGTATTTATATTTGCTTTTTATCTCTTTACTTTAGGCATTATATTTTTTTCTTATAAAATCTGCAATTCTATAACTATGACTGATCAATTTATTTAAAAGTTATATGCCTTTTAAAACACTTTTATGTATGCTTTTATCTTCTTCAGTTTTTTACACAATTATTCAATCATTTATTTATTTATTTATTTATTTATTCATTTATTTATTAGATAATTATTTTGTTCTAACATTACTATATTTTTGTATTTAATATTCCGTACTTGAATGATTTGGTCTTTTGCAATTTCATTAATTTACAATTAAGTACATTATTTTAGTTATTTCAAACTGTCTATATTTGTCTTTGATGGTTTGTATCCACTCTCATTTTTCTTAAGCATTTAAGTATATTTCTAAATATTTTACCTCATCAGAAGTGCACTTGTGCTCATACTCTTTCTTAGTCACTCTGTGTCTCTTTGTGGTTCATTACAAACATCTCACAATGACTAGCGCCATCCTAGTCCATCAGTTTAAAAAGGAGCAGCTGTTCTGTTTGCTGACTGAGAAAGTAGTGCCAGTACTTGCTTAAGGCTGGGGGCTTTTTCCGACTTCATGTGAGAGTGGATCGTCATGGTAGAAGGCACCATCTGGCATGCAAAAAGTTTACCCCAATTATTATCTACCTTTCAGGGGTATGCTTTTATATACTGTAATACCATCCTGCTTAGTCATTTTTTTGGTGGGGGTATTTTCTTTATTTACATATCAAATGTTATCCCCCTTCCTAGTTTTCACTCTGAAAAACACCCTCCCATCTGCTTCCGCTTCCCCCTGCTCACCAACCCACCCAATCCCTGGTCCTGGCATTCATCAACACTGGGGTATAGAGCGTTCATAGAACCAACAGACTCTCCTCCCATTGATGTTCAATTAGGCTATCCTCTGCTACACATGTAGCTGGATCCGTGATGCACTAATATTCACTTATCAGTGAACGCATATTATGTCTGTTCTTTTTTGAATGGGTTAAAAAAATCAGGATGATATCCTCTAGATCCATCCATTTTTCTAAAAATTTCAAAAAATCATGTTTTTTTTAATAGCTGAGTAGTGCTCCATTGTGTAAATGCACCACATTTTCTTCATCCATTCCTCTCTTGAGGGACATGTGGGTTCTTTCCAGCTTCTGGCTATTATAAATAAGGCTGCTATGAACATAGTGGAGCATATGTCCTTATTACATTTTAGAGCATCTTCTGGGTATATGCCCAGGACTGGTATTGTTACATTACATCCAACTTTCAGAGAGACCACCAAACAGAGATTTCAGAGTGGTTGCATCAGGTTGCACTTCCACCAGCAATGGAGGAGTATTCCTCATTTTCCATATCCTCGCCAGCATTTGCTGTAACATGAGTTATTGATCTTAGCCTTTCATACTGATGTGTGGTGGAATATCAGGGTTGTTTTGATTTGTCTTAAAAGGACATATCTGCACTGTGATATCACTGATTATGCCAGCTTATGGCCTACCACGGGCAGTAGGACACCTCGCCTCAGATGTCGTTAGGTCAGACATGTAATTCCAACTTATGAGAGGTGGGTAAGCATCCAGCACACAGAAGCAACTGTACCAAGTCAACTCTGCATTCTTATCCTTATCCAGAGACAGAAATGCTTGGGAAAAACAACCAATGCTAGCAGTAGCTAAATCAACTCAGGATTCCCAACTGTGAGTCACTTGTAGTTACTAGGAAACCGTTTAAAGCACTTCATTCCTCAGCATCTTTATCTAAAGCAACAGACCTAGAAAACTGTTCTGTCCCCAGAAGAAATTGTTTGTGCCTTTCACTTGGGACACTTCAGGTTGTAATCCTTCTCAATTGAAATTTTTAAATATATCAGATCAAGCAGACTCATTTGTTTGTTTTTTTGTTTTGTTTTGTTTTGTTTTGGTTTTGGTTTTTTTTTTTTTTTTTTTGGGGGTAAGAAATATTTGCATCATGTTTATTTTTAAAGACAGTCTCACATGGTGCTTTGCAGAGACAAGACCTAGGATAGATAAGAGACATTTGGAGAGAAAATATATAGGACTCAACAAACAGTGATCACGAGTAACTACCTTTGCAATTATCTCTTGGTCACATGACTCAATCTTCACTGATCCTCTCTTTATTAAAAGAAACTCAGCAGAGCACTATTTCAAGTGTTCCAGCTGGTCCTACTCATTGCATATGATTTTTGAAGATACTGTAGAGGAGTGTCAGTTTCTGCTAGCTCATAACAGCACTGCCAATTCATGTCTGGTATCCTGATACTACCAAAATTGACTGATGGGGTCCTGAAAAAAAAGAGATTGAAATTGCCCCAACAAAGTGCTTCTGAACAGGTCCACATCCTCTTGTTCTATTTACCATATTTGCTCCCCTTCTTTTAGATGGTGCGCTTGAGGGTAGATCAAGTCAATTTTGAACCCTTATTAAATGTAGGTTTTGAAAACATAAGACTACATGTGGCTCCCAACATGGCAAAATGTATAGGGTAATTCTGGTTCAAATCTCGTAGAGGAACTGTTGGATTATGAAGGGTGAGAAATGAGAGGGAGGTTGGTAAAATGCCAAATTGGTTACTGTGTTGTCAACTACATTGTTCACAGTCTAGGATTTTAATTTTGATTCTTGGTATTCATGTATCTGTTTTTAAAAATAGTTGGAGAAAGCTGACAATTTCTCATGTTATAAAAGACTATGGACAAACGGCATCTCCTCCCATTGATTACTGACTAGGCCATCCTCTGCTAAAAATATAGCTAGAGACACAAGTTCTACCATGTGTTTTCTTGCATTAGTGGTATAGTTTCAAGGAACTCTGAGGTTACTGGTTAGGTCATATTGATGTTCTTTCTATGGTGCTTCAGTCCCCTTCAGCTCCCTGGGTATTTCTCTGGCTCCTACATTGAGGACCTTTTGCTCAGAACAATGGTTGAGTGTGAGCATCCACTTCTGGGTTTGCCAGGCACTGGCAGAGTCTAGCAGGGGACAGCAATATCAGCCTACTGTCAGCAAGCTCTTGTTAGCATCTGCTTAGTGTCTGGGTTTGGTGGTTGTTTATGGGGTGAATCCCTATGTGGGTCAGTCTCAATGTGGTCATTATTACAGGCTATGCTGAGAACTATGTCTCTGTAACTCTTTCCTTTGCTCTATACCCTAATATGGGGGAATGCCAGGACCAGGAATGGGAGTGGGTAGGGTTGGGGAGCAGGGGGGAGGGGAGAAAAGGCATTTTCAGAGGGGAAACTAGGAAAGAGGATAACATTTGAAATGGAAATAAGAAAATATCTATGAGCACATTGACTGAGCATCAGCAGCAGACATCTTTGTTTCGGGACCCCCCAAGAGAACTCAGCACATATGAGAGTGTGGAATACAGAAGCTAACAGCTTCTGGGACAGGCAAAAGCCACAGAGCCTCTAAGTCAGCCTCCTTGTCAGGCCCCAGACATCCGTCCACTTTCCCTGCAAGAGGATATGGGGTCCACCTGGCCCCACAGCGCTTTGCCTGAGCATCTGCGGCAGACATCTTGGTTCTGGGACCCCGCTGAGAGTATTCTACACAGATGAGAGTGTAGAATTCATAATCTAACAGCTTCTGCAACAAGCCAAAGCAACTCAGCCATGGGACAGGTCCTGTTTTGGGACTTCATCTTTGGCCAGGAGGGAGGTCCTAAAACCATATATCTGTGCACCTTCCCTGTAAGAGGAGAGCTTGCCTGCAGAGAGTGCTCTAACCACTGAAACTCAGAGGAGAGATCTAGTCTCCCAGGTCTGCTGATAGAGGCTAACAGAATCACCTGAGGAACATACTCTAACCAGAGACAACTAAATCAACTAACTCCAGAGATTATCAGATGGCTAAAGGTAAATGTAAGTATCTTACTAACAGAAACCAAGACCACTCACCATCACCAAAACCCAGCACTCAAACCTCGCCCTGTACAGGGCACAAAAACACACCTGAAAAGTTAGAACTGGATCTAAAAAAAATATCTCATTATGATAGTAGAGGACATCAAGAAGGACCTTAATAACTCACTCAAAGAAATACACCGCTAATAAACCGGTAGAAGATCTTAAAGAGGAAGCACAAAAATCCCTTAAAGAATTACAGAAAAACACAACCATACAGGTGATGGAATTAAATAAAACCATCCAAGAACTAAAAAGGGATATAGACATAATAAAAAAAAAAAATAAACCAAAGTGAGGCAACACTGGAGATAGAAACCCTAGGAAAGAAATCTTGAAACACAGATGAGAGCATCAACAACAGAATACAAGAGATGGAAGAGAGAATCTCAGGTGCAGAAGATTCCATAGAGAACATAGGCACAACAATCAGAAAATACAAAATGCAAAAAGATCCTCACTCAAAACATCCAGGAAATCCAGGACACACTGAGAAGACCAAACATACGGATAATAGGAGTAGATGAGAATGAAGATTTTCAACTCAAAGGACTGGCAAATATCTTCAACAAAATTATAGAAGAAAACTTCCCAAACCTAAAGAAAGAGATGCTCATGAACATACAAGAAGCCTACAGAACTCCAAATAGACTGGACCAGAAAAGAAATTCCTCCCGACACATAATAATCAGAACAACAAATGCACTAAATAATGATAGAATAATACAAAAGTAATGGAAAAGGGTCAAGTAGCATATAATGCAAGCCCATCAGAATTGCACCAGATTTTTCACCAGAGACTTTGAAAGAAGAAGAGCTTGGACAGATCTTATACAGACACTAAGAGAACACAAATGCCAACCCAGTATACTACACCCAGCCAAACTTTCAATAACCTTAGATGGAGAAACAAAAGTGTTCCATGAAAGAATCAAATTCATACATTATCTTTCAGGAATCCAGCCCTTCAAAGGATAATAACAGAAAAAAAATATACAAGGATGGAAACCACTTCCAAGAAAAATCGAGAAGGTAATCCCTCAACAAACCTAAAACAAGACAGCCACAAGAACAGAATGCCAACTTTAACAACAAAAATAATAGGAAGCACCAGTTACTTTTACTTAATATCTCTTAATATCAATGGACTCAACTCCCCAATAAAAAGATATAGGATAAGAGACTGGCTACACAAACAGGATCCAACATTTTGCTGCTTACAGGAAACCCATCACAGGGAAAAAGATAGACACTACCTCAGAATGAAAGGCTGGAAAACAATTTTCCAAGCGAATGGTCTGAAGAAACAAGCTGGAGTGGCCATTCTAATATCTAAAAAAATCGACTTCCAACCCAAGGCCATCAAAAAAGACAAGGAAGGGCACTTCATTTTCATCAAAGTTAAAATCTTCTGAGAGGAACTCTCAATTCTGAATATCTATGCCCCAAATACAAGGGCAGTCACATTTATTAGAGAAACTTTAGTAAAGCTTAAAGCACACATTACACCTCACACAATAATAGTGGGGGACCTCAACACACCACTTTCAACAATGGTCAGATCATGGAAACAGAAACTTAGCAGGGACACAGTGAAACTAACAGAAGTTGTGAAACAAATGGATCTAACAGATATCTACAGAACATTCTATCCTAAAACAAAAGGGTATACCTTCTTTTCAGCACCTCATGGTACCTTCACCAAAATTGACCATATAATTGGACACAAAACAAGCCTCAACAGATACAAAAATATTGAAATTACCCCATGCATCCTATCAGGTCACCATGGACTAAGGCTGATCTTCAATAACAAAATAAATAATAGAAAGGCAACATTCACATGGAAACTTAACAACAATCTTCTCAATGATACCTTGTTCAAGGAAGGAATAAAGAAAGAAATCAAGGACTTTTTGGATTTTAATGAAAATGAAGCCAAAACATACCCAAACTTATGAGACACAATGAAAGCATTTCTAAGAGGAAAACTCATAGCTCTGAGTTCCTCCAAAAATAAACTAGAGGGAGCACACATTAGCAGCTTGACAACAAACCTAAAAGCTCTAGAACAAAAGGAAGCAAATTCACCCAAGAGGAGTAGATGGCAGGAAATAATCAAACTCGTGCAAAATCAACCAATTGGAAACAAGAAGAACTATTCAAAGAATTAACCAAATGAAGAGCTGGTTCCTTGAGAAAATCAACGAAATAGACAAACCCTTAGCCAGACTCACTACAGGGCACAGGGAAAGCATTCTAATTAACAAAATAAGAAATGAAAACGGAGACAGAACAACAGATCCTGAAGAAATCCAAAACAACATCAGATCCTTCTACAAAAGACTATACTCATCAAAACTGGAGAACCTGTATGAAATGGACAAGTTTCTAGATAGATACCAGGTACCAAAGTTAAATCAAGATCAGGTTAATGATCTAAACAGTCTTATATCCCCTAAAGAAATAGAAGCAGTCATTAGTAGTCTCCCAAACAAAAAAAGCCCAGGATCAGATGGGTGTAGTGGAGAGTACTATCAGTCCTTCAAAGAAGAACTACTCCCAGTTCTTCACAAACTATTTCACAAAATAGAAGTAGAAGGTACTCTACCCAACTCATTCTATGAAGCCACAATTACTCTGATACCTAAACCGCAAAAAGACCCAAAAAAGCTAGAGAACTTCAGACTAATTTCCCTTATAAATATCGATGCAAAAATTCTCAATACAGTTCTTGCTAACCGAATCCAAGAACACATCAAAACAATCATCCATCCTGACCAAGTATGTTTCATCCCAGGGATGCAGGGAGGGTTCAATATACAGAAATCCATCACAGTAATCCAGTATATAAACAAATTCAAAGTCAAAAACCACATGATCATCTCGTTAGATGCTGAGAAAGCATTTGACAAAATCCAACACCCATTCATGATAAATGTCTTGGAAAGATCAGGAATTCAAGGCCCATACCTAAACATGATAAAAGCAATCTACAACAGACCAGTAGCCAATATCAAAGTAAAAGGTGAGCAGCTGGAAGTAATCCACTAAACTCAGGGGCTAGACAAGGCTGCCCACTTTCTCACTACCTATTCAACATAGTACTTGAAATCCTAGCCAGAGTAATTTGACAACAAAAAGAGATCAAGGGGATACAAATTGGAAAAGATGAAGTCAAAAGATCACTTTTTGCAGATGATATGTTAGTATATATAAGTGACCTTAAAATCCACCAGAGAACTCCTAAACCTGATAAACAGCTTCGGTGAAGTAGCTGAATATAAAATTAATTCAAAGAAGTCAATGGCCTTTCTCTATACAAAGAATAAGCAGGCTGAGAAAGAAATTAGGGAAACAACACACTTCTCAATAGTCACAAATAATATAAAATACCTTGGCGTGATTCTAACTAAGGATGTGAAAGGTCTGTATGATAAGAACTTCAAGTCTCTGAAGAAAGAAATTATAGAAGATCTCAGAAGATGGAAAGATCTCCCATGGTCATGGATTGGCAGGATCAATATAGTAAAAATGGCTATCTTGCCAAAAGCAATCTACAGATTTGATGCAATCCCCATCAAAATTCCAACTCAATTCTTCAACGAATTAGAAAGGGCAATCAGCAAATTCATCTGGAATAACAAAAAATCTAGGATAGCAAGAACTCTTCTCAAGAATAAAAGAACCTCTGGTGGAATCACCATGCCTGATTTAAAGCTGTACTACAGAGCAATTGTGATAAAAACTGCATGGTACTGGTACAGACAAGTAGACTAATAGAATAGAATTGAACCCAGAAATGAACCCACATACACCTATGTTCACTTGATCTTCGACAAGGGAGCTAAAACCATCCAGTGGAAAAAAAGACAGCATCTTCAACAAATGGTGCTGGCACAACTGGGAGTTATCATGTAGAAGAATGTGAATTTATCCATTCCTATCTTCTTTTATTAAGGTCAAATATAAGTGGATTAAGGAACTCCACATAAAATCAGAGACACTAAAACTTATTGAGGATAAAGTAGGGAAATCCCTCGAAGATATGGGCACAAGGCGAAAATTCCTGATAGAAAACAAGGGCTTGTGCTTTAAGATGGAAAATTGACAAATGGGACTTCGTGAAACTGCAAAGCTTCTGCAAAGCATAAGACACCGTCAATAAGACAAAAAGGCCACCAAAAGATTGGGAAAGGATCTTTACCTATCCTAAATCAGATAGGGGACTAATATCCAATACATGTTAAGAACTCAAGAAGATGGACTCCAGAAAACCATTTAACTCCATTAAAAAATGGGTCTCAGTGTTAAACAAAGAATTCTCACCTGAGGAATACTGAATGGCTGAGAAGCACCTGAAAAAATGTTCAGCATCCTTAATCATCATAGAAATGCAAATCAAAGCAACCCTGAGATTCCACCTCACACCAGTCAGAATGGCTAAGATAAAAAATTCTGGTGACAGCAGATGCTGGCAAGGATGTGGAGAAAGAGGAAAACTCCTCCATTGTTGGTGATATTGCAAGCTTGTATAACCACTCTGGAAATCAGTCTGGCGGTTCCTCAGAAAACTGGATATAGTAATACTGGAGGATCCTGCAATACCTCTCCTGGGCATATATTCAGAAGATGTTCCAACTGGTAAGAAGGACACATGCTCCACTATGTTCATATCAGCCTTATTTATAATAGCCAGAAGCTGGAAAGAACCCAAATGCTCCTCAACAGAGGAACAGATACAGAAAATGTGGTATATTTACATAATGGAGTACTACTCAGCTGTTAAAAAGAACTAATTTATGAAATTCCTAGGCAAATGGATGGACCTGGAGGGTATCATACTTAGTGAGGTAACCCAATCACAAAGGAAAACACAATATGTACTCACTGATAAGTTTATATTAGCCCAAAAACTTAGGATACCCAAGATATAAGATACAATTTGCTAAACGAATGAAACTCAAAAAGAATGAGGACCAAAGTGTGGACACTTTGCCCCTTCTTAGATTGGGAACAAAACACCCATGAATGGAGTTTCAGAGACAAAGTTTGGAGCTGTGTCAAAAGGATGGACTATCTAGAGCCTGCCATATCCAGGGTTCCATCCCATAATCAGCTTCCAAATTCTGACACCATTACATATACAAGCAAGATTTTGTTGAAAGGACCCAGATGTTGCTGCCTCTTGTGAGACTAGGCCAGGGCCTTGCAAACACATAAGTGGATGCTCACAGTCAGCTATTGGATGGATCACAGGGCCACCAATGGAGGAGCTAGAGAAAGCACCCAAGGAGCTAAAGGGATCTGCAACCCTATCGGTAGAACAACATTATGACCTAACCAGTAACCTGGAGCTCTTGACTCTAGCTGCATACATATCAAAAGATGGCCTCAAAGAGAGGCCCATTGGACGTGCAAACCTTATATGCCCCAGTACAGAGGAATGCCAGGGCCAAAAAGGGGGAGTGGGTGGGTAGGGGAGTAGGGGGTGGGTATGGGGAACTTTGGGGATTGCATTGGAAATGTAAATGAGGAAAATACCTAATTAAAAAAAAACTAAAAAAAAAAAAAAAAAGAACATAGTGGATCATGTTACCTTGCTATATGTTGAAAATTCTCTTGTTTAGGTGAGCTGGAGTTTTGTAGGTGGGTCTTCATGTTGTACTATGTAAAATTTTCTGAGGAACTGCCAAAGTGATTTTCAGAGTGGGTGTATCAGCTAGCAAAACTTATATGCCCCAGTACAGGGGAACGCCAGGGCCAAAAAGGGGAAGTGGGTGGGTAGGGGAGTGGGTGGGAGGGTATGGGGGACTTTTGAGAGAGCATTGGAAATGTAAATGAGGAAAATACCTAATAAAAAGTATTAAAAAAGAAAATATCTAACAAAAATTAAAAAATGAAACTTAAAAAAAAAGAGAAAATATTATTGAGATGGATAAGAAAGTAGAGATTTTGCAAATAGATGTAGAATTGCTTCAGAAGTAGAAAAGAGAACAATAGTGTCCAGACATGGTTTCTGACAGCAGGAATGCACTGAATGATGAAAAAGGGAAGAAAATTAGGGAGGAAAGTAAGCTCTGCCTTGAACAGCCTTCTCCACACTCTTTGACTGCCAGGATTCCAGAGCATCTTAGAGAAAGTAGAGGCCGAGAAGACCTAGAAATTATACAGATCAAACCATATATTATTCAGCTAAGTGCAAAACCAGCAGATTTTCTTGGACCTTCACAAGTACCTAAGGTCTTCTTGGACTTTGTGCAGCATATTCCTGATAATGATGCTGTTCCTGCTTAGAATGAACTAACCTGGCATCCAATATAAATAGTAGATCAATGTGGGAATTGGGCTACATGCTGGTCTTCAGTTGAGCTGAGGTCTAAATCCCGGTGGTGATAATTCACCTTCATGACACAATAGGTGTTCCCTCAGGTTCCTGGAACTCTGGCCCCTGCCTACGTTACAGCCCCCACAGCCCCTACAAGAGAAGCATGGTCAGCAGTCATGTAGGCAATGGTCCAATCTTCTGACATTCAAGCTAAACTCCTCCCTGTTTCCTAGCAACAACAGTGAAGACCATAAAAAAAGGGTGGTGTAGTTCCATCTTTCTCTCTTATCTCTTACTCTCTTAAGTGTCTCTCTCACTCCTTTGTTCACTTAAGTCTCACTTCTCTCACTCCTCTCTCCTCTTTGCTTTCTCTTTGTCTTCTCTCCTGTCTCCTCTCCTCTCCTCACCTCCCTCCCTCTTACTCTCTTTCACTAATCTTCCATTAGAAGGCCTTCCTGTGCTCCAGTCATGATCTGCTGCACTCACTCTAGCAGGTATTGGGAACCTCTCTTTCCTCATCTCTCTCGCCTATAACCCTGGTGGCTTTAGCAAAGTAGCTCTAGTGCTTCGCAGGTAGGGCTGCCCCTTGGCCACCTCCTGAAAAAATGGGTCAGAGGCTTGAAGCCCACCCAGGGATGACTGGAAAGTGTATGATAGCTCTCCCACACCTGACAGACCAGGGAATAGGTAAAACTCTGGTGGGGTGTGGGTTTTTCCTCCCCCCTCTTCCCCAGGGCCCCCCTTTATAGTTACCAACAACTGGTACCAGAGTTATGGTTTGCCATCCACATGAGACAAACCAGCTGAAGAACGCTTTCCACAGAGATGTACATCAGATATCCAAGTTTCCCAAGACCATGAGTGATCCAGTTTTAAAAAACTTGGCTTTTGTTGAATAGGTAGGGAGAGAGTGGACAGCCTTGTCTAGTCCCTGATTTTAGTGGGATTGCTTCCAGCTTCTCACTATTTACTTTTATGTTGGCTACTGGTTTGCTATAGATTGCTTTTATCATGTTTAGTTATGGGCCTTGAATTCCTGATCTATTCAACATTGTACTTGAAGTCCTAGGCAGAGCAATTCGAAAATAAATGGAGATCAAGGGGATACAAATTGGAAAAGATGAAGTCAAAAGATCACTTTTTGCAGATGATATGATAGTATAAATAAGTGACTCTACAAATTACAGCAGAGAACTCCTAAGCCTGATAAACAGCTTCAATCAAGTATCTGGATATAAAATTAACTCAAACAAGTCAATGGCCTTTCTGTACACAAAGGATAAACAGGCTGAGAAAGAAATTAGGGAAACAACACCCTTCTCAATAGTCACAAATAATATAAAATACCTTGGCGTGACTCTAACTAAGGAAGTAAAAGATCTGTATGATAAGAAATTCAAGTCTCTGAAGAAAGAAATTAAAGATGATCTCAGAAGATGGAAAGATCTCCCATGGTCATGGATTGGCAGGATCAATATAGTAAAAATGGCTATCTTGCCAAAAGCAATCTACAGATTCAATGCAATCCCATCAAAATTCCAACTCAATTCTTCAACGAATTAGAAATTGCAATCGGCAAATTCATCTGGATTAACAAAAAATCTAGGATAGCAAAAACTCTTCTCAAGGATAAAAGAACCTCTGGTGGAATCACCATGCCTGACCTAAAGCTGTACTACAGAGCAATTATGATAAAAACGGAATGGTACTGGTATAGTGACAGACAAGTAGACCAATGGAACAGAATTGAAGACCCAGACATGAACCCACACACCTATGGTCACTTGACCTTTGACAAGGGAGCTAAAACCATCCACTGGAAAAAAGACAGCATTTTCAACAAATGATGCTGGCACAACTGGACGTTATCATGTAGAAGAATGAGAATTGATCCATTCCTATCTCCGTGTACTAAGGTCAAATCTAAGTGGATTAAGGAACTCCACATAAAACCAGAGACACTGAAACTTATAGAGGAGAAAGTAGGGAAAAGCTTCGAAGATATGGGCACAGGGGAAAATTCCTGAATAGAACAGCAATGGCTTGTGCTGTAAGATCGAGAATCGATAAATGGGACCTCATAAAATTGCAAAGTTTCTGCAAGGCAAAAGACACAGTCAATAAGACAAAATGACCACCAAAAGATTGGGAAAGAATCTTTACCTATCCCAAATCCGATAAGGGACTAATATCCAATATATATAAAGACCTCAAGAAGGTTGGCTCCAGAAATTTGAATAACCCCATTAAAATGGGGCTCAGAATTGAACAAAGAATTCTCACCTGAGGAATACTGAATGGCAGAGAAGCACCTGAAAAAATGTTCAGCATCCTTATTCATCAGGGAAATGCAAATCAAAACAACACTGATATTCCACCTCACACCAGTCAGAATGGCTAACATCAAAAATTCAAGTGACAGCAGATGCTGGCAAGGATGTGTAGAAAGAGGAACACCTCTCCATTGTTGGTGGGATTGCAAGCTTGTACAACCACTCTGGAAAGCAGTCTGGTGTTTCCTCAGAAAATTGGACATAGTACTACCGGAGGATCCCGCAATATCTCTCCTGGGCATATATCCAGAAGATGTCCCAACCGGTAAGAAGGACACATGCTCCACTATGTTCATAGCAGCCTTACTTATAATAGCCAGAAGCTGGAAAAAACCCAGATGCCCCTCAACAGAGGAATGGATATAGAAAATGTGGTACATTTACACAATGGAGTACTACTCAGCTGTTAAAAAGAATTGATTTATTAAATTCCTAGGCAAATGGATGGACCTGGAGGGCATCATCCTGAGTGAGGTAACCCAATCACAAAGGAACTCGCACAATATGTACTCAATGATACGTGGATATTAGCCCAGAAACTTAGGATACCAAAGATATAAGATACAATTTGCTAAATGCATGAAACTCAAGAAGAATGAAGACTAAAGTGTGGACACTTTGCCCCTTCCTAGAAATGGGAACAAAACACCCATGGAAGGAGTTACAGGGACAAACTTTGGAGCTGTGACGAAAGGATGGACCATAAGTGATTGGCATATCCAGGGATCCATACCATAATCAGCTTCCAAAGACTGACACCATTTTATACACTTGCAAGATTTTGCTGTAAAGACCCAGATATAGCTGTCTCTTGTGAGACTATGCCGGGGCCTAGCAAACACAGAAGTGGATGCTCACAGTCAGCTATTGGGTGGGTCACACGGCCCCCAATGGAGGAGCTGGAGAAAGTACCCAAGGAGCTAAAGGGAACTGCGACCCTATATGTGGAACAACAATATGAACTAACCAGTACCCCGGAGCTCTTGACTCTAGCTGCATATGTATCAAAAGATGGCCTAGTCAGCCATCACTGGAAAGAGAGAAGAGAGGCCCTTTGGCATTGGAAACTTTATGTGCCCCAGAACACTGGAACGCCAGAGCCAAATCGGGGGAGTGGTTGGGTAGGGGATTGGGGGTGTGGGTATGGGGGACTTTTGGGATAGCATTGGAAATGTAAATGAGGAAAATACCTAATTAAAAATAAACTTGGCTTTCTCTCTCTCTCTCTCTCTCTCTCTCTCTCTCTCTCTCTCTCTCTCTCTCTCTCTCTCTCTCTCTCTCTCTCTCTCTCTCTCTCTCTTCCCCCACCAAGTTTTGGCTTCAAGCAGCTGGTTTTCCCTCCAACTCTGTAGCTATCACCCCCCCCCCCCCCCAGCTCTAGGCTTTGAATGATTCTGCCCATCAACAATTGCTCTGAGC
Source organism: Mus spretus (assembly GCA_921997135.2). Lineage (NCBI taxonomy): Eukaryota > Metazoa > Chordata > Mammalia > Rodentia > Muridae > Mus > Mus spretus. The sequence goes on along the minus strand of OW971683.1, from coordinate 57,367,797 downwards.
TCTGTCAAGTCCCCTTTCTGATTTTTATTACAGGTTTCAGCTGCAAGGAAGTTGGTTTTTCAATTCTGTAGCCCCTCTTGCTCTTCGCTTTGAGCTGTGTGTATGGCACAGCTAGGCAGTAACTGACAGCTGTGTGGGCTGGGGGAAGGCACCCACCTCAGCCTGGCTGAACAGCACCTTGGCTAAAAAAAAAAAAATCCTTTAACTTAACCCTTTACTCTCCAGTTCCTAGAAAAAAGGGGGGGAAAGTAAAATGAAGTTGCAAGGTACAATGTACCCCCCTCATCCAGATAAGCCCGTGAAAACTTCACTGAAGCTGTGCCCCTACAGGACTACCTGAAGTGTGCTTTTTAACCAAATTTTTTCTTGCATCTTTTTCTAAATGCTTTTTTCTCTCTCTAGTATTCATGATATATGTCCAAAAAATCTGTTAACTTGTTTAACATTTCCTTTTAATTTCAAAATTATCCAATCCTTAATTAATAACCGTCTTTCTTTTACAGAAGAACTGTAAACTGCCCACTCCAGTTACACAATTAACACATTTTCTTCCTCAGCCATCCAAAGCAGACTGTGATGTGCTCCTGAGCAAACCATTGCAAGCATAATTTTTGCTATTCATCCTATGCAGATATCCCCTGCTGGTGTTCTGCTCCTTTGTTATAATTACTCTACAGGTCTATCTCCACATGGGGCCTGCTGCCACAGATCCTTCTGAGACAGTGTCATTTCCTGGGACCTACAGACAAAAGCTGCCTTCCTCCAAAAATCTAATCTGGCTGAAGATTCCTGAGAGAAGTGCTTAACCACAGAAAACAGACTTGGGACCTTCTAGATACAAATAGATTCTTATTCCAAAGCCAGATGGCTGAGGAACTTTGGAGAAAGTTACATGATAGTGAGGAAACCATAATGTCTATGTAGATTGATTGATTGCTGTTCAAAATTGACGCTATTATACTAAAATTGTACTACCCATGGAACAATTAAATAATTGTACAATTGCTTGCCTTCTCAATTCTTACCCTTAATTCCTCTTACTACTGTGGCTTTGTTCTGTTACTTCTCTAGGCTATATGTTTTCTTCTGATAACTGCTGGTCTCCAGTTGAGTTGAGGTCTGAACCCTGGTGGTGATAAATCACCTTTATGACACAGTAGGTGTTCCCTTATGTTCTTGTATCTCTGCACCCTGCATAAGTTACTGCCCCCACAGACCCCACAAGAGAAGCATAGTCAGGAGTTATGTAGGGAATGGCCCAATCTTCTGACCTTCAAGCTAATCTCCTCCACAGTTTCCTAGCAGTAGTGAAGACCATAAAGAGGGCTGTTCAGCCCCACCTCCCTCTCTTAACTCTTACTCTCTTACTTGTCTCTTTCACTCCTTTGTTCCATTACCTCTCACTTCTCTCACTCCTCTCTCCTTTTTCCATTCTTTTGTCTTCTCCTCTCCTCTCCTCTCCTCTCCTCTCCTCTCCTCTCCTCTCCTCTCCTCTCCTCTCCTCTCCTCTCCTCTCTCCCTCTTACTCTCTTTCTCTCTAGCCTTTTCTCTCTCTCCCTTTCCCTCTCCCTCTCCCTCTCCCTCTCCCTCTCCCTCTCCCTCTCTCTCTCTCTCTCTCTCTCTCTCTCTCTCTCTCTCTCTCTCTCTCTCTCTCTCTCACTCTCTCCCTTCTCTCTTTCTCCCTATCATTCTACAATAAAGCTCTAAAACCAGAGAATGTCTCTGCTCATCAAGGCCCACTGCTTTTGGAGGATGGGGCAGGTTTTCTCCTAATGAGCAGTCTTTAATCTCCAATTAGAAGGCCTTCCTGTTCTCCAGTCAAGATCTGCTGCATTCACTCTCACAGGTGTTGGGAAACTCCCTTCCCTAATCCTTCTCTCCTATAACCCTGGTGACTTTAGCAAAGTACCTTCAGTGCTTCCCAGGTAGGGCTGCACCTTGGCTACCCCCTGAACAAAGGGTCAGAGGCTTGAATGCCCACCCAGGGCTGAGAGGAAGGTGTATGGCAGCTCTCCCATGTCTCATTGATCTGAGAATAAGTAAAACTCTGGCAAGGTGTGAGTTTTTCCTTCCCCCTCTTCTTCTGGGCCCCCTTTTTATTTCCCAACATATTTAACCATTTTAAAGAGGCAGTAATATTGTATGTCTTGTTCTCTCCATTTGTTAAAGAAATATTATATAGTTAAACTAGGCAGAATTAAGTTTTCCCCAAGACTGGAAAGGATTGTTGTCAGTTCTTTTAGAATGTAGAAAACAATTACAGTGTTTGCTGTGGTAAAGTCATAAAAAAAACAAAGGTGGAACAGAATATACCTAGATGGAAACATATTACTGAAGAACAACTGCTTGATGAAGGGTGTCATACAGACTGACAAGACCAAATCTAATCTGATGATGACATAATTGAAAAAAATGTTTTGTTTTTTTTTGTTTTTGTTTTTTTTGTTTTGTTTTGTTTTTTGTGGTTTTAAGATCCTGGTATATGATTAAGGAGCAAGGAAAGAAATCTACCTCATTCATGAAGGAATAAAGGAACCTACAGAAGCATTAAATGATTACTTACAGAGTTTGGACTCAGTTGTAAATAGGACCACATCAGAGCATGAAACCAGATAGTCATAATTAGAAATACTGGCCTCTGAAAAAGCAAATATTGAATGTAAAAGTGAACTTAGACCATTAAAAGCATGGGAAAACCTAACAGTTAAATGGTGAAAAGAAACTATTGTTATTGGTTTCAGGAGTAGCATGCTAATAGCCTAGGGAAACCATGGCCAGAAGTTATAGAAATCAAAATGCCAAATATTTAATTGTTGTGAATTTGGCCATTTACAGCAAGATTACAAGGCTAGAAGATTCAGAGGTCAATATAGCAGGTACATTCTATTTAGTGAATATTGTGTTTCTAGAAGAGAAGAGGCAGTTTCTGGCTCTTATGGACCACAAACATTTCCTGATTATTGTAGGAACTATGAAAAGGGCATGCATTGGTCAAAATATTGCTAGTCCAAGAGAGAAAATGAGTATTTCTGATCCTATACATGCTGTCAAAAGGAATGTAGCTATAGACATGGTGACAGATATGCTCCTTATACTTTCCCTAAAAGTTGAAATTTATAAATTAACCAATAGCATGTATGGTTCTTTAGCTCAGGAAAAACGGGAATAATCTTTGAAATAAGTAAGAGATTTATTGAGTATCCCTGTACAGTAGATGGAGTCAAGCAAGAAAATAGAATCATGACATATGTGAGAAAGCACATGCAATTTGATTAAGGTAAGATAATTGAACAACAACTGTTGTTTTCTTATAAAGAGCAAGGGTGCACCAGTAGAAAGAACAGGAGCTATTGGGAGTAGTGGAAATCATGTTTCCTGACACATAAAGGTTAATGATAAGAGACCCAAAGGAATGATACAAATGAATGATATTTATATTGAATGTTTGATAGATAGAGGAACTGATATTAATTAACTTCCCAAAGTCTTGATCCAGATTGGCCACTTCTGAAGGTTTATACACAGTTTATATGAATTCGTAATAAGGCAGGAATAAGACAAACTGTCCAATAGATTAACTCTGATGACCAAAATGAAAGCAGGGAATTTGAAACCTTATGGTGCTCACATACCCATCAATTCATGGGGTAAGTATCTCTTATAACAATAAGGTATGACAATTAATATTTTGGCCATTCAAAGAACAAAAAATAAGAAATTATGTGTGATATGGTAACTGCTTCTGAGGAAGTTATTAATTTTCATAAATTAAGGGAGATATTAATGGGATAAGGCCTACAATTGGATTAAGTGCATATGAGTTAAGTAATTTGTTTTAAACATTACCAAACATTATTCAAACTTAAACAGTCCAAGATGTCTCTCAGCTGAAGCAAAAAAGAATTAATTATTGTAGAATAAGAACTGCACAATGCATACATAGATCAAATTGTTCCTATACTTGATCATATTTTAGTCATTATACCTCAATTCGTTCTCCTACTGGGCTCATTGTGCAGAGAAGATAGTACTATCAAATGGCTTTTCTTAGTTCATAAAACAAACAATTGAAGACATTTAGAGAAAAGATTTCCAAGTTACTTATAATAGGTAGTATTAGATTAGGTAAATTTTCAGGGACAGGTCCAGCTAAAATTGTAGTATCTCTTATAAGTGCTGATAATGCATGATCATTGGATATTGGCAAAGAACCTATAGTAATCATTTGGGTAAAACTAGTACCAAATACCAGAAAAGCAAATGAATATAATTTATAAAAGAAGGAATTGTATCCCATATAGAGTAGCCAAACCTGGACACTATTGCAAATGCTGGGAAGTGCTTGATGTCTGGAGACTGATAGGCTTTGTGAGAGCCTGACAAATACAGAGGCCAATGCTTGCAGCCAACCATTGAACTGAGTGCAGAATTGCAGATGGAAGAGTTGGAGAAGGAACTGAGGGAGATGAAGGAGTTTGCTGCCCCATGGGAGGAGAAACAGTGTCAACTGGCCAGTCCCCCTGGAGCTCACAGGGACTGGACCACCAACCAAAAAGTACATGTGGAGGGGCCCAGGCTCCAGTCATACATGTGGCAGAGGTTGTCATTGTTGGAAATCAGGGGGAGGAGTGGTCCTTGGGCCTAAGGGCATATGATGCCTCAGTGAAGGGGAATGCCAGGACAGGAAGGCAGGAGTGGCAGGGAGGAATAGGGACTTTCCAGAGGTGACACCTGGAAAAGGAATAACATTTGAAATGTAAATAAAGAAAGTAGCCAATAAAAAGGAAGGAATTGTACCCTTTCATATTGTAAAGAGCACACAAATTCCAAAGAAACCAACATTCTATACAGTTATAAACAAGATGAGGATCACGTGTTATAAGTTAGATCAAATAAAGAAGGTGCTAACAAGTCCATCTACCATGGTTCAAAAGTCAGAAATATATGTAGGCCTTGTGGTATTAACAGATTATCCTTAATCTCTTATTATAATCACTGACTATATGCATGAAGAATTTTTCGGCATGTAGAAATCGTTGAATCTGTACCTTATAAATCAGAATTAATCCGATTATTTATACAGTTACAACAGGCCATCAGAAGTAGAAACCATTCATCATATATTACTCCTATTCTGTCTCATACAGGTTTGCCATGTCGATTAGCTCAAGGAAATAATGAAATTTACCAGATATTAATAGGAAATGAGTGATAAACCACAAATTTTCCTGAAAACAACCATTATTTGGAAGAATCTTAAAGAATTAAAACTCCATCACTTGAAAAGAAGCCAAATAAAATTAATAATAAAATTAATAATAAAATTAATAATAAAATTAATAATAATAATAATAATAATAATAATAATAATAATAATAATAGCCCTAAATACTCTCTATACCAGAAAATTTGTTTACCTGTTTGTACCTAGGAGGACCAAAACAAAAGACAGGTGGATGATTTCCATTTTAACGAAGTTAGAAAACAAACATCTATACACCATAATATATGCATGTACTCAAGTTTTCTGTGTGCAACTCCCTGAAGTTCTGAAAAGCTGATAGTGTTATTACACAGCTATTGGAAATAATGAAAGTTTTCTGTTACCTGCACAAATTAAAACTGATAGTGTTCCCATATTAGATAATAAGAGGAAACAATTGCCTACATATTACAATATAAAGCATGTTATTGTTCTATCACACAAACCCAAAGGGCAATCAGTAATAGGAAGAGCCATATGTATATACCTTATGTGAGATGCTAATTAATCAAAAAGAGAGAGAAAAAATTCCAAGGGACAGACTAAATAATGCCTTGTTAACACTAAATTGTCTTAATGTTTGTGAAAAAGGAAGAACAGCAAATGAGAGACACTGTATTATCTAAAAATCTAAGGAAATATGACAACAAATATACTAAAAGAGTCGGTTGACATTAGAATGAAAACCTGCAATAGTTTTAAGTCGAGAATGTGGTTATGTTCATGTATTTACAGTAAATGAAAATATACATATCAACAAAATTTATAAAGATTAAATCTGACCAGGGAAAAATCTCATATCAGCTAGGACATGAATATATTTTTTATAAAAAAGAGCCCAGATGATTTATTCTCACAGACTTTCTCAGATACTGATTTCTCTACCATATGCATGCAAATCAACTTCAAAACTGCTATCACAAACAACTGTCACACAGAAAATGGTCAACACCTAGATTTGACAAATAACACATACACTGGATGTAAAACAAATAGCTTGACTAAAGAACACATGACTGTCTGGTGAACACATAGACTAGATAAAAACAAAGTTGAGGCAAGACATGCTAATGCTAAAGTTCATTTCTTGGTTCATTCATTCTTTCTTACTTTCTTTTTGAACTTTTTCAGATTAACCATATTTTCCCTTGGGGTCTAAACTGACCCGTCCAGCAGGTCCAGTTATTCGAGGGTCTCGAGGGGACCTTCTCCTAAGAACCAAATGGGGGGATACAGAGAGATGAGAACCTTGTGCAAGAACGACACAGAAACATTCTGAGTGGCATCAAGGTCCCACTCTATTAGCCAGGCCCAATGTTTAAATGCACAAGCACAAGGGGAAGTACAGGTACTTTTCAGCAGGAGGGGTGGGACAATAGAAAATTTTCACGGGGAAGCAGGAACTTGGTGGTATCAGGCTACATCTTGAGGTCAGGACATCTGGTGCTGACTTAGGGCTGGAACAATCTGTGGTTTTTCTTAAAGTGGTGCATCGGTGGCCTGCTTTTGACCCCCTTTTCTTCTCGGGGGAGAGGACCAATTCAGACATCAGGACAATTGTGTTGTCTTAATAGCTCCCAACAGTAAACAGGAGTTCTTTTACCCAATTCAGATAAAGTAATTTCAAGAAAACAATCATCTGTAAATAGTGATTATCTTTACTTCTTACTTTTCAATTTGTATCCCCTAGATGTCCTTTGTGGTCTAATAGCTTTAGTTAGAATTTAGGTACTATACTGAATAGATAAGGATAGGGTAGGAAGCTTTGATGTGTCCTTGATTTCAGTGGAATTGCTACAATTTTCTCAAGATATCACTATTTGCAGATGATACAATAGTATATATGCAACCCCAAAAGTCCTACCTGAGAACACCTACAGCGGATAAACAATTTCAGCAATATTTATGGATATGAAATTAGCTGGAACAACTTAGTATCCTTCCTTGATACAAGTGAAAACAACACCCTTCAGAATAGCCACAAATAACAGAATATATGATGGTGTAACATTAACCAAGCAAGTGAAACATCTGTACTACAAGAACTTCAAGTTTTGAAGAAAGAAATTAAAGAAAACCTAAGAATACATAAACAAGTTCCATGCTTGTGGATCAATGGGATTAATATACTAAAATATGGCCTTCTTAACATAATCAATCTACAGATTCATTGTAATCCCCATTAAAATCCCAACACAATTCTACATAGAAATGGAAAGATGAATTTGGCAGTTTCAAAAGTTGGCTCTGCAGTGCAAATCATCCTTTTTGAAGTAGAATGAAGTAGAAGCTGCTGGGAGTAAACATGTCATTGTCAGAAAAACACTTTTATTAAAAATATAACTTTATGTTACTTAGTCTGTAGATCTTTAAGGTTTATGAAGAAAATATATCTATTGTATATCTGATTTTCATATCTCTAACTAGCTAATATCTACATCTAAAGAAGATACATGAAGTTTATTTTTAAAAATGAATAAACTAGAATTTAGCATGTTAAGTTTGATTTATTGATTACTTACTTGAATGTCTTATTTGTCCTAAACATTTTGTAATGAAGCATTCAAAAGGACTACAGCTTATCATAACATTTTATTAAAGAATTTCATAGGGACATGTATTAGTCAGGGTCCTCTAGAGTCATAGAACTAATGGATAGTCTCTATATAGTAAAGGAATTTATTGATGACTTACAGTATGCAGCCAAATTCCCAACAATGTTTCAGTAGTAGCTGTGAATGTAAGTCCAAGGATCTAGCAGTTACTCAGTCTCACACAGCAAGCAGGCAAAGGAACAAGAGCCAGACTCTCTTCTTCCAATGTCCTTATATTGTCTCCAGCAGAAGGTGAAGCCCAACTTGAATACAAATTGATGTTAAAGAAATTGGAAGAAAGACACATATTTTTCTTAGCAAAATAAGACAGGGTCATTCATATTACTTTATAATCCTCCTTTCTGCAACTGGTTACATGGCCTTAATTGGTATTTGTAACTACCTTCTGCTACTACCCATTCTATATTTCCTTCACCTCCAGCAGTAGGTGTAACCCAGATTAAAAGTGTGTTCCACCACACCTTTAATCCCCGATGACCTTGAACTCAGAGATTTAATCTTCTGGAATTCATAACCACTATGCCTCAAGATCTCCATACCAAGATCCAGATCAGAAACTTCTATCTCCAAGCCTCCAGATAAGGGTGACTGGTGAACTTTCCAATTCTGGATTGTAGTTCATTCCAAATATAGTCAAGTTGACAACCAGGAATACACTACAATCCACCCCTTGTCAAATTGGCACAAATAATATCTCATGTTCACATGAACCAATAACAAGGTTGTGAATACGCCTAACATGATATAACTATCCCTTGTACAATCGCAAACACATTTGTAAATTTACAATGGGGCAATGTCACTTGGGAACATCCTTTTAGCGTCTCAACTGAAATACAAATTGATGTTAAAGAAATTGGAAGAAAGACAAATATATTCGTTAGCAAAATAAGACAGTGCATTCATATTACTTTATAATCCTTGTTTCTGCAACTGGTTACATGGCCTTAATTAGTATTTATAACTATCTTCCTGTACTACCCATTCTGTATTTCCTTCACCTTCAGCCAGCACCTCAGCTGGTCTTGGCTCTTTTCCTGGAGGATTGACCCTTACCTTCATTCCTGATGGGTCTGTGTCCTTTGTCATCCTGCTTGGATTAGGCTGTTGTAGTTTCCCATTGACTTTAATCACAGAACATGCTAGTACTAAGAGACAACCCAAGACATCTCCTACATTGCAGACATAGTCTTGCTTACCTCCATTGTGAATAGGTAATCCAATTTTCCCATGATATCCTGGATCTATCACCCCTACTAACACTGTCATTCCTTTTTTAGCCAGTTGGTTTATGGGCATTAGAAGCCCAAAATGACCAGGGGGAAGTCTGAGCTTCAATTCGATGGAATGTTTGTTGTGGCTCCTGGTAGGAGCACTCTCCCATCAAGAGCCATAGCTTCTAGACTGGCAGAGCCTAGAGTTATGGGGACAGGAAGCAAAAATTTTCCCAGTGGATCACTAGAAGTGATAGTAAGTGGAACTATTCCCTTTTCCACCCCTTTATTTCTGGATCCATGGATCCTGGCTATGGGGTAAACTGTACCATATATCGAACACTGATTTAAGGCATATACTGCCTTCTGAAGAACTCTGCCCCAGCCTTTCATGTTATTACCACCTAATTGGCGCTGTAACTGCGTCTTCAAAGGGCCATTCCATCTTTCTATCAGACCAGCTGCTTTAGGATGAGGGGAACATGGTAAGACCAGTGAATTCCATGATTGTGGGCCCACTGTCACACTTCTCTGTCTGTGAAATGTGTTCCTTGGTCAGAAGAAATTCTGTGTGGAATACCAAGACAATAAATAAGGCATTCTGTCAGTCCGTGGATGGTGGTTTTAATGGAGGGATTACTTGCAGGAAAGGTAAATCCATAACCAGAATAAGTATTTACTCTAGTAAGAACAAAAGGCTGTCCTTTCCACGAAGGAAGTTGTCCAATGTAGTCAACCTGCCACCAGGTTGCTGGCTGGTCATGTCTTGGAATGATGCCATATCTGGGGATCAGTGATGGTCTCTGCTGTTGGCAGATCTGGCATTCAGCAGCAGCTGTAGCCAGGTAAGCTTTGGTGAGTGGAAGTCCATGTTGCTGAGCCCAAGCATAACCTCCATCTCAACCACCATGGCCACTTTGTTCATGTGCGCATTGAACAATCACAGGCATGGCTGGGGAGAGAGGCTGACTTTCCACAGAACGGATCATCTTATCCACTTGATATTGAACTCCTCCTCAGCTAAAGTCACCTTTTGGTGAGCATTTATATGGGACACAAATATCTTCACATCCTTTGCCCATTTGGAGAGATCTATCCACAAACTTCTTCCCCAGATATCTTTCTCACCAACTTTCCAATTGTGATCTTTCCAGGTCCCTCACCATCCAGCCAATCCATTGACTACAGCCCAGGAGTCAGTGAATCATACATCTGGCCATTTCTTCTTATGAACAAAATGTAATACCATGTGTATTGCTCAAAGTTTTGGCCACTGTGAAGATTTCCCTTCACCTGTGTGTTCAGGGTTTTCCCAGAAAGGTGTTGTAATCCTGCAGCTGTCCACTTCTGGGTGGTGCCTGCATGACATGCAGAGCCATCAGTAAACCAGGCCCTAGTCTTCTCCTCTTCGGTCTGCTGATCATAGGGACCATTCCATGAGGCTATAGGTACATGCTTGGCAGCAGATGGCACTGTAATAGGAGTAGAAACCATGGGCATTTGAGCAACTATTTCATGTAACTTGCTTGTGCCTTCAGGACCTGCTCTGGCCCAATCACATATATACCACTTCCATTTGATGATATACTGCTGCTGTGCACGTCCCACTTTATGACTTGCAGAGTCTGATAGTATCCAGCTTATGATGGGTAGTTCATGTCGCATAGTAACTTCGTGTCCTATTGTCAAATGTTCAGTTTCCACTAAGGCCCAATAGCAGGCCAAGAGCTGTTTTTTAAAAGGGAGAATAGTTGTCTGCAGATGATGGTAGAGTTTTGCTCCAAAATCCCAAAGGTCTTTTCTGTGATTCACCCCCAGGGGCCTGTAAGAGGCTCCAAACAGCATCTCTATCAGCCACAGACACCTCAATTATCATTGGGTCTGCTGGGTCATGTGATTCAAGTGGTAGAACAACCTGCACAGCAGCCTGGACCTGTTGAAGGGCCTTCTCCTCTTCCAGGCCCCACACAAAGCTAGCAGCTTTCTGAGTCACATCGTAAATAAGCCTAAGTAACATAATCAAGTGAGGGATGTGTTGTCTCCAGAATCCAAATAGACCCACTAAATGTGCTTCTTTCTTGGTAGTAGGAGGGGCCAGGTGCAATAACTTATCTTTCACCTTAGAAGGAATATCTCTACATGCCCCACACCACTGGACTCCTAAGATTTTCACTGAGGTAGATGGTCCTTGAATTTTGGTTGGATTTATTTCCCATCCTCTGATATGCATATGTGTTACCAATGAGTCCAAAGTGGTTGTTACTTCCTGCTCACTTGGTCCAATCAGCATAATGTCATCAATATAGTGCACCAATGTGATATTTTGTGGAAGAGCCAAATGATCAAGATCACTTCTAACTAAATTATGACACAGGGCAGGAGAGTTAATATATCCTTGAGACAAAACTGTGAAGGTATGCTTTGGCCTTGCCAACTGAAAGCAAATTGCTTCTGGTGGGCCATGTGGACAGGTTCTGAGAAAAAGGCATGTGCCAGATCAATAGCTGCATACCAGGTGCCAAGACATGTGTTAATTTGCTCAAGTAATGAAACTATATCTGGTACAGCAGCTGCAATTGGAGTTACTACCTGATTTAGTTTTCGATAATCAACTGTCATTCTCCAACATTCATCTGATTTCTGCACTGGCCAGTTAGGAGAGTTAAAGGGAGATGTGGTGGGAAACACCACCCCTGCATCTTTCAAGTCCTTGATAGTCGCAGTAATTTCTGCAATGCCTCCAGGAATATGATACTGTTCTTGATTCACTATCTTCTTTGGCAGGGGTAACTCTAAAGGCTTCCATTTAGCCTTTCCAAACATAATAGCCCTCACTCTACAGTTCAGTGAACCAATATTAGAATTCTGCCAATTTCTGAGTATATCTATCCCAATTATACATTCTGGAACTGGGGAAATGACCATAGGATGTCATATGTTCCTTCCACCCTTATCCCACACCCTTAAAATCCATTCCCAAATATATTCGCCACGTTTCTGCTTGAATGAATTAACAAACTCATTAAGCTCATTAGTAGTGTAGCAAGTTTCCTCATTTACTACACTATCTACCTCCCCTCTAGGAGCTTGTTTTACTTTGAGTCTGGTTACAGGTCTAGAAGAAACTTTTGGTGGGCCTTGAAAAACATCAGCATTGTCTTGTCTGGCCTTTTCTTCAGTGAGAGCCATTGCTGGTTTATCAGACTCTGCAGAATTGATTTACTCATGTGGGGAAGGCATTATTTCAAGGTGTGGAGCTGAGGGTACTACTTCCTCAAGTGGTGAAAACCCTTGAGAATTTGAAGATTCAAAATTCTCAGCTTCATCATGGTCTTCCCACACATTCCTGTCCCAAGTTATAGGATCCCATTCTTTAACAATTATTGCCCTTACTTTAACTGTTGACACACTCTGAGGCTGAGACTTTAATTTTCCCTGTAGTTCAGCCAACCTTACAATGAGAGTTTCAGTTTGATTTTCTGCAAATTGAGAGCTCTGGCTACAGGAGAGAAGATTCTCTTCAAGGACACACTTAGCAACTTTTAGATAATTTTCTTGTGTCTGGAGCCTTTAGATTTTATCACACAACTTCTTCCTTTCATTTATCATTTTTTTTCCCAGATACTAAGAGCAGCCATCCAGTAAAATCATTTCCTGATTTTTCCCCATCTTGTAGAAAGCTTTGTACACATAATCACCTAATTCATCAAGAAAACCAAGGGCATTAGCTTCTTTAAGTTTGAAATATAGTTTCAACCATGGGTCTTCAAAATTCTCTGAGCTCCCAGGATGAAGAGAATCTGGATAGATTTCAGTAGTTTAAAGTGCTGGTGGATCAACAAGCCAGTTCCAGTATTTTAAAAGACTCATCCTTGTACTTCTGTTCCTCTAGAACGACTCCTAGTACCAACTTCTGTATTAGTTAGGGTCTTCTAGAGTCACAGAACTTATGGATAGTCTCTATATAGTAAAATAATTCATTGATTACTTACAGTATGCAGCCAAATTTCCAACAATGGTTCAGTAGTATCTGTTAATGAAAGTCCAAGGATCTAGCAGTTACTCAGTCTCACACAGCAAGCAGACAAAGGAGCAAAAGCCAGACTCCCTTCTTTCAATGTCCTTATATTGTCTCCAGAAGAAGATGTAGCCCAGATTAAGGGTGTGTTCCAAGACACCCTTAATCCCAGATGAAAGGTGTAGCCCAGATTAAAGGGGTGTTGCACCACACCTTTAAACCTGGATGACCTTGAACTCGCAGATTTAATCTTCTGGAATCCATAGGCACTATGCCTCAAGATATCCATACCAAGATCCAGATCAGAAACTTATATCTCCAAACATCTAGATAAATGTGACTGGTAAGCCTTCCAATTCTGAACCATAGTTCATTCCAAATATAGTCAAGTTGACAACAGGAATAGCCACTACAATACAATAACATTAAAAAGAATTGAAACATAAGTATATAATAGATTGTAAAAAAAATATATAACCTTAAATTTGTACAAATATAAAAATTATATACCAAAAAATAATTTTGCTTACTGCTGCTCTTTGGCATGAATGTAGATTGAATAATGAATGTATGCTTTAACATGCCATTGTTATATCCTTCTCTTTTCCTCTCATCCCCAACCACCTTATGCATAGATCAGAGAAAATAAGGAAAGAGGAAAGAAAAGAGGAGAAAAATTTCCCTCAGTATAACCTACTTTACCTTCTTTCTTTCCTGACAAAGACCATTAACAATTCATTAACCAAAAGATCAAAAACGACCCAACTTGCTTTTTTAAATGAGGCATTGTTCTCTTGAAATTGCTTCATTCTACAAGCCAAGGATGTGGGAGTAAGCATGGGATATAGCTTTCTTTTGGGTGTCCAAAGAAAATTATGATATTGCCCAGTTTTAAGAAAGCTAGCTGTAACATGGCAAGAATACCAAAGAAGAGGAACACTCCTCTATTCCTGGTGGGATTGCAAACTGGTACAATCATCTTGAAATCAACCTATGCTTCTCAGAAAACTGGAAATAGATCTAGCTGAAGACCTGACTATACCATTCCTGGACATATACAAAAATATCACACCATGCCACAAGAGCACATGCTCTACTATATTCATAGCTGACTTATTTGTGATAGCCAGAAATTGGAAAAAACCCAGATGTCCCACAACTGAAGAATGGGTACAGAAAATGAAGTTCATACTCACAGTGGAAGACAATTTAGCTATTGAGACCTGTTCATCCTAAGTTTGGCAGGCAAATGGAAGGGACTAGAAAATTCTATACTATTTTCTCAGACCCAATAGTACATGCATGGTATATACTAACTATTAAGTGGATATTAGCTTCAAAATACAGAACACTCAAGATAAAATCCACAGAACTCAAGGTTAAAAAGTCAAAGGGCCCGTTAGGATGCTTTGACCCTATTTACAAGGGGGACAGAATCAAAGGGCAAATGTAGGAAGGGAACTATGTGGGAGAAGGGAGTAGGAGGGTCATGAGAAAGGTGAACATGATAAGATACTGGGTTTGAAGGGAGCAGGAGTGAAGTCACAAGGGCCAGAAGAATGGATGGAAATTCACAACCTCTAGAGGTGGGAAGTTTTGGGTTGGGGGACGACTAGAATGAACCAGAAACCTGGGATGTGAGACAATTGCAAGACTTAAAGGAAGATACTTTTGATGAAATAAAATAGTGGGAAGAGTACAATCCACCTCCAGTAAAAAGACAGGGCATCAAGTGAAGGAATGGGTTTGCCATCCCACAGTCAAAAACTCTGACCCAGAATTATTCCTGTCTAAAAAAACCACAAGAGCAAGCCTGGAAAAGAGATTTGGAAAAAGTTATGCAAGTGATGAATGGGCTGAGAAAAAAAATTAGGGGAAACAACCCCTTTACAATATTCACAAATAATAGGAAGTATTTTGGTGTAACTTACACCAAGCCTGTGAATAATTTGTATGACAAGAACTTAAAGTCTTTGAGGAGAAACATCAGAGAAGACCTCAGAAGATGGAAACATCTTATGAATGTATAGGATTAACTTAGTAAAAATTACCATCTTATTAGAAGCAACCTACAGACTTGATGCAATCCCAATCACATAATACTTCAAATACATGGGAAGAGAAATTCTCAACTTCAAGTAGTAAAATGAAAACCCAAGAATAGATTAAATAATTCTCATTATTAAAGAAACTTCTGATAGAACACCATTGCTGACCCCAATATGTACTACAGAGGAGAAGTGATCAATAACACATTGTATTGCTACAGAGATAGCCAGGTTAATAGAATTCAATTGAAGATCAAGAAATAAAACCACACACCTAGTGACACTTGATGTTTGACAAAGCAGGCAAAAACAGAGAGTTAAAAAAAATAATCCATTTTCTGGAATCCAGCTTCTTGAGTTATTTTTTTTTCATGTATGTATATTGGATTTTAGTCCCCTATCAGACTTAGAATTGAGAAAGATATTTTCCCAATCTGTTGGTGGCCTTGTTTTGTCTTATTGACAGTGTCCTTTGCCTTCCAGAAGCTTTGCAATTTTTGACAATTTGTAAATTCTTTATCTAATGGCACAAGCCATTGCTGTCCTTTACCAATACTAAATCCAATGGGGATTAATATCCAATATATATATAAAAGAACTCAAGAAGTTGGATTCCAGAAAACCAAATAACCCTATTAAAAATGGGGTACAGAGCTAAAGAAAGAATTCTCAACTGAGGAATACCGAATGGATGAGAAGCACTTGAAAAAAAAATGTTCAACATCCTTAATTATCAGGGAAATGCAAATCAAACAACACTCACACAATTCAGAATGGCTAAGATAAAAAATTCAGGTGACAGCAGATGCTGGCAAGGATGTGCAGAAAGAGGGACATACCTCCATTGCTGGTGGATTGCGAGTTGGTTCATCCACACTGTAAACCAGTTTGGCGGTTCTTCAGAAAAGTGGACAAAGTACTACCAGAAGATCCAGCAATTTCTCTCCTGAGCATATATCCAGAAGATGTTCCAACTTGTAATAAGGACACATGTTCCACTATGTTCATAGCAGACTTATTTATAATAGCTAAAAACTAAAAATAACACAGATGTCCCTCAACAGAAGAATGGATACAGAAAATGTGGTACATTTACACAATGGAGTACTACTTAGCTATTAAAAAATTTTGGGGCTGATACTGAAGGAAGGACCATTCAGAGACTGCCACACCCAGGGATCAATCCCAAAAACAAACAGGAAATCCAGTCACTATTGTATATACCAACAAGATTTTGCTCACAGGACCCTGATATTACTGTCTTCTTTGAGCCTATGCCAGTGCCTGGCAAATACAGAAGTGAATCCTCCCATGTGTCTATGGGATGAAATACATGATCCTCAATGAAGGAGCTAGAGAATGCACCCAAGGATCTGAAGGGGCCTTCAGAAAGAACAGCAATACGAACTAACCAGTACCCTGAGTGCTCCTTTCTCTATCTGCATATTTAGCAGCAGATGGCCTAGTCAGCCATCAATAGGAGAGGCTCTTTGTCTTATGAAAATTGTATGACCCAGTATAGGGAAATGCCAGGGCCAGGAAGTAGGAGTTGGTGGTTTGGGATCAGGGAGATGGGGGAGGGTATAGGTGATTTTAGGAGAGGAAACTAGGAAAGAGGATAGCATTTGAAATGTAAATAAAGAAAACATCTAAATAAAAAAATGAAAAAGAAGTGTAAAACTAGTAGTTAAGCACATGTAATTACATTATTAAGTCTAATGACTTAATAGATGTTGTTCCTCCTCTTACTATAATAAAAAATGTGGAACAAAATGAATACACAAGACATTAGAATAGAGCTAAGATTGAAGAATAACCAAGTAGCCCAAGACCAAGGGAGACCTGTGCTATAAGAGAAAGGCAGCAGTAAGCACTGGTGTACCTGGAATACCTGGTGGGAGATTGCTGAAATACAAATGATGACAGATAAAGAGTAGGATACCCTGGGAAAGCAAATGCAGTGGAAACTTTTGTTCATAGGTTCTACCGGGCAAGAAATTGATTTCTCTTGGTGCAGTTTTGCAGGGCAACCTACACTTGCCATGGAGATGATAGGGAGGTTCTCTATCTTTGTTTGGTAAAACAAAACACATTTTCAGCAAAAGGATATATTATTCTTTTTTTTTTTTTTTTTTGAGACAGGGTTTCTGTGTATAACAATGCTTGTCCTGGAACTCACTTTGTAGACCAAGCTGGCCTCAAACTCAGAAATCTGCCTGCCTCTGCCTCCCAAGTCCCAACATTCAGTGTGCCAAATACAACAGTATTTCATTGGGCCATATGGTGAATCTTACATCCCTTTGGATGAAAAGTAAGTGTAGGACATTACTACACCTGCCTACCTGATTTTAGCTCTCAAGTAAGGACACAGATGACCTGTTATTTTTTTAACACACTGCAAGCCTAATCTTGGCAGGTTCTGAAATTTTCTAATCAAACTAGGCTGGTACAGAAATATGTACCATTACTTGCCATTTAGGATTCTCCTGTCTTGTTCAGGTCATGTGTGTCCTCAAGGCTCCTCCTTCATTGTAACCCTCATAATGAAATCTGTTTATTCCATGTGGTTTCTGCAAACCTTATTCTCCTAATGGCCCTTATCTACTCTTCACTGTCACCATCTGGGACCCCTGAGTAGGATAAGATATCCAGCACTACTCACTTCTGCCTGGCTAATTAACTCATCAGACCTTTTATTAAACAATCAGAGGTGATAGAAAACAATGTTTCCATGATATAGAGAACATAGATAGTTGACAGTGCTGGTATCCAGACTACAACTAGATATCTGAATATACAAATCAGCATCTGAATGCACAGTGTACAAAACTTCTCCCCAACAGTCGTATTTGTGTGTGTTCATATTTGTAAGTTTCTAAAAGAGTGTTACATCTTTCATTATATGCCATATGTTTGAGACAGTGTATCTTTACACATGATTGAAAAATGGGATCTGAGATTTTGTCATGGTTAAAACACAGTTTCCACCCTACTTTTTCAATTGCAATGACTGATGTTACAGAAATGATAATTCACATCTTTTATTCTTTACCTTGAAGAACACCGTTTTGTATTTCTTTTATTTTTTGTATTACACTACAATTATATCACTGTTACTTTTCTCCCTCTAAATTCTCCTTCCTGTATTCCCTCTCTTGCTATTTTTCAATAAATTACATAATTTTTTTATTGACTTACATTTTAATGAAACAACTATACTACAATTTGTACTAAAAACAAATTGGATATATACTTATGAGATACTGGCATCATGGGGTCATTGTATGTTCTGTGTACTTGCAGAGGTCCATTTAAGAGGAATAACATCTGCTTTAGAACTCATGGATTGAAGCCCACCCACACACCCATTGGCAAGCCACAGAGAAGCAGATCGCTGAGGCCTAAGCGTCTTGAGGACTTCATGCTGTAATGGAGCATGGCTCTACCTGTTGTACTCTCAGTTGCCACGTCTTTCCAAATCAGAGTGCTGTGTGAAAACTCAGAATGTGCTTCCAGATCCTTACTGAGAAGTATTATTAGCACTCACAATAATTTTGATTGAACTGTGTTAAGCATTGCTGCTGGAACAGATTAATGTTTCAAGTCCTGCATTAGGAAAGAATGTGGAGATATAGATTATCATCAATCACCAAAAGCTTTAGAACATGGAGATGTAGCTTGTTCGTAAAGTTAGATTAACATATTTTAATCTATGTTTCTACTGTACAAAGTTGCAGGAAATAGTTTGAAGTTCAAAAAGGACCACTCTTCATATTTGGATTGGGGATTACTCATGGTAAGTGAACAAGAACAATGGTAGATATATCAGCTCTACCTGACTTAAATCTTTTTAGAACTGGGCAGGTGGTCAAGGTCATGATTAAGTTCATTCATATATATATATATATGTGTGTGTGTGTGTGTGTGTGTGTGTGTGTGTGTGTGTGTGTGTGTGTGTGTAAGTGTGTGTGTGTGTGTGTGTGTGTGTGTGTGTGTGTGTGTTTGTCCTCATCTTCCAGATATGATTTATAAAAAATTGATGATATGTAGATGTGTACCTTTAGGATTGAAAGTAGAAATGACTGATAGATTTGTATTTAAAAGTTTAGATTTGTGATTAAAATTCATACAATAAATTAAATAATTGATCTTCCCTTTATTAACCACAAATTGCAGCATGTCATTAAAAAATGATAGAAAATTACATGGCTTTCTTATACCTTTCTAATCTATAACAAGTAGTTATTAATATATATTTGTTCTTGGGAATGAAATGTTTTCTTCTTAGCATATAGTATATAAGCTGTTTGTTAAGTAAATGTATTTGAGAATATAATCTTAAAAATAATCATTCATTAAAAAAAATAGAATGTAATCACATCTTAATGTTATGCTACTTGAAAGAATTTGCTGGGATATCTAAGCAGTGAGAACAACTTAAGTTTCTTAGGAGCTTGCCCTGTTTCATTCACTGAGTGTGTGTGTGTGTGTGTGTGTGTGTGTGTGTGTGTGTGTGTGTGTGTGTGTGTGTGTGTATGTGTGTGTGTGTGAAAGTGAGAGAGAGAGAGAGAGAGAGAGAGAGAGAGAGAGAGAGAGAGAGAGAATCGTGTAACTGTTTAATTCTTTTCCCTGATTATTTTTCTTTTTACCTTCTCTCCAGCAACCAATTGGTTCTGTGAATTCTTGTAGGTCATGGGAAGTGCTGGCTTCACTGAATCAGGCTTTACCCCTCTGAGAATAGTCTGTTGATCGATAAATTGCCAACTCTGTGTCCTCACCTCAGTTTACCCTAACCTGACAAGGCTATCCTTCAACATGTCCCCTTAAGATATTTTTGGAAATTTCCTGGCAAAAAACATACAACAACAGAAAATTAACTGAAATACCTAACATCCTTAGATATTTTATATAATTGCAACACCTACATTTTGAAATGCATGAAATATTAACATTCACGATAGGGTGATGAATGAGTGTTTGATGTCGGCTCCTGTTAAATTCTATTGCAAGATATGCATTGAGTGTCTTATTGAAAAATCTTTTGCAATATAAATGCAATTAATCCTGCATACAGCCAGTAATGACTTTAATAACAGTAGGGTTTACAGAAATTCCTGAGTGACAACTGTGAATAATTTGTGTTTACAATCTTGAATCGACCTCAGACTTTAATTCCGGTGACTCAAGATTAGTGACTAATACAATGGGAGAAGAGGCCCTTGGTCCCATGAAGGCTTGATGTCCCAGTTTAGCAGAATGTAAGAGTAGGAATGTGGGAGAGAAGAGGTGATGAGTGGGTGGGGGTGCACGGTTCTAGGGGAGAAATCAGAAAAGGGGATAACACTTGAAATGCAAATAAAGAAAATATCCAATGAAAAACAGAAATGCCCAAAATGTAATCATTCATATTATGGTGATGCGTTTTTAATGACAACTCCTGATAAATTCCACTGCAGGAGGTGCACTGGGTACTTTATTGAAAAATCTTTTGCTTTATTAAAATCAATGCAATTAACCATGGTTAAAGCCAGTAATGATTTTTAATAATGGTAGGGTTTACAGAAATTCTTTAGTGACAGTTGTGAATAATTCATTTTTACAATCTTGAATTGACCTCAAATTTTAATTCCAGAGAACCAACAATAGTGATTAATACGTTTCTGCTTATGAGATCAAGGCTCCCACTTAGTGCATGAATTTCCGAGGAGAGAAAAAGATGGAGACAGTTTTAAAAACTACTGGATTTTGGTAATATTTTCTTGTAAGGATTTTATATTACTGATGTGGAAAATAAGAATGCTTATTATTGAAACTAGTCTGAACAGGTGAGAGGGTGCGCCAGAGAACAGGACAGCTTCTGGGACAGGCGGAAGCACAGAGGCGCTGAGGCAGCACTCTTTGCGGGCCGTAGACAGCCGGCCACCTTTCGGACTGGAGGATAGGTGTCTGCCTGGCTTGGGAGGCGGCCTCAGCCTCAGCAGCAGTGGTTGCCACCTTGTTCTGGGACCCGCCGAACTTAGGAAATTAGACTGAACAGGTGAGAGGGTGCGCCAGAGAACCGGACAGCTTCTGGGACAGGCGGAAGCACAGAGCTGCTGAGGCAGCACACTTTGCAGGCCGTAGACAGCTGGCCACCATCCAGACTGGAGGACAGGTGTCTGCCTGGCTTGGGAGGCGGCCTCAGCCTCAGCAGCAGTGGTTGCCATCTTGTTCCGGGACCTGCCGAACTTAGGAAATTAGTCTGAACAGGTGAGAGGGTGCACCACGGAAGCTGACAGCTTCTGGGAACTGCCAAAGCAACACAGCTTCTGAAAAAGGTCCTGTTTGGCCTTCTTCTTCGGCCAGGAGGAGGTCCAAATACAAGATATCTGCGCAACTTCCCTGTAAGAGGGCTTGCGAGCAGAGAGTGCTCTGAGCACTGAAACTCAGAGGAGAGAATCTGTCTCCCAGGTCTGCTGATAGACGGTAACAGAATCACCAGAAGAACAATCTCTAAACAGAGTCAACTATAAATACTAACTCCAGAGATTACCAGATGGCGAAAGGTAAACATAGGAATCTTACTAACAGGAACCAAGACGACTCACCATCACCAGAACCCAGCACTACCACTTTGTCCAGTCCAGGGCACCCCAACACACCCGAAAACCTAGACCTAGATTTAAAAGCATATCTCATGATGATGGTAGAGGACATCAAGAAGGACTTTATTAAATCACTTAAAGAAATACAGGAGAACACTGCTAAAGAGTTACAAGTCCTTAAAGCAAAACAGGAAAACACAATCAAACAGATTAGAAGTCCTTACAGAAAAAGAGGAAAAAACATACAAACAGGTGATGGAAATGAACAAAACCATACTAGACCTAAAAAGGGAAGTAGACACAATAAAGAAAACTCAAAGTGAGGCAACACTGGAGATAGAAACCCTAGGAAAGAAACCTGGAACCATAGATTTGAGCATCAGCAACGGGATACAAGAGATGGAAGAGAAAATCTCAGGTGCAGAAGATTCCATAGAGAACATCGGCACAACAATCAAAGAAAATGGAAAATGCAAAAAGATCCTAACTCAAAATATCCAGGAAATCCAGGACACAATAAGAAGACCAAACATACGGATAATAGGAGTGGATGAGAATGAAGATTTTCAACTCAAAGGTCCAGCAAACATCTTCAACAAAATTATTGAAGAAAACTTTCCAAATCTAAAGAATGAGATGCCTATGAACATACAAGAAGCCTACAGAACTCCAAATAGATTGGACCAGAAAAGAAATTCCTCCCGACACATAATAATCAGGACAACAAATGCACTAAATAAAGATAGAATACTAAAAGCAGTAAGGGAAAAAGGTCAAGTAACATATAAAGGCAAGCCTATCAGAATTACACGAGATTTTTCACCAGAGACTATGACAGCCAGAAGAGCCTGGACAGATGTTATACAGACACTAAGAGAACACAAATTCCAGCCCAGGCTACTATACCCAGCCAAACTCTCAATTACCATAGATGGAGAAACCAAAGTATTCCACGACAAAACAAAATTCACACATTATCTCTCCATGAATCCAGCCCTTCAAAGGATAATAACAGAAAAAAAACAATACAAGAACGGGAACAATGTCCTAGAAAAAAACAAGAAAGTAATCCCTCAACAAACCTAAAAGAAGACAGCCACAAGAACAGAATGCCAATTTTAACAATAAAAATAACTGGAAGCAACAATTACTTTTCCTTAATATCTCTTAACATCAATGGTCTCAACTCCCCAATAAAAAGACATAGACTAACAAACTGGCTACACAAACAAGACCCAACATTTTGCTGCTTACAGGAAACTCATCTCAGAGAAAAAGATAGACACTACCTCAGAATGAAAGACTGGAAAACAATTTTCCAAGCACATGGTATGAAGAAACAAGCTGGAGTTGTCATCCTAATATCTGATAAGATTGACTTCCAACCCAAAGTCATCAAAAAAGACAAGGAGGGACACTTCATTCTCATCAAAGGTAAAATCCTCCAAGAGGAACTCTCAATTCTGAATATCTATGCTCCAAATACAAGGGCAGCCACATTCACTAAAGAAACTTTAGTAAAGCTCAAAGCACACATTGCACCTCACACAATAATAGTGGGAGACTTCAACACACCACTTTCACCAATGGACAGATCGTGGAAACAGAAACTAAACAGGGACACACAGAAACTAACAGAAGTGAGGAAACAAATGGATCTGACAGATATCTACAGAACATTTTATCCTAAATCAAAAGGATATACCTTCTTCTCAGCACCTCATGGTACCTTCTCCAAAATTGTCCACATAATAGGTCACAAATCAGGCCTCAACAGATTCAAAAATATTGAAATTGTCCCATGTATCCTATCAGATCACCATGCACTAAGACTGATCTTCAATAACAAAATAAATAACAGAAAGCCAACATTCACGTGGAAACTGAACAACACTCTTCTCAATGATATCTTGGTCAAGGAAGGAATAAAGAAAGAAATTAAAGACTTTTTAGAGTTTAATGAAAATGAGGCCACAACGTACCCAAACCTTTGGGACACAATGAAAACATTTCTAAGAGGGAAACTCATAGCTCTGAGTGCCTCCAAGAAGAAACGGGAGAGAGCACATACTAGCAGCTTGACAACACATCTAAAAGCTCTAGAAAAAAAGGAAGCAAATTCACCCAAGAGGAGTAGACGGCAGGAAATAATCAAACTCAGGGGTGAAATCAACCAAGTGGAAACAAGAAGAACTATTCAAAGAATTAACCAAACGAGGATTTGGTTCTTTGAGAAAATCAACAAGATAGATAAACCCTTAGCTAGACTCACTAGAGGGCACAGGGACAAAATCCTAATTAACAAAATCAGAAAAGAAAAGGGAGACATAACAACAGATCCTGAAGAAATCCAAAACACCATCAGATCCTTCTACAAAAGGCTATACTCAACAAAACTGGAAAACCTGGACGAAATGGACAAATTTCTGGACAGATACCAGGTACCAAAGTTGAATCAGGATCAAGTTGACCTTCTAAACAGTCCCATATCCCCTAAAGAAATAGAAGCAGTTATTAATAGTCTCCCAGCCAAAAAAAGCCCAGGACCAGACGGGTTTAGTGCAGAGTTCTATCAGACCTTCAAAGAAGATCTAATTCCAGTTCTGCACAAACTTTTTCACAAGATAGAAGTAGAAGGTACTCTACCCAACTCATTTTATGAAGCCACTATTACTCTGATACCTAAACCACAGAAAGATCCAACAAAGATAGAGAAGTTCAGACCAATTTCTCTTATGAATATCGATGCAAAAATCCTTAATAAAATTCTCGCTAACCGAATCCAAGAACACATTAAAGCAGTCATCCATCCTGACCAAGTAGGTTTTATTCCAGGGATGCAGGGATGGTTTAATATACGAAAATCCATCAATGTAATCCATTATATAAACAAACTCAAAGACAAAAACCACATGATCATCTCGTTAGATGCAGAAAAAGCATTTGACAAGATCCAACACCCATTCATGATAAAAGTTCTTGAAAGATCAGGAATTCAATGCCAATACCTAAACATGATAAAAGCAATCTACAGCAAACCAGTAGCCAACATCAAAGTAAATGGAGAGAAGCTGGACGCAATCCCACTAAAATCAGGTACTAGACAAGGCTGCCCACTTTCTCCCTACCTTTTCAACATAGTACTTGAAATATTAGCCAGAGGAATTTGACAACAAAAGGAGATCAAGGGGATACAAATTGGAAAAGAGGAAGTCAAAATATCACTTTTTGCAGATGATATGATAGTATATATAAGTGACCCTAAAAATTCCACCAGAAAACTCCTAAACTTGATAAACAGCTTCGGTGAAGTAGCTGGATATAAAATTAACTCAAACAGGTCAATGGCCTTTCTCTACACAAAGAATAAACAGGCTGAGAAAGAAATTAGAGAAACAACACCCTTCTCAATAGTCACAAATAATATAAAATATCTCGGCGTGACTCTAACGAAGGAAGTGAAAGATCTGTATGATAAAAACTTCAAGTCCCTGAAGTAAGAAATTAAAGAAGATCTCAGAAGATGGAAAGATCTCCCATGCTCATGGATTGGCAGGATTAACATTGTAAAAATGGCTATCTTGCCAAAAGCAATCTACAGATTCAATGCAATCCCCATCAAAATTCCAACTCAATTCTTCAACGAATTAGAAGGAACAATTTGCAAATTCATCTGGAATAACAAAAAACCTAGGATAGCAAAAACTCTTCTCAAGGATAAAAGAACCTCTGGTGGAATCACCATGCCTGACCTAAAGCTTTACTACAGAGCAATTGTGATGAAAACTGCATGGTACTGGTATAGAGACAGACAAATGGACCAATGGAATTGAATTGAAGACCAAGAAATGAATCCACACACCTATGGTCACTTGATCTTCAACAAGGGATCCAAAACCATCCAGTGGAAGAAAGACAGCATTTTCAACAATTGGTGCTGGCAGAACTGGTTGTTATCATGTAGAAGAATGCGAATCGATCCATACTTATCTCCTTGTACTAAGGTCAAATCTAAGTGGATCAAGGAACTTCTCATGAAACCAGAGACACTGAAACTTATAGAGGAGAAAGTGGGGAAAAGCCTTGAAGATATGGGCACAGGGGAAAAATTCCTGAACAGAACAGCAATGGCTTGTGCTGTAAGATCGAGAATTGACAAATGGAACCTAATGAAATTCCAAAGCTTCTGCAAGGCAAAAGACACCATCAATAAGACAAAAAGAACACCAACAGATTGGGAAAGGATCTTTACCTATCCTAAATCAGATAGGGGACTAATATCCAACATATATAAAGAACTCAAGAAGGTGGACTTCAGAAAATCAAATAACCCCATTAAAAAATGGGGCTCAGAACTGAACAAAGAATTCTCACCTGAGGAATACCGAATGGCAGAGAAGCACCTGAAAAAATGTTCAACATCAATAATCATCAGGGAAATGCAAATCAAAACAACCCTGAGATTCCACCTCACACCAGTGAAAATGGCTAAGATCAAGGTGACAGCAGATGCTGGCGTGGATGTGGAGAAAGAGGAACACTCCTCCATTGTTGGTGGGATTGCAGGCTTGTACAACCACTCTGGAAATCAGTCTGGCGGTTCCTCAGAAAATTTGACATAGTACTACTGGAGGATCCAGCAATACCTCTCCTGGGCATATATCCAGAAGATGCCCCAACTGGTAAGAAGGACACATGCTCCACTATGTTCATAGCAGCCTTATTTATAATAGCCAGAAACTGGAAAGAACCCAGATGCCCCTCAACAGAGGAATGGATACTGAAAATGTGGAACATCTACACAATGGGGTACTACTCAGCTATTAAAAAGAATGAATTTATGAAATTCCTAGCCAAATGGATGGACCTGGAGGGCATCATCCTGAGTGAGGTAACACATTCACAAAGGAACTCACACAATATGTACTCACTGATAAGTGGATATTAGCCCAAAACCTAGGATACCCAAGATATAAGATACAATTTCCTAAACACATGAAACTCAAGAAAAATGAAGACTGAAGTGTGGACACTATGCCCCCCCCTTAGAAGTGGGAGCAAAACATCCTTGGAAGGAGTTACAGAGACAAAGTTTGGATTTGAGATGAAAGAATGGACCATGTAGAGACTGCCATATCCAGGGATCCACCCCATAATCAGCTTACAAACGCTGACGCCATTGCATACACTAGCAAGATTTTGCTGAAAGGACCCAGATATAGGTGTCACACGGGAGACTATGCTGGGGCCTAGCAAATATAGAAGTGGATGCTCACACATGGATAGATCACTGTGCTCCCAATGGAGGAGCTAGAGAAATTACCCAAGGAGCTAAAGGGATCTGCAACCCTATAGGTGGAACAACATTATGAACTAACCAGTACCCCGGATCTCTTGACTCTAGCTGCATATGTATCAAAAGATGGCCTAGTCGGCCATCACTGGCAAGAGAGGCTCATTGGACATGCAAACTTTATATGCCCCAGTACAGGGGAATGCCAGGGCCAAAAAGGGGGAGTGGGTGGGTAGGGGAGTGGGGGTGGGTGGGTATGGGGGACTTTTGTTATAGCATTGGAAATGTAAATGAGCTAAATACCTAATAAAAAATGAAAAAAAAAATGAAATTGAAGACACAAATAAATAAAATATGTTCTTGTTCAAAGCCTGGAAAAATTAATATCAAAAAAAAGAATATTTATTATTTACTCTAACTTGAACTTGTCATTGGTCTAATTTTCAAAGAATCAATTTAACATCTTTCATAGACATTTTCAATATTTTAGTAGTAATTCTGAGGTGCTGTGTCAGCTTCACGTATTCATTCTGCATTTTTTTCAGTGATATTTGTTCAAGTTTCTACATTGCATGGAAGAAACTTCAGAAGAGACAGCCAATATAATCACAGCAACAAATCTATGTTCATCAAATCTTCTCTTTAGTTATTAAAACCTGCTACTTCACTAATCTTCCCTACCAGAAAGGTGATGCCAGTCAGGGAAACATTCTGAAGTCAGGTAAGTCATTCTTACTTGGAATAAGATAATATCTATCTATCCAATCATATCTATATCACTAAATTAAAATCAGGAATATTAAAATATTGTTAAATTATTATTCAAATTATCCTGCACAGTTCAACTTAAAATTCACAGAATCATGACTATACTTGAAATATGTAAGTAAACACATCCCTGCACCAGTGTGTCATGAAAATAAATTCAGGGGACACAGTTATATTGCAATAAACAACAAGAAAAAAAAACAGTTTTCTAACAAATAACATTTGCATACTTATTGCTCCTGGAAGTAATTCCTATCCTTAAGAAATTGGGCTTCAAAGAGGTTGGTGGAATTGGGGAAAAAATATATATCACAATATATAAATCATTTGGCGCAGGAATAAATAAATTTTCTTTCAAAGAACATGATGTAGACATTCCTATATATTTATTTACTTAGTTATAGTTAAGTTTTGAGATTTAAAATAATTAAATTATTTTGAATCTTTCCTTTCCCCCACAAAAATCTGAGTGTCTGCCCATCCACAATCTCCTTCAAATCCATGCCATCTTTTTTCACTGATTACCATCATACGGTTATATTTGTTTTATTATAATAGTTTTGTTATATTTTATATCATACAAATTATGTATTATTTTATATAAAGCAATAATTTATGAAATATGAAATCTTCATGCATAAACACAACACTTTTAACCTTTAAATTGAAAGTTTGGTGTGTGTTATATCTGTTTTTAATTATATTATTCTTAAAACAATGTTGAAATTTCTTTCATAATCCATTTTCTAGCATACTTCATGATACTTTTTCTACATTAAATCATTAAGTCTGGGAAACATTTCCTTATTACTTAACACAAAGTAGAAACCCATGTTTATGCCTGTATGGGATCAATTTTAGCAAAACATATGTTTAAATATTTCTCTGATTTTTGTTTGTTTTGTGTCACATAGCAAGATTCATTCATAAGTGCATTTCCCCACCATACCGCAGGGGAGCAGATTTTTCTCACTACCATATAAGCCTCCTTCAATTGCTGGATAAAAGTAGATGTTTGGAAAAAGAAGAACAGTATCAAGCTACCTCCACATCCCAGGGATGGAATTAGTCCTGTTTGTCCCGGGACATTCTCTTAGGAAGAAACAACCTGTAACATTAGATACAATGGAACATTTGTCCTCTGAAGACACTGATAGAAAAGATCACATTCCTTACAGAACATGTAAATAATGCAGTCCATTCTGAACCATTGCTACTCATAGGACTTTGAGCAACAAAATCACTTAATTTTATCAGCCCAAACTGTGTGTAGTTGGCACTTCTCATTTTCCTTAAACTATACATATTAAACAATACACCATCCCCTTTTTCAAATTTATCATGAAACATCTATTTGTCCCTAAAGAAAACACATATTGCTGACAGTGAGACACATTGCTGGTCTTGATCCTGTCTTCTATGATGTTATTCCTTGGTTCATAACAGTCTTCATCTTTTCAGTCTACTATTCCTGTAGGGAATGGACTGACTTACTGTGTGCACCAAGATTTGTGGATGGAATTAGGGCTTAGAAACATAATTGGCACCATTTCCCAAGTCAACAAAATGAAGAAAGTGAATTCATTGATTCCCATTTCAACAAATTGTTTCTTCTACCCAAATAACTTTTCATATCTGACGTAAAATTCCATGCTCATTAATCTGTATTGGTTAAAATACTTAACCTCACACATCAGCATCCTCACTGCCATTGTACTTACAGATTTGCCTGCTAGGTAGATGGCATTAAACTTTCCTAAAGGCTAATAATAGTGAAGAATTATATTCATCATTCAATTCATATGAGTTTGAGCCCCACACACACTAGTTGATGCATAATCTCCTGTAACTTAATTT
Source organism: Mus spretus (assembly GCA_921997135.2). Lineage (NCBI taxonomy): Eukaryota > Metazoa > Chordata > Mammalia > Rodentia > Muridae > Mus > Mus spretus. The sequence continues at coordinate 57,338,137 of OW971683.1, read as the reverse complement.
CTGAGGAATATCATAATGTCTTGGTGGGTATTCCATATATATTGTACATGTGGACCAAAAGCCTATACACATAAAATTGTAAAATGAAATTACTGAAAATTTAAAGGTTAGAAATATATGATATCAATGTATAAGCAAATCAATAGAATATTTAATATTGTAAAAGAAAATAATTATATGTAATGTGCTAATAGCATTTTTTGTTTTTCTAGTTACATATCATAATTGCCTAATATCTTATTTGAAAACATATTCATATATACTGGGCAATAGTTTCATATCATTTAAAATATGATTAAGAAAAAAAGTATAAAATAATAGATAATAGGTTCCTATTAGAAAGCTGCATTAACAAAAAAAGTAATCTTAAACAGTTTTAATAAAAATCTGCATAATATATGTGTTCAAAGTAAATTTAAAAAAATCAATCATACATTGATATCAAAAGTCTTTATGTGGAAAGGCATTAGGACCAGTTTTCCTTTTAGAAATCACTCGGATCCTAGGATGAAAGAGTTAAAATTGTATATGTAGTGTGGCTTTGTCCCTGATTTCTACATGTTTGCTGCAATATTTTTTTCAAAACTGGACAAACACACACACACACACACACATACACACGTACAAAATCTACCTTCCAAAATACGTCTCTGTTTTGGAGATATTACTGGATTATAGTTAATATATTATTCCATATATTGACCATAGTTGAATGACTCTAAAGGAGAGAAATACATTCTTCAATATATGATATATAATGTGTTTGTCTCACAAATATCAAATTGACTTTAGGTTTCTATTTTATTGATAATGAGTCATCCCTTAATTCATATAAAATAGTGAAACGATTTTTGCAAATGGATATTGCCTTTCAACTACTTAAGTAAAATTATGCAAATATTAAAAACCATGGCATTAATAAGAGGTTAATTTTCATACTGTTTATGCAGTTAAAATAAAATTAGGCAATATAAGTAGCTCAATGAGTTTAATTTTAACTTTAAACTAAAACAATGTTTTAAGGCATGGGACATATTCCAAATACAAAAGCCATAAATGAACCAATATGTTCATAAATCACACTGCTAATCAGTTCAATCTGTGATAAATTCACCACCTCCACCTTTCTTCCTACATAACTTCCTGAAAGCCCCACATTGTGCCTGTAAGGGTTCCTCAGCTTTAGAAACCAAAGGGGCAACAGCAAGGAGTAGAAACTTCATCTTCAAGAATATGCTCTTTCCTCTGAAGTAGAAAAATATAGGTGCTCAGCTGCTGATGAAATGATGAACTGAAGAGGATAGCACAGCATTTCAGTGTGCAAAATGTGCTAATTCACTATTTTGTTTAGTATCAGACCAGGTTGTCAGACTGATTGGAAACATTTGTGAGTGTTTGGCATTGCTTTGTTTTAATCCATTGGATTAGAATTCAGTGGTGTGTAAGACAAATGTTCCAGAACTGTTGACATTCAGAAAAAAAAGTTAAGAAGGGCAAGCTGGTTTGGTGAATTGGTCACAATATAACAGTGACTAAGAAAGCCAGTGAAAATCAAGAGATGATTAAGAACAAGCTGAAAAATCTCAAACAGTAAATTGATGATTTTGCAAATTTGTTTGTTACAACATATTTTTGATTGAGCGGTATTATATAATTGCAATTTTTATATAAATATATAGTATATCTTGATGTTAGCTATGCTCACATACTTCTTTTAGATTCCAAAGATTTTCTCTGAAATATCTCATATTTTTCTCACCACATCATTGTAGTGACAATGTTGGAATTTTTATTTATTTAAAACACAGAGAAATATGAAAATATCCTTACAGTTAATGACAGGTGTGAGGCTGCTTCAAATTGTCCGCAGCAACTATTTTTTTCCTCATCATCAAGCAGTATTGTGGTTTTGCCAGCGTCAGATAGTATTTACTGGTGTGTGATAGTTGGACTTCAGAGACCTTTACAGGGGGGTAAAAAATATTTAGAATATTGAGAGTCTGGGTTGGCTGTTGTCTATTCATTGTTGGTCCTGAGTCCTGGTCTTTCAGCGTGACTGATTATGGTTTGTTAATTGTATTTTCTTTACTAGATATTTTCTTCATTTACATTTCAATTGCTATCCTGAAAGTCCCCTATACCCTCCCAAACACTGCTCCCCTACCCACCCACTCCCACTTCTTGCCCTGACATTCCCATGTACTGGGGTTTATAAAGTTTGCAAGACCAAGGGACCTCTCTTCCCAATGATGGACGACTAGGCCATCTTCTGCTACATATGCAGGTAGAGACACAAACTCTGGGAATACTGGTTATTTCATATTGTTTTCCACTATAGGGTTGCAGACCCCTTCAGCTCCTTGATTACTTTCTCTAGCTCCTCCTATTGCGGCCCTGTGTTCCATCCCAGAAACTTAGAATACCCAAGATACAATTTGCAAAACACAAGAAAATCAAGAAGGAAGACCAACACATGGGTACTTCATTCCTCCTTAGAATAGGGAATAAAATACCCATGGAAGGATTCACAGAGACAAAGATTGAGGCTGAGACGAAAGGATTGACCATTCAAAGACTGCCCCATCCAGGGAACCATCCCATAATCAGCCACCAAACACAGACACTATGGCATATGCCAGCATGATTTTGCTGAAAGGATCCTGATATACCTGTCTTGAGTGAGACTAGGCCAGTGCCTGGCAAATATAGAAATGGATATTCACATTCATCTATTGTTATTTGTATTGCTCAAAATGAAACAAAGAAAAGACACAGGGTCTTTTTCTTCTCTCTCTCTCTCTCTGTCTCTCTGTCTCTCTGTCTCTCTGTCTCTCTCTCTCTCTCTCTCTCTCTCTCTCTCTCTCTCTCTCTGTCTCTCTCTCTCTCTGTCTCTCTGTCTCTCTCTCTCTCTGTCTCTCTCTCTCTCTTATTTTCTCTCCTATCTTTTGATAGAGGTTTGAAAGTCTAAAAAAAGTGGACAAGGGTAGAAGATAGAAGGGTAGAAGTTAGAAGAAATTATGAAGTATCAGAGATCGGCAACACTTTGTTTTTTCTTCCCATGATACTTAATTACTATTGCCCATATGTGTTCATCCACCTGGATATGGGTTCCTTACAACAGTGCCTGTTTTCCTCAGGAAGATTTAGGCTCAATCCCTCCCTAAGAAATCTTGAATTATATTCATGTTTGAATAGATCAAAATTTGCCTAATTTGGGCTTGCATTATGTTAATAAAAATGCCTGGTCTCTGTTTTTTTATTTATTTTTTTATTTTTCTTTTTTATTTTTTCCCCAGAAACAAAAATGGGCTAGAATAGACAGAAAATTTCTGTTTTTTGTTTTGTTTTGTTTGTTTGTTTTTTTGTTGTTGCTGTTTTTGTTGTTGTTTGTTTGTTTTCTTTCAGATGGACTGAAGCTATATAAAGAATTAACTGCTGTGTGTGGGAGACTGGGATTTTAAAAGTACTAAGGTTATTTACTTCTGTATTTCCGTAATGTCAGTCTGGGTCTTTATTTCCTTCTATAAGATTTAAGGATCTAAGCCACATGTTGATCATCAATGGCAGATTTGTGTTCTCTGATAGCCAAACTGATGCAAAGACAAGGGTAGGTGTTGCTGAAAAACAGGAAAGGGGATTGCCTCCACTATTTCTGAAGGAATGTTTCTTTCACACAGTATTTTCATTGAGATAAACGGAAAATGGTTAAGTAACAAGACTCTGAACAATATCACAAAAATTTAGGGTGAATATTAAATCTGGATTTTTATGAATGATACCAAGTATACAGAGCTGAACTCACAAATATAGGTCCATTCACACTCTACAGAAGTCTGGAAAATTGAAAGCCTTTATGGTCGCAATTGATTTCAGAAATATGTTTTTACTCATGTTGATTTTGTAATATGACTCATGTCATATTGTAACTTTTAAAATTCTCCATTTCAGATTAATTCTCTTTGACAACTTCCTTAAAGAAAAAAAACCTACAAAACAAAACAAACAAACAAAAAAAACACAACAAATCACCCAAAACAACAAATTTTTTTCTTCATTTGGATTTTTTTTTAATTCCAGGGAGAAACAATTATGGTACATGTGTTACAAAATGTTCTGTTGCTGATAAAACACGTCATGAATACTGCAACTCTTATAAAGGAAAGCTTACAGCTTTAGTTGTTTAGTTATAATCAGCATGGTGGTTGGCATGGGCACTGTCAGTGCTAGGGAAGGAATCAAGAGTTCCAAATCCTAATTATTATGAAACAGGAAGAGACACTGGATATGCCTTTAACATTAGAATCCTCAAACCTCACTCCAAGTGGCACTTCCTCCAACTAGATCACATCTACTGCCACAAGGCCAACCTTCAAATCTCTCTCAAGCACCAACTCTCTCTAGTGAACAAGTATTCAAATGTAAGAGCCTATATGTGTGTGTGTGTTAAAACATGCAAGTTGTTTCATGGATGTATGTAATAGTATTTGAGGAGGGATTCTACTTTCGCTTTTGCCACCATTTAAATAGCAGGCATTTTCTGACAACCCTAGGCCATTTTAATTTCTAAAAACGAGACACAGGGAATCTTCAACACCCCAGTCAGAAGTGGATGCTCACAGTCATCCATTGGATGGAACACAGAGTCCCCAATGAAGGAGCTTGAGAAAGTACCCAAGGATCTGAAAGGGGTCTGAAACCCTATTGGAGGGACAAAAATGTGAACTAATCAGTACCCCCCAGAGCTCATGTCTCTAGCTGCATATGTAGTAGAGAATGAACTAGTCAGCCATCAATAGGAGGATAGACCCTTGGTCTTGTAAAGGTTCTATGACCCAAAATAGGGGGATGCCAGGGCCAGTAAGTGGGAGTAGGTAGGTCAGGAATAGGGGGAAGGGGGAGAGTATAGGTGATTTATGGTGAGGAAATAGGAAAGGGGATAGCATTTGAAATAAATGAAGAACATCTAATTAAAAAATGTTAAAAAATACATAAGTCTAAAGCCTGGTTCTTTCTAAGTTTAGATTTCTGTCATAGTATGAATGTTTACTAAGTTCTTGCCCCACATTTAGTGTGACAAGTGCAATAGTATTTCTGTAAGGGGAATGCTGATTCTAACATGCATTTGATGCCAAGTAAATGGAAGGCATTTCTATACATGTCCTACCCAATTTTAGCTTCCAAGTAAGAACACAGTGGCTTTATTAAGAACGTACTGTAAGCCTAAGCTGGGCAGGTTCTGAAATATTCTAATACAACTAGTCTGCAAATACCCAGGGAAAAAAATGTTCTGTTACATGGCATTTGGGCTTGCCCTGGCTATCTCTGGTCCGTGTGCATCTACATAGCTGCTCTTTCATTACAACCATCATGGTGAATTCTGTTCTATCTGTAGGGTTTCTGAAAACCTTCAGTGATCTTTCTCTACTCTCCTTTGTCCCCCTCTGGGACCTCTTGACATAGACTAGAAGTCTACAACTATTCTCTTTTGCCCAACTGATTGGCTCAACAGACATTTCACTAACCAATCAGAGGTTATACAAAACAATTTTTTACAGAACATAGAAACCAAAGATAGTTGACAGTGCCATCATCCAGACTGCAACCAATTATCTGGACATAGAAGTCAGCATCTGAATACACAGTGCACAAAACCATTCCCCAACAGATATATGTATGTGTTTGTGTATGTATGTATGTATGTATGTATGTATGTATGTATGTATTTGTGCATATTTTTAAGTGTCTAAAAGGATTTTGGATGGCAGCTAAAGCTTGGTACTGTGGGAGGACAAGGAAGGCCATTGATGAAGGCTTTGGTTACAGTTGACAGCCTAGGACTCAAGGGATGGTACAAACTATTTGAAGCTTGGCATTATGAAGGGAGCATATGGGAAGTTATTTGTAAAGATTATTTCCAATAAAAGACTCAAGCAAATTGGAGATGCCAGGACCAATCGATGATCACCATGAAGAGCAGCAGCAATGGAGTAGAGTGACCTAGAACCTAGAGTGCTACAGAGGACAGAGCTGCCTCCTCTAAGCCATTTAGAGGAGTCCACAAGATCATGTGTGTCTTTCAGAGATTGGAACAAGAACATGTAAAAGTGGCGTTGCCTTGGATACTCCAAGATGCTAGAGATGTCAGAATTGTGGGATATCTGCTGAGGAAAGCTACTAACAGGGAAGAGAAATAACCCAAGAGAAAGAAATATGTTGCAGTCAACAATGATTAGGAGTTAGAATTATGAAGATCACTTTTACATCAAACATAGAGATTCAGAATTTGGAATCTGCCTAGGTGGTTTTTCGGTCCTGTTTTTTTCCAGAATTTACTCACAACTATACTACTATCTTTTGGAATGATAGTGTACATCCTGAGATATTTAAGATATGTGTTCTGCTTTTTTTTTTTTTCATTTTTACTTTATAGGTATCCCGAGCTAGTATCTTGCCAGCAAGAATTCACTCGGACAACCGGATTCTTCTACAGCAAAGCTTTATGCTTCATCTGAAGGAAGACCCCAAAGAAGGAAAATGGTGCTTCTTATATACCACTCCGTGTGACGTGTCAGCTCCTAATTAGCTGCTCACTCATCACCCCACTACTATGCCCCGGAATGGGCAGTGACTTGGCATGAATTTACTCTTGCACCTGCACACATTACTTGTTTACCAGTTAGGCAGAGCAGAGGCTCATGATGGTGATTGCTCATGGTTCTCCACATCTCCCCCTTTTTATTTTATTAAAACACAAGCCACTCTTTAATGGATGAAGATAGAGGTCAAATCCCTAGTGTGCATAAATAGGGGCCATGTACAGGATTGGCTCTTAGACTCACAGGCTTTTACCCAGAGCAACCCTGACCTGCTCCTGTGCCGTTTTTTCCTAGGGGAGGGACACTTGGACACTCAACCCTCATGCAAATCAACTTGTCTTCTATGAGTGCCCAAACCTCTGAGCAACTCCTATGCGGTGCTTAGCCCAACAATCCATAAGAGTCAACGACCTACTCACTCATCCCTGTGCAATGAGTCTAGCCTCTAGGGGTGCAAGATCTGAGTATGGCCTAGGGCGAGCTTTAATTGTTGATTCTCTCTCATTTTCTGTAGAACCAAGGAGCGCAAGGGTAGAGAACTCAGATGCCAATTAAGTCTTAAGCATGGATAGCCAAATTTCAGTGGAGGCCCCTTGTTCAATGGCTGCAAGTGCTTGAGCAATAATGACCTTGTCATGGTTTTGTTGGGTTCTGAGCTTGCAGACCAACCAGAGCATGAACACAAGCCCACAGCAGATGGCAGCAACAAACAAAATTACTCCCACCCATTCCTTAAAGTAAGAAAAGGCAGAGGTAAGTAAAGAAGTAAAATTGCCAACAATGATGGATTCTATTCGAGTTCCATTAAGGCTTATAATCTGGCATTAGATATAAAGAATTGAGGAAACACCCGAATTCGTCAATGGCATAGGTTTCAGGAACAAAGAGCTCTTCAGTTTTTACTAGCGGGAGCACCTCCAGCCACAGGAACATCCATGTCCTCACAGCTCCACCTGCCCTGAATTGCTCTGCTCAGCTGCTCCGGGACCTGCAGCTGTTGTAGATGATCCTGAGGAAACAAACAAACAGACACTCTCGCCCAAACCAATTGAGAGTGCTCCTCTCTTACCTGATTCAGTGCCTCATTGACTCTCTGGAGTTCTACAACACTGTCAACACCAGTAGGCAATGATTTCCAGGCCCTTATGTCAATCGGATTCACCTACTCAAACACCTGCACTGGATATCCTGTCTGTTGTTGTGCAAAGCGACCTTGATCAAGCAGCATATCTCTATTCCATGCTGGATTTTGCAAATTCAATAAGGAAGGCTTTCCAGTCTAAATACTGCCCAAGTGAAAGGATGCCTTTACCAAGCCTGCCCAATCAGACAGCATCATGCAGTGTCTATTCAAGACCTCTACTTGAGCCACAGTATAGGAGGCAGTTAACCATACGTCTGCATGGGCTCAGCAAAATTCCTGATTACTTTGAATTCTAGAGGCTCATGATATCTCTGCCCTGCTTGGTCGGTGAAAATAGGACATCCCAGCAAGGAGAATCTAATCTCTCTCCAAATCTCTAAACAGAAGGTCCGTCTAAATGTGTCTGCCTGCCCCTTTAAGAGCTCCATTTGCAATCGGCCCTCAGCAGGGCTTTTTAAGCTGTACCTGACTCCCAGCCACAGTGCTTTTATCACTTTCTGCTGTGCAAATTGAGGCTGCTTTTCAAACAAGTTAAAGGATGAACAGCCAGCAGATACAGTTTTAAGCAATTATATTTTTCAACATGAAACACTGAACAATAATAATTCAAACAACAAAAGAAAAACAAACATGAATTGACAGACATTTGGACAATTTGATGCACCAAAAACAGACAATAGACAGACAGGGCATAGAACTTGGATATCCACCTTCGCACATTACTTACACCTGCACACATTACTTGTTTACCAGTTAGGCACAGTGGAGGCTCATGATGGTGATTGCTCACGGCTCTCCACATATCGGCAATTATACAGTTAAGTGCTTGAATGGATCTCACAAAAGTGTTTGAATTTTAGACTTTTAATATTGTTGATAATTACGTAGACTATTTTTAGGTATGGCTTCCATAGAGTCATGTGATTGAACAAGCCTATGGGTGCCAGGGTGTTTAATGGGGTGATTTGAGTATGCTTGGTCTATAAGGAGTGGTATTTTGAGGAGGTGTTGCCTTGTTGTGTGAAGTATGTAACTGTGGGGGTATGGTTTGAGAACCTGCAGAGTGCAGAAGAGTCAGTTTGCTCCTAGCTTCCTCGGAATGAAGATGTAGAACTCTCAGCTTTTCCAGTGCCATGTCTGCCTAGATGCAGACATGCCATAGCCTTGATGATAATGGACTGAACCACTGAACATATAATCTAGTCCCAATTGAATATAGTCCTTTATAAGAATTGCCTTGGTCATGGTGTCTATTAAACTCAAAGTAATATAATATCTATTCCTATGTAGCTCATCTATTAAGTGTGTGCTTTTCTGAAATTCAAATTATTTCCTAAGATTTTCTATAGTACAACTACAGGAAACATACAACAACAACAACAACAACAACAAAAATTTAACCTAGCTTTACTAACAAGTTTCATTTCCAAATTAAAAATGTTGAGGTCGTTGCTAACAAACTATATTTGTGAATTATTTTCAAAGGTGTGATTTTTATCATTAACTGTTCCAGCAGTGATACTTAACCAAGATCATTCACTATTTTTTTCTTTTTTGGTTTGGTTGGGTTTGTTGTTGTTGTTGTTGTTGTTGTTGTTGTTTTGTTTTGTTTTTGCTTTTGTGTTTTTGTGGTTTTGTGTGTGTGTGTGTGTGTGGTTTTTTTTTTTTTTTTTTTTTTATGATGACAGGGTTTCTCTGTATAGCACTGGCTGTCCTGGAACTCATTCTGTAGACCAGGCTGGACTTGAACTCAGATATCCATATGCCTCTGCCTCCCAAGTGCTGGGATTAAAGGTGTGTGCCACCACTGCCCGGCAATCATTTACGATTATTGTGAGTGCTAATAATACTGCTAAATGAGAGGCTAGAAGTGAGCTATATGTTTACATACTACACTTAGATTAAGAAGGATTTGAGGATTGAGAATACCACAAGCAGAGCTATGTTTCAGAATACCATGAAGTTCTCATGACTCAGCTAATCTTATCCTTGTTGACTCCTGGGAGTCTCTTGCTTTCCAGGCATCTGGGACTTTTTGTGGCTATTCCCAGTTCCCCATGTCTCATTGCTAAAAAATTCTGTTCAAATTCCTGACCATATATATTTTATCCTAGTGTCCTTTCACCTTATCCTGCACCCCATGCCCCTCCTCATCCTCTATTACTCCCAAGTCCCTCCCAACCCCTACATCCCGTTTGTATTTTATTCTCCATTCTAAGAAGGACTGAAGCATCCCCTCTTTGGTTTTCCTTCTTCTTGAGCTTCATATAATCTGTGAATTGTATAATAGGTATTCTGTGCTTCTGGACTAATATTCATTTATCAGTGTGTGCATACCATGTGTGTTCTTTTATAACTAGCTTACTTTCCTCAGAATGGTATTTACTAGTTCCATCCTTTTGCCTAAGAATTTCATGAAATCATTATTTTAATAGCTGAATAGTGTACTATTGTGAAAGTGCACCACATTTTCTGTATTCATTCCTCTGTTGAAGGACATCTGGGTTATTTCTAGTTTCTGGCTATTAGAAGTAAGGCTTCTATGGACAATATGAAACATGATTCCTTGTTATATATGATGGAGCATCTTTTGGGTATATGCTCAGGAGTGGTATAGCTGAGTCTTCAGGAAAAACTATGTCTAATTCTCTTGGGAACTGCCTATTGACAGTGTATTTGGCCTTACAGAAGCCTTGCTATTTTATGATAAACCATTGGGCTATTTTTGTCCTTAGAGTATAAGACATTGGTGTTCTGTTCAGGACATTTTCCGATGTTTCCACATGTTTGAGGCACTTCTTCACTTTCTTGTCCATTAGATTCCATCTATCTGGTTATGTGTGGAGGTTCTTCATCCACTTGGACTTGAACTTTGTACAAGGTAAGGAGAATGGTTCAATTTGAATTGTTCTAAATGACAACAGCAAGATGAACCAGCCCCATTTGTTGAAAATACTGTCTTTTTCCATACCATTGGACTATTTTTGTCCTTAGAGTATAAGACATTGGTGTTCTGTTCAGGACATTTGCCGATGTTTCCACATGTTTGAGGCACATCTGCACTTTCTTGTCCATTAGATTCCATCTATCTGGTTATATGTGGAGGTTTTTCATCCACTTGGACTTGAACTTTGTACAAGGTAAGGAGAATGGTTCAATTTGCTTTGTTCTAAATGCCAACAGCAAGATGAACCAGACCCATTTGTTGAAAATACTGTCTTTTTCCCACTGGATGGTTGTTGTGTCTTTGTCAAATATCAAATGATCATAGGTGTGTGGGTTTAATTGTGTCTTCAATTATAGTCAATTTATCTATCTGTCTGTGTTTGGGCCAATTCCATGTGGTTTTTATCACTATTCCTCTGTAGAATGTATATAAAGAAAATATCAAAAAAAAAAAAAAGATGAACCCATGAAATTCACAGGCAAATGAATGAAAGTAGAAAATATCATCCTAGCTGGGTGGTGGTGGCACATGCCTTTAGTTCCAGCACTTAGGAGGCAGAGACAGTCAGATCTCAGAATTCTATACCATCCTGGTCTACAAAGATTATTGTCCATGGTTGTTCGGTAACATGGACAATATCTTAGGAAACAATTTGTAGATCAGAAACTAACACTCTTAGTAATTGATCTAGGAATTTCTTTTGGTCAGTCAAGAAAAACAATGGCACCCCTACTAGTACTACCTGACATGGCTCTCCAAGAACTGGACAGGTGATCAATGTGCTCAAAAATATTTTCCATCAAATTCCTGATTGGATTTAATAAAAAAATTGATGATCAGTATATGTGTACCTTGAGGATTAAAAGTAGAAATGAATTTCTGGAGTCCAGCTTCTTGAGCTCTTTGTACATATTGGATATTAGTCCCCTATCAGATTTAGGATTGATAAAAATCCTTTCCCAATCTGCTGGTGGCCTTTTTGTCTTATTGACAGTGTCTTTTGCCTTTTAGAAACTTTGCAATTTTATGAGGTCCCATTTATCAATTCTTGATCTTACAGCACAAGCCATTGCTGTTCTGTTCAGGAATTTTTCCCATGTGCCCATATCTTCACGGCTTTTCCCACTTTCTCCTCTATAAGTTTCAGTGTATCTGGTATTATGTGGAGTCCTTTGATCCACTTAGACTTGAGCTCGTGTCTCTAGCTGTATATTTAGCAGAAGATGGCCTAGTCAGCAATCATGGGAATAGAGGCCCATAGGTCTTGCACACTTTATATGCTCCAGGACAGGGGAATGCCAGGGCTAAGAAGTGGGAGTGGGTGGGTAGGAGAGCAGGGCGGGGGGAGGGGGAGGGTATAGGGAACTTTCAGGAGAGCATTTGAAATGTAAATAAAGAAAATATCTAATAAAAAGTAGAAATGACTGATAGATTTTCATATAAATTTAGATTTATGACAGCTTTAATATTTATATAAGATTACTATTTTAAGGCTAATAATAAACTAATTGTGCTTTCTTTATTAACCACAAATAACAGCCTGTCAATAAAAAGAAAATGGCAGAGAAAATTACATGACTTTCTTTAATACCTTCTTAATCTGTAACAAGGTGCTTACTAATGAACGTATGTGGGTTCTAGGGAATGACTTGTTTCCCTTCATGTGTAATATGTAAATTGTTTTTTAAGTAAAGGTATTAGGGAACCTATATACTAAAAATAATCATCATTAAAAGAAAGTTGAATGTAATCACATTGTAATGTTTATGTAATTTGAAATATTTTACCTGGATATATAAGCAGTGGAAGAAAAAATATTTTCTTTTGGAGCTTGTCGTGCTTCATTAATGCAGTGTGTTTGTGTGTGTGTGTGTGTGTGTGTGTGTGTGTGTGTGTATGTTTGTGTGTACACGCACACATGTGTGTTTACATCTTTTCCCTGTTTGTCTTTTTGCTTTCTCTCCTGCCCCCAAGGAGGTCTAATACTCTTGTAGGTCACAGGAAGTGCTACCCCAATGAAGCAGGTTTTATTCCCTCAGAGAGTAGTATGATAAGTGATGAATGGCCAACGTAACCTCAGTTTACCTTAACCAGAAAAGGCTGCCCTGCAATATATCCCTTTAAGATATTTTAGAAAACTACCCAAAATAAAGCATACAACAGAAATGTAGTAGAAATAATTGATGTCTTTTGGAGTTTTATGCAATTGTAGATCCTACATTTTATAATGCACAAAAATATTCCCATTCATGACAGGGGTTGATTTGACTTCCATATCAGCTCCTGATAAATTCCATTGAAAGATTTGCATTGGGTACTTTAATGAAAACACTTTTACAATGTTGAAAACAATGCAATTAATCATACATAAATCCCATAATGATTTTCAATAACAGTAAGTTGTGAAGAAATTCCTGAGTGATAACTGTGAGTACTTTGTGTTTACAATCTTGAATCAACTTCAAAATTTAATTCCAGTGAGTCAAGAATACTGATTAATATGTTTCTGCTTATTAGATCAAAGCTCCAATTTAGGACATGCATCTGTGAGGAAAGAGAAGGAGGGAAACAATTTCAAATTCTACTGGATTTATTTCATATTTTCACGTCAGGGTTTTAAATTGCAGAAAAAGAAAACAAGAATCTTTATTTTTTGGTCTAATTTTGATTCACTTTTACAGGAACCAACTTACCAGTTTCATAGATGTTTTCAATATTTTCAATAGGAATTCCTAGTTGCTGAGTCAGCTTCACGTATTCTTCCCACATTTCTTGAGTGATATTTGTACCAGTAGCTGCATTTCATTGAAGAAAATTCAGAATAAACAGCCACTATAATCACACCTAATACTCTGAGTTCATCCAGTCTTCTCAGGTAGCAGGTCAATCCTGCTACTTCACCCTACCCTCCCTACCAATGGTGATGCTAGTCAGGGAAACATTCTGAAGTCAGGTCAGACATTTTCTCTAGTGGTAAGATAACTCTCCATCCCAGCATATCTAAGACACTGATTTAAAGTCAGGAATGTTAAAAATAGTATTGAATTATGAAAATTACTATCCTGAACAATTCAACATGAATTATACACAATAGTGCTTTTATTTGCAACTGTGCAAGCAAATTGGTTCCTGTTCCAGTGTATCATAAAACTAAACTCAGGGGACACAGTTATGTTGCAATTAATCCTATAGGAGGAACAACAATATGAACTAATACGCAAACTTCAGAGGCTGTGTCTCTAGTTGCATATGTAGCAGAGGATGGCCTAGTCAGGTGGCCATCAACAGGATGAGAGGCCCTTGGTCTTGCGAAGATTACATACCCCAGTACAGGGGAATGCCAGTGCCAGGAAGCAGGAGTGCATTGGCTGGGGAGCAGGGCAGGGGCAAGGTCTAATCTAGGGGACTTTCGGGATAGCATTTGAAATGTAAATAAAGAAAATATCTAATAAAAAAAAGGGTCAAAGAATGTAAAAAAAAAAAAAAGAAAAAAGAAAAGGAAGGAAAAGAAAGAAAGAAAGAAAGAAACAAACAAACAAACAAACAAACAAACAAACAAAGAAAGAAACAAACAAAGAAACAAAGAAAGAAACAAAGAAAAAGAAAGAAAAAAGAATGTTTTCCCCTGTAAAAGTTTTACATACCTAGTGCTCCTGTCAGATTCAGGTCATAATTCAAATCATTAATAAATTTGACTTCAAAAAGGATGGTGGTGTTTGAGACAAAATGTATCTGAAGATACACATCACTTGGCCCTGGTAATGAATAAACTTTTCTTCATAAGAAGGCGATATAGAGATTCCTATTTATTATATATCTACTTACTTTTTGTTTACTTTTGAGATTTAATATTGTTATACCATTCTGAATCTTCTTTACCCCTATCTGAGTCTGTTCGCTTTCTCACTCTCCTTCAAGTTCATTGCAAAGCTTTTACTGATTATAATCATATGCTTATATTTATTGTACTATAATATGTTATATTTTATACCTTACAAAGTATGTATTATTTTATATGAAATAATTTATTAAATAGGAAATAGGATATTTATAAATATAAACCTTTCAATTCATATGTTACTCAGATGTATCTCATATTTGTTTTAATTATATTTTAAAAACATTGTAAATTCTTTCATAATAATCCCATTTATTCTTGCATACTACACTATATTTTATCAGTTCTGTATTATATTATTGAGTCATGGAAACATTTTATTATCTTCTAACATGTAACTAAAAAGTACAGCATATGCTTGTATTTCAACAACTTTATCAAAACGTGTATTTAAATGTTTATTTTTGTTGTTTTTGTGCCACCTAGCATGATTTGCTCATATTTCCATCTCTCTTCATTTTGCTGAACAACAGATAATGGTGATTTGCTCACATCGTTCTAGGCCTCCCGCATAAGATGAATGAAAGTAAATTTTTGGAAAATGACGACTAGCATGACGCAGAACCCAGGTCCCAAGTCTTAAATCAGTCTCCTCGATTTTGGGACATTCTGTTTTGTGGAAAAAATGCACTGTAAAATGAGACAAAATGGACTATTTATTGACTTAAAAACCTCTTGATAAAGATCACATACTTTCCAGAATATGTAAATAATGCAGTCAATCCTGAATCAGTGATACTCACATAAAAGAGAGCAAGAATTCTTTCGAACTTTATGAGCCCAAACTGTGTGTAGTTGGCATTTCCCGTTTTTCCTAAACGATACATATTAAAAAATAAGCAATACTTATTTAGTATTTACCATCACACATCTCTTTGACAGCCAAGAAAACTTTTCTTACCTGACATAGAATGTCATGCTCATGACTATGTACTGTTTAAAATACTTAACCTCACGCATCAGCATCCTCATTTGTCTATTTTCTTCAGTTATACTCATATATTTGCCTGCTAGATAGATGGTATTGAATTTCCCTGAAAACTAAAAATTAATATGAATAAACTTCATTAGTCAGAGCATATGAGTTTAAATCCACTCATGCACATGTTTGTGAATAATATCGTGCAACTTCATTTTTGAGAGATATGTTATGGCCTTCTGGTATGACATTCTCACAGTGCACCATGTAGACAACCACCAACAAACATAAATTGATAAAATAAATTTATTAGAAATTTATGATAAATCAATGGTTATAAAAGTAAGTTATAGATGTTCAACTAAAGAAATAGAAAGTATTTAACATGATAAAATATTATATAAAATATTCTATCAACATTATTGCATAATTCTGGTTATAACTTATAATTGGCTAGCATCTTGTTTTAAAACATATATACATATATACATGATAATAGATTTATATCATGCAGAATATGATTAAGAAAAAATTGTAAAAAATGATTATAGTTTCTGATTAGGAAGCTGAAACAAACAAAAATGTAAAATTAGAATATGTAATAAATATCCACATATTAACTTAATTCAAAGTAAATAAAAGGGAGCAAATCATAATTTGATATCAAAAGACTTTGTATGGCAAGTCATTAGGACTAGATTTCCTCTTAGAAATCACTCTAATCATATGAGAAAAGAGGGCAAATTGTACACTTTGTGTGACTTATCGCTGGTTTCTATATTTTGCTGCAACATTCCATTCAAAACCTGTATTCATGGGTATACATCCACATAGACAAGTACCCATACACACAGACATACAAAATAAAACTTCAAAAATTAAGTCCCTGCTTTGGAGATATTACTGGATTATAATTAATATCAATATTGTCACAAATATTATCTATAGTACAAGGACTCGAAAAGTGAGAAATCTATTCTTCAAATACATGATATACAATGTTTTTGCCCTGCAGATATAAAATTGATTTTGTTTCTATTATGTTAAGAATCATCCCTGAATTAATATAGAACAGTGAAACATTTAATGCAAATGTATAGACTTTCAACTATGAAAATATTGTTAATTATGCAAAAGTTTAAAAAGCCATGGCATTAATAAGAGGTTTTTTTTTTTTTTTTTTTTTCATACACTTTAGCCAGGGAAAATAAAATTAGGCAATATAAGAAGTTCAAATGAAATAATTATAACCTTTAACTAAAACAAATAATGTTTAAAGACAGGGAATGTATTCCAAAAACAAAACCCAAAAAGAAACCAATATATTCATAGAATCACCCTGCTTGTCTGGTGAAACAGTAATAAATGCACCACAGCCACCTCTCTTCCTGCATAACTCCCGAAGAGCCCAGGCTTTTACCGGTAAGGGTTCCTCAGCAGCAGAAACTAAACAGGCTAGAAGAAGGAGAAGAAGAAAGGTCATCTTGCAGAACCCGTTCTTCCTTCTGAAACAGAAGAGTAGAGTTGTTCAGCTGCAAGTGAAATGATGAACTTAATAGGCTCACAATGCATTTCAAGGTGCAAAATGTGCAATGAAATGCTAATTCACATGTAAAAAAATTTTTTCAGAAGAATTTGGCAGACTATATGATAGATTATTATGCGTCTAACATTGCTTTGTTTTTACTCATGGAATTAGAATTCAGTGGAGTATAAGATAAATGTTCATGAAGTGTTGACATTTAGAAAAAATTCAAGAAGACTAAGCTATATTGGTGATATTGCCACAACAATACAACAGTGACTAACACAGCCAGTGAACTCCAAAAGATATTAAAACACAAGTTTGAAAATCTCACACAATAAATTGAGAAATTTGAATTTTTTTTTTACAATGAATTTTTCATGGAGGGGAATTATACATTAAAAAAATTATATAGATATAAGCTGTAACTTAGTCCTAGATACCCTTGCATTCTCTGTTTAGATTCCAAATATTTTCTCCCAATATCTCATATCTTCATCTCAACGTCATTGTAAGGAGAATTTTGCAATTTTAGTTTATTTAAAACACACAGAAATATTATAAAAATATGCTTTTGGTTAATGCCAGGTGTGGGCCTACTTCAGATTGTCCACAGAAACTGACTTTCATTTCCCTCATCATCTAGCAGGGTCATGATTTTTTCAGCTGCAAATCGTTTTTGCAGATGTGTGATATTTGGGATTCAGGACATTCTCAAGGACTTTACAAATTTGAGGTTTGTAAGAGGCCAGGTTGGGTGATGGCCAAGCTTTGCTCATCTTGTGTCTTGGTTATTCCGTGTGATTTGTTGTGGTTTGCTAATTGTATTGCTCAAAGATGAAACAAGAAATAAAGAAATTAGGTCGAGGTTCTCTAGTTCTCTCTCTCTCTCTGTCTCTCTCTGTCTCTGTCTCTCTCTGTCTCTGTCTCTCTGTCTCTGTCTCTGTCTCTTTCTCTCTGTCTCTGTCTCTGTCTTTCTCTCTCTGTCTCTCTGTCTCTGTCTCTGTCTCTGTCTCTGTCTCTCTCTCTCTCTCTCTCTCTCTCTCTCTCTCTCTCTCTCTCTCTCTCTCTCTCCATCCACCCTCTAACGTTTTACTCTCCTGTTATTGTTAGAGGGTTGTAAGGGTAAAACAAAAATGTGGACAAGTGTGGAAGAAAGAACAACCCGTAAAGAATCAAAGATCAGCTACACTTTGTTTCCCCATGATATCCAGTTACAATTTCTTATATGTGAGCATATGTGGTATATCAGTCGGGGTTCTCTACAGTCACAGAACTTATGGATAGTCTCTACATAGTAAAGGAATTTATTCATGACTTACAGTCTGCAGCTCAATTCCCAACTATGGTTCAGTAGTACCTGTGAATGAAAGTCCAAGGATAAAGTAGTTACTCAGACCCACACAGCAAGCAGGCAAGTAGCAAGAGCAAGACTCCCTTCTTCCAATATCCTTACATTGTCTCCAGCAGAAGGTGTAGCCCAGATTAAACGTATGTTCCACCACAACTTTAATCCCAGATGACCTTAAACTTGGAGATTTATTCTTCTGGAATCCATAGCCACTATGCCTCAAGATCTCTATACCAATATCCAGATCAGAAACTTCTATCTCCAAGCATCCAGATAAGAGTCACTGGTGAGACTTCCAATTCTGGATTGTAGTTCATTCCAAATATAGTCAAGTTGACAACCAGGAATAGCCACTACATGTGGGTTTATCCATCTGGCTATGGGAAAACCTAGACCAGTGCCTGTTGCATGCACAAAGAGTGACAAGAGCAGGTTTTTCTGAAAAATCATGAAGGGGATTTTTCTGAGGGATTTGATTCTTTCATGCAAGAATTTTCAATGTATACAAAGACAAAGAAAATTTTTAGCTGAGAGTATTCCATAGAAAGCTACAGATTTTCCAGGTGAATATTAAATCTGGAGTTTTACCTATAATATGAAGGATACCTGTAGCTGAACTAAAAAATGCAGGTACTTCCACACTCAACTGCTGTCTGGATATTTTGAAGGATTTACGGTCATGGGTTTTACGGTCATGGGTTTGATAACAAATGTCTTTTCACTGATAATACACATTGTTGAATTCTGTAACTTTCTAGATTTTCCATTTCAGGTATTTCACTTTGAAAACTTCAAATAGAAAAAAAAAAAACAAAAAAACAAAAACAAACAAAAACAACAACTGCAACAAAAGGATTGTCAGATTTTTTTTTTCAAATTCTATGGAAGAAACATTTATGGAACATGTCTTGCAAAATGTTCTACTGGAGTGAAGAGACACCAAGAAGATGGCAACTCTTATAAAGGAATGCTTGACTTGGGACTTGTTTACAGTTTTAGAGGTTTAGTCCATAATCAGCATGGTGTTTAGCATGGGGACTTAGAGATAGAGTGCTAGGTAAGTTACTGAGAGTTCCAAATCCTAATCAACATGCAACAGGAAAAGACAATGGACCTGTAATGATCATTTGAAAACTCCAAGTTTATCCTCCAACAAGGTCAATTCTACTACCACAAGGTCAACCATATAAACTCTCTTAAGCAGCAAGTCTCCCTAGTAACAAAACTTAGAAGTGTATACATGTATGTGCATTAAAACATGTTGGTTGTTTCATGGATGTGTGCAATCATTTTTTGGGGGGTCTCTTTAAATGTAGTATTTAGAATTTGACAAAATATGTACACTCCATTTCGTATCAACTTTAAATATTGATATTATGCTATAAATATTCCAACATGATACTATATGAGTACAATTCATTTAACAATTTAATCTTGTATACTGTAATTTTGATACAATGGAAAACTTTATTCCATCATTCTGAACAGGGTCACTTGTCTTACAACTTGACTTTCCATTGTTTGAACATTTTGTTATTTTCAAAAATCTTCAAATCTGACCTTTAGCTCAGAGGTAATTTTTGGCCTCTTGCTGCTACAAGTTCACTAAATACTAGCTTCTAAAAATATATCAGAAGCATGTTGCAAAAGTTGGGATCCTTAAGGAAATGTACCAGTACAAATATAGTGTAAAATATATGATAAATAAATTCAGATATTTTTATACTACTCTACTGTCTAACTGTATTGTAAGTATAAGAAAGTTTTGAGACATAACTTACTGCATGCTTCTTCCTAACCCTTGTTTGTCTTTAGAAATCTTTGTACTTGTGGGTATATATGTTGGTTGCATGCTTTCATACTTGGTTTAAGAGAATTTGAGTATGGCAAAACTCTTCATTTACTAGTAAACAAATCTTCTAAGAAACATAGGTTGATATTTTTCACAAATCACAATTTTCATAGAAGAGAAAGAAATTGGTGTTAAGTACCTCCTAAGAGCTAACTAAGAACCAGTCGGGACACTCATGGTATGAGAGTTCTTGAGCCATGAAAAAATATCTTAGAAGCTGACAAGAACATCAATCTTTCAATTAGAAAACAAATAAATCTAAATGAGAGAGGACAAATAGACTTATGAAGAATGTCAGTCTTCTTGCTACTGCGATTTAGAAAATATAAGAAGTAATTGAATCTTCATTTTCATCCTATTATCTTAGACTCAATGTGCCTCTGTTTCCACCTGTGATGATGTCTATGACAATGTCATAGATACATCAAACTTTAGAAACTTAGAGCAATAAAACATCACCACCACACTTTCTGTGGTTCTCACTCTGAGCCTTTTATGGAATTACTAATAAGGATGTAAGCTAGACTGCAGCATCTGAAAAACTGAATAGGGAAGAGAGTCTACTTTCCAGGTCAGGCACAGGGGTTTTAGAGGCTTCTGTTCCTCACAATGTGTCTCACAGAGATACAATACCTGGCTTTCTCCAAAGTTACCATTGGAGAGAGGGATGAAAACAAAGTTGCAGCTTGTTAGCCTAACTTAGAAGCAGTGCACTGCTATTTGTGCCATAGAGTGTTGGTTACACAGACAGAGAGCATCCTGAGAGAAAGAAGAAATCCATTACCTGTGATGAAAAATGTCAGTCTGTTGGGCATTGTGCTATGCACAGACAGGTTGGTCTCCAGTTGAGCTGAGATGCATTATCCTGGAACCCGGGATAATTTACCTGCATGGGATGAAAAGAGTCCTCTCATGCTCCTGGAACTCTGGCTCCTGTCTAAGTTACAGCCCCTCAGAGCCCCCACAAGAGAAACATGGCTATTAGTCATGTGGGCAATGTCCCAAGCTTCTGACCTTCAGGCTAAACTACCCCCTCAGTTACCTAGCAACAGAAAAGATAGCAGCTCACATTAAAAGGGTCTGTTAGTCCCTTCCTTGCTCTCAATGCTCTCACTCCTTTGTTCACTTGCTCTTAATCTCCTCTCCTCTCCTCTCACTCTCTCTCACTTACTCTTTCTCTATAGCCTTTGCTTAGTCTCTCTCTCTTTCTCTCTCTCTGTCTCTCTCTCTGTCTCTGTCTGTCTGTCTCTCTGTCTCTCTGTTTCTCTCTGTCTCTCTCTCTCTCTATCTATCTATCTCTTTCTCTCTCCTTCTGTCTTTCCCCCTGCCTTTCTACAATAAAGTTTAAAAACCATAGACAGTCTCTGCTCATCAAGGCTGTGCTCACTTTCACCTGTTTGGGAACCTCTCTTACCTCTTCCCTCTCTCCGATAACCGTGGGGCTACAGGGTGTGGCCCCGGGGCCCCCAGGTTGGGGCAGCCCCTTGTCTACACCCCTCAGTGGGTTAGGGGCTTGGATGCCCACCTGGAGCTGAGTGGAAAGCGACTGGCAGTCCTTCCACGTCCCCCTGTCCAGAGCATAGGTGGAACACTGGCAGGACGTGGGTCGTCCCTCCCCCTCTTTCCCATGCCCCTTTTTAGTTCCTACATGAGTCACTAGACTATCTTGAAATTACCACAATCAAAACCTCAATATTTAAAATAAACATTTAGTTTGCTTTTTTAAGTCTCAATTCTATCAAATCTATTTTCTTTCACATACAACCTATAGATTAAATATATATCATGATAATTCATTCAAATTTGTATGTGTACTGTGTATACTTTTAAAAGTCACATATGTGCATATATATATATATATGTATATATATATGATTATGTATGTGTGTGTTTTCTTGTTTCTTTTCTTTTTTTAATTAGATATTTTCTTTTTTTTACATTTCAAATGTTACCCCTTTCCTATTTTCCCCTCCAAAAATTGCCTATCCTCTCTCCACTTTCCCAGCTTCCTAACCCACCCACTCCCATTCCTGATCCTGGCATACCCCTCTTCTAGGCAATAGAGCCTTCTAGGACCAAGGGGCTCTCCTCCCATTAATATCCTACTAGGCCATTCTCTGCTACAAATATAGCTAGAGCCATAAGTTCCATCATGTGTTTTCTTTGGTGGTATAGTTACTCAGAGGGTACTGGTTGGTACATATCTATGTTCCTTCTATGGGGCTTCAATACCCTTTGGCTCCCTAGATATTTCTCCGGCTCCTTCACTAGGTGCCCTGTGCTCCCTCCAATGGATGACTGTCAGCATCCACTTCTGTATTTGCCAGGCACTGGCATAACCTCACAAGAGACAGCTACATCAGGCTCCTGTCAGCATGCTCTTGTTGACATCTGCCCAGTGTCTAGGTTTGGTGGTTGTTTATGGGGTGGATCCCCAATTAGGGCAGTCTCTACATGGTCATTCCTTCAGGCTCTGCTCTGAACTTTGTCTCTGTAACTCCATCTATGTCTATTTTGTTCCCCATTCTAAGAAGAAACAAAGTATCCACACTTTGGTCTTCCTTCTTCTTGAGTTTTATGTGTATTCCAAATTGTATTTTGGGTATTCTAAATTTCTGGGCTAATATCCACTTTTCATTGAGTGCATATCATGTGCGTTCTTTTGTGATTGGGTTACCTCACTCAGGATGATATCCTCCAGATACATCTATTTTCCTAAGAATTTCATAAATTCATTGTTTTTAATAGCTGAATAGTATTCCATTGTGTAAATGTAACATATGTTCTTTATCCATTCTCCCGCTGAGGGACATATGGGTTCTTTCCAGTTTCTGGCTATTATTAATAAGGCTGCTATGAACATTCTGGAGCACATTTCTTTAATACAAATTGGAACATCTTCTGGGTATATAACGAGGAGAGGTATTGCTCAACCTTCTGGTAATAATACATCCAATTTTCTGAGGAACTGCCAAACTGATTTCCAGAATGGTTGTAACAGCTTGCAATTCCACCAGCAATGGAGGAGGGTTCCTCTTTCCCCACTTCCTCACCAGCATCTACTGTCATCTGAATTTTTGATTTTACCATTCTGACTGGTATGAGGTGAAATCTCAGGGTTGTTTTGATTTGGATTTCCCCGATGATTAAGGATGTTGAATTTTGAGCCGGGCGTGGTGGCACACGCCTTTAATCCCAGCACTCTGGAGGCAGAGGCAGGCAGATTTCTGAGTTCGAGACAGCCAGGGCTACACAGAGAAACCCTGTCTCGAAAAAAAAAAAAAAAAAAAAAAAAAGGATGTTGAATTTTTTTAAGGTGCTTTTCAGCCATTTTCTGTTCTTCAGTTGAGAATTCTTTGTTTAGTCCTTACCCACCCACCCCCTTTTTTTAACTAGGGTTGTTTGGCTTTCTGAAGTCCAAGTTCTTGCAATAATCTTTTGGGGGGGATTTAACTGACCCTTTTGCTACCACATAAAGAGTCCACATTTTCTACCTCCTCTAGCCCATTTTAGTTTCTTAAAAATAGATTCAGAGACCAGGCATTTTTATTAATACACTGCAATCCTAAGTTGGACAGATTTTGAGCTACTCAAACATAACTAGACAAGTAATATCCAAAAAACACTTAATTACTTGCCATCTTGCATAGGCCAACCATGGTCTGTGTGTTATCTCATGGCTACTCACTCATAACCTTATGGTGAAATTCTCCTGTTCTCTCCAAATGGTTTCTACACTCCTTCTTTCCCCTGTGGTCCTGGTCTTCTCTATCCCCTCTCCTTCTCAGACATCCAGAGTAGTATCATAAGTTACTCCCTATTCGCTGCTGCTCTGGTAATTGACTTATATGTTCTATTCTTAATGAATAACAGATGATGGAAAACACTGTTTTATATATCATAGAGAGCAGATAGGGTTGACCGTACTGTCGTCCAGTTTTCAACCAGATATCAAGGTTTAGAATTCAACATCTAAATTCATTGCCCACAAAACCATCCCCAACATTCACACTTTTAATCTAATAAAGGATTATTTTCTATTGTTAATATACTATATACAATAATAACAATTATGAAAACATACAAAGTGAAATTTCAGAATTTCCACTCCACTTTTATTAGGCAACCTTGAAAAAGGTACTATCTTGATGAGTTTAGAGTTCTTTTTTTAATAGATATTTTCTTCATTTATATTTAAAATGCTATCCCGAAAGTCCCCTATACCTTCCCCCTGACCTGCTCCTCAATCCACGCACTCCCAAATCCTAGCCACAGTATTCTCCTGTACTAGGGCACATGATCTTCAAAATACTAGGGACCTCTCTTTCCATTGATGGCCTACTAGACCAGCCTCTGCTATGTATGCAACTAGAGGCACAGTTCTGGCAGTTACTGGTTAGTTCATATTGTTGATCCTCCTATAGGGTTGCTGACCCCTTTGGCTCCTTGGGTATTTTCTATAGTTCCTAATTTAGGGGTCCAGTATACCTTCCAATAGATGACTGTTTGCATCCACTTATATATTTGCTAGGCACTGGAAGAACCTCAAAAGTGATAGCTATATCAGGGTCCTGTAAGAAATACCTTGCTGGAATATGCAATAGTGTCTGGGTTTAGGGTTTTATATGGGATGGATCCCCAGGTGGGATAGTCTCTGGATGGTCCTTTCTTCCATCTCAGCTCAGAACCTTGTCTCTATAACTCCATCCATGGGTATTTTGTTCCCCATTCTAAGAAGAAATGAAGTATTCACACATTCATCTTCCTTGTTCTTGAGTTTCGTGTATCTTGGGTATTCTAGGTTTCTCAGCTAAGATCCACTTAACAGTGAGTGCATATCATGTGTGATCTCTTGTGAGTGGGTTACCTCACTCAGGATGATATCCTCCAGATCCATCCACTTGCCTAAAAATTTCATAAATTCATTGTTTTTAATTGCTGAGTAGTACTCCATTTTGTAAATGTACCACATTTTCTGAATCCATTCCTCTGTTGAGGGACACCTGGGTTCTTTCCAGTTCCTGGCTATTATAAATAAGGCTACTATGAACATAGTGGAGCAGGTGTACTTATTACAAGTTGGAAAAATCTTCTTTA
This sequence comes from Mus spretus, assembly GCA_921997135.2. Classification (NCBI taxonomy): domain Eukaryota; kingdom Metazoa; phylum Chordata; class Mammalia; order Rodentia; family Muridae; genus Mus; species Mus spretus. The sequence continues at coordinate 57,312,808 of OW971683.1, read as the reverse complement.
TGTATGCCCAAGAGAGGTATTGCTGGATCTTTTGGTAGTATTATATCGAATTTTCTGAGGAACCACTGGACTGTATTCCAGATTGGTTGTACCAGCTTGCAATCCCACCAACAACGGAGGAGTGTTCATCTTTCTCCACATCCTTGCCAGCATCTACTGTCATCTGAATTTTTTCTTTTAGCCATTCTAACTGGTGTGAAGTAGAAGCTCAGGATTGTTTTGACTTGCATTTCTCTGATGATTAAGGATGTTGAACATTTTTTCAGGTGCTTCTCAGCCATTCAATATTCCTCACTTGAGAATTCTTTGTTTAGTTCTGTACCCCACTTTTTATTTGGGTTAATTTATTTTCTGTAGTCCATCTTCTAGAGGTCTTTATATATATATATTTGATCTTAGTCCCCTATCTGACTTAGGATTTTTCAAGGTCCTCTCCCAATCTGTTGGTGGCATTTCTGTCTTATTGACAGTGTCTTTTGCCCTACAGAAGCTTTATAGTTTTATGAGGTCACATTTGTAAATTCTTGACCTTACAACACAAGCCATTGCTGTTCTGTTCATAATTTTTTTACCCTATGCTTCAAGGCTTTTCCCAACTTTCTCATATGTAAGTTTCACTTTCTCTGGTTTTATGTGGAGTTCCATGATCCACTTAAATTTGAGCTTTGTACAAGATAAGAATGGATCAATTTGAAATCTTCTACATGATGACCGCCAATTGCACAAGCACCATTTGTTGAAAATGCTGTCTTTTTTCCACTGGATGATTTTAGCTCCCATGTCAAAGATCAAGTGACCATAGGTATGTGGGTTTATTTCTGTATCTTCAACTCTCTTTCATTGGTCTACTTGTCTGTCTCTGTACACGTACCATGCAGTTTTTATCACAATTGCTCTGTAGTACAACTTAAGGTCAGGCATGGTGATTCGCACAGAGGTTCTTTTATTGTTGAGCATAATTTTTGCTATCCAGGGTTTTTGTTATTCCAGATGAATTTGCAAATTGTCCTTTCTAATTCTTTGAAGAATTGAGTTGGAATTTTGATGGGGATTGCTTTGAATCTGTAGATTGCATTCTGCAAGATTGCCATTATAAAATAACCCAATTAAAAATGGTGCACAAGCACCACTTGTTGAAAATGCTGTCTTTTTTTCCACTGGATGATTTTAGCTCCCTTGTCAAAGATCAAGTGACCATAGGTGTGTGGGTTCATTTCTGTGTCTTTAATTCTCTTTCATTGATCTACCTGTTTGTTTCTGTACAAGTACAAGTTAATCCTGCCAATCAGTGAGCATGGGAGATCTTTCCATCTTCTGAGATCTTCTTTTATTTCTTTCTTCAGAGACTTGAAGTTCTTATTATACAAATCTTTACTTCTTTACTTAGAGTCACCACAAGATGTTTTATGTTTACTTTTGATTATTGTGAAGGGTGCTGTTTCCTTAATTTCTTTCACAGCCTGTTTATACTGTGTGTAAAGAAAGGCTATTGCTCGGCATGGTGGTGCACACCTTTAATCTCAGCACTTGGAAGGCAGAGGCAGGTGAATTTCTGAGTTAGAGGCCAGGCTGAACTACAGAGTGAGTACCAGGACAGCCAGGAGTATACAGAGAAACCCTGTCTCAAAAAACCAAAAAAAAAAAAAAAAAAAAAAAAAAAAATGGCCACTGATTTGTTTGAATTAATTTTATATCCAGCTACTTCACTGAAGCTGTATATCAGGTTTAGGAGATCCCTGGTGGAATTTTTAGTGTCACATATATATCCTATCATATCATCTGCAAAGGGTGATATTTTGACTTCTTCCTTTCCAGTTTGTATCTCCTTGATCTCCTTTTGTTGTCCTATTGCTCTGGCTAGGACTTCCAAGTACTATATTGAATAGGTAAGAAGAAAGTCTGAAGCCTTGTCTAGTCCCTGATTTTAGTAGGATTGCTTCCAGATTCTCTCCATTTACATTGATGTTGGCTAATGGTTTGTTGTAGATAGCTTTTATTATGGTTAGATATGGGCCTTGAATTCCTGATCTTTCCAAGTCTTTTATCATGAATTGGTGATAGATTTTGTCAAATGCTTTCTTAGCATCTAATGAGATGATAATGTGGTTTTTGTCTTTTACTTTGTTTATATAATGGATTACATTGATGGATTCCTGTATATTAAACCATCCCTGCATCCCTGGAATGCAGCCTACTTGATCATGATGGGTGATCATTTTGATAAGTTCTTAGATTCAATTAGTGAAAATTTTATTGAGTATTTTTGCATCAATGTTCATGAGGGAAATGGTCTGAAGTCCTCTTTCTGTTTTGGGTATTTATGTGGTTTAGGTATCAGAGTAATTGTGGCATCATAGAATGAATTGGGTAGAGTACCTTCTGTTTCTGTTTTGTGGAATAGTTTGAGAAGAATTAGAATTAGGTCTTCTTTGAATATCTTAACTAAATCCATCTGGTCTTGGGCTGTTTTGGGTTGCAAGCCTATTAATTACTGCTTATAATTCTTTAGGTGATATGAGGCTGTTTAGATCATTAATGTGATCCTGACTTAAATTTGGCACCTTGTATCTTTCTTGATAATGTCCATTTCATCCATGTTTTCCAGTTTTGTTGAGTATAGACTTTTGTAGTATAATTGATGATGTTTTGAATTTCCTCAGGTTCTGTTGTTATGTCTCTATTTTCATTTCTGATTTTTTTAATTGAGAAACTGTTCCTATGCCCTCTACTTGGTCTGGTTAAGGGTTTATTTATATTGTTGGTTTTTTCAAAGTAGCAGCTCTTGATTTGGTTGATTCTTTGTATGGTACTTTTTGTTTCCACTGGTTGATTCAAGCCTTGAGTTTGATTATTTCCAGCTGTCTACTATTCTTGGGTGAATTTACTTCCTTTTTTTCTAGAGCTTTTAGGTGTGCTGTCAGTCTGCTAGTGTATGTTCTCTCTAGTTTTATTTTAGTGGCAGTCAGACTTATGAGTTTTCCTATTAGGACTGTTTTCATTGTGTCCCATATGTTTGGGTATGTTGTGGTTTCATTTTCATTAAACCCTAAAAAGTCTTTAATTTCTTTCTTTATTTCTTCCTTGACCAAGATATCATTGAAAAGAGTGTTGTTCAGCTTCCATGTTAATTTTGACTCCCTATTAGTTATGTTTTTATTGAAGATCAGTCTTAGTCCTTTGTGATCTGTTAGGATGCATGGGATGACTTCAATATTTTTTTCTCTTGAGGCCTGCTTTGTGCCTAATTATATGGTCAATTTTGGAGAAGGTACCATGAGAAGCTGACAAGGCATATCCTTTTGTTTTAGGATAAAATGCTCTGTAGATATTTCTTAAGTCCATTTGTTTCATATCTTGTTAGCTTCAATGTGTCTCTGTTTTGTTTCTGTTTCTAGACTATGTCCTTTGATGAGTGTACGGTGTTGGAAGTCTCCCACTATTATCATGTGAGGTGCAATGTATGCTTTGAGCTTTAATATTTTTTTTAATAATGAATGTGGCTGCCCTTGCATTTGTAGCACAGATATTCAGAATGGAGGGATCATCTTGGGAGGTTTTAACTTTGATGAGTATGAAGTGCCACTCCTAGTCTTTTTGATAACTTTGGGTTGGAAATTGATTTTATTCGATATTAGAATAGTTACTCCAGCTTGTTATTTCAGACCATTTGCTTGGAAAATTGTTTTCCAGCCTTTCACTCTGAAGTAGTGTCTGTTCTTTTACCTGAGGTGGCTTTCTTCTAAGCAGCAAAATGTTGGGTCCTGTTTGTGTAGCCAGTCTGTTAGTCTATGTCTTTTTATTGATGAATTAATTCCATTGATATTAAGAGATATTAAGGAAAAGTAATTGTTGCTTCCTGTTATTTTTGTTGTTAGAGTTGGGATTCTGTTCTTCTGGCTGTCTTCTTTTAGGATTGTTGAAGGACTACTTTCTTGCTTTTTGCAGGGTGTACTTTCCATCCTTGTGCTGGTGTTTTCCCTTTATTATCCTTTGAAGAGCTTGATTCATGGAAAGATGTAAGAATTTAGTTTTGTCATAGAATACCTTCGTTTCTCCATCTATGGTAATTGAGAGTTTTGCTTGGTATAGTTGCCTTGGCTGGCATTTCTGTTGTCTTAGGTTCTTTACAACATCTATCCAGGTTCATCTGTCTTTCATAGTCTCTGGTAAGAAATCTGGTATAATTCTAATAGGTCTGCATTAAAGGTTAGGTGACCTTTTTCCCTTACTGCTTTTAATATTGTATCTTTATTTAGTGCATTTGTTGTTCTGATTATTATTTGTTGGCAGGAATTTCTTTTCTTGTTCAGTCTATTTGGAGTTCTGTAGGCTTCTTGTATGTTCATGGGCATCTCTTTCTTTAGGTTAGGGAAGTATTCTTCTATAATTTTGTTGATATATACAGGCCCTTGAAGTTGAAAATCTTCATTCTCATCTACTCATATTATCCTTAGGTTTGGTCTTCTCATTGTGTCCTGAATTTCCTGGATGTTTTGAGTTAATGTCTTTTGGCATTTTGCATTTTCTTTGATTGTTGTGTTCATATTATCTATGGAATCTTCTGTGTCTAAGATTCTCTCTTCCTTCTCTTGTATTCTGTTGCTGATGCTCGCATCTATGTTTTCTGATTTCTTTCCTAGGATTTCTATCTCCAGAGTTGTCTCCCTTTGAGTTTTCTTTATTTTTTCTACTTACATTTTTATATCTTGGATGGTTTTGTTCAATTCTATCATTTGTATGGTTGTGTTTTCCTGTAATTTTAAGGGATTGTGAGTGTGTGTGTGTGTGTGTGTGTGTGTGTGTGTGTGTGTGTGTGTATGTGTGTGTTTCTTCTTTAAGGACTTCTACCTATTTAGCAGTGTTTTAATGTAATTCTTTCAGGGATATTTGTGCTTCATCTTTTAGGCCTTCTACCTATTTATCTGTGTTTTCTATTTCCTTGAGTGAGTTGCTAATGTCCTCTTTAAAATATTCTACAAGTATTATGTGATATGAATTTAAATCCGAATCTTGCTTTTCAGGTGTGTTGGTTTATCCTGGTCTTGCTGTGGTGGGATTCCTGATTTCTAGTGATGCTGAGTGGTCTTGGTTTCTGTTAACGAGATTGTCAAGTTTGCCTTTCACCATCTGGTAATCTCTGGTGTTAGTTTTTATAGGTGTCTCTGGCTTGTGAGTTTTACTCCTGTGATTCTGCACTCCCGAGCGAGCCTCTGTCAGCACTCCTGGGATTCTGACTCTCTCCTGATTCTCAGTTTTTAGAATACTCTCTGCAGGCAAGTACGAAGAGGTCTGGAGCTCAGCTCTCCCTCCTTGCTAAGATGAAGGCCCAAGAGGGACTCTGTGCCAGAAGCTAAATTTTTTTTTCTGCCACCCATGTGCTCTTCCGTGTAGAATTGTCTCTTCCTGAATACAAGATTGAGATCTCACCTGGTCCTGTGGTGGCCACCTCTCCTCTAGAGGTAAAAGTGCACAGAGGTCTCTGGAGTTCTTAAATCCCTTTTCAATCAAAACTTTCATTTATAACCTTGGAATATCTTCTTATATCTAAATCCATTTTCTCATCCTAAACAATTTAGGCTTAATAGTGAAACCTTACCTATCTAGTCTTAATCCCATCAGAGACTTGAGAGGAAATAAATATCTGAGTAAGAAGAAACTACAAAGCAAGTACCTTTCAAACTTACAGAAAAGACAGAGAGCTGACTGCCTGAAAATCACTCTAAATTTTTCAGAGTTTCTGGAGCATCCATCATTTTTTGGTAGGTTCCACATGGGAATCTTTGAAGATTCTTTATTTTGACATAAAGAATCCGCTAAGCCGGGCAGGGTGGCACACGCCTTTAATCCCAGCACTTGGATGGCAGAGGCAGGCGGATTTCTGAGTTTGAGGCCAGCCTGGTCTATAGAGTGAGCTCCAGGACAGCCAGGGCTACACAGAAAAGAATCCTCTTACTTTTCTTCAATGTCCTTTACTCTAACTTTTAATATTTTTGTTTTCTCTTGATCTGAGTCTATTTTATTCTGTTCTCTCTTAAAGAGGATTTATAAAATTATAATCAATATTGAGCATATAATGAAGACAGAAAATATAACTACTAGGGATCCTGAGGCTTTCTTTTGCACACTTTTATATTTTTTAATACCTATAGTATCTTCTTTTCTAGTCTCAATATCTCTCTTCTTTCTATGGAGACTTTAATTTCCTTTATCCTTACATTGGAGATTTTATATGTCTCTATTTAAAGTTCATAATTTTATGAATGTGCATATTAGGCTTCTTTAACTTGTGTGTACCTTTTAAAATACTCTTTTCAAATTTTTCTCTTCCTCAGAAATTTTATACGACTATATTTATATGTCATTTCTTTCTAATCTTTTTTATATTTTTAAACTTTCCATTCCTTATTCTTTTTTATTTATTTAATTTTCTCTTAAAGACTTTATTTTATTAATTTCAAACTGTTTATATCTGTCTTTGATGTTTTGTACACACTCTTCCTATTTTCTTCGACATTAAACATACCTTTAAACAATTTAAATCATCAGAATTTCATTTCAACTTTAAAATTTTGTGATTTTTTTCTGCGTCTTTTTGTGGTCCATCTCATACATCCCTCTGTGAATATCCTCAGTATGCTCACACTACAGCCACAGTACAGTTACACATGAGCTGCTGTTTCCCAGAGTGTTAGACGATTGCTGACTGGGAAGGTGGAACCGTCACCTGTATGAGACTGGGGAAACTATTCTTGCCATGTTACAGATAGCTTTCTTAAAACTGGGGAATATCCTAATTTTCTCTGTGCAGCCAAGAGAATGCTGAACCCACCCCTACAACCACATCCACTGTTTGCAGCAGAAAGTGATTTTAAGATAGCAATGCCTCAAGTTCAAAAAGCAGGGTGTGTGTTTTTGTTTTTTTTTTTCTTAGTGATTGAGTTGTTACTGGTCTTGATCAGGGCAGAAATAAGGTAAGGGAGATTATGTTCTCTGATTTCTTTCTCTGCAACTCCTAAATATATAACAGAAGACTTCCTGGTTTGACTTCAATTATAGAAGACTCACCTAATCCTTGAGACTTTAGGTCCCAGGGAATAATGAGGCCAGGCAGGGTGTGTATGGGTGTTGCAAGGGTTATCCCCTTGGAGACAGGGGAAGGGGTGTTGGATGAGAAACTGACAGAGGGCAGATTGGAGAAGAGATAACTGGGACTGTAAAAAAATATTGAAGATATTTTTTTCAAAAACAAGGAGAAGAAGGAGAAGAAGAAGAAGAAGAAGAAGAAGAAGAAGAAGAAGAAGAAGAAGAAGAAGAAGAAGAAGAAGAAGAAGAAGAAGAAGAAGAAGAAGAAGAAGAAGAAGAAGAAAACTGTCTGTGACACTTGATATCCAGTCTTGATTGGCACAATTTAAGAGGCTGAATCCACAAAAGACAGCAGCTTTGAAGATATACCTATGCAAATCTTTATGAAACATCTAAGCTAGTCTGAGGTGCTTGTACACATGCACACTTTCGTAGGTAATATATTTTTCTCATTAGCAATTTATGGTATGTGTTTATAACCTATATAGGCTAATCTACTTCATCAGCTTTTACAGAAATACTGTATTTTACAACAGCTATGTTATCTGTCTCCTAGACATTTAAAACTTTTAGCTAATAAAGCATTATTTAATCTATCTCTTGGGCTATGTGTATGCATCTTTTGTTTTAAGAGTACTTTTTCAAAGTTCTCTTAGACATCTCAACCATTGTTTGTCTAATTAGATTGTGAGATAGGCCAGGAACAAATTTTATACAGTAATTTCTCAAAAACTGTTCTATCTCATTGGATGCATATGCTGAAGCATCATCAGCCTCAAACTACAAAGGTATTTTCATGATATCTATCATCTCTAATTAATATTTAATCTTATAATCATCCTTTTTAAAACTCAATAAAATATTCTTAGAGTTCTCATTGGAATTCCGAATATGTATCAATAGTATAATATATCAAAATTTATTATATTTTAATCTGTCAAACACCATAGTGAAATATATAACCTAATTTTATGAAATTGCTCTAAGGTGAGTATATTAAACAGAATGTGTATTTTTAACTCAGTATGTTGCATCTCTATGCGTTGCCATTCCAATTTCTCAAGATTTTTATGATTTTTAAATGGGATTAAAGTTTTTTGATGACATTTTATGTTCCACATTGCATCACTAGAAAATTTTTTTTTCTGTTGTAAAGAATCCTTTAAGTTCTCTTCTATGGCCTTCAACCTAGAATTAAAATTTTAGTCTACATTTATCCTGATATCCTTTAAATGGCTATATAAACCTTGATGGTAAAAACAAAACTAGATGGGGTCCAAGCACCATCATTTTAAGAGCTTTAAATTTTTTTAATGTTGAAAATATTTTTGATTTTAATCTGTCAATCTCTCTCCTTTCTATGGGGTATTTATTTTTACTTTTTATCTCCTTACTTTAGGCATTATAAATTTTTTGTTATTTAAGCTCTGCAGTTCAATAACTATGACTTTTCAATTTATTCAAAGTTATGTACCTTTTAAAACACTTTTATCTATGTTTTTCTCTTCTTCAGATTTTTTACACAATTATTCAATCATTTATTTATTTATTTATTTGATAACTATTGGGTTCTAACATTACTATATTTTTGTATTTAATATTCCATACTTGAATGATTTGGTCTTTTGCATTTTAATTTATTTACTATTAAGTACATTATTTTAGTTATTTCAAACTGTCTTTATTTGTCTTTGATGGTTTGTATCCACTCTCATTTTTCTTTAGAATTTAAGCATATTTGCAAATATTTTACCTCATCAGAAAAGCATTTGTGCTCATACTATTTCTTAGTCACTCTGTGTCTCTTTGTGGTTCATTACAAGCATCTCACAATGACTAGCGCCATCCTAGTCCATCAGTTTAAAAAGGAGCAACTGTTCTGTTTGCTGACTGAAAAAGTAGTACCAGCACTTGCTTAAGGCTTGGGGCTTTGTCTGACTTCATGTGAGAGTGGATTGTCATGGTAGAAGCAACCAGCTGGCATGCAAAAAGTTTACCCCAATAATTATCTACCTTTCAGGGGTATGATTTTATATAGTGTAATTCCATCCTGCTTAGTCTTTTTTTTTTTTTTTTGCGGGGGGGTATGTTCTTTATTTACATATCAAATGTTATCCCCCTTCCTAGTTTTCACTCTGAAAAACACCCTCCCATCTGTTCCCTCTTCCCCCTGCTCACCAACCCACCCACTCCCTGGTCCGGGCATTCATCAACACTGGGGTATAGAGCCTTCATAGGACCAACAGACTCTCTTCTCATTGATGTCCAACTAGGCTATCCTCTGCTACACATGTAGCTTGATCCATGCTGCACTAATATTTACTTATCAGTGAATGCATATTATGTGTGTTCTTTTGTGATTGGGTTAAATAACTCAGGATGATATCCTCTAGATCCATCCATTTTCCTAAAAATTTCATAAATTCATGCATGGTTTTTAATAGCTGAGTAGTGCTCCATTGTGTAAATGTACCACATTCTCTTCATGCATTCCTCTCTTGAGGGACATGTGGGTTCTTTCCAGCTTCTGGCTATTATAAATAAGGCTGCTATGAACATAGTGGAACATATGCCCTTATTACATTTTAGAGCATCTTCTGGGTATATGCCCAGGACTGGTATTGTTACATTACATCCAACTTTCAGAGAGACCACCAAACAGAGATTTCAGAGTGGTTGCATCAGGTTGCAATTCCACCAGCAATGGAGGAGTGTTCCTCATTTTCCATATCCTCACCAGCATTTGCTGTAACATGAGTTATTGATCTTAGCCTTTCATACTGGTGTGTGGTGGAATATCAGGGTTGTTTTGATTTGTCTTAAAAGGACATATCTGCACTGTGATATCACTGATTGTGCCAGCTTATGGCCTACCACGGGCAGTAGGACACCTCGCCTCAGATGTGGTCAGGTCAGATATGGAACTGCAACTTATGAGAGGTGGGTAAGCATCCAGCACACAGAAGCAACTGTATCAAGTCTAATATGCATTCTCATCCTTATCCAGAGACAGAAATGCTTGGGGAAAACAACAAATGCTAGCAGTAGCTAAATCAACTCAGGAGTCCCAACTGTGAGTCACTTGTAGTTACTAGGAAACCGTTTAAAGCACTTCATTCCTCAGCATCTTTATCTAAAGCAACAGACCTAGAAAACTGTTCTGTCCCCAGAAGAACTTGTTTGTGCCTTTCACTTGGGACACTTCAGGCTGTAATCCTGCTCAATTGGAAATTTATTAATATATCTGGTCAAGCAGACTCATTTGGTTTTTGTGGTAAGAAATATTTGCATCATGTTTTTTTAAGACAGACTCACATGGTGCTTTGCAGACACAAGACCTAGGATAGATAAGAGACATTTAGAGAGATAATATATAGGATTCAACAAATAGTGATCGTAAGTAACTACCTTTGCAATTATCTCTTGGTCACATGTCTTAATCTTCACTGATCCTCTCTTTATTAAAAGAAACTCAGCTGAGCACTATTTCAAGTGTCCCAGCTGGTCCTACTCATTGCATATGATTTGTGAAGATACTGCAGAGGAGTGATGGTTTCTGCTAGCTCATAACAACACTGCCAATTCATGTTTGGTATCCTGATACTACCAAAATTGACTGATGGTGTCCTGAAAAAAAAAAAAAAAGAGATTGAAATTGCCCCAACAAAGTGCTTCTGAACAGGTCCACAACCTCTTGTTCTATTTACCATATTTGCTCCCCTTCTTTTAGATACTGGGCTTGAGGGGGGATCAAGTCAATTATGAACCCTTATTAAATGTAGGTTTTGAAAACCTAAGACTACATGTGGCTCCCAACATGGCAAAATGTATAGGGTAATTCGGCTTCAAATCTCGTAGAGGAAATGTTGTATTATGAAGGGTGAGAAATGATAGGGAGGTTGGTAAAATGCCGACTTGTTTACTGTGTTGTCAACTACATTGTTCACAGTCTAGGATTTTAATTTTGATTCTTGGTATTCGTGTATCCTGTTTCGAAAAATAGTTGGGGAAAGCTGACAATTTCTCATGTTATAAAAGACTATGGACAAACGGCATCTCCTCCCATTGATTACTGACTAGGCCATCCTCTGCTAAAAATATAACTAGAGCCACAAGTTCTACCATGTATTTTCTTGCATTGGTGGTATAGTTTCAAGGAGCTCTGAGGGTACTGCTTAGCTCATATTGAATGTCTTTCTATGGTGCTTCAGTCCCCTTCAGCTCCCTGGGTATTTCTCTGGCTCCTTCATTGGGGACCTTTTTCCTCAGAACAATGGTTGAGTGTGAGCATCCACTTCTGTATTTGCCAGGCACTGGCAGAGTCTAGCAGGGGACAGCTATATCAGACTACTGTCAGCAAGCTCTTCTTGGCATCTGCCTAGTGTCTGGGTTTGGTGGTTGTTTATGGGGTTTAATCCCCATGTGGGGCAGTCTCCATGTGGTCATTATTACAGGCTCTGCTTGGAATTATGTCTCTGTAACTCTTTCCATTGCTCTATACCCCAATATAGGGGAATGCCAGGACCAGGAATGGGAGTGGGTGGGTTGGGGAGCAGGGGGGGGAGAAAAGGCATTTTCAGAGGGGAAACTAGGTAAGGGGATAACATTTGAAATGTAAATAAAGAAAATATCTAGAAGCACATTGCCTGAGCATAGGCAGCAGTCATCTTGGTTCCTGAACCCCGCTGAGAGTATTCTGCACAGGTAAGAGTGTGGAATACAGAAGCTAACAGCTTCTGGGACAGGCAGGAGCCACAGAGCTTCTAAGGCAGCCCCCTTTTCGGGCCCAAGTCATTTGGCCACTTTCCCTGCCAGAGGATAGGGGTCCGCCCAGCACGGGAGCACTTTGCCTGAGCATCTACAGCAGACATCTTGGTTCCAGGACACTATCAAGAGTATTCTGCACAGATGAGAGTGTAGAATACAGAAGCTAACAGCTTCTGCAACAGGCCAAAGCAACTCAGCCATGGGACTGGTCCTGTTTTGGGCCTTCATCTTAGGCTAGGAGGGAGATCCTAACGCCAGATATCTGTGCACCTTCCCTGGATGAGGAGAGCTTGCCTGCAGAGAGTGCTTTAACCAGTGAAACTCAGAGGAGAGATCTAGTCTCCCAGATCTGCTGATAGAGGCTAACAGAATCACCTGAAGAACAAGCTCTAACCAAAGACAACTAAATCAACTAACTCCAGAGATTATCAGATGTCTAAAGGTAAATGTAGGAATCTTACTAACAGAAATGATGACCACTCACCATCACCAGAAGCCAGCACTCCCACCTCGCCCAGTCCAGGGCACCAAATCACACCCTAAAAGCTAGACCTGGATCTAAAAAAAATATCTCAAGATGATGGTAGAGGACATCAAGAAGGACCTTAATAACTCACTCAAAGAAATACAGGAGAACACTGCTAAACTGGTAGAAGATCTTAAAGAGGAAGCACAAAAATCCCTTAAAAAATTACAGGAAAACACAACCAAACAGGTGATGGAATTGAATAAAACCATCCAAGACCTAAAAAGGGATGTAGACACAAAAAAGAAAACCCAAAGTGAGGCAACGCTGGAGATAGAAACCCTAGGAAAGAAATCTGGAACCATAGATGCCAGCATCAGAAACAGAATACAAGAGATGGAAGAGAGAATCTCAGATGCAGAAGATTCCATAGAGAACATCAGCACAACAATCAAAGAAAATACAAAACGCAAAAAGATCCTAACTCAAAACATCCAGGAAATCCAGGACACAATGAGAAGACCAAACCTACGGATAATAGGAGTAGATGAGAATGAAGATTTTCAACTTAAAGGGCCAGCAAATATCTTCAAAAAATTTATAGAAGAAAACTTCCCAAACACAAAGAAAGAGATGCCCATGAACATACAAGAAGCCCATGGAACTCCAAATAGACTGGACCAGAAAAGGAATTCCTCCCGACACATAATAATCAGGACAACAATTGTACTAAATAAAGATAGAATATTAAAAGCAGTAAGGGAAAAGGATCAAGTAGCATATAAAGTCAAGCCTAACAGAATTACACCAGATTTTTCACCAGAGACTATGAAGGCAAGAAGAGCTTGGACAGATGTTATACAGACACTAAGAGAACAAAATGCCAACCCAGTATACTATACCCAGCCAAACTTTCAATAACCTTAGATAGAGAAACAAAAGTATTCCATGAAAGAACCAAATTCACACATTATCTTTCCACGAATCCAGCCCTTCAAAGGATAATAACAACAACAACAACAACAAAAAAAAAAAAAACAAACAATTCAACGATGGAAAAAGACTACTTCCTAGAAAAAGCAAGAAGGTAATCCCTCAACAAACCTAAAACCAGACAGCCACAAGAACAGAATGCCAACTTTAACAACAAAAATAATAGGAAGCAAAAATTGCTTTTCCTTAATATCTCTTAATATCAATGGACTCAATTCCCCAATAAAAAGACATAGGATAATAGACTGGCTACACAAACAGGACCCAAAATTTTGCTTACAGGAAAACCACCTCAGGGAAAAAGATAGACACTACCTCAGAATGAAAGGGTAGAAAACAATTTTCCAAGCGAATGGTCTGAAGAAACAAGGTGGAGTGGCCATTCTAATATCCAATACAATTGACTTCCAACCCAAGGTCATCAAAAAAGACAAGGAGGGGCACTTCATACTCATCAAAGTTAAAATCTTCCAAGAGGAACTCTCAATTCTGAATATCTATGCCCCAAATACAAAGGCAGTCACATTCATTAAAGAAAATTTAGTAAAGCTTAAAGCACACATTGCACCTCACACAATAATAGTGGGAGACCTCAACACACCACTTTCACCAATGGACAAATCATGGAAACAGAATCTAAACAGGGACACAGTGAAACTAACAGAAGTTATGAAACAAATGGATCTAACAGATATCTACAGAACAGTTTATCCTAAAACAAAAAGATATACCTTCTTCTCAGCACCTCATGGTACCTTCTCCAAAATTGAAACATATAACTGGACACAAAATAAACCTCAAAAGATACAAAAATATTGAAATTGTCCAATGCATCCTATCAGATCACCATGGACTAAGGCTGATCTTCAATAACAAAATATATAATAGAAAGCCAACATTCATGTGGAAACTGAGCAACATTCTCCTCAATTATACCTTGGTCAAGGAAGGAATAAAGAAATAAATTAAGGATTTTTTGGATTTTAATGAAAATGAAGAGAAAACATACCCAAACTTATGAGACACAATGAAAGTATTTCTAAGGAGAAATCTCATAGTTCTGAGTGCCTCAAAAAATAAACTAGAGGGAGCACACATTAGCAGCTTGACAACACACCTAAAAGCTCTAGAAGAAAAGGAATCAAATTCACTCAATAGGAGTAGCCGGCAGGAAAAAATCAAACCCAGGGTCTAAATCAACCAATTGGAAACAAGAAGAGCTATTTAATAATCAACCAAACGAGGAGATAGTTCTTTGAGAAAATCAACAAGATAGACAAACCCTTAGCCAGACTCACTAGAGGTCACAGGAAAAGCATTCTAATTAACAAAATCAAAAATGAAAAGGGAGACATAACAACAGATCCTGAAGAAATCCAAAACACCATCAGATCCTTCTACAAAAGGCTATACTCAACAAAACTGGAAAACTGGATGAAATTGACATGTTTCTAGAAGATCAGGTTAATAATCTAAACAGTCCTATATCCCCTAAAGAAATAGAAGCAGTCATTAATAGTCTCCCAACCAAAAAAAAGCCCAGGACCAGATGGGTTTATTGCAGAGTTCTATCAGACCTTCAAAGAAGATCTACTCCTGGTTCTTCACAAACTATTTCAAAAAATAGAAGTAGAAGGTACTCTAACCAACTCATTCTATGAAGCCACAGTTACTCTGATACCTAAACCACAAAAAGACCCAACAAAGATAGAGAACTTCAGACCACTTTTCCTTATGAATATCGATGCAAAAATCCTCAATAAAGTTCTTTCTAACCAAATCCAAGAACACATCAAAGCAATCATCCATCCTGACCAAGAATATTTCATCTCAGGGATGCAGGGATGCTTCAACATACGGAAATCCATCAAAGTAATCCAGTATATAAAGAAAACTCAAAGACAAAACCCACATGATCATCTCGTTAGATGCAGAAAAAACATTTGACAAAATCCAACACCTATTCATGATGTAAGTCTTGGAAAGATCAGAAATTCAAGGCCCATACCCAAACATGATAAAAGCAATCTACAACAAACCAATAACCAAATCAAAGTAAATAGTGAGAAAGTGGAATCAATCCCACTAAAATCAGGGTCTAGACAAGGCTGCCCACTTTCTCCCTACCTAGTCAACATAGTACTTGAAGTCCTAGCCAGGGCAATTCGACAACAAAAGGAGATCAACAGGATACAAATTGGAAAAGATGAAGTCAAAATATCAATTATTGCAGATGATATGGTAGTATATATAAGTGACCCTAAAAAAATCCTACAGAGAACTCCTAAACCTGATAAACAGCTTCGGTGAAGTAGCTAGATATAAAATTAACTCAAACAAGTCAATGGCCTTTCTCTATACAAAGAATAAACAAGCTGAGAAAGCAATTAGGGAAAAAAACACCTTTCTCAATAGTCACAAATAATATAAAATACCTTGGCGTGACTCTAACCAAGGAAGTGAAAGATCTGTATGATATGAATTTCAAGTTGCTGAAGAAAGAAATTATAGGAGATTTCAGAAGATGGAAAGATCTCCCATGGTCATGGATTGGCAGGATCAATACAGTAAAAATGGCTATCTTGCCAAAAGCAATCTACAGATTCAATGCAATCCCCATCAAAATTCCAATTCAATTCTTCAACGGATTAGAAAGGGCAATCAGCAAATTCATCTGGAATAACAAAAAACCTAGGATAGCAAAAACTCCTCTCAAGGATAAAAGAACCTCTGTTGGAATCACCATGCCTGACCTAAAACAGTACTACAGAGCAATTGTGATAAAAACTGCATTGTACTGGTATAACGACAGAAAAGTAGACCAATGGAATAGAATTGAAGACCCAGAAATGAACCCACACACCTATGGTCACTTGATCTTTTACAAGGGAGCAAAAACCATCCAGTGGAAAAAAGACAGCATCTTCAACAAATGGTGCTGGCATAACTGGTGGTTATCATGTAGAAGAATTCGATTTGATCCATTCATATCTTCTTGTATTAAGGACAAATTTAAGTGGATTAAAGAACTCCACATAAAACCAAAGACACATCCCAATGGGCTAAGAAGGACACATGCTCCACAATGTTCATAGCAGCCTTATTTATAATAGCCAGAAGCTGGAAAGAACCCAGATGCCCCTCAACAGAGGAATGGATACAGAAAATGTGGTACATTTACACAATGGAGTACTACTCAGCTATTAAAAAGAATGAATTTATGAAATTCCTAGCCAAATGGATTGACCTGGAGGGCATCATTCTGAGTGAGGTAACACATTCACAAAGGAACTCACACAATATGTACTCACTGATAAGTGGATATTAGCCCAAAACCTCGGATACCCAAGATATAAGAAACAATTTGCTAAATACATGAAACTCA
Organism: Mus spretus; assembly: GCA_921997135.2. Classification (NCBI taxonomy): domain Eukaryota; kingdom Metazoa; phylum Chordata; class Mammalia; order Rodentia; family Muridae; genus Mus; species Mus spretus. Next base: position 57,296,114 of record OW971683.1, on the reverse strand, counting down.
AGAAGAATGAAGACTGAAGTGTGAACACTATGCCCCTCCTTAGAATTGGGAACAAAACACCCATGGAAGGAGTTACAGAGACAAAGTTTGGAACTGAGACGAAAGGATGGACCATCTAGAGATTGCCATATCCAGGGATCCACCCCATAATCAGCTTCCAAACGCTGACACCATTGCATATACTAGCAAGATTTTGCTGTAAGGACACAGATATAGCTGTCTCTTGTGAGACTATGCCGGGGCCTAGCAAACACAGAAGTGGATGCTCACAGTCAGCTATTGGATGGATCACAGGGCTCCCAATGGAGGAGCTAGAGAAAGTAACCAAGGAGCTAAAGGGATCTGCAACCCTATAGGTGGAACAACATTATGAACTAATCAGTACCCCGGAGCTCTTGTCTCTAGCTGCTTATGTATCAAAAGATGGCCTAGTCGGCCATCACTGGAAAGAGAGGCCCATTGGACACGCAATCTGTATATGCCCCAGTACAGGGGAACGCCAGGGCCAAAAAAATGGGAATGGGTGTGTAGGGAATTGGGGGGGAGAGTATGGGGGACTTTTGCGATAGCATTGGAAAATATAATTGAGGAAAATATGTAATAAAAATATTTTTAAAAAAAACCCTAAAGACACTAAAACTTATTGAGGAGAAAGTAGGTAAAAGCCCTCGAAGATATGGTCACAGGGAAAATAATTCCTTTGTAGAACAGTAATGGTTTGTGCTGAAAGATCAAGAATTGACAAATGGGACCTCATGAAACTGCAAAGCTTCTGCAAAGCAAAAGACACCATTAATAAGACAAAAAGACCACCAAAGATTGGGAAAGGCTCTTTACCTATCCTAAATCAGATAGGGGACTAATATCCAGTATTTAATAAGAACTCAAGAAGTTAGAATCAAGAAAACCCAATAACCACATTAAAAACTGGGTCTCGGTGTTAAACAAAGAATTCTCACCTGAGGAATACCAAATGGCTGAGAAGCACCTGAAAAAATGTTCAGCATCCTTAATCATCAGACAAATGCAAATCAAAACAACCCTAAGATTCCACGTCACACCAGTCAGAATGGCTAAGATAAAAAATTCAGGTGACAGTAGATGCTGGCGAGGATGTGGAGAATGAGGAACACTCCTCCATTGTTTTTGGGAATTCAAGCTTGTATAACCACTCTGGAAATCAGTCTGGTGGTTCCTCAGAAAACTGGATATAGTACTACTGGAGGATCCGCAATACCTCTCCTGGGCATATATCCAGAAGATGTTCCAACCGGTAAGAAAAACACATGCTCCACTATGTTCATAGCAGGCTTATTTATAATAGCCAGAAGCTAGAATGAACCCAGATGCCCCTCAACAGAGGAATGGATATGGAAAATGTGGTACATTTACACAATGGAGTACTACTCAGCTATTAAAAAGAATAAATTTATGAAAATCCTAGGCAAATGGATGGACCTGGAGGGTATCATCCTTAGTGAGGTAACCCAATCACAAAGGAACTCACACAATATGTACTCACTGATAAGTGGATATTAGCCCAGAAATTTAGGATACCCAAGATATAAGATACAATTTGCTAAACGAATGAAACTCAAGAAGAACTAAGACCAAAGTGTGGACACTTTGCCCTTCCTTAGAATTGGGAACAAAACACCCAAGTAAGGAGTTACAGAGGCAAAGTTTGGAGCTGTGTCAAAAGAATGGACCATCTAGAACCTGCCATATCCGAGGATCCATCCCATAATCAGCTTCCAAATGCTGACACCATTGCATATACTAGCAAGATTTTGCAGAAAGGACCCAAATATAGCTGTCTCTTGTGAGAGTAGGCCGGCGACTAGCAAACACATAAGTGGATACTCACAGTCAGCTATTGGATGGATCATAGGGCCCCCAATAGAGGAGCTAGAGAAAGTACACAAGGAGCTAAGGGGATCTGCAACCCTATAGGTAGAACAACATTATGAACAAACCAGTACCCTGGAGCTCTTGACTCTAGCTGCATATGTATCAGAAGATGGCCTAGTCGGCCATCACTGGAAAAAGAGGCCCATTGTACTTGCAAACCTTATACGCCCAATACAGAGAAATGTCAGGGCCAGAAAGGGGGAGTGGGTGTGTAGGGGAGTGGGGGATGTGTATGGGGGACTTTGGGGATAGCATTGTAAATGTAAATGAGGAAAATACTTAATAAAAAATTTTAAAAAAAGAACATAGTGGAGCATGTTACCTTGCTATATGTCGAAAATTCCTTTGGTTAGGTGAACAGGAGTTTTCTAGGCGGGTCCTCATGTTGAACTATGTTCTGAGGAACTGCCAAAGTGATTTTCAGAGTGGGTGTACCAGCTAGCAAACCTTATATGCCCCAGTACAGGGGAACGCCAGGGCCAAAAAAGGGAAGTGGGTGGGTAGGGGAGTGGGTGGGAGGGTATGGGGGACTTTTGAGATACCATTGAAAATGTAAATGAGGAAAATACCCAATAAAAAGCATAAAAAGAAAATATATAACAAAAATAAAAAAAAAATAAAACTTAAAAAAAGATTAAATATTATTGACTTGGATAAGAAAGTAGAGAGGTTGCAAATAGATGTAGAATTGCTTCAGAAGTAGAAAAGAGAACAATAGGGTCCAGACATGGTTTCTGACAGCAGGAATGCACTAAATGATGAAAAAGGTAAGAAAATTAGGGAGGAAAGTAAGCTGCTGCCTTGACCAGCCTTCTCCACACACTTTGACTGCCAGGATTCCAGAGCATCTTAGAGAAATTAGAGGCTGAGAAGAACAAGAAATTATACAGATCAAACCATATATTATTCAGCTGAGTGCAAAACCAGCAGATTTTCTTGGGCCTTCACAAGTACCTAAGGTCTTCTTGGACTTTGTGCAGCATATTCCTGATAATGATGTTGTTCCTGCTTAGAATGAACTAACCTGTCATCCAATACAAATGGTAGATCAATGTGGGAAATGGGCTACATGCTGGTCTTCAGTTGAGCTGAGGTCTGAATCCCGGTGGTGATAATTCACCTTCATGACACAGTGGGTGTTCCCTCATGTTCCTGAAACTCTGGCCCCTGCCTAAGTTACAGCCCCTACACCCCCTACAAGAGAAGCATGGTCAGCAATCATGTAGGCAATGGTCCAATCTTCTGACCTTAATGCTAAACTCCTCCCCATTTCCTAGCAACAACAGTGAAGACCATAAAAAAGGGTGGTTTAGTTCCATCTTGCTCTTTTATCTCTTACTCTTTTACTCTCTTAAGTGTCTCTCTCACTCCTTTGTTCACTTAAGTCTCACTTCTCTCACTCCTCTCTCTTTGCTTTCTCTTTGTCTTGTCTCCTGTCTCCTCTCCTCTCCTCTCCTCTCCTCTCCTCTCCTCTCCTCTCCTCTCCTCTCCTCTCCTCTCCTCTCCTCTCCTCTCCTCTCCTCTCCTCTCCTCTCCTCTCTCCCTCTTACTCTCTTTCACTAATCTTCTATTAGAAGGCCTTCTTGTTCTCCAGTCAAGATCTGCTGCACTCACTCTAGCAGGTATTGGGAACCTCTCTTTCCTCATCCCTCTCTTCGTATAACCCTGGTGGCTTTAGCAAAGTATCTCTAGTTCTTCCCAGGTAGGGATGCCCCTTGTCCACCTCCTGAAGAACGGGTCATAGGCTTGAAGCCCACCCAGGGATGAGCAGAAAGTTTATGATAGCTCTCCCAAACCTGACAGACCAGGGAATAGGTAAAACTCTGGTGGGGTGTGTGTTTTTCCTCCCCCCTCTTCCCCAGGGCCCCCCTTTTTAGTTACCAACAACTGGTAGCAGAGTCATGGTTTGCCATCCACATGAGACAGAACCAGCTGAAGAATGCTTTCCACAGAGATGTACATTGGATCTCCAAGTTTCCCAAGACCATGAGTGATCCAGTTTTTAAAAACTTGGCTTTCTCTCTCTCTCTCTCTCTCTCTCTCTCTCTCTCTCTCTCTCTCTCTCTCTCTCTCTCTCTCTCTCTCTCTCTCTCTCTCTCCCCTCCCCACCCTAGTTTTGGCTTCAAGCAGCTGGTTTTCCCTCCAACTCTGTAGCTATCACCCCCCCCCCCAGCTCTAGGCTTTGAATGATTCTGCCCATCAACAATTGTTCTGAGCTCTGTCAAGTCCCCTTTCTGATTTTTATTACAGGTTTCAGCTGCAAGCAAGTTGGTTTTTCAATTCTGTAGCCCCTCTTGCTCTTCGCTTTGAGCTGTGTGTATGGCACAGCTAGGCAGTAACTGACAGCTGTGTGGGCTGGGGGAAGGCACCCACCTCAGCCTGGCTGAACAGCACCTTGGCTAAAAAAAAAAAATCCTTTAACTTAACCCTTTACTCTCCAGTTCCTAGAAAAAAGGGGGGGGGAGTAAAATGAGATTGCAAGGTACAATGTACCCCCCTCATCCAGATAAGCCCGTGAAAACTTCATTGAAGCTGTGCCCCTACAGGAATACCTGAAGTGTGCTTTTTAAACAAAATTTTTCTTGCATCTTTTTCTAAATGCTTTTTTCTCTCTCTAGTATTCATGATATATGTCCAAAAAATCTGTTAACTTGTTTAACATTTCTTTTTAATGTTCAAAATCATCCAATCCTTAATTAATATCCATCTTTCTTTTACAGAAGAAATGTAAACTGCTCACTCCAGTTACACAATTAACACATTTTCTTCCTCAGCCATCCAAAGCAGGCTGTGATGTGCTCCTGAGCAAACCATTGCAGGAATAATTTTTGCTATTCATCCTATTCAGATATCCCCTGCTTGTGTTTTGCTCCTTTGTTATAATTACTCTACGGGTCTATCTCCACATGGGGCCTCCTGCCACAGGTCCATCTGGGACAGTGTCATTTCCTGGGACCTACAGACAAAAGCTGCCTTCCTCCAAAAATCTAATCTGGCTGAAGATTCCCGAGAGAAGTGCTTAACCACAGAAAACAGACTTGGGACCTTCTAGATACAAATAGATTCTTATGCCAAAGCCAGATAGCTGCTGAACTTTGGGTAAAGTTACATGATAGTGAGGAAAGCATAATGTCTATCTAGATTGATTGATTGCTGTTCAAAATTGACGCTATTATCCTAAATTTGTAGTACCCATGGAACAATTAAATGATTGTACAATCACTTGCCTTCTCAACTCTTACCCTTAATTCCTCTTACTACTATGGCTTTGTTCTGTTACTTCTCTAGGCTATATGTTTTCTTCTGATAACTGCTGGTCTCCAGTTGAGTTGAGGTCTGAACCCTGGTGGTGATAATTCACCTTTATGACACAGTAGGTGTTCCCTTGTGTTCCTGTATCTCTGGACCCTGTCTAAGTTACTGTCCCCAAAGCCCCCACAAGAGAAGTATAGTCAGTAGTTATGTAGGGAATGGCCCAATCTTCTGACCTTCAAGCTAAACTCCTCCACAGTTTCCTAGCAATAGTGAAGAACGTAAAAAGGGCTGTTCAGCCCCACCTCACTCTCTTACCTCTTACTCTCTTACTTGTCTCTCTTACTCCTTTGTTCCCTTACCTCTCACTTCTCTCACTCCTCTCTCCTGTTTCCATTCTTTTGTCTTCTCCTCTCCTTTCTCCTCTCCTCTCCTCTCCACTCCTCTCCACTCCTCTCAAACCACAGAATGTCTCTGCTCATCAAGGCCCACTGCGTTTGGAAGATGGTGCAGGTTTTCTCCTAATGAGCAGTTTCTAATCTCCAATTAGAATGCCTTCCTGTGCTCCAGTCAAGATCTGGTGCATTCATTCTCGCAGGTGTTGGGAACCTCTCTTCCCCAACCCTTCTCTCCTATAACACCGGTGGCTTTAGCAAAGTACCTCCAGTGCTTCCCAGGTAGAGCTTCCCCTTGGCTACCCCCTGAAGAATGGGTCAGAGGCTTGAATGCCCACCCAGGGCTGAGAGGAAGGTGTATGGCAGCTCTCCCATGCCTCATTGACCTGAGAATAGGTAAAACTCTGGCAAGGTGTGAGTTTGTCCTTCCCCCTCTTCTTCTGGGCTCTCTTTTTATTTCCCAACATATTTAACCATTTTAAAGAGGCAGTAGTATTGTATGTCTTGTTCTCTCCATTTGTTAAAGAAGTATTATATAGTTGAACTAGGCAGAATAAAGTTTTCTCCAAGACTGGAAAGGATTGTTGTCAGTTCTTTTAGAATGTAGAAAACAATTACAGTGTTTGCTGTGGTAAAGTCATAAAAAAACAAAGGTGGAACAGAATATACCTAGAGGGAAACATATTACTGAAGAACAACATCTTGATGAAGGGTGTCATGCTGACTGAGAAGACCAAATCTAATCTGATGATGACATAATTGAAAAAATGTTCTTTTGTGGTTTTAAGATCCTGGTATATGATTAAGGAGCAAGGAAAGAAATCTACCTCATTCATGAAGGAATAAAGGAACCTACAGAAGCATTAAATGATTACTTACAGAGTTTGGACTCAGTTGTAAATAGGAACACATCAGAGCATGAAACCAGATAGTCATAATTAGAAATACTGTCCTCTGAAAAAGAAAATATTGAATGTAAAAGTGCACTTAGACCATTAAAAGCATGGGAAACCCTAATAGTTAAATGGTGGAGATAAATGATTGTTATAGGTTTCAGAAGTAGAATGCTAATAGCCTAGGGAAACCATAGATAGAAGTTATAGAAATCAAGATGCCAAATATTTAATTGTTGTGAATTTGGCCATTTACAGCAAGATTACAAGGCTAGAAGATTCAGAGGTCAATATAGCATGTACATTCTATTTAGAGAATATTGTGTTTATAGAAGAGAAGAGGCAGTTTCTGGCTCTTATGGAACACAAACATTTCCTGATTATTGTAGGAACTATGAAAAGGGCAAGCATTGGTCAAAATATTGCTAGTCCAAGAGAGAGAATGAGTATGTCTGATCCTATACATGCTGTCAAAAGGAATGTAGCTATAGACATGGTGACAGACATGCTACTTATACTTTCCCTAAAAGTTGAAATTTATAAATTAACCAATAGCATGTATGGTCCTTTAGCTCAGGAAAAAACGGGAATAATCTTTGAAATTAATAAGAGATTTATAGAGTATCCCTGTAGAGTAGATGGAGCCAAGCAAAAAAATAGAATCATGCCATATGTGAGAAAGCACATGCAATTTGATTAAGGTAAGATAATTGAACAACAGTTGTTGTTTTCTTATATAAAGAGCAAGGATGCATCAGTAGAAAGAATAGGAGCTATTGGGAGTAGGAGAAAACATGTTTCCTGACACATAATGGTTAATGATAAGAGACCCAAAGGAATGATACAAATGAATGATATTTATATTGAATGTTTGATAGATAGAAGAACTGTTATTAATATACATCCCCAAAGTTTTGATCCAGATTGGCCACTTCTGAAGGTTTATACACAGTTTATATGAATTTGTAAATAGCCAGGAATAAGACAAAGTGTCCAATACATTAACTCTGTGGGACCAAAAAGGAAAGCGGGGAATTTTAAACCTTATGGTGCTGACATACCCATCAATTCATGGGGTAAGTATCTCTTATAACAATAAGGTATGACAATTAATATTTTGGCCATTCAAAGAACAACAAATAAGAAATTATGTGTGATATGGTAACTGCTCCTGAGGAAGTTAATGATTTTCATAAATTAAGGGAGATATTAATGGGATAAGGCCTACAATTGGATTAAGTGCATATGAGTTAACTAATTTGCTTTAAACATTACCAAACATTATTCAAACTTAAACAGTCCAAGATGTCTCTCAGCTGAAGCAAAAAAGGAATTAATTATTGTAGAATAAGAACTGCACAATGAATACATAGATCAAATTGTTCCTATACTTGATCATATTTTAGTCATTATACCTAAATTCATTCTCCTGCTGGGCTCATTGTGCAAAGAGAAGACAGTACTATCAAATGGCTTTTCTTAGCTCATAAAACAAAAAATTAAAGACATTTATAGAAAAGATTTCCAAGTTACTTATAATAGGTAGTATTAGATTAGATCAATTTTCAGGGACAGGTCCAGCTAAAATTGTAGTACCTCTTATATGTGCTGATACTGCATGATCATTGTAAATTGGCAAAGAACCTATAGTAATCATTTGGGTAAAACTAGTACCAAATACCAGAAAAGCAAATGAATATAATTTATAAAAGAAGGAATTGTATCCCATATAGAGTAGCCAAACCTGGACACTATTGCAAATGCTGGGAAGTGCTTGATGTCTGGAGACTGATAGGCTTTGTGAGAGCCTGACAAATACAGAGGCAGATGCTTGCAGCCAACCATTGAACTGAGTACAGAATTGCAGATGGCAGAGTTGGAGAAAGAACTGAGGGATATAAAGGAGTTTGCTGCCCCATGGGAGGAGAAACAGTGTCAACTGGCCAGTCCCCCTGGAGCTCACAGAGACTGGACCACCAACCTAAAAGTACACGTGGAGGGGCCCAGACTCCAGCCATATATGTGGCAGAGGGTGACGTTGTTGGAAATAAGTGGGAGGAGTGGCCCTTGGACCTATGGGCATATGATGCCTCAGGCAAGGGGAATGCCAGGACAGGAAGGCAGGAGTGGCAGGTAGGAATAGGGGCTTTCCAAAGGTGACACCTGGAAAGGGAATACCATTTGAAATGTAAATAAAGAAAGAAGCCAATAAAAAGGAAGGAATTGTACCCTTTCATATTGTAAAGAGCACACAAATTCCAAAGAAACCAACATTCTATACAGTTATAAACAAGATGAGGATCACGTGTTATAAGTTAGATCAAATAAAGAAGGTGCTAAAAAGTCCATCTACCATGGTTCAAAAGTCAGAAATATATGTAGGTCTTATGGTATTAACAGATAATCCTTAATCTCTTATTATAATCACTGACTCTTTATATGCATGAAGAATTTTTCGGCATGTAGAAATTGTTGAATTTGTACCTTTTAACTCAGAATTAATCCTATTATTTATACAATTACAACAGGCCATCAGAAGTAGAAACCATTCATTATATCTTACTTCTATTCAGTCTCATAAAGGTTTGCCATGTCGATTAGCTCAAGGAAATAATGAAATTGACCAGATATTATTAGGAAATGAGTGTTAAACCACAACTTTTCCTGAAAACAACCTATACTTGGAAGAATCTTAAAGAATTAAAACTCCATCACTTGAAAACAAGCCAAATAAAATTAATAATAATAATAATAATAATAATAATAATAATAATAATAATATCCCTAAATATTCGCTATACCACAAAATTTGATTACCTGCTTGTAACTAGGAGTACCAAAACAAGACAGGTGGAAGTTTTCCATTTTGCAGAAGTTAGAAAACAAACATATATACACCATAAAATATGCATGTACTCAAGTTTTCTGTGTGCAACTCCCTGAAGTTCTGAAAACCTGATAGTGTTATTACACAGTTATTGGAAATAATGAAAGTTTTGGTGTTACCTCCCATATTAGATAATAAGAGGAAACAATTGCCTACATATTACAATATAAAACATGTTATTGTTGTATCACACAAACCCAAAGGACAATCAGTTATAGGAAGAGCCATATGTACCTTAAGTGAGATGCTCATTAATAAAAAAGAGAGAGTAAAAATTCCAAGGGACAGACTAAATAATGCCTTGTTAACACTAAATTGTCTTAATGTTTGTGAAAAAGGAAGAACAGCAAATGAGAGACACTGTATTATCTAAAAATCTAAGGAAATATGACAACAAGTATACTAAAAGAGTGTCTTGACATTAGAATGAATACCTGCAGTAGTTTTAAGTTGAGAATGTGGTTATGTTCATGCATGTACAGTAAAAGAAAATACACATATCAACAAAATTTATAAAGATTAAATCTGACCAGGGAAATTCTCATATCAGCTAGGACATGAATATATTAAAAAAAAAAAAAAAAGAGCCCAGATGATTTACTCTCACAGACTTTCTCAGATACTGATTTCTCTACCATATGCATGCAAATTTACTTCAAAACTGCTATCCCAAACAACTGTCACACAGAAAATGGTCAACAACTAGACTTGACAAATAACAAATAGACTGGATGTAAAACAAATAGCCTGACTAAAGAACACATGACTGTCTGGTGAACACATAGACTAGATAAAAACAAAGTTGAGGCAAGAAATGCTAATGCTAAAGTTCATTTCTTAGTTCATTCATTCTTTCTTACTTTCTTTTTGAATTTTTTCAGATTAACCCTATTTTCCCTTGGGGTCTAAAATGACCTGTCCAGCATGTCCAGTTATTCGAGGGTCTCGAGGGGACCTTCTCCTAAGAACCAAATGGGGGGATAGAGAGAGGCGAGAACCTTATGCAAGAACAACACAGAAATATTCTGAGTGGCATCAAGATCCCACTGTATTAGCCAGGCCCAAGGTTTAAATGCACAAGCAAAAGGGGAAGTGTCTTTTAGCAGGAAGGGTGGGACAATAGAATTGCACAAGCAAAAGGGGAAGTACAGGTAGTTATCAGCAGGAGGGGTGGGACAATAGAAAATTTTCACGGGGAAACAGGAACTTGGTAGTATCAGGGTACATCTTGGGGTCAGGACATCCGGCACTGACTTAGGGCTGGAACCATATGTGGTTGTTCTCAAAGTGGTGCGTTCGAGGCACACTTTTGACACCCTATTCTTCTCGGGGAGAGGACCAATTCAGACATCAGGACAATTGTGTTGTCTTAATAGCTTCCAACACTAAACAGGAGTTCTTTTACCCAATTCAGATAAAGTAATTTCAAGAAAACAATCATCTGTAAATAGTGATTATCTTTACTTCTTACTTTTCAATTTGTATCCCCTAGATGTCCTTTGTGGTCTAATAGTTTTAGTTAGAATTTAGGTACTATACTGAATAGATAAGGATAGAGTAGGAAGCTTTGATGTGTCCTTGATTTCAGTGGAATTGCTACAATTTTCTCAAGATATCACTATTTGCAGATGATACAATAGTATATATGCAACCCCAAAAGTCCTACCTGAGAACACCTACAGCGGATAAACAATTTCAGCAATATTTATGGATATGAAATTAGCTGGAACAACTTAGTATCCTTCCTTGATACAAGTGAAAACAACACCCTTCAGAATAGCCACAAATAACAGAAAATATGATGGTGTAACATTAACCAAGCAAGTGAAACATCTGTACTACAAGGACTTCAAGTTTTGAAGAAAGAAATTAAGGAAAACCTAAAAATACATAACCAAGTTCCATGCTTGTGGATCAATGGGATTAATATACTAAAATATGGCCTTCTTAACATAATCAATCTACAGATTCATTGTAATCCACATTAAAATCTCAACACAATTCTACATAGAAATGGAAAGATGAATTTGGCAGTTTCAAAAGTTGGCTCTGCAGTGCAAATCATCCTTTTTGAAGTAGAATGAAGTAGAAGCTGCTGGGAGTAAACATGTCATTGTCAGAAAAACACTTTTATTAAAAATATAACTTTATGTTACTTAGTCTGTAGATCTTTAAGGTTTATGAAGAAAATATATCTATTGTATATCTGATTTTCATATCTCTAGCTAGCTAATATCTACATCTAAAGAAGATACATGAAGTTTATTTTTTAAAATGAATAAACTAGAATTTAGATTGTTAAGTTTGATTTATTGATTACTTACTTGAATGTTTTATTTGTCCTAAACTGTTTGTAATGAAGCATTCAAAAGGACTACAGCTTATCATAACATTTTATTAAAGAATTTCATAGGTACAAGTATTAGTCAGGGTTCTCTAGAGTCACAGAACTTATGGATAGTCTCTAGATAGTAAAGGAATTTATTGATGACTTACAGTATGCAGCCAAATTCCCAACAATGTTTCAGTAGTAGCTGTGAATGTAAGTCCAAGGATCTAGCAGTTACTCAGTCTCACACAGCAAGCAGGCAAAGGAACAAGAGCCAGATTCCCTTCTTCCAATGTCCTTATATTGTCTCAAGCAGAAGGTGAAGCCCAACTTGAATACAAATTGATGTTAAAGAAATTGGAAGGACACATATTTTTGTTAGCAAAATAAGACAGGGTCTTTCATATTACTTTATAATCCTCGTTTCTGCAACTGGTTACATGGCCTTAATTGGTATTTATAATGACCTTCTTCTACTACCCATTCTGTATTTCCTTCACCTCTAGCAGAAGGTGTATCCCAGATTAAAAGTGTGTTCCACCACATCTTTAATCCCCGATGACCTTGAACTCAGAGATTTAATCTTCTGGAATCCATAGCCACTATGCTTCAAGATCTCCATACCAAGATCCAGATCAGAAATTTCTATCTCCAAGCCTCCAGATAAGGGTGACTGGTGAGCTTTCCAATTATGGATTGTAGTTCATTCCAAGTATAGTCAAGTTGACAACCAGGAATAGCCACTACAATCCACCCCTTGTCAACTTGGCACAAATAATATCTCAGGTTCACATGAACCAATAACAAGATTGTGAATATGACTAACATGATATAACTATCCCTCGTAGAATCGCAAACACATTTGAAAATTTACAATGGAGCAAAGTCACTTTGTGTAGTGGCTATTCCTGGTTGTCAACTTAACTATATTTGGAATGAACTACAATCCAGAATTGGAAGGCTCACCAGTGACTCTTATCTGGAGGCTTGGAGATCCTTATCTGGATCTTGGTATGAAGATCTTGAGCCATGGTGGCTATGGATTCCTGAAGATTAAATCTCTGAGTTTAAGGAACACACCTTTAATCTGGGCTACAACTTTTCATCTGGGATTAAGGGTGTGGTGGAACACACCTTTAATCTGGGCTACACCTTCTGCTGGAGACAATATAAGGACATTGGAAGAAGGGAGTCTAGCTCTTGCTCCTTTGCCTGCTTGCTGTGTGAGACTGAGTAACTGCTAGATCCTTGGACCTACATTCACAGCTGTGACTAAACAATTGTTGGGAATTGGGATGCCGACTGTAGTCATCAATAAATTCCTTTACTATCTAGAGACAATCCATAAGTTCTGTGACTCTTGAGAACACTGACTAATACACTTGGGAACATCCTTTTAGTGTCTCAACTGAAATACAAATTGATGTTAAATAAATTGGAAGAAAGACAAATATATTCGATAGCAAAATTAGACAGGGCATTCATATTACTTTATAATCCTTGTTTCTGCAACTGGTTACGTGGCCTTAATTGGTATTTATAACTACCTTCCTCTAATACCCATTCTGTATTCCCTTCCCCTTCAGCCAGCACCTCAGCAGGTCTTGGCTCTTTTCCTGGAGGATTGACACTTACCTTCATTCCTGACAGGTCTGTGTCCTTTGTCATCCTGCTTGGATTAGGCTGTTGTAGTTTTTCATTGACTTTAATCACAGGACATGGTAGTACTAAGAGACAACCTAAGGCATCTCCCATATTCCAGACATAATCTTGCTTACCTCCATTGTGAAGCGGTAATCCAATTTCCAGATGATAATCTGGATCTATCACCCCTACTAACACTGTCATTCCTTTTTTAGCCAGGTCGTTTACGGGCATTAGAAGCACTCTCCCATCTGGAGCCAAAACTTCTAGGCCTGCAGAGCCTAGAGTTATGGGGACAGGAAGAAAAATTTTCCCAGTGGGTCACTAGAAGTGATAGTAATTGGAACTATTCCCTTTTCCACCCCTTTATTTCTGGATCCATGGATCCTGGCTATGGGGTAAACTGTACCATATATTGAACACTGATTTAAGGCATATACTGCCTTCTGAAGAACTCTGCCCCAGGCTTTCATGCTATTACCACCTAATTGGCTCTGTAACTGCGTCTTCAAAAGGCCATTCCATCTTTCTATCAGACCAGCTGCTTCAGGATGAGGGGAACATGGTAAGACCAGTGAATTCCATGATTGTGGGCCCACTGTCGCACTTCACTGTCTGTGAAATGTGTTCCTTGGTCAGAAGAAATACTGTGAAGAAAACCATGACAATAGATAAGGCATTCTGTCAGTCCATGGATGGTGGTTTTAACAGAGGGATTACTTGCAGGAAAGGTAAATCCATAACCAGAATAAGTATTTACTCAAGTAAGAACAAAATGCTGTCCTTTCCATGAAGGAAGTTGTCCAATGTAGTCAACCTGCCACCAGGTTGCTGGCTGGTCACCTCGAGGAATGGTGCCATGTCTGGGGCTCAGTGTTGGTTTCTGCTGTTGGCAGATCTGGCAATTAGCAGCAGCTGTAGCCAGGTAAGCTTTGGTGAGTGGAAGTCCATGTTGCTGAGCCCAAGCATAACCTCCATCTCAACCACCATGGCCACTTTGTTCATGTGCGCATTGAACAATGACAGGCATGGCTGGGGAGAGAGGCTGACTGTCCATAGAACGGATCATCTTATCCACTTGATATTGAACTCCTCCTCAGCTGAAGTCACCTTTTGGTGAACATTTACATGGGACACAAATATCTTCACATCCTTTGCCCATTTGGAGAGATCTATCCACAAACTTCTTCCCCAGATGTCTTTCTCACCAACTTTCCAATTGTGATCTTTCCAAGTCCCTCACCATCCAGCCAATCCATTGACTACAGCCCATGAGTCAGTGAATAATCATACATCTGGCCATTTCTTCTTACAAACAAAATGTAATACCATGTGTATTGCCCAAAGTGTTGGCCACTGTGAAGATTTCCCTTCACCAGTGTCTTTCAGGGTTGTCCCAGAAAGGGGTTGTAATCCTGCAGCTGTCCACTTCTCGATGGTGCCTGCATAACATGTAGAGCCACCGGTAAACCAGGCCCTAGTCTTCTCCTCTTCGGTCAGCTGATCATAGGGAACATCCCATGAGGCTATAAGTGCATGCTTGGCAGCAGATGGCATTGTAATAGGAATAGAAACCATAGGCATTTGAGCAACTTCTTCATGTAACTTTCTTGTGCCTTCAGGGCCTTCTCTGGCCCAATCACATATATACCATTTACACTTGATGATATACTGCTGCTGTGCACGTCCCACTTTATGACTTGCATAGTCTGATAGTATCCAGCTCATGATGGGTAGTTCAGGTCGCATAGTAACTTCGTGCCCTATTGTCAAAAGTTCAGTTTCCACTAAGGCCCAATAGCAGGCCAAAGTTCTTTTTCAAAGGTAGAATAGTTGTCTGCAGATGATGGTAGAGTTTTGCTCCAAAATCCCAAGGATCTTTTCTCTGATTCATCCACAAGGGCCTGTCAGAGGCTCCAAACAGCATCTCTATCAGCCACAGACACCTCAATTACCATCAGGTCTGCTGGGTCATGTGGTCCATAGGGTAGAGCAGCCTGCACAGCAGCCTGGACCTGTTGAAGGGTCTTCTCCTCTTCCAGGCCCCACACAAAGCTAGCAGCTTTCTGAGTCACATGGTAAATAAGCCTAAGTAACACATTCAAGTGAGGGATGTGTTGTCTCCAGAATCCAAATAGACCCACTGAATGTTGTGCTTCTTTCTTGGTTGTAGGACAGGCCAGGTGCAATAACTTATCTTTCACCTTAGAAGGATATCTCTACATGCCCCACACCACTGGACTCCTAAGATTTTCACTGAGGTAGATGGTCCTTGAATTTTGGTTGGATTTATTTCCCATCCTCTGATATGTATATGTGTTACCAGTGAGTCCAAAGTGGTTGCTACTTCCTGCTCACTTGGTCCAGTCAGCATAATGTCATCAATATAGTGCACCAATGTGATATTTTGTGGAAGAGCCAAATGATAAAGATCACTTCTAACTAAATTATGACACAGGGCAGGAGAGTTAATATATCATTGAGGTAAAATTGTGAAGGTATGCTGTTGGCCTTGCCAACTAAAAGCAAATTGATTCTGGTGGTCCTTATGGACAGGTACTGAGAAAAAGGTATGTGCCAGATCAAAAGCTGCATAACAGGTGCCAGGAGATGTGTTAATTTGCTCAAGTAATGAAACTACATCTGGTATAGCAGCTGCATTTGGAGTTACTACCTGATTTAATTTTCGATAATCAACTGCCATTCTCCATCATCCATCTATTTTCTGTATTGGTCAGATAGGAGAGTTAAAGGGAGATGTGGTGGGAAACACCACCCCTGCATCTTTCAAGTCTTTGATAGTTGCAGTAATTTCTACAGTGCCTCCAGGAATATGATACTGTTTTTGATTCACTATCTTCTATGGCAGAGGTAACTCTAAAGGCTTTTATTTAGCCTTTCCAAACATAATAGCCCTCACTCTACAGTTCAGTGAACCAATATTAGAATTCTGCCTATTTCTGAGTATATCTATCCCAATTATACATTCTGGAACTGGGGAAATGACCACAGGATGTCATAAATTCCTTCTACCCTTATCCCACACCCTTAAAATCCATTCCCACATATATTCGCCAGGTTTCTGCTTGAATGAATTAGCAAACTCATTAAGCTCATTAGTAGTGTAGCAAGTTTCCTCATGTACTACACTATCTACCTCCCCTCTAGGAGCCTGTTTTATGTTGAGTCTGGTTACAGGTCTAGAAGAAACTATTGGTGGGCCTTGAGAAACATCAGCATTGTCTTGTCTGGCATTTTCTTCAGTGAGAGTCATTGCTGGTTTATCAGACCCTGAAAAATTAATTTCCTCATGTGGGGAAGGCATTATTTCAAGGGCTGGGGATGAGGGTACTACTTCCTAAGGTGGGGGAAACCCTTGAGGATCTGAAGATTCAAAAATCTCAGCTTCATCATGGTCTTCCCACACATTCCTGTCCCAAGTTATAGGATCCCATTCTTTAACAATTATTGCCCTTACTTTAACTGTTGACAGACACTGAGGCTGAGACTTGAATTTTTCCTGTAGTTCAGTCAAACTTACAATGAGGATTTCAGTTTGATTTTCTGCAACTTGAGAGGTCTGGCTACAGGAGAGAAGATTCTCTTCAAGGAAACACTTAGTAACTTTTAGATCATTTTCTTGTGTCTGGAGCCTTTCGATTTTATCACACAACTTCTTCCTCTTATTCATAATTTTTTCCCAGATACTAAGGGCAGCCAGCCAGTAAAATCATTTTTTGATTTTTCCCCATCTTGTAGAAAGCTTTGTACACATAATCACCTATTTCATCAAGAAAACCAAGGGCATTAGCTTCTTTAAGTTTGAAATATAGTTTCAACCATGGGTCTTCAAAATTCTCTGAGCTCCCAGGATGGAGAGAATCTGGAGAGATTTCAGTAGTTGAAAGTGCTGGTGGATCAACAAGCCAGTTCCAGTATTTTAAAAGACTCATCCTTGTACTTCTGTTCCTCTAGAACAACTCCTGGTACCATCTTCTGCGCTAGTCAGGGTCCTCTAGAGTCACAGAACTTATGGATAGCCTCTATATAGTAAAGGAATTTATTGATGACTTATAGTATGCAGCCAAATTTCCAACAATGATTCAGTAGTAGCTGTGAATGAAAGTCCAAGGATCTAGCATTTACTCAGTTTCACACAGCAAGCAGGCAAAGGAGCAAAAGCCAGACTCCCATCTTTCAATGCCCTTATATTGTCTCCAGCAGAAGATGTAGCCCAAATTAAAGGTGTGTTCCAAGACACCCTTAATCCCAGATGAAAGGTGTAGCCCAGATTAAAGGTGTGTTCCACCCAAACCTTTAATCCTGGATAACCTTGAACTCACAGATTTAAACTTCTGGAATCCATAGGCACTATGCCTCAAGATATCCATACCAAGATCCAGATCAGAAACTTCTATCTCCAAGCACCTAGATAAGGGTGACTGGTAAGCCTTCCAATTCTGGACTGTAGTTCATTCCAAATATAGTCAATTTGACAACCAGGAATAGCTACTATAGTACAATAACTTTAAAAAGAATTGAAACATAAGTACATAATAGATTGTAAAAATATATATATAACCTTAAATTTGTACAAATATAAAAATTATATACCAAAAAAGTAATTTTGTTTACTGGTGCTCTTTGGCATAATTGTAGATTGAATAATGAAAGTATGGTTTAACATACCATTGTTATATCCTTCTCTTTTCCTTTCATCCCCAACAACCTTATGCATAGATCAGAGAAAATAAGGAAAGAGGAAAGAAAAGAGGAGAAAATTTTCCCTCAATATAATCTACTTTACCTTGTTTCTTCCCTGACAAAGACCATTAACAATTTATTAACCAAAAGATAAAAAATGACCCAACTTGCTTTTTGGAAATGAGGCATTGTTCTCTTGAAATTGCTTCATTCTACAAGCCAAGGATGTGGGAGTAAGCGTGGGATATAGCTTTCTTTTGGGTGTCCAAAGAAAATTAGGATATTGCCTAGTCTTAAGAAAGCTAGCTGTAACATGGCAAGAATGCCAAAATAGAGGAACACTCCTCTATTCCTGGTGGGATTGCAAACTGGTACAATCATCTGGAAATCAACCTAGGTTTCTCAGAAAACTGGAAATAGATCTAGCTGAAGACCTGATTATACCATTCCTGGCCATATATAAAAATACCACACCATGCCACAAGTGCACATGCTCCACTATATTCATAGCTGGCTTATTTGTGATAGCCAGAAATTGGAAACAACCCAGATGTCCCACAACTGAAGAATGGATACAGAAAGTGAAGTTCATATTCACAGTGGAAGACAATTTAGCTATTAAGACCTGTACATCCTAAGTTTGGCAGGCAAATGGAAGGGACTAGAAAATACTATACTGAGTGAGGTATCTCAGACCCAATAGTACATGCATGGTATATACTAACTATTAAGTAGATGTTAGCCCCAAAATACAGAACACTCAAGATAAAAATCCACAGAACTCAAGGTTAAAAAGTCAAAGGACCCATTAGGATGCTTTGACACTATTTACAAGAGGGAGGGAATCAAAGGGCAAATGTAGGAAGGGAACTATGTGGGAGAAGGGAGTAGGAGGATCATGAGAAAGGTGAACATGATAAGATATTGGGTTTGAAGGGAGCAGAAGGGAAGTCCCAAGGGCCAGAAGAATGGATGGAAAATCACAACCTCTAGAGGTAGGAAGTTTTGGGTTGGGGGACCACTAGAATGTACCAGAAACCTGGGATGTGAGAGAATTGCAAGACTTGAAGGAAGATACTTTTGATGTAATAAAATAGTGGGAAGAGTACAATCCACCTCCAGTAAAAAGACAGGGCTTCAAGTGAAGGAATGGGTTTGCCATCCCACAGTCAAAAACTCTGACCCAGAATTATTCCTGTCTAAAAAAACCACAAGAGCAAGCCTGGAAAAGAGATTTGGAAAAAGTTATGCAAGTGATGAATGGGCTGAGAAAAAAATTAGGGGAAACACCCCCTTTACAATAGTCACAAATACTAGGAAGTATTTTGATGTAACTTACACCAAGCCTGTGAATGATTTGTATGACAAGAACTTAAAGTCTTTGAGGAGAAAGATCAGAGAAGACCTCAGAAGATGGAAACATCTTATGAACGTATAGGATTAACTTAGTAAAAATTACCATCTTACTAGAAGCAACCTACAGACTTGATGCAATCCCAATCACATAATACTTCAAATACATGGGAAGAGAAACTCTCAACTTCAAGTAGTAAAATTAAAACCCAAGAATAGCTTAAATAATTCTCATCATTATGGAAACTTCTGATAGAACACCATTCCTGACCCCAAAATGTACTACAGAGGAGCAGTGATCATTAACACATGGTATTGGTACAGAGATAGCCAGGTTAATAGAATTCAATTGAAGATCAAAAAATAAAACCACACACCTAGGGACACTTGATGTTTGACAAAGCAGGCAAAACCATAGAGCTAAAAAAAATAATCCATTTTCTAGAATCCAGCTTCTTGAGGTTTTTTTTTTTTTTTTAAATGTATGTATATTGGATTTTAGTCCCTAATCAGACTTAGAATTGATAAAAATATTTTCCCAATCTATTGGTGGCCTTGTTTTGTCTTATTGACAGTGTCCTTGGCCTTACAGAAGCTTTGCAATTTTTGACAATTTGTCAATTCTTTATCTAATGGCACAAGCAATTGCTGTTCTTTACAAATACTAAATCCAGTGGGGGTTAATATCCAATATATATATATATATATATATATATAAAAGAACTCAAGAAGTTGGATTCCAGAAAACCAAATAACCCTATTAAAAATAGGGTACAGAGCTAAAGAAAGAATTCTCAACTGAGGAATACCGAATGGATGAGAAGCACCTAAAAAAAAAAAAAAAAATGTTCAACATCCTTAATTATCAGGGAAATGCAAATCAAACAACACTCACACAATTCAGAATGGCTAAGATAAAAAATTCAGGTGACAGCAGATGATGGCAAGGATGTGCAGAAAGAGGGACATATCTCCATTGCTGGTGGATTGCAAGTTGGTTCATTCACACTGTAAACCAGTTTGGCGGTTCTTCAGAAAACTAGACAAAGTACTACCAGAAGATCCAGCAATTTCTCTCCTGGGACATATACCCAGAAGATGTTCCAACTTGTAATAAGGACACATGTTCCACTATGATAATAGCAGACTTGTTTATAATAGCTAAAAACTGAAAATAACACAGATGTTCCTCAACAGAAGAATGGATACAGAAAATGTGGCACATTTACACAATGGAGTACTACTCAGTTATTAAAAACGTTTGGAGCTGATACTGAAGGAAGGACCATTCAGAGACTGCCACACCCAGAGATCAATCCCAGAAACAACCAGCAAATCCAGTCACTATTGTATATTGTAACCAACAAGATTTTGCTCACAGGACCCTGATATTACTGTCTCCTTTGAGCCTCTGCCAGTGCCTGGCAAATACAGAAGTGGATGCTCACATGTGTCTATTGGATGAAATACACGATCCTCAATGAAGGAGCTAGAGAATGTACCCAAGGATCTGAAGGGATCTGCAGGAAGAACAGCAATATGAACTAACCAGTACCCTGAGTGTTGCTTTCTCTAGCTGCATATGTAGCAGCGGATAGCCTAGTCAGCCATCAATAGGAGATGCTCTTTGTCTTATGAAAATTGTATGACACAGTATAGGGAAATGCCAGGGCCAGGAAGTAGGAGTTGGTGGGTTTGGGATCAGGGAGATGGGGGAGGGTATATGTGATTTTTGGAGAGGAAACTAGGAAAGGGGATAGAATTTGGAATGTAAATAAAGAAAACATCTAAATAAAAAATGAAAAAGAAGTGTAAAACTAGTAGTTAAGCACATGTAATTACATTATTAAGTCTAATGACTCAATAGATGTTGTTCCTCCTCTTACTATAATAAAAATGTGGAACAAAATGAATACACATGACATTAGAGTAGAGCTAAGATTGAAGAATAACCAAGTAGCCCAAGACCAAGGGAGACCTGTGCTATAAGAGAAAGGCAGCAGTAAGCACTGGTGTACCTGGAATACCTGGTGGGAGATTGCTGAAATCCAAATGAGGACAGATAAAGTGTAGGATACCCTGGGAAAGCAAATACAGTAGAAACTTTTGTTCATAGGTTCTACCGGGCAAGAAATTGATTTCTCTTGGTGCAGTGTTGCAGGGCAACCTACACTTGCCATGGAGATGATAGGGAGGTTCTCTTTGTTTGGACAAACAAAACACATTTTCAGTAAAAGTATATATTATTCTTTTCTTTTTTTTTTTTTTTTTTTGAGACAGGGTTTCTGTGTATAACAATGCTTGTCCTCGTACTCACTTTGTAGATCAAGCTGGCCTCAAACTCAGAAATCTGCTTGACTCTGCCTCCCGAGTCCCAACATTCAGTGTGCCAAATACAACAGTATTTCATTGGGCCATATGCTGAATCTTACATCCCTTTGGATGCCAAGTAAGTGTAGGACATTACTACACCTGCCTACCTGATTTTTAGCTCTCAAGTAAGGACACAGATGACCTGTTATTTTTTTTAACACACTGCAAGCCTAATATTGGCAGGTTCTGAAATTTTCTCATCAAACTAGGCTGCTAATATCCAGAAATGTGTCCCATTACTTGCCATTTAGGATTCTCCTGTCTTGTTCAGGTCATGTGTGTCCTCAAGTCTCCTCCCTCATTGTAACCCTCATGATGAAATCTGTTTACTCCATGTGGTTTCTTCAAACCTTATTCTTCTAGCCGCCCTTATCTACTCTTCACTGTTACCATCTGGGACCCCTGAGTAGGATAAGATATCTAGCACTATTCACTTCTGCCTGGCTAATTAACTCATCAGACCTTTAATTAAACAATCAGAGGTGATAGAAAACAATGTTTCCATGATATAGAGAACATAGATAGTTGACAGTGCCGTTATACAAACCACAACCAGATATCTGAATATACAAATCAGCATCTGAATGCACAGTGTACAAAACTGCTCCCCAACAGTCATATTTGTGTTTGTTCATATTTGTAAGTTTCTAAAAGAGTGTTACATCTATCATTCTATGCCATATGTTTGATACAGGGTATCTTTACACATGATTGACAAATGGGATCTGAGATGTTGTCATGATTAAAACACAGTTTCCACCCCACTTTTTCAATTGCAATGACTGATGTTACAGAAATGATACTTCACATCTTTTATTCTTTACCATGAAGAACACTGTTTTGTATTTCTTTTATTTTTTGTATTACACTACAATTATATCACTGTTACTTTTCTCCTTCTAAATTCTCCTGTATTCCCTCTCTTGCTATTTTTCAATAAATTACATATTTTTTAATTGACTTACATTTTAATGAAACAACTATACTACAATTTGTACTAAAAACAAATTGGTTGTATACATAGGAGATACTGGCATCATGGGGTCATTGTATGTTCTGTGTACTTGCAGAGGTCCATTTAAGAGGAATAACAATTGCTTTAGAACTCATGGATTGAAGCCCACCCACACACCCATTGGCAAGCCACAGAGAAGCAGATCGCTGAGGCCTAAGTGTTCTGAGGACTTCATGCTGTTATGGAGCATGGCTGTACTTGTTGTACTCTCAGTAGCCACGTCTTTCCAAATCAAAGTGCTGTGTGAAAACTCAGAATGGGCTTCCAGCTCCTTACTGAGCAGTATTATTAGCACTCACTAAAATTTTGATTGAACTGTGTTAAGCATTGCTGCTGGAACAGATTAATGTTTCAAGTCCTGCATTAGGAAAGAATGTGGAGATATAGATTATCATCAATCACCAAAAGCTTTAGAACTTGGACATGTAGCTTGTTCGTAAAGTTAGATTAACATATTTTACTCAATGTTTCTACTGTACAAAGTTGCAGGAAATAATTTGAAGTTCAAAAAGGAGCACTCTTCATATTTGGATTGGGGATTACTCATGGTAAGTGAACAAGAACAATGGTAGATGTATCAGCTCTACCTGACTTATGATTGTGTGTGTGTGTGTTTGTGTGTGTGTGTGTGTGTGTGTGTGTGTGTGTGTGTGTGTGTGTGTGTTTGTCTTCATCTTCCAGATAAGATTTAAAAAAAATATTGATGATATGTAGGTGTGTACCTTTAGGATTGAAAGTAGAAATGCCTGATAGATTTATATTTAAAAGTTTAGATTTGTGATTAAAATTTATACAATATTAATTTTCAAGATAAATATTTAGATAATTGATCTCCTCTTTATTTTTTCCATTTTTTATTAGGTATTTAGCTCATTTACATTTTCAATGCTATACCAAAAGTCCCCCATAGCCACCCACCCCCACTCCCCTACCCACCCACTCCCCTTTTTTGGCCCTGGTGTTCCCCTGTACTGGGTCATATAAATCTCCTCTTTATTAACAACAAATTGCAGCATGTCATTAAAAAAAATAATAGAAAATTACGTGGCTTTCTTATACCTTTCTAATATATAACAAGTTGTTAGTTATGAATATTTGTTCTTGGGAATGAAATGTTTTCTTCTTACAATATAATATATAAGCTGTTTTTCAATTAAATGGATTTGAGAATATAATCTTAAAAATAATTATTAGTTAAAAAGAAAAATTAATGTAATCACATCTTAATGTTATGCTACTTGAAAGAATTGGTTTGGATATCTAAGCAGTGAGAAAATCATAAGTTTCTTAGGAGCTTGTCCTGTTTCATTCACTGAGTGTGTGTGTGTGTGTGTGTGTGTGTGTGTGTGTGTGTGTGTGTGTGTGTGTGTGTGTGTGTTTGTGTGTGTGTGTGTTTGTGTGTGTGTTTGTGTGTGTGTGTGTGTGAGAGAGAGAGAGAGAGAGAGAGAGAGAGAGAGAGAGAGAGAATTGTGTGACTGTTTAAATCTTTTCCCTGATTACTTTTCTTTTTACCTTTCTCCAGCCACCAAGTAGTCCTGTGGATTCTTGTAGGTCAATGGAAGTGCTGGCTTCACTGAATCAGGCTTCACCCCCTCTGAGAATAGTCTGTTGACCAATGAATTGCCAACTCTGTGTCCTCACCTCAGTTTACCCTAACCTGACAAGGCTATCCTTCAACATGTCCCCTTAAGATATTTTTGGAAATTTACTGGCAGAAAACATACAACAACAGAAAAGTAATTGAAATACCTAATAACCTTAGGTATTTTATATAATTGTAACACCTACATTTTGAAATGCATGAAATATTACCATTCATGATAGGGTGATTAATGAGTGTTTGATGTTGGTTCCTGTTAAATTCTACTGCAAGATGTGCATTGAGTGTCTTATTGAAAAATATTTTGCAATATAAATGCAATTAATCCTGCATAAAGCCAGTAATGGCTTTAATAACAGTGGGGTTTACAGAACTTCCTGAGTGACAATTGTGAATACATTGTGTTTACAATCTTGAATCGACCTCAGACTTTAATTCTGGGACTCAAGATTAGTGACTAATACAATGGGAGAAGAGGCCCTTGGTCCCATGAAGGCTTGATGCCCCAGTTTAGCAGAATGTAAGAGTAGGAATGTGGGAGAGAAGAGGGGATGAGTGGGTGGGGGAGCACAGTTCTAGCGGAGAAATCAGAAAAGGGGATAACACTTGAAATGCAAATAAAGAAAATATCCAATGAAAAACAGAAATGCCCAAAATGTAATCATTCATATTATGGTGATGCGTTTTTAATGACAACTCCTGATAAATTCCACTGCAGGATGTGCACTGGGTACTTTATTGAAAAATCTTTTGCATTATTAAAATCAATGCAATTAACCATGATTAAAGCCAGTAATGATTTTTAAAAATGGTAGGGTTTACAGAAATTCTTTAGTGACAGTTGTGAATAATTCATTTTTACAATCTTGAATTGACCTCAAATTTTTTATTCAAGATAACCAACAATAGTGATTAATATGTTTCTGCTTATGAAATCAAGGCTCCCACTTAGTGCATGAAGCTCTGAGGAGAGACAAAGAGGGAGACAGTTTTAAAAACTACTGGATTTTGGTAATATTTTCTTGTAAGGATTTTATATTACTGATGTGGAAAACAAGAATATTTATTATTTGCTCTAATTTGTACTTGTCATTGGTCTAATTTTAAAAGAATCAATTTAACATCTTTCATAGACTTTTTCAATATTTTTAGTAGGAATTCTGAGTTGCTGTATCAGCTTCACATATTCATTCTTCATTTTTATCAGTGATATTTGTTCTCGTTTCTACATTGCATGGGAGAAACTTCTGAAGAGATAGCCAATATAATCACAGCAACAAATCTATGTTCATCAAATCTTCTCGCTAGTTAGTAAAACCTGCTACTTCACTAATCATCTCTAACAGAAAGGTGCTGTCAGTCAGGGAAATATTCTGATGTCAGGTAAGTCATTCTTACTTGGAATAAGATATTATCTTTCTATCCAATCATATCTAAATCACTAAATTAAAATCAGGAATATTAAAATCATTGTTAAATCATTATTCAAATTATCCTGCACAATTCAACGTAGATTTCACAGAATCATGACTATACTTGAATTATGTAAGTAAACACATTCCTGCACCAGTGTGTCATGAAAATAAATCCAGGGGACATAGTTATATTGCAATAAACAACATGAAAAAAAAGAAAACAGTTTTCTAACGAATAATATTTACATACTTATTGCTCCTGGAAATAATTCCTATCCTTAAGAAACTGGGCTTCAAAGAGGTTGATGGAATTGGAGAAAAATATATCAAAATATATAAATCATTTGGCGCAGGAATAAATAAATTTTCCTTCAAAGATCATGATGTAGACATTCCTATATATTTATTTACTTACTTATAGTTTAGTTTTGAGATTTAAAATAATTAAATTATTTTGAAACTTTCCTTTCTCCCACAAAAATCTGGGTGTCTGCCCATCCACAATCTCCTTCAAATCCATGCCATCTTTTTTCACTGATTGCCATCATACGGTTATATTTGTTTTATTATAATAGTTTTGTTATATTTTATATCATACAAATTATGTATTATTTTATATAAAGCAATAATATATGAAATATGAAATCTTCTTGCATAAACATAACACTTTTAGTCTATAAATTGAAATTTTGATGTGTCTCATATCTGTTTTTAATTATTCTTAAAACAGTGTCGAAATTTCTTTCATAATCCATTTTTTAGCATACTTCATAATACTTTTTCTACTTTAAATCATTGAGTCTGGGAAACATTTCCTTATTACTTAACATGAAGTAGAAAACCATGATTATGCCTGTATGGGATCAATTTTAGCAAAACCTATATTTAAATATTTCTCTGATTTTTGTTTGTTTTGTGTCACATAGCAAGATTCATTCATAAGTGCATTTCCCCACCAGAACCGTTGGGGAACAGATTTTACTTACTTCCATATAAGCCTCCTTCAATTGCTGGATAAAAGTAGATGTTTGGAAAAAGAAGAACAGTATCAAGCAACCTCCACATCCCAGGGATGGAATTAGTCCTGTTTGTCCCGGGACATTCTCTTAGAAAGAAACACCCTGTAACATTAGACACAATGGACAATTTATCCACTGAAGACACTGTTAGAAAAAGTCGCATTCCTTACAGAACATGTAAATAATGCAGTCCATCCTGAACCATTGCTACTCACAGGACTTTGAGCAATAAAACCACTTAATTTTATCAGCCCAAACTGTGTGTAGTTGGCACTTCTCGTTTTCCTCAAACTATACATATTAAGCAATAAATAATCCCTTTTTTCAAATTCATCATGAAACATCTATTTGTCCCTAAAGAAAACACATATTGCTGAAAGTGAGACACATTGCTGGTCTTGATCCTGTCTTCTATGATGTTATTCCTTGGTTCATAACTGTCTTCATTAATCATCTTTTCAGTCTACTATTCCTATAGGGAATGGACTGACTTACTGTGTGCACCAAGATTTGTGGATGGGATTAGGGCTTAGAACCATAATTGACACCATTTCCCAAGTCAACAAAATGAAGAAAGTGAATTCATTGGTTCCCATTTCAACAAATTGTTTCTTCTACCCACATAACTTTTCTTACCTGACATAAATTCCATGCTCATTAATCTGTATTGGTTAAAATACTTAACCTCACACATCAGCATCCTCACTGCCATTGTACTTACAGATTTGCCTGCTAGGTAGATGGCATTAAACTTCGCTAAAGGCTAATAATAGTGAAGAATTAAATTAATCAGTCTCGGCATATGTGTTTGGACCCCCCACAGACACACTAGTTGATGCATAATCTCCTGTAACTTCATTTCTGAGGAATATCACATTGTCTTGGTAGGTACTCCATATATATTGTACATGTGGACCAAAAACCTATACACATAAAATGATAAAATGAAATTACTGAAAATTTAAAGGTCAGAAATGTATGATATCAATGTTTAAGTAAAGAAATAGAATATTTAATATTGTAAAAGAAAAGAATTATGTATAACGTGCTAACAGCATTTTTGTGTTTTTCTACTTAAATATCATAATTGCCTAATATCTTATTTGAAAATATATATTCATATATAAATGGTAATAGTTTCATATCATTTAAAATATGATTAAGAAAAAAAGTGTAAAAGAATAGATTATAGGTTCCTGTTCGGAAGCTGCATTAACAAAAAAGTAATCTTAAACATATTTAATAAAAATCTGCATATTATATGTGTTCAAAGTAAATTTAAAAAATCAATCATACATTTATATCAAAAGTCTTTATGTGGAAAGGCATTAGGACCAGTTTTCCTTTTAGAAATCACTCAGATCCTAGGATGAAAGAGTTAAAATTGTATACGTAGTGTGGCTTTGTCCCTGATTTCTACATGTTTTCTGCAATATTTCTTTCAAAACTGGACACACACACACACATACACACACACACAGAAACACACACAGACACATATGTACAAAATCAACCTTCCAAAATAAGTCTCTGTTTTGGAATTATTACTGAATTATAATTAACATATTATTCCATATATTGACCATAGTTGAATGACTCTAAAGGAGAGAAATCTATTCCTCAATATATGATATATAATGTGTTTGTCTTGCAAATATCAAATTGACTTTAGGTTTCTATTTTATTGGTGATGAGTCATCCCTTAATTCATATAAAATAGTGAAAAGATTTTTGCAAATGTATATTGCCTTTCAACTACTTAAGTAAAATTATGCAAATATTAAAAACCATGGCATTAATAAGAGTTTGATTTTCATACTGTTTATGCAGTTATAATAAAATTAGGCAATATAAGTAGCTCAAATGATTTTAATTTTAGCTTTAAACTAAAACAAACAATGTTTTAAGGCATGGGACATATTCCAAATAAAAAAGCCATAAGTGAACCAATATGTTCATAAATCACACTGCTTGTCAGTTCAATCTGTGATAAATTCACCACCTCCACCTTTCTTCCTACATAACTTCCTGAAAGCCCCACATTGTGCCTGTAAGGGTTCCTCAGCTTTAGAAACCAAAGGGGCTACAGCAAGGAAAAAAAAAAAGTCATCTTCCTGAATATGCTCTTTCTTCTGCAGTAGAAAAATATAGGTGCTCAGCTGCTGATGAAGTGATGAACTGAAGAGGATAGCACAGCATTTCAGTGTGCACAATGTGCTAATTCACTATTTTGTTTAGTATCAGACCTGGTTGGCAGACTGATTGGACACATTTGTGAGTGTTTGGCATTGCGTTGTTTTAATCCATTGGATTAGAATTCAGTGGTGTGAAAGATAAATGTTCCAGAACTGTTGACAGTTGACATTCAGAAAAAAAAGTTAAGAAGGGCAAGCTGGTTCGGTAACTTGGTCACAATACAACAGTGACTAAGAAAGCCAGTGAAAATCAAGAGATAATTAAGAACAAGCTGAAAAATCTCAAACAGTAAATTGATGATTTTGCAAATTTGTTTGTTACAACATATTTTTGATTGAGGGGTATTATATAATTTCAATTTTTATATAAATATATAGTATATCTTGATGTTAGCTATCCTCAAATACTTTTTTCAAATTCCAAAGATTTTCTCTGAAATATCTCATATTTTTCTCACCACTTCATCATAATGACAATGTTGGAATTTTAATTTATTTAAAACACAGAGAAATATTATGAAAATATCCTTACAGTTAATGACAGGTATGAGGCTGCTTCCTTATTTCCTTCTATAAGATTTAAAGATCTAAGCCACGTGTTGATTATTAGTGGCAGATTTGTCTTCTCTGATAGCCAAACTGATGCACAGACAAGGGTTGGTGTTGTTGAAAAATAGGAAAGGGGATTGCCTCCACTATTTCTGAAGGAATGTTTCTTTCACACAGTATTTTCAATGAGATACATGGAAAATGGTTAAGTAACAAGATTCTGAACAATATCACAAAAATTTAGGGTGAATATTAAATCTGGATTTTTATGCATGATATCAATCATACAGAGCTGAACTCACAAATATAGGTACATCCACACTCTACAGATGTCTGGAAAATTGAAAGCCTTTATGGTCACAATTGATATCAGAAATATGTTTTTACTCATGTTGATTTTGTAATATGACTCATGTCATATTGTAACTTTTTACATTCTCCATTTCAGATTAATTCTCTTTGACAACTTCCTTAAAGAACAAAACCTACTAAACAAAAAAACAAACAAAAAACAAAACAAATAACCCAAAACAACACATTTTTTTCTTTATTTGGATTTTTTTTAATTCCAAGGAGAAACAATTATGGTGCGTGTCTTACAAAATATTCTGTTGCTGATAAAACACATCATGAAGACTGCAACTCTTATAAAGGAAAGCTTACATCTTTAGAGGTTTAGTCATAATCAGCATGGTGGTTGGCATAGGCACTGTCAGTTCTAGGGAAGGAATTGAGAGTTCCAAATCCTAATTATCATGAAACATGAAGAGACACTGGACATGCCTTTAACATTAGAAACCTCAAACCTAATTCCAAGTGGCACTTCCTCCAACTAGATCACATCTACTGCCACAAGGCCAACCTTCAATTCTCTCTCAAGCACCAACTCTCTGTAGTGACCAAGTATTCAAATGTAAGTGCCTATATGTGTGTGAGTTAAAACATGCAAGTTGTTTCATGTATGTGTGTAACAGTATTTGAAGAGGGATTCTACTGTCGCTTTTGCCACCATTTAAATAGGAGGCATTTTCTGACAACCCTAGGCCATTTTAATTTCTAAAAATGAGACACAGAGACCAGGCATTTTTATTAACACACTGCAAGCCAAAGTTAGGCAGGTTTTGAGATATTCAAACATGACTACACAGGTAAAACCCAGAACAATGCCCTGTTACTTGCCATCTTGTACAGGCCACCTTGGTCCATGTGTTTCCTCATGGCTGCTCACTCATAGCAACCTCATGGTGAAAACCTCCTGTTATCTACATGTGTTTCCCTATGCCTTCTTTCTGCTGTAATTCTTCTCTACTCTCTGCCCACTCCTTCTTGTACATCCTGACTAGTATCAGAAGTTCCTCCCTGATGCCCAAGTAATTGACTGATCAGATTGATTCTTAATAATAAGAAGGGATGGAAAACAGTTTGTTATATATCATAGAGACAAAAGATGGATGACCAGAGTGTAGTCCTGACTGCAACCAGATACCTATGGACATAAATCAACATCTCAGTACATTGCACAAAAAAGCCACCCCCAACAACTGACCCTTTTAGTTCAATAAAAGGATCATCTCTATTATTAATATACAAAAATAACAAATATGAAAATGTACCAAGTAAAATTTACATTTAAATGTCCACTCCTTTTTTATTAAGCAATCTGGGAAAAGGCACTACCTTGATGAGTTTAGAGTTCTTAAGTCCTTTTCTATCAATAGTTGTATTTATAATTGAGAAATATCTTCTTAGATCTAAAATCATTTTCTGAATCTTAAAATATTTAGTCTTAATTTTGAGGCTATAACCATCTAGTTTTCAATCCCATCAGAGGTATGAGAGGAACTAAATATTACCTGAGTATGCAGGAAGTGCAGAGCAAGTACCTCTCAAAACGACAGATATGACATAGAGCACTGACTGCCTGGACAAACAATAACCCTAAATTTTTCTGAATCATGAAAGCATCCATCAGGTAATTTGTTGTTGTTGTTTTGTTGTTGTTTTGTTGTTGTTGTTGTTGTTTTGAGGTTTTTTGTTGTTGTTTTGTTTTGGTTTTGATCATAGGTTCCACATTGGATTTTGTGAAGACTCTTTATTGTGACTTAAAGAATCCTCCAATTTCTCTTCTTTGGCCTTGATTTAGCATTTAATATTTTAGTCTTCTCTTTCTCTAAGTCTCTTTTATTCTTCTCTCTCTTCAAAGAGGATATAAACAATTATAATTACTAATTAACATATAATTTTTTTATGTGGAGAGTAAAAATAAAGCTAGATGCAGTCCTAATGCCTTCTTTTGCAGTGTTTTCTACTTTTTAATATGAAAAATATTTTCTTTTTTAGTATCTCTCTTCTTCTTGTGGAAATTTTAATTTTCTTTATCTTTTCTTTCTTTGAAGAATGCATATGTTTATATTTTACATCCGTGTTTCTATTATTATGCATGTTGTGTTTCTTTAGCCTGTATGCTAAATCATTTAAAACACTCTTATCTATTTTTCTCTTACTTTGAAATCATTATATGATTATATTTATATGCCATTGCTTTCTAACCTTGATGTCTTATTTGTGTTCCATTTTCTAAACATTTTTCCATTCCTGTGTGACTTATTCCTTTTAATTTATTTAATTTTATCTTAAGGAATTTATTTATTTATATATTCATCTATTCATCTATTTATCTATTTATCTATCTATCTATCTATCTATCTATCTATCTATCTATCTATCTATCTATCTATCTATCTATCTATTTATTTATTTGTTTTTCGAGACAGGGTTTCTCTGTTTTAGCTCTGGCTGTCCTGGAACTCACTTTGTAGACCAGGCTGGCCTCGAACTCAGAAATCTGCCTACCTCTGCCTCCCGAATGCTGGGATTAAAAGCGTATGCCACCACACCCGGCTTAGGAATTTATTTTATTAATTTCAAAATATTCGGTTTTGTCTTTGAGGTTTTATACCCCTTCCTCTATTTACTTTTGAATTAATACATAATTATAAATGTCTTACTTCATCAGTTTATTTGAACTCAGATTATATCTGAGTCTCTCTTTGTTCCTTTTTGGTTTATTTCAAACATCTCAGTGTGACTAGTCCCAGACCATTCCATCAGCTCACAGAGGAGCAGCTGTCATCCTTCACTATGAGTTGTTTGCTGGCTGGAAAGGTGGTACCAGCAGCTGTATAAGACTGGAGACACTATTTTTTCCTAATGTGAGCATGTAGCCTCATGTTAGAGTGCCTTGACTAGCAATGTGAATATTTCCTCCATGTAGGATATGATCCAGATTTTTGGATGATTTTTTGGCCACTCCGTTTCCATCCTGCATGTTTTTAAAAGGCCAAGTCGGCACTGATGTCACAGAGTTATGCCACCTCCAAATGGACAATATGTGCTATAGCACAGCCTTGCCCCAGGAAAAGTCTGTTCAGACATGTAGTTGTACCTTGAGTGAGGGTTGGTATTCAGGACACAGAATCACCTGTGCCAAGATTTGCCAGATATTTGAGACAAGGTCTCCTGCCACCTGAATGTAAGTGTCCACTGAGATATTACAATGGCTATAAGCCTTGCATCTGCCCTTCTCTGTCCAATGCTATGGTTGATGATAGAGAAAGGACACTTTTTGCTATTTTTTGAAGGACACTTGGTTTTTAAATTTCTTTCATTTTCTGTATTTTACTCTAATTATATCATTGTTTCTTTCTCCCTCTAAATCCTCCCTTATGTTTAAATTGCTTTTTTATAAAATCTTATTTATTTATTTATTTATTTATTTATTTATTTATTTATTTATTTATTTATTTTGCTTTGACTCTTTTGTTAGGGTTTTTTGTTTTGTTTTGTTTTGTTTTATTTTTGTTTTTTGTTTTTTGTTTGTTTGTTTGTTTGTTTGTTTGTTTGTTTTTGATATAGTGTTTCTCTGTGTAGCCCTGGGTGTCCTGGAACTCACTCTGTGGACCAGGCTGTCCTTGAACTCAGAAATCACACCTCCCTTTGCTTCCCAAGTGATGGGAGTAAAGGCATGTGCAACCACTGTATAGTCCCAGTGCCCCTTTTCAACTAATTGGTATCAAAGCCCTATCTAAATGTACAATCCAAATTTCTGTTTTTGAAACTATCCTACTGTGAAGTGTAATGTAAAATATTTCATTAGTTGCTGTTATATGCATATACATGCAATTATAAGTTACTTATGCATTTACTTGCTTCTTTTGAAATAATTATACCATGATTTGTAATAAACCCAGGTCACACATATACCTATGGGGAAATGCCATCAAGGAGACAATCTATGATCCATATCCATGTAACAGGCCACATGGGAGGAACAACAAACTACTTTAGAACTAATGTACTTTGTCCCATGAGAACAACTACCATGGGCATGCCCCAGAGAGGCAGAATTCTGAAGACTAAGTATCCTGAGGAATTCATGCCATTATGGAGCATAGTTCTGCTTGTACTCTCTATCTTCACAATCTTCATTGTCTAATTGTGTGAAAACTCACATGGGGCTGCCAGCCCCTCGCTGGGCAATATTGTTAGCACTCATAGTGATAATGCTTGATCTTTGTTAAGAAATGCTCCTAGAACAGATTAATGATTTAATCTATACCCTTGAAAAGAATTTAGAGATGTAGATTGCCAGCAAAGATCACCAACTTTATAAATAATTTGGAGTTGTAGCTTGCTAGTTAAGTTAGGATAAGGTCTATTTTTTTATTTTTTATTTTTTTTTGTCCATGGCTCTACTGACATAATTTTAACTATTAATTTGAAGTTCAGAAAGGCACACTCTTAATTGCTGAGCTAGGGAGTTTTGTGGACAGTAAAAAAGAACAATGGCAGCCTTACAAGCACTACCTGGCATGACTCTCTTTCCAGAACTAGGCAAATGATCATGGTGATGATTAAATTCTTAAACCTGTTAATGCCAACAGCTTCCACACAGTATAATAAAAAGATTGGTGATCAGTAAAAGTGCACCCTGAGGATTTTATGTAGAAATCCCTGACATTCTAAATATAAGTTAATATGTTATTCTTTTAAGATTCATAAACATTCCATGTTAAGATTGATCATGAAATAATTGATCGTCTCTTTATTAAACACAAATTGAAGCCACTCAATAAAAAAAAAAGTGGGTGAGAAAATTACATGGCTTTCTTAATATATAACAATTTGCTTAGTTTTGAATGTGTATGGGTTCTTGGGACTAATTTCTGCTTTACATGTAATACATAAGTTATTTTTTAAGGAAAAATAAGATTTTTGGGAACAAAATTTTATAAAAATAAGCATTCTTTCAAAAAACTATAATGTAATCACATTGTAATGTTTACACTATTCGAAAGTATATGCTGGAATATATGAGGCGTGAAAGAAAAAATAAAGATTTTTGGCATTTTTCATGCTTCATTCAGTGACAATTTGTGTGTATATGTGTGTTTGTGTGTGTGAATGTGAGTCTTTTCCAAGTTTTATTTCTTTTTATTTATCTATCTATTCCCCCAAAGAGTTCCTATAGACTCTTGTAGGCCGAACAGAATCATTTATGTTTTGCTCCCGCATAGATATTCTGCTGAGTGATAAATTGCCAACTCAATGCCCTCACCTCAGTTTATCTTAACCTGACAAGACTGGTCTTCAACATGACCCTTTAAGATTTTTTTTTTTTTTTGTAAATTTCACAAAATAAGCTGTACAACAGAAATGTAATAGAAATACCTGATATCCTTAGGAGTTTTGTATACTCATTATGAAATGCACAAAATATTCTAATTCATGATAGGGTGAATATGACTTTGATAATAATGTGACTTTGATATCAGCTCTTCATGAATTCCACTGCATGTTGTGCACTGGGTACTAAATTGAATCCTCTTTTGCAATATTGGAATCAATGCAATTAATCCTACATAAAGCCAGTAATGATTTTCAATATGTACCTAAATTCCCTAGTGACAATTGTGAATACTTTGGGTTTACAAGCTTGAATTAACCTCAAAATTTAATTCCAGAGAAGCAAAAATAGTGATTCATAAGTTTCTGCTTG
Organism: Mus spretus; assembly: GCA_921997135.2. Classification (NCBI taxonomy): domain Eukaryota; kingdom Metazoa; phylum Chordata; class Mammalia; order Rodentia; family Muridae; genus Mus; species Mus spretus. The sequence continues at coordinate 57,260,522 of OW971683.1, read as the reverse complement.
TGAGATCAAGGCTCCCCCTTAGGGCATGCATTTGTGAGGTGAGACAAAGAAGGAGACATTTTAAAATACTATTAGAAAGGCTTCATATTTTGTAATACTTTTTACTGCTGAGATGCAAAACAAGAATCTTTAGCATTTGCTCTAATGTCAAGTCACTTTTACAGGGCCGGACTTACCTGTTTCATAGACGTTTTCAATATTTTCAGTAGGGATTTTAGATTGCTGAGTCAGCTTCTTGAATTTTTCAGACATATCTTCAGTGATATTTTTTCTAGTTGCTGCATTTTATGGAAGATAATTCAGAAGAGACAACCACTATAATTACACCTAATAGTTTACGTTTATCAAACTTGTCACCAGTTTCTAAATCAAACTACTTCCCCCTACCCTCCCAAGTAGAATTGTGGTGTCAGTCAGACACACATTCTGAAGTCATACAGCCTTTATAGGGGTTAGATAATACCTCTCCTTACAATCAAATCTACGTTACTGAACTATAATCATAAATATTAATATTATTATCATATCATTGTATAAATTATCCTGTACAACTCAGCTTGAATAATGATGATACTTGAAATATATTAGCAAACACATCACTGCAATAGTATGTCATGGAACTAATTACAGGGGACACAACTATATTGCAATTAAAAAAAATCTTTTCTTTCATATAAATTTACATACCCAATGCCCCTATCATCTTCAGGAAGTTACTACTTTGATCAAAACACTGGGCTTCAAATAGGATCGTGGTGTTTGAGGCAATATGTATCAAAATATAAAATCCACTTGGGACTGTAATAAATGAATTTTCCAACATAAAAACATGTTATAGATTATCCTAATCAGTTACTTACTCATGCATAATTTAACTTTGAGATTTTAATATAGTTACACTCTTGCCCGAGCTAGTATCTCGCCAGCAAGAATTTACTCGGACAACTGGATCCTTCTATGGCAAAGCTTTTATTGCTTCAACATAAGGAAGACCCCGAACCCGGAAAACGGTGCTGCTTATGTAGCCCGCAGTGGGACATTTCAGCACCTGATGTGGCGTGACAGCACCTGATTAGTTGCTTGCCCATGACCCCATTACTATGCCCTGAGATGGGCAGTGACTGTGCGTGAATTTACTCTTGCAGTTGCGCATAAGTCTTGTTTACTAGTTAGGCGCAGTGGAAGCCAGTGCCATCTTATAATGGCGATTGCTCATGGCACGACTCTCCACATGTCCCCCTTTTTATTTTATTAAAATTTGAGGCTGGTCTAGGTCTCTGCAGTCATGTCCATCTGCTGTGGCTCCTGCCTTAGCTCATTCCTCCAATGTCACAGCCTTTCCTGTCATAGGGTAACCCTATCACCACCGGGTCCCATGTCTTAGGTTGGTCTATACATGAGGAAAGTTGCCTGTCTCTGGATACTGCGGTACTGTGTGACAGTAACTGCCAAATGACCTAGGGCGAACTCTATAAAAGTGGCCAGCCAAAAAACGAATTAGTAAAACTCAGCGAAGTGCAAGTGCTGATCAATGAGTGTTGAGTATCTCTCATCCCAGTGCAATGGATCCACAAATCCGTGGGACGCAAGAACAGAGAACTCAAATGCCATTTAAGTCTTAATCATGGATAGCCAAATTTCTGGGGAAGCCCCTTGTTCAATGGCTGCAAGTGCCTGAGTAATAACGACATTCTCACGGTTTTATTGGGTTCTGAGCTTACAAACCAACCAGAGCATGAACACAAGTCCACAGCAGATGGTAGCAGCAAATAAAACTACCTCCACCCATTCCTTAAAATAAGAAAATGCAAATGAAATCCATGAGTGAGAGGCTCTCTGTCAATGACAGGTCCACTCTCGTCGAGTTGATCCTTAAAACTGCCGCTCTCAGGGCCTCGAGAGTCTCATCGAACCCCTTGGACCAATTTCCTGCAAGATACAAGGAGATCTGTCTAGGCAGATTAGCTGCACGAGTAAAATTTTCATATTGGACACTGGTAATGCACAGAGCACCCAATTTTCTTTCACAGCCCAACTAGGGCAACTGGTATAGAACTGGTATAAACAAGAAAGGGGGTAAACACAGAATGGGGTAGGTGGATAATTACTCTGGTTTACCAAAGTTTTATTGAACCCACTGATCTCTACACTGGTATTAGTATATCCATAAGAGTCCAGGGAGGCAGCACGCATTCCCCAATACTGAGCAGTTCTTGAGATGCCAGTAAAAGAAGCCTTTCCAACTGCTCCTCCCTGGATAAAAATCAAAGGATTGAGTTCTGTAAAACTGCCATTGACTCCACAAAGCATCCACTTGTGAAAGGGATGCATTCTAATGTCCTGTATGAAAAGTCCCTTTTTCATAGCAAATTCCTTCACTAAGTCATCCATCATATTGGGAGAAAAGGAAAAGGTTTTACTCTGATCTGCCCAACAAGTGATGGAGGATTGACAATCAGACCAGGGCAGGAACAGCCCTTCATCTTCCAAACTACAATGGGGGGCTATTCTTGGTTGGTGGGGACATTCTTTGTTTGAAAAGTTAGGTGGTAGAAATGTACCATTAACATAAATTTCCTCCTGCCAGAAGGTCTGATTTGTAGTGGTTATATCTGAGTTGGAAGTATCTTGGGTTGTGCTCACCAAGCCTCCACGGTGTTTATTAAACATTCCCAAGGCTCGGGCTGTGAGGTTGATACATTTTCCTGGTCCATTAATTTGAAAACATAAAGAACCCTGTTCTAGTAAAGAGCGATTTTCTCCTAATGGTGCTCGGGTGGGATCATACGGTAGATATGGCAAATCCACTGTTTTATTAGTAGTAAAGAATTTTGAAAAAACTATAGCATCATGGTGAACTGGCATTGGTTTAGGGAAAGTCGAGAGAATGGCCCATCTCTTTCCACCCATTATACTTGGAACCTGAGACAAGTTCAGCATTGCCAGGATCAGGAACAGTCCTCGGGAGGTCAGCATCTTCCACACCATCCTTGATGAATATCTTGTGGGTGAGTCGTTCCAGCAGCCAAAACGGGTGGTCTTCACTCTGTGGAAAAACACAAACAGCTCCCCTGGATCTTATCAAAATAGGATCCGGGCCTTTCCACAGACCAGTTAAAACATCCTTCCATTTGACCATTTCTTTTGGTCTATCAGGGTCTGTGCTATTTTGCTCAGCTGCAGAACGTCCTTGCTCCTCGAGATTCAAAAAATTAAATGTGAAGAGTGCCATGGAGACAATTACTCTTGGCACTGAGGGCAGAGCCTCATCAACTCCCCCTTTTTTTTTTTATAAAATAAGACTTGAGTGTGTGGTGGGCATATTCCACAATGCCTAGTCCTTGAGGATTATAAGGAAGGACAGTCAGGTGAGTGACATCCATTTGATGACAAAATTGTTGAAATTTAGCAGAAGTATATGCTGGCCCATTGTCCGTTTTTAGGATTGTGGGCTTGCCCAAAGCACTCCAGGCTTCTAGGCAGTGCTGTATTACATGAGTGGCTTTTTCACCTGTTAAAGGTGTGGCAAACATTACACCAGAGCAGGTGTCAATAGAAACATGTAAATACTGATTTCTCCCAAAAGAGGAACTATGTGTGACATCCATTTGCCAGACTTGAAATGGCCTGACACCTCGGGGGTTTACCCCTATATGAGGAGTAGGTAGAAATTGACAACAGTTTTGGCACTAGGTGACAGTATCACGAGCTTCTTTTCTGGTTAAAATAAAATGGCAGCGAAAAGTTTCTGCCGTCACATGAAAGCGTTTATGAAATTCTGTTGCAGCTTCTGTCTGCGAGGACAGAGCAGCAGCCACGATTCTAGTGGTTTTATCTGCTAAGTCATTTCCATGAGACATAGGGCCAGGAAGGCCAGAATGAGCTCTGACATGAGTAATATAGACACGATGTCTTCTGTGTAACAAGGCTGATTGAATTTGTTGAAAAATGTGAGCAAGTTTACTAGATGATTTAATTAAGCCAGCAGCTTCAAGTGTATGCACTACATTGACTACATATAAGGAATCAGATATAATATTAAGTGGTCCTGGGAAAGTGTTAAGGACCTCTAGTACCATTAAACACTCTATAAACTGGGGTGATGTCTCATTATATTGCTTGGATGTTACTTGGTTATTTATTACATATGCACCTATGCCAGATTTGGATCCGTCTGTATATACTACCACTCCATCTGCAAGTGGGTGTTTGGCTATAATTACTGGAAACACTATGGCTTGAGTTAAGGCAAACTGCAAAATTGGATGTTTAGGAAAATGATTATCAATTTTTCCTGAATAGGAGGTAACTAAGATTGCCCAATCATCAGTCGTTGCTGCCAAGGTTCGAACTTGAGCAGAGGTATAAGGCACAATTAGTATATGAGGTTCTTCTCCAAAATGAGTGATGGCAGCTTTTATTCCCCTAAGTGCAAGTTGAGCAACTGCATTAGGTTACCATTCAATGATTTTTGCAGGGGAAGCATTAGGGTGGACCCACAATAAGGGTCCATTTTGCCACAAGACTGCTGTTGGCAACTGTGGGGTTTTTAATACACACAATTCAAATGACTTCAACTTATCAATGTGTAGTAATTGGGCACCTTGTAAGGCCTTTTCTATAGTTTGTAAAGCTTGACAGGCAGCTGTTTTAAGTGCTCTATGGGAGGAGATGTGAGTATCTCCTTCTAAGATATCAAATAAAGGCTTTAACTCTGCTGATGGAATTTTCAAAAATGGTCTCAGCCAATTAATATCTCCCAATAATATTTGAAAATCATTTAAGGTATGTAATTGATCTTTTTGTGAATTTCTAATTTTTGAGGAATAATTTTGTCAGGATAAATGCGTGACCCAAAGAAGGTTCCCATTTGAGCAACTTGCACCTTCTCGGTGGCTACCTGCAATCCCCATTGCCCTAATGTCTGTATTAATATAGGGTATGCATCTTGCAATAACTGTAGATCTTTATGGCAAATGAGAATGTCATCCATATAAAGAGCTAGAAGCAAGGATGGAAAATAATTTCTAACTGATTTAAATGCCAATTGCACGTACAGTTGGCACATGGTAGGACTATTCGCCAACCCTTGAGATAGAACCTTCCATTGGTACCCTTGATCAGGTTCCAATTGGTTAATGGCTGGGATGGTAAATGCGAATATTTGCCTATCTTGAAGGCACAGAGATATAGAGAAAAAACAGTCTTTAATATCTATGATTATAATCTTCCAATTTTTTGGTAAGGCAGAAAGCAATGGTAGCCCTGGCTGAACTGGCCCAAACAAGCACATTTGTACATTAATTGCTCTGAGGTCGTGTAATAAGCGCCATCTGCCAGATTTTTTCTTAATTAGTCAAGGTCATTCACATTGCCTGTAAAATATCTCTCTTCCAGAGATTAACTGGGAGTGATAAGACATAAGGAGTGAATCGTCCCGTTTGACCTTCAGGCACTTGCCATCTCAAAGAATGGGAGCTAATAGTGGGGCAGAACTGGTAGCCTAACCCTTGTAAAGAGTGTGATGACCGAGTGGCGGGCCAGTTTTTTGGCCACCAGTGGGAAGAAACAATACTTTTGTCTGCTCCTGTATCTAAAATCCCCTTAAATTGTTTCCCTTCTATAACTAACTGCAAGGATGGCCTGGAATCTAAAGACATTATTAAGTAAGTAGAATCATTTCCAGTAGAACCAATCCCTCTGGGAACTTGAGGAATACCAGAGGAGGGAAAACAGCCATGTGGGCTTGGCAAAATTATTAGTTGAGCTATTCTATCCCCTTGTGATATAGAAAAGACACCTTGAGGGCAGAAACAGAGAACCAGAAGTTCCCCTTTATAATTCTGATCTACAACTCCAAGGTGGACAATAAGGCCTTGTAAGGTGAGGGAAGCCCAGCCCAAAATTAGGTCGACATTTTCAGATGGCAAAAGCCCCTTATAATCAGTAGAAATTGGCTGCACTCGCAGCTGAGGCATCAGCATGAATCAGGTGAAGGCACGGAGGTCCAATCCAGCCGAGCCTTCTGTTGCCCTGCGGACCATGGTGTCCACTTGTTGCCCATTGGAGTCCCATATGCTTTGGGGCCCTGGGACTTGGGGGTCAGAAACTCGTTTTTTGAAATGCCTTCATTCTCATTTTTTACCACTTGAGGGGGCCCTGGCTGCAAGAGCCTGCCTCGTATATCTCTAATTGAGCGACAATCTTTGGCCCAATAGTAACCTTTTCCACACTTACTACACAACCCTGGCATTGTCCTTTTTATGGGGGCTCTGCAGTCCTTTTCTAAATGCCCTGGTTTGCCACAATTAAAGCAAAGTTTGAGCTCCGCTGAGTCCAAGCGCCTCTGCCCCTGCAGAATGGTGACTGCCAATCCAGCATTAGTAAGCAGCCCTCCAGCTAACGCAAACCTTTAACCAGTCCTGTAACCTCTTACTCTTTCTAGGTGTGATTGATGATCTGCATTCCTGCGTAGCTTGTTTATAAACCAGCTGTTCAATCAAAGGCATAGCTGCCTCTGGGTCTCCAAATATCCTCCCTGCTGCCTCCGTCATTCTGGCCACAAAATCTGAGAATGACTCCTGTGCGCCCTGGGTAATTCTTGTCAAATGTCCACTCGCCTCCCCCTTCCTAGAGAGTGCTTTCCACGCCTTAACAGCGGCAGCTGAGAGCTGAGCATACGCTCACCAATGATAATTTGTCTGGTTAGCAGCATTCTGTCCCTGACCTGTAAGTAATTCAAAAGTCCATGTTCTTTGGTCCCCTTCCATGGTGGCATTAGCCCTTGCCTGCGTCTGGCAGAAATCCTGCCATAATGCTTTCCACTCAAGATACATCCTCATATTTGGAACCACAGCTCTCACCACCGTTGTCCAACATCCAGGAGTCATTTCCGAAGCCACAAGCCTTTCAACTTGTGCTATAGTGACATTGGCGCTGACTCCATAGTTACGGACAGACTCCGAAAGCTCCTTAATCTGTATATACTCCACCAGAGCGTGAACTTGCCCTCCCTCGGCTCCTTCAAAAACTGGAAATGCCTGTTGCATTTTCCTCTGTTCTTCTTTTGGAATGAATGAGTCTGAATGATACCTCTGCACATAAGGCGAAGGTGCACTAGGACCCTGAAGCTGACAGTCCGGAGGTCGAGCAGCAAGCTGGCTTTCGCCAGCCGCTTTTGGCCTTTTTCTGGACTGATTAGCTTGCATTTTATCTTGCTGGTACCTTTCTCCCTCATAAGGTGCTGCTTCCTCCTCCAAGTCCATTTTCTCAGAGGGGCTAAGTCCCTTATCTTATTCTGACCTACTAAGAGCTAGCTCATTAAACTCATGCAGTGGCGGGTATAGGTTATTTCTCCTAGAGACCTCTGCTGATTGATCTTTCTTCTTCTTTTTCCTTCTCCTTCCTTCCAAACTCACCCCGGGTATTCTTTCCCGACATTATATTTTCCTCGGGCTCAAGGTCCATGGAAAGGCCTGTATGCTTAATTGGTGCACCATGTGTCCGTTTTGCTCCTAATCTCTCTCTCCGCTCTACCTCTGATAGACTTTCTTGAATTTCATCCAGAATTCTCTGCCCTGCCTTAATCACTTGTTGACATTCCTCGTCCTTTAAGCATGATCTTATCAGCTTTCACAACGGCATGGTTCCTGCTTTAAGTTTGCCGTTCTCCAGTTCCCTGACTAAATCTCCCTTGAGTCTCTCCAAAGAGGGGATAGTTAAGGACCCTGAGCACTCAAACCACGGTGCTTTGCGATCTACATCTTTTACAAAGCCTTCTAGTGTCTTGGTGGTGACTTTTAAGCCACGCTGCTTCAGGACCGACCCTCAGGCGGTCACCACAGAGTGGGAGATTACCATACTGGTCGCTGTCCAGGCCTGACCGTGACTGAGAACCAGTCAGCAATACTGGTCGCCGTCCAGGCCTGACCGCGACTGAGAACCAGTCAGCAGTTCCACCGGTGGAAGCAAAACGAAACCGGAAGGGAAGGAATAATAGCCGTGAAAACAATCAAAAGGGCGTCTAACTCTGGAGAAGTTTCAAGACTGTACGTACCTTGCAGAGCTGTAACGTGTCCCGTAGTTCTGAACCGGTCTGTGAAACAGGGGGTCTCCTATCAGTGCCTGGTGATGATAAATTCCCGGGTTTCTCGGCGCCACTTCTTGCCTGAGCTAGTATCTCACCTGCAAGAATTCACTCGGACAACTGGATCCTTCTATGGCAAAGCTTTTATTGCTTCAACATAAGGAAGACCCCGAACCTGGAAAATGGTGCTGCTTATACAGCCCGCAGCATGACGTTTCAGCACCTGATGTGGCGTGACAGCACCTGATTAGTTGCTCGCCCATCACCCCATTACTACACCCCGAGATGGGCAGTGACTGTGCGTGAATTTACTCTTGCAGTTGCGCATAAGGCTTGTGTACTAGTTAGGTGCAGTGGAAGCCAGCGCCATCTTATAATAGTGATTGCTCACAGCACGGCTCTCCACATTACACCATTTTGAATCTTACCTTTCCCCATAAAAATATGAGTGAGTGCACTTCCACACTATCCATCTAATCCTTGACATATTTTTGTCACTGATTATAATTATATGCTTTTATTTATCATAATATTATAAGATTTATGCTATGTTTTATAATATACAATTTCTGTATTCTTTTATATAAAATAATAATTTATGAAATATGATATGTTTATTCATAAATATAACACTTTCTGTCTATATACAGTAACTTAGTAGTATATCATATATGGTTTTATTTTTAATAGTTTTTAAACATTAAAAACACTTTCATAATGATCCCATTATTCCTAGCATACTACAACATATAGTTTCTGCATTAAATTCATGAGTCAGGGAAACATTTTCTTATCTTCTAAATTGAAAATAAAATAAATATTTTTGCCTATATTTAGCCTGTATTTATTTATTTATTTATTTATTTATTTATTTATTTATTTAATTGATTAATTTTAGGTTGTTTTGTGCCACCTAACAGGATTTATTCATTAGTGCATTTCCCACTTATACACTGCAGGAGAACAGTTAATGGTGATTTTACTCACTTCGATATAATCCTCCCTCAGATGCTGGATACAGGTAGATATTTGGAAAATGGTGAACTACATCACACAATCTCCAGATCCCAGGGATTAAATCAGTTCTGTTTCTTTAGGGACATTCTGTGCGGAAGAAATTCCCTGTAAAATGAGACACAATGGACCATTTATTGACTAAAGACACTCTTAATAAAGATCGCGTTCCTTACAGAACATGTAAATAATGCAGCCAAGCAAACCTGAACCAGTGATACTCACGAAGAAGTTGACAATACTTCTTCTGAAATGTAGCAGCCCAAACTGTGTGTTGTTCATACTTCCTATTTTTTCTAAACAAAACATATTACACAATATTTGTACCCAAAGAAATCACATCTTGCTTAAAGGTAGATACAATCATGGCTTCTGTTTTCTATGATGTTATTTTTGGTTTGTTAGTATCTTCATTAATCAACACTTCAGTCTAGAATTCCAGTAGGGAATGGATTCCTGTGTGCCCCAAGACTTGTGCGTGGGAATGGGGCTCAGACCCTTAAATGAAGGCAATTTCCAACTCACTGAAGCCACACAAGTGGCCTCACTGATGCAATGCTAGGTTCCAGTCATTGGGATGATTTTCAAGAATAAGAACATTCTTCACAGTGAAGTTATAAACACTGTTTTTGTCAGATTTGCCTTTACTCATATTCACATTTCTTCATGTTCTACTTTTAGCCAACATATGTTTCATCACACAATGTATTTTTAGTGTGTTGTACCATAACTCCTTTAATATAAACAAAGATTAAAATATCAAGACGTGAAAACTCAAATATAATACATTTTAGATAAAGTCACTGTCAACTCCAATTTTCCTCATATTATCATAAGATCAAAATCATCTTATTATTTCCAGAAATATATTGTAATGCTTTGATTCTAATTTCAACACATTGTTAGTTCTACACAAATATCTTTTATTACCTGACATAGAACATCATCCTCATGACTCTGTATTTGTTAAAATATTTAACCTCATGCATCAGCATCTGCTCTGGACTATTTTCTGCTGTTATACTCACATATTTGCTTGCTAGGCAGATAGTATTAAATTTTCCTGAAAACTGAAAATAATATGAAATAAGTTCATTAATCAGAGCAAATTTATTTGAGGCCTGACACCCAAGTGTTTACACATAATCACCTGTACATTAAATTGTGAGAGATATCTTATAATATTGATGGGTACTGTACACTCACAGTGTACAATGCACTTCAACACTCTCAAATATAAAATGATAAAATAAATATAGTAAAAATTTAAGGTACATCAATAGTTAGAAATCTAAGTTATAGATGTTCAATTAAAGAAATAGAAAGTATTTAATATTGTGATAGAATAATTTATAAATAATGTGCTAACTGCACTCGGGTATTCCTGTGTATAATTTATAATTACTTTATATCTTATTTGAATATATATATATATATATATATATATATATGTATATATATATATATATATATATATATTCAAATACACACATGACAATTGTCTCATATCATGTTAAATACGATGAGGAATAAAGTACAAAAAATAGATTATTGGTCCCTACTAGGAAGTTGCACCAACATGAAAATAAATAAAACATGTAATAAAAATCCATATACTAAATTCATTCTAAGTAAATAATACAATGTGCAATCATATTTTTATATCAAAGCTCTTTGTGTCTCAAAGCATTAGAAATAAATTTTTTGTTAGAAATCACTCTGATACAAGGAGGAAAGTGCTAAAATTTTATACTTAGTTTGACTTCTTCCCTGATTTCTACATTTTTCCTGCAACATTTCATTCAGAACCTGTAGCTACTAGCACACAGCCATACCTAGAAACACACACACGCACACACACACACACACACACACACACACACACACACACACACACATAAATGTGGAAAATCAGACTTAAAAAACAAGTCCCTGTTTTGGAGATATTTCTAGATTATAATTAATATTTTCTCATATATTGACCATAGTATAGTGACTCAAAAAGAGAGACATCTATTCCTCAAATATATGATATGTATGTTTGCTCTGCAGATATCAAATTGATTTTGTTTCTATTTTATTAAGAGCCATCCCTGAATTCATGTTGAATAGTGAAACATTTAATGCAAATATATGTTGACATTCAATGGTGTAAATAATGTTAATTGTGCAACAGTTAAAAATATGTGTCATTAAAATGGGGTTATTTTTCATACCTTTTGCACAGGTAAAATAAAATTAGGCAATGTAAGAAGCTCAAATGAGGTAATTATAACCTTAAACTAAAACAAATAATTTTTCAAGACAGAACCTTTTCCAAGAACAAAACCTAAAGTGGAACCAATATATTTACAGAATAACCCTGATAGCTCAAACATTGATAAATTCAACACAGCCACCTATCTTCCTATATAACTCCCTGAGAGCCCATCCATGTAGCAGTAAGGGTTCCTCAGCAGCAGACACCAAACATTCTAGCACAAGGAGATGAAGAAACTTCATCTTCCAGAATAATCTCTTTCTTGTGAATCAGAAGAGCAGATGTGCTTAGCTGCTGGTGAAATGATGAACCAAAGAGGCTTACAAAGCATTTCCGCTTGCACAATGTTCAGTGAACCTATAAATTCATTATTTTCTTTTAATTTTCAAACGACTTTGAGAGACTGGGTCGAGTATTTGTAAGTGTCTGGCACTGCTTCATTTTAACCAATTGGATTAGATCTCAGTGCAGGGTAATAATAAATGTCCCTGAATTATTGACATTCAGAAACGAAGAAGAGCAAGTTCGTTTGGTGACATTGTCAGGACAATACAAGAGTAACTAAGAAACCATTGAAAAAGATGATTAAAAACAAATTATAAAATCTCATCACAATAAGTTGAAGAATTCGTAGTTTTTTGGTTAAAATTTTTTATGGAGAGACATTATACATATTTTAAATATTATATATCTTGTTCATAGCTGCCATTACATTGTCCTTTCAGATTCCAAATATTCTCTCCCAAATATCTGGTATCTTGCTCTCAGATTCATTGTAATGAGAATGTTGTAATTTTAGTTTCTTCCAAACGTATATAAATATTATAAGAATGTGCTTTCAGTTAAATCCACATGTTGGCCTGCTTCAGATTGTCCACAACAACCAATTACTATTTCCCTCATCATTAAGCACGGTTGTGATTCTGCAGGCTGCAGATAGTTTTGCAGTTGACTGTCATTTGGAATACTTGGACATTTTTCGGGATTGTATAAATTGTAGGTTCTTGAGAGGCTGTTGGCCATTGCTTGTTCGTCCTGAGTCTTGGTCATTCAGTGGAATTGATTGTGGTTTCTTAATTGTATTTCTCAAACATAAAACAAGAAAGGATTCAGTGTCTTCTGTGCTGCTCTGTATCTTTGTCTCTCTGTCTCTTGCTCTGTTTCTCTCTCTGTCTCTCTCTTCCCCTCTATTATTCTTTTCTCTTATCCATTGTTAGAGGGTTGAGTGTGTAAAAAAGAAATGGACAAGGGTAGAAGATAGAAGGATGTATAGAGCATCAAAAGTCAGCTACACTTCCTTTCTTTACAATCATATCCAATTCCTGTTGCCCATATGTGTGATTATGATGTATGCTGATTATGGGTATGCTATTCCAGTGGCTGTTGCCCTCAGGAAGATTTAACCACAGTCTGTCACTAAATAATCTTAAACTGTAGTCTACCATGGCAACCTAAATCCACAGAGCCGTCCAGAACACAAGAGTCTAAGCAATGCAGATTGTCTGGGTTTCTGACAAATATGTATGGAAGCACCAGCAACTGTTGATCTCTGTAACTTTCTAGATTCTAAATTTCAGATTAAATCACTTTGACAACTCCCTCAAATAACAAAACCAACCAGCCTACCAAAAAAACAACCAAACAAACAAAAACCCTCACCAACAAAAGACTTTTCTCATTTTCTTTTATTAGAATTTTATTTTTATTATTTTATTTAAGTTTTGAATGGTATCTTCTCTCCTGGGTTCCCCTCATCAAACCCCCTATTCCATCCTCCCAGACCCCACTTCCATGAGGGTACTCCCCCACCCACCTACCCACTCCTGCCTCATCATCCTTGTATTCTTCTACACTGGGGCATCAAGCCTTCACAGAATCCAGGGCCTCCCCTTCCATTGATTCCACTGATAAGGCCCGTTTAGCGTCTTCAGTCCTTCCCCTAACTCTTCCATTGGGGTCCCTGTGCTCATTCTGATTGTTGGCTGTGAGCATCTGCATCTGTCAGGATATGGTGGAGCCTCTCAGGGCACAAGTATATCAGGCTTCAGTCAGCAAGAGCATGTAAACAATCTCATAACACTTCATGAAATCAAAGTAGTCATTAAAGTCTTCCAAGCAAAAAAAGCCCACTACCAGATGTATTTAGTGCAGAATTCTATCAGACCTTCAAAGAAGACTTAATATCAATACTCTTCATACTATTCCACAATATAGAAACACAAGGATCACTACCCAATTCATTCTATGAAGCATCAGTTACACTGATGCCACAAAAAGATCCAGCAAAGGACAAACTTCAAACCAATTTCCCTTATGATATTAATGCAAAAAAATTCAATAAAATTCTCACAAACCGAATCCGAGAGCACATCAAAATGATCACCATGATCAAGTAGGCTTCATTTCAGGAATGTTGGGATGGTTCAATATAAAGAAATCCATCAATGTAATCCACCCCATAAACAAACTCAAAGAAAAAAAAACACATAACTGCATTAGATGCTGAAAAATAATTTGACAAAATTCAACATCCCTTCACATTAAAAGTCTTGGAAAGATCAGAAATTCTAAGGCCATGTCTGAACTTACTAAAAGCAATATACAACAAATGAGTAACAAACAGCAAACTAAATGGAAAGAAACTTGAAGCAATCCCACTAAAATCATGAACTAGACAAGGCTGCCCACTCTCTACCTTTCTATTTAATATATAACTTGAAGTTTTTGTTTTTGTTTTTGTTTTTTTAATCCCATGGTAAACACTATGGTACATGTCTTACAAACTGTTCTTTCTATTGGAGTGAAAAGACACCATGAACAGGGCAACTTCTATAAAGGAAAATATTAGTATGGACTTGCTTGCAGTTTTAGAGGTTTAATCCATAATCAGAACAGTGGTTGTCATGAACACTTACATATAGAATGCTGGGAAAGGAACTGAGATTTCCAAATCCTAGTAATTGTGAAACAGGAAGAGACACTGGACTTAGTTTTTGCATTTGAAGCCTCAAAGCTCACCCCAGTACTTTATCTTCTTGAGCGCGCTGGACTGGCCAGCAGTAATGACGCTGCAACAGGATCCTTCTGCAAATGTTTATTGGGAGAGCTTGATGGCAGAGGCGAAGAGACCCCCGAGCCCAGAACTGGTGCTGCTTTTATAGGCCTAGGAGAGGCGTGTCTCACACCCAGATTGGTTATGCACTATGCCTCATTTGCATGTTCCTCATCTGATTGGCTACTCTCTTTCTGTACCTCACAGATCCTCATTATCATACCTCATTTGCATGTCTCACATCTAATTGGTTATACTCTCAAAGCCTCATTATCATGCCCGGGCCAGGCAGTGTCTTTGCAAAAAACTTTATTACATATGTACACATTGGTTGTTTGTCCAAACTTATGCGTGGTGGCCAGCAGTAGTCAGTGCCACTCTGCAATGGCACATGTGGCTTCCCACATTATCTAAGAAGGTCACATGTACTGTCTCAAATCTAACCTTCAAATCTTTCTCAAGCATCAACCCTCCCAAGTACCCAAGCATTCAAATGTAAAAGACGTGTGTGTGTGTGTGTGTGTGTGTGTGTGTGTGTGTGTGTGATCATTAAAACATGCATGTTGTTTACATGGATGCATACAATAGTATTTTGGGAGAAGAAGGGAGAGTTCTACTGCGCCTTTTGCTCCCAGCATTTTCTGCCTGCTCTAGCCCATTTTAATTTCTGAAAAAGAGACACAAAGACCAGGCATTCTTATAAGCACACTGCAAGTATAAACTAGGCAAGTTTTGACCTGTTCAAACATGAGTAGAAAGAAAATACCAAGAAAAAATTCTGTGTTCCTTGCCATCTTGTGCAATTTCACTCTGGTCCATGTGTGTTCTCATGCCGACATCATAGTGAAAATCTCCTGTTCTCTTCATGTTTTTTTTTTTTTTCTTCACTGCTTCTTTCCCCTGTGTTCCTTCTCTACTTCTCCTTCTATGTAGAAGCACTGTCTCATATCAGCAGTTCTGACCTATTCTCTTCTGCCCAACTAAATGGCTGAGCAGATCTTTTATTAATGAATCAAAGGTAACAGAAAATAATTTTTACATAACATAGAGACCAGGCATGGTTGACTACAACAAGACTTCTGGGATTAGAAATGAACATTTGAATACAAAGTGCAAAATATCATCTCCAACATTTCACATTTTAAATCAAACAAAAGTTTCTTTCTCAATTATTAATAAACAATACACAATGATAACAATTATGAAAATGTATCAAGTAAAAATTACATTCTCTCAGTAGGATATGATGATGTTTTGGATTTCCTCAGGATCTGTTGTTATGTCTGCATGCATTTCTGAAATTTTTAATTAGGATACTGCCCTATTTATAATAGCCAGAAGCTGGAAAGAACCCAGATGTCCCTCAACAGAGCAATGGATACAGAAAATGTGGTACATTTACAAATGGAGTACTACTCAGCTATTAAAAATGATGAATTTATGAAATTCTTTGGCAAATGGATGTATCTGGAGGATATCTTCTGACTGAGATAACCCAGTCACAAAAGAAGTCACTTGATATCCACTCACTGATAAGTGGATATTAGCCCAAGAACCTAGAATACCCAAGATACAACTTCTAAAACACAAGAAAATCAGGAAGGAAGACCAATTCGTGGATACTTCATTCCTCCCTAGAATATGGAATAAAATATCCATGAAAGGAATTAGAGACAAAGTTTGGAGCTAAGACAAAAGGATTAACCATACAGAAACTTCCCCACATGGGGGTCCTTTCCATAATCAGCCACCAAACATAGACACTATTGAGTACACCAGCAAGATTTTGCTGAAAGGACCCTGATATAGCTTTTTCCTGTGAAGCTTTGCCAGTGTCAGGCAAATACAAAAGTGGATGCTCACAGTCATCTATAGGATGGAATACAGGGCCCCCAATGTAGGAGTTAGAGAAAGTACCCAAGAGGTGAAGGGGTCTGCAACCCTATATTTGGAACAACAATATTAACTAATCAGTATCCCCAGAACTTGTGTCTGTAGCTGCATATATAGCAGAAGATGGACTAATTGGCCATCATTAGATAGAGAGGACACTTGGTCTTGCAAGCTTTATATGTCCCATTACAGGGGAAAGCCAAGGCCAAGAAGTGGGCGTGAGTGTGTAGGGGACCGGGGGTGAGGAGGGTATAGGGGACTTTTGGTATAGCAATTAAAATGTAAATGAAGAAAATATCCAATAAAAATAAAGAAAAAATGGGGTACAGATCTAAACAAAATTCTCAACAGAGGAAAGTTGAAGGTCTTATAAACCCTTACAGAAATGTTCCAATTCTTAGTTGCCAGGTAAATCTAAACCATCAGAAAATTTAAAATCATTCTACATGAGGACACAGCTATATCACGTCTGAGCAAACAACTAAAAGATGCCTGAACAAACCAGCAGGACAAATGCTATACTATGTTCATAGTAGCCTTATTTGTAGTATCCAGAACCTGGAAACAACCCAGATAACCATCAGTCATAACATAGGTCTAGAAAATGTACTATTCAGCTATTAAAAACTAGGACATCATGAATTTTGCAGACAAATGAACTGAATGAGCAAAGATGATCCTGAGTGATGTAACACAGACCCAAAAAGACATGTATAGCATATACTCACTGTTAAGGGAGATATTCGCCAAAAGTACAGAATACCTATGAGACAACTCACAGACCTTAGGAAGATTAAAAGGAAGGAAGGCCCAAGTGTGGGTACTGCAAATAGAAGGGAAACAAAATAATCATGAGAGCAGAGGTAGGGAGGTATGTGAACTATAAAGGGGACCTGGGGAAGGAAGGGAAAAAAGACCCAAGTCCAGCCAGAATTCCACCTATGCTCTGGACAGGCATACATGGGAGGACTGCCACACGCTTTCTACTCAGCCCTAGGTACAGATCCAAGCCTCAGACCCACTCTTTGGGGGGTGCACAAGGGGCAGCCTAATGTGGGGCCTTGGGGCCACTCCCAGAATCCCCATTTTTATGGGACAGAGGGAAGAGAGGTTCCCACAGTTGCAAGAGTGAGCATAGTGGATATTGATGAGCAGAAAGTGTCTATGGTTTTAGAGCTTTATTATAGAGAGACAGTGGGAAAGAGAGAATATAGAAGAGAGAGAGAGAGAGAGAGAGAGAGAGAGAGAGAGAGAGAGAGAGAGAGAGAGAGAGAGAGAGAGAGAGAGAGAGAAGGGGGTAAGGGTAGTGAGAAAGAGAGAGTAAGAGGGAGAGAGTGAGAGGAGAGGAGAGAAGAGAGGAGAAGACAAAGAAAGAGGAGAGAGGTGTGAGAGAAGTGAGAGGTAAGAGATCAAAGGAATTAGAGAGGTGAGAGAATAAGAGTGAGGAATAAGAGAGCAGGGAGGGGCCTAACTGCCCCTTTAAAAGTATGCTGCTATATATATATTTTTTTTCTTGTTAGGTAAATGGGGAGGAGTTTAGCCTGAAGGTCAGAAGCTTGGAACATTGCCTAAGTGACTTCTAGCCATGCTTCTCTCTCTTTTTTTTAAAATTAAGTATTTATTTCATTTACATTTCCAATGCTATCCCAAAAGTCCCCCACACCCTCCCCCACCCACTCACTCCTACTTCTTGGCCCTGGAGTTCCCCTGTACTGGGCCATATAAAGTTTGCACGACATTCATAAGCTGCTTGCTTAAAATATGATATAAAGTTCTAACTTTTGTTTATTGTATGTAAATTGTTAATGTTAGAAAAAACAGACATTTTTAAACAAAGTGGAAATTTCTCAATATGTCACAATATGCCTGCTTAGGTGATGTTTGCTAATACAGACACGCATGGCTTTTGCTAAGGCAAGACCCATGGTGAAACACACTATGTTTGGAAATAGTATAAATAGGACTCAACAGACAGTGATTGTGAGTTTGCATAGAAAGCTTTGCAACTATCCATTGGTCTTGTATCTTAAACCTCACTGATCTTCTCTTCATTGAGAGAGGCACATCAATAAACATTTCCTGGTTTCGCAGCTCATGCTGGCTTCTGCCACTGACTTGTGCAGATTCAGTGGAGGAATGGTGGTTTCTCATAGATCTAGCCAAAGCTGATGATTCATGTTAGGTGCCATAACACTACTGAGGTGGACTATTGGTATTCTGATGAACTGAAACTGGAATTACCCCAAAGAACTAATTGTGAATAGGTGCCCATCAGCTTGTACTATACTTTCTTCCATCATTTGTATGGTAGGCTACAGGAGAGGTTGAAGAATTTGAGAATCCGTATTAAAAGTAAACTTTAAAATATTTAAGCCTAGATCTCTGACTCCAGGACCCAGGTGAGATCTACATTTTCTAGCTAGGGTCACTCTGAGGCTGGTCCCTGCAGGAGAGGTATGGGACTCAGAAGCAACAGAGCTTCCTGGGCAGGTCCCTTTGGGCCTTCATCCTCATTCAGGAGTCAGAGCTGATCCTCAGACCACTGTGTACCTTCCCTGCCAGATAAGAGATTGCCTACAGTGCTCTGACTCCCAGGAGTCAGGAGAGAGCTGCTCTCCCAGGAATGCAGACAGAGGCTAACAGACTCACAGGAGGAACAAGCTCCAGCCAAAGACAGCTAGAATATCTAACACCCGAGATTGCCAGATAAATGTAAGAATCTTACTATCAGAAACCAAGTCTGCTCTGCATCATCAGAACCCAGTACTCCTACCATAGTGAGTCAAGGATACCCCAACACACAGGAAAAGCAATATTCAGATTTATACCATAATTCATGATTCTGGAGATGATTTTTAAAAAGAACATTAAGAACACACTTAAAGAAATACAGAAGAACACAGTTTAACAGATAGAAGTCCATAAAGAGGAAACACAAAAATCCCTTAAGGAATGATAGGAAAACACAGAAAAACAAGTGAAGGAATTGAACGAGGCAATCCAGGATCTTAAAATGGACGTAGAAACAATAAAGAAAACCCAAAGGGAGACTACTCTGGAGATAGAAATCCTAGGAAAGAAATCAGGAGTCATAGATGAAAGAATCACCAACAAAATACAAGAGATGAAAGATAGAATCTCAGGTGCAGAGGAATCCTTAGAAAACATGGATATAGCAATCAAAGAAAATGCAAAAAGATCTTAACTAAAAACATCCAGGAAATACAGGACACAATGAGAAGAGCAAACCTATGGATAATAGGAATAGATGAGAATGAAGATTATCAACTTAAAGGGCCAGTAAATATCTTCCAACATAATTATAGAAGAAAATTTTCCTAACCTAAAGAAAGAGATGCCCATGAACATACAAGAAGTCTACAAAACTCCAAATAGACTGGACCAGAAAATAAATTCCTTCCAACACATTATAATCAGAACAACAAATGTCCTAAATAAAGATAGAATATTAAAAGTAGTAAGGGCAAAAGGTCAAGTAACATATATAGGCAGACCTATTAGAATTATACCACACATCTCACCAGAGACTATGAAAGCCAGAAAACCCTGTACAGATGTTATACAGACACTAAGAGAAAACAAATGCCTGCCCAAGCTACTATACCCAGCAAAACTCTTAATTACCATAGAGGGAGAAACCAATGCATTCCATAACAAAACCAAATTCACACAATATCTTTCCATAAATCCAGCCCCTCAAAGGATAATAAGGAGAAAACTCCAACACAAGGAGGGAAACTATGCCCTAGAAAAAGCAAGAAAATAATCTTTCAACAAAACTAAAAGAAGGTAGCTACAAGAACAGAATCTCAACTCTAACAACCAAAATAACAGGAAGCAACAGTGACTTTTGCTTAAAATTTCTTAATATTAATGGACTTAATTGCCCAATAAAAGGACATAGACTGGCTACATCAATAGTACACAACATTTTGCTGCATATAGGAAACCCAGCTCAGGGACAAAGATAGACACTACCTTTGAGTAAAAGGCTGGAAAACAATTTTCCAAGCAAATGGTCCCAATAGACAAGCCAGTGTAGCCATTCTAATATTGAATAAAATCGTCTTTCAACCCAAAATTATCAAAAAAGACAAGTAGTGGCACTTCATACTCATGAAAGGCAAAATATACTAAGATGAACTATGAATTCTGAACATCTATGCTTCAAATGAAAGGATATCCACATTCATTAAAGAAACTTTAGTAAGCTCAAAGCAAACATTTCATAGCACACATTAATAGTGGAAGTCTTCAACATCCCACACAGAAATGGATGCTCACAGTCATCTATTGGATGGAACACAGAGTCCCCAAATGAAGGAGCTTGAGAAAGTACCCAAGGATCTGAAGGGGTCTGAAACCCTATAGGAGAAACAACAATATGAACTAACCAGTACCCCCAGAGCCCATGTCTCTAGCTGCATATGTAGTAGAGAATGACCTAGTCAGCCATCAATAGGAGGAAAGACTCTTTGTCTTGTAAAGGTTCTATGACCCAAAATAGGGGAATGCCAGGACCGGTAATTGGGAGTAGATGGGTCGGGAATAGGGGGAAGGGGGAGAGTATAGGTGATTTATGGTGAGGAAATAAGAAAGGGGATAGCATTTGAAATATAAATGAAGAACATCTAATTTTAAAAAAATGTTAAAAAAAATACCTAACCCTAAAGCCTGGTTCTTTCTAAGTTTAGATTTCTGTCATAATATGAATGTTTAAGTTCTTGCCCCACATTTAGTTCGCCAAATGCAATAGTATTTCTGTAAGGGGAATGCTAATTCTAACATCCCTTTGATCCCAAGTAAATGGAAGGCATTTCTATATTTACCCTATCCAATTTTAGCTCCCAAGTAAGAACACAGACTCCTGGCTTTTTTATTAACACACTGTAAGCCTAAGCTGGGCAGGTTCTGAACTATTCTAATACAACTAGGCTGCAAATACAAAGGAAAACATGTTTTGTTACTTTCCACCTGGGCTTGCCCTGGCTATCTCTGGTCCATGTGTGTCTACCTAGCTGCTCTTTCATTGCAACCATCATGGTGAGTTCTGTTCTATCTGTATGGTTTCTCCAAACCATACAGATAGAACCCTTCTCTACTCTCCTTTGTCACCCTCTGGGACCTCCTGACTATGACTGGAAGTCTACCACTATGCTCTTCTGCCCAATTGATTGGCTCAACAGACCTTTTACTAACCAATCAGAGGTTATAGAAAACAAGTTTTGCATAACATAGAGAGAAAAGATAGTTGAAAGTGCAATCATCCAGAGTGCAAACAGTTATCTGGGCATAGAAGTCATCATCTGAATACACAGTGCACAAAACCATCCCCCAACAGAAAAATATATGTGTTTGTGTATGTTTGTATGTATGTATGTATGAATGTATGTATGTATGTATGTATGTATGTATGTATGTATGTATGTATGTAGTTGTGCATAGTTTTAAGTGTCTAAAAGAGTCTTGGATGGCAGCTAAAGCTTGGCACTGTGGGAGGACAGGGAAGGCCATTGATGAAGATTTTGGTTACAGTTGACAGCCTAGGACTCAAGGGATGGTACAAACTATTTGAATCTTGGCATTATGAAGGGAGACAATGGGGAGCTATTTGTAAAGATTATTTGCAGTAGAAGACTCAAGCAAATTGGAGATGCCAGTACCAATGAATGATCACCATGAACAGCAGGAGCAATGGAGTAGAGTGACCTAGAGCCTAGAGTGCTACAGAGGACAGAGCTGGCTCCTCTAAGCCATTTAGAGAAGTCTACAAGATCATGTGTGTCTCTCAGAGATTGGAACAAGAACATGTAAAAGTGAAGTTTCCTTGGATACTCCAAGATGCTAGAGATGTCAGAATCGGAGGATATCTGCTGAGGAACGCTACTAACAGGGAAGAGAAACAACCCAAGAGAAAGAATTGTGTTGCAGTCAACAATGATAAGAAGTTAGAATTAAGAAGAACGCTTTCACATCAAACATATATATGCATAATTTGGAATTTGCCTAGGTGGTTTTCGGTCCTGTTTTTTCCTGTATTTCCTTACTACTATCTTTTGGAATGATAGTGTACATCCTGAGACATTTAAGATATGTGTTCTGCTTTTTTTTTTTTTTTTTCATTTTTACTTTATAGGTGATTATATAGTTAAGTGCTTGAATGAATCTCTCAAAAGTGTTTGAATTTTGGACTTTTAATATTGTTGAAACTTCCATAACTATGTTTAGCTATGGCTTCCATAGAGTCATGTGATTGAACAAGACTATGGGTGCCAGGGTGTTTAATGTGGTAATTTGAGTATGCTTGGTCCATTAGGAGTGGTACTGTTAGTAGGTGTTGCCTTGATGTGTGAAGTGTGTAACTGTGGGGGTATGCTTTGAGACTGCAGCATGCAGAAGAGTCAGTTTGCTCCTAGCTTCCTTGGAATGAAGATGTAGAAGTCTCAGCTTTTCCAGTGCCATGTCTGCCTAGATATAGACATGCCACTGCCATGATGATAATGGA
Source organism: Mus spretus (assembly GCA_921997135.2). Taxonomy (NCBI): domain Eukaryota; kingdom Metazoa; phylum Chordata; class Mammalia; order Rodentia; family Muridae; genus Mus; species Mus spretus. The sequence goes on along the minus strand of OW971683.1, from coordinate 57,237,691 downwards.
CTGAACCACTGAACCTATAATCCAGCCACAACTGACTATAGTCCTTCATAAGAATTGCCTTGGTCTTGGTGTCTCTTTACAGCTATAAAACTCAAAGTAATATAACACCAATTCCTATCTAGCTCAACTATTAAGAGTATGCTTTTCTGAACTTCAAATTATTTCCTAAGATTTTCTATAGTATAACTACAGGGAACACACACAACAGCAACAATAACAACTACTAGTACTAGTACTACTACTAACTACTACTACTACTACTACTACTACTACTACTACTACTACTACTACTACTACTACCACTTAACCTAGCTTTACTAACAAGTTTCATTTCCAGATTAAAAAGGTTGTGGTCATTGCTAACAAACTATATTTGTGAATTCTTTTCAAAGGTGTGATTTAATCATTAACTGTTCCAACAGTGATACTTAACAAAGATCATTCACTATTATTTGGGATTTTTGTTTGTTTGTTTGTTTCAAGACAGGGTTTCTCTCAACAGCCCTGGCAGTCCTGGAACTCACTCTGTAGACAAGGCTGGCCTCAAACTCAGAAATCTGTATGTCTCTGCCTCCCAAGTGCTGGGATTAAAGGTGTGCTCCAACACTGCCAGGCATTAATTCACTATTATTGTGAGTGCTAATAATACTGCTGAGTGAGAGACTAGAAGTGAGCTATAAGTTTATATAAAGCACTTAGATTAAGAAGGATGTGAGGATTGAGAATACCACAAGCAGAGCTATGCTACAGAATACCATGAAGTTCTCATGACTCAGCTAATCTTATCCTTGTTGAGTCGTGGGAGTCTCTTGCTTTCCTGGCATCTGGGACTTTTTTGTGGCTATCCCCAGTTCCCAATGCCCCATTGTTAAAAAATTCTGTTCAAATTCCTGACCATATATATATATATATATATATTATCCTAGTGTCCTCACATACCTTATCCTGCACCTCTATTCCCCTCCTCATCCTCTATTCCTCCAAAGTCCCTACCAACCCCTACATCCCATTTGTATTTTATTTTCCCTTCTAAGAAGGACTGAAGCATACACACTTTGGTTTTCCTTCTTCTTGAGCTTCATGTGATCTGTGAATTGTATAATAGGTATTCTGTGCTTTTGGGCTAATATTCACTTATCAGTGAGTGCATAACATGTGTGTTCTTTTATGACTAGCTTACTTTACTCAGAGTGGTATTTTCTAGTTCCATCCTTTTGCCTAAGAATTTCATGAAATAATTCTTTTTAATAGCTGAATAGTATACTATTTTGAAAGTATACCACATTTTCTGTATCCATTCCTCTGTTGAAGGACATCTGGGTTATTTCAAGTTTCTGGCTATTTTAAGCAAGGCTTCTATGAACAATATGAAACATGATTTCTTTTTAAATATGTTAGAGCATCTTTTGAGTATATTGCCAGGAGTGGTATAGCTGGGTCTTTAGGAAAATCTATTTCTAATTCTCTTAGAAACTGCCTATTGACAGTATACTTTGCCTTACAGAAGCCTTGCAATTTTATGATATACCATTGGACTATTTTTGTTCTTAGAGTATAAGACATTGGTGTACTATTCAGAAAATTTTCCGATGTGTCCACACATTTGAGGCACTTCCCCACGTTCTTGTCCATTAGATCCCATCTATCTGGTTATATGTGGAGGTTCTTCATCCACTTGGACTTGAGCTTTGTACAAGGAGACAAGAATGGTTCAATTTGCATTCTTCTAAATGCCAGCAGCAAGATGAACCAGCTCCATTTGTTGAAAATACTGTCTTTTTTTCCACTGGATGTTTTTTGCATCTTTGTCAAATATCAAATGATCATAGGTGTGTGGGTTTAGTTGTGTCTTCAATTATAGTCCATTTATCTATCTGCCTGTGTCTGTGCCAATTCAATGTGGTTTTTATCATTATTGCTCTGTAGTAAAATTGAGGTCAAAGATGGTGATTTCCCCAGAAGTTCTTTTATTGTTGAGAATATTTTTAACTATCCTGGGTTATTTGATATTATGGATGTATTTGAGAATTGCTATTTCTATCTCTTTGAAGAACTGAGTTGAAATTTTGATGGGGATTGCATTGAATCAGTGGGTTTCTTATGGTAAGGTAGCCATTTTTACTATGGTAATCCTGCCTATCCATTATCTTGGGATATCTTTCTATCTTCTGATGTCATCTTTAACTTCTTTCTTCAGAGATCTGAAGTTCTTGTCATACAGATCTTTCACTTGCTTGATTAGTGTCACATTAAGAAATTTCCTATTATTTCTGAATATTGTATAGGGTGTTGGTTCCCTAATTTCTTTCTCAGTTTATCCTTTTAGTAGAGGAATGCTACTGGTTTTTTAGAGTTAATTTTATATCCAGTCAGTTTGTTGAAGTTGTATATCAGCTACAGAAACTCTCTGGTAGAATTTTTGTGGTCGCTCATATATAGTTTCATATCATCTGAAAAGACTGATAAGGTGAATTCCTCTTCCCAACATATAATCTTTTGATCCCCTTTTATTCTGCAATTATTCTGGCTAGAACGTTGAACTATATTGAATAGGTAGGGAGAGAGTGGGCATCCTTTTCTTGTCCCTGGTTTTAATAGGATTGCTTTGAATTTCTCTCCATTTAGTTTGATGTTGGTTATTGGTTTGCTATTTATTGCTTTTATTATATTTCAGTGCAGATCTGGAATTCCTGATCTTTTTAATACTTTTGATATGAAGGGCTGTTGTATTTTGTCAAAAGCTTTCTCAGCATCTCGTGAAATAATTATGTGTTATTTTACTTGAGTTTAATTATATAGTGAATTACAATGATGGATTTCCATATATTGAATCAACCCTGTATTCCTGGGATGAAGCCTACTTGATCATGGTGAATAATCCTTTTTATCTTTTTTTTTTTGAATCTGCTTTTCAAGAATTATATAGAGTATTTTGGCACCAATATTAATAAGTGAAATTGGTCTGAAGTTCTCTTCTTTGTTTGGTCTTGTTGTGGTTTATTTATCAGCAAAACTGAGGATTCATAGAAAGAACTAGGTTGTCTTACTTCTCTTTCTATTTTGTGGAATAGTTTGAGAAATATTGTTCCTAGGTCTGCTCTGAAGGACTAATAGAATTCTGTACTAAAACTATGTGGCAGTGCATTTTTATATTTATTTATTGATTGACTAATTAATTATTTATTTATTTTGGGTTTGGGATGACTTCTAATGACTGCTTCTATCTCCTTAGTGTTTATGGGACTGTTTATATGGGTTATCTGATATTGATTTAAGTTTGTGTACTTGGTATCTGTCAAGAATATCAAGAAAGAAAGAAAGAAAGAAAGAAAGAAAGAAAGAAAGAAAGAAAGAAAGAAAGAAAGAAAGAAAGAAAGAAAGAAAGAAAGAAAGGATGGAAGAAAGGATGGAAGAAAGGATGGAAGGAAAAAAGAAAGAATATCATCCATTTCATCTAGATTTTTCCAGTTTTGTTGAATATAGTCTTTTGTAGTAGTATCTGATGTTTTTTTTTGAATTTCCTCGTTTTCTGTTATGTTTCCTTTTTCATTCTTGATTTTTCTTATTTGGATATGTATGGTCTCTGTGCTTTCCAGTTAGATTTGCTGAGGGTTTATCTAGCTTGTTGATTTTCTCAAAGAACCAAATCCTAGTTTTATTGATTCTTTGTATAGTTATATTTGTTTCTACTTGGCTGATTTCAGCCCAGACTTTGATTATTTCTTGCTGTCTACTCCTCTTGGGTGTATTTGATTCTCTTTGGTCTAAAGCTTTCAAATGTGCTGTTAAGCTGCTAGTGTATGATCTCTACAATTCTTTTTTTTTTTAATGGAGGCACTCAGTGCTATGAGTTTTCTCTTAGGATTGCATTTATTAAGCATTCCATAAGTTTGATAAGGACATAAAGAATTACAGGGATGGAAATGGAGAGGAACTTGAGGAAAAGAAGGTCCAGTGACAGGCCCAGAGTGGATCCAGCTCAAGGAGAATTTCCAAGACCTGACACTATTACTGAGACTATAGGGAGCTTACAAAAAGGGATCTATCATGACTTCCCTCCAAAAGACCTAGCAAGCAGCTGAAAGAGTGAGATGCAGATATTTGCACCCAACCAATTGACAGAAACAACTGTCCCATGATGTTGAATTAGGGAAGACTGAAAGAAGCTGAGGAGAAAGGTCATCCTGCAGGAGGACCAGAAGTCTCAATTAATCTAAGACCCCGGAGATCTCTCAAACACTGGACCGCCAAACAGACAGCATACATCAGCAGAAGACAGGTCATTGATTAGGAAACTTGAGAAATGTTAGTTATATTTGCTTACAATAGATTCGTGGGTGTTCATCTTCTTGAAGACTCCAGTATAGATGTTGTAGTGGCTATTCCTGGTTGTCAACTTGACAATATTTGGAATGAACTACAATCCGGAATTGGAAGGCTCACCAGTGACCCTTATCTGGAGGCTTGGAGATCCTTATCTGGATCTTGGTTTGAAGATCTTGAGCCATAGTGGCTATGGATTCCAGAAGATTGAATCTCCGAGTTTAAGGAACACACCTTTAATCTGGGCTACACCTTTCATCTGGGATTAAAGGTGTGGTGGAACACACCTTTAATCTGGGCTACACCTTCTGCTGGAGACAATATAAGGACATTGGAAGAAAAGAGTCTAGCTCTTGCTCTTGCTCCTTCGCCTGCTTGCTGCGTGAGACTGAGTAACTGCTAGATCCTTGGACTTCCATTCACAGCTGTGACTGAAACATTGTTGGGAATTGGGCTGCCGACTGTAAGTCATCAATAAATTCCTTTACTATCTAGAGACTATCCATAGTTCTGTGACTCTAGAGAACCCTAACTAATACAGATGTCAATCTTATAAAAACACTGAGAAGAGAAAAACATAAGTGTGGGAACTAAAATGGGGCCCAGGCAAAGAGGAGAGGAAGGACCCACTCGTCGCCAGAGTTCCACCTGTACTCTGGACAGGCAAACATGGGAGGGATGCCACAATATTTCCACTCAGCCCTGGTTATGCATCCACGCCTCTGACCCACTCTTTGTGGTATTGATAAGGGGTGGCCCAACCCGGGGGTGTCGGGGCCACTCCCTGTAACTCTGTGATTATGGGAGAGTGGGATGAGGGAAGAGAGGTTCCCACACTGGCAAGAGTGAGCAGAGCAGATCTTGATGAGCAGAGACTGTCTATGGTTTTAGAGCTTTAATATAGAGAGGCAGGGAGAAAGAGAGAATGTAGAAAAGAGATAGAGAGAGAAAAGTCTAGTGAGTAAGAGGGAGTAAGAGGGAGAGAGAGGAGAGAGGAGAGGAGAAGACAAAGAGAGAGGAATAAAAGAAGTGAGAGATAAGAGAACAAAGGAATGAGAGAAGTGAGAGAGTGAGAGAGTTTGGAGTAAGAGAGCAAGGAGGGGCCTAACTGCCCCTTTTAAAGTATGCTGCTATCTATTTTGTTGCTAGGTAACTGGGGAGGAGTTTAGCCTGAAGGTCAAAAGCTTGGGACATTGCCTAAGTGATTTCTAGCCATGCTTCTCTTGTGGGGGCTGAGGGGCAATGACTTAGACAGGAGCCAGAGTTCCAGGAGTATGAGGGAATGCATACTATGTCATGTAGGTGAATTATCACCCTCTGGGGTTAAGACCTCAGCTCAACTGGAGAGACCAGCTTGTCTGTTCAGAGCACAATGCCCCACACAATTCCTCACACAATGTCCCACACATGAGTGATGTGTGTGTATGTGTGTGTGGGGGGGTGTTTATGGTACAGAGAGAGAGAGAGAGAGAAAGACAAGACAGACAGAGAGAGAGAGAGAGAGAGAGAGAGAGAGAGAGAGAGAGAGAGAAACTTTTTAGCATGGTAATGATCTATTTTTTAATATCTGCAGAGAAATGAATTGCATACTAGTCATGCTTTTTGGTTTAAGTTTTAAAAAAAATGATTGAAGTACATACATATATGATGAGATATCTATTTATTTAGTAGAAAATTGATCTCTCTCTAGCCTCTGCCACTGAGATTATCTCTTAGGAATTAAATATGCATGTTAAGTTCTCAGATGATGTATGTTTGTGTGGTGGTCTATGTATATGTTCATGTGTGCATTTCAGTTCTGGAAAACAATCATATACAGTGTTCTTATTTTGCAAGTAGATATTAAAAATCATGTCATCACTGCAAATGTGCTGCATCACTTGCTTTCAGATCTGGACACCATTCTTTTATATGGATAGGTTGGGTCCATTTATCTTGTACTGTATTGATGGACATTTAGTGTATTCCTAACTTTTCACTCCTACACACATAGCTGCAGTGGGTGGGGCAATTTTGCATTTATCTTAGTTACAATGATGTGTCTTACCCATACTCCTTAACTGAAAGCATGGGCAAGGGCTAGGGCTTAATGGAAGAGTCCCTATTTCAAATGCTCAAGACCTTGAGTACCCACCCCAGTACCATAACAAGCAAAACACAAACGCAAAGCATAACAGAGTCATAAGGATATGTTACAGATCTGCAAAGCCAGAAATAGCCCATGTTCAGTCTGCTAATGACTTTTTTTTATCCAAGAGAGAAAGATTTCTGGGAAGTCATAAACCAGACCCCTGGAAAAAGGTTACCAATGATTACATAGAACAGTAAGAAAAAAGGCATTTATAATGTGACATATGATACTTTTTGTTAAGAAGCCCTGACTCTTGAAGGAATTACAGATCTTCAAATGAATGTCTGTGCACATGTGTTCCTCTGCTTACTATGCTGAAACAGGAGGCCCAATGGAGCCCTGGAAAGCCAACTTCCTACCTACACATACTTTCTCCTACTTGAACACTTGAAGCAAGCGGCTCAGTTCACTGAGGGTAAGAAGCCTGGTCCCGTTTCCTTATCCTCTTGTACTGCGTTTAGTTTTTGCCAAATAACATTTGCTGTTGGGCTTTATGATTTACTCCTGTACAAGCTGTCTTGAATATATTTCTTCTACTTTGTGTACCATATATAAATATGTTTTTGTGTACCAGATATAAATATGTGTCACTACTTATGTGTCTTTGGGATACTTATAGTGTTCTTTGAGGATTCCATGAAATGTGTTTTGATTATATGCACCTCTCCTCAACAAATATCAAATCAACTTCCATTTCCTACCCACACAACCTTAGGCTACACTCGTTAAACCCATGTAAGCCTATATGTACTGTTCAAATGTTCTATGATGTGTGGATTACCTCTGGAGCATGGCCAACTTACCAGTGACTAAATATGCTCTTAAAATTGGTTCTTTCTCTCCCAGCAGCTGTCACTTGCCTATAGCTCCTCTGCTGGAACAAAACATCATGCCCTCCTCTACTCTCAATGCAGAGACTTCATCTTGCTTGGCTTACAGGTTTATTTCATGAATGCTTAAGTCCATATGTGAAGTAGCTGCTCTGCTATCCCTGAAGACAGGAAGTTCAAAGGTAGATTGAAGCTCTGAGTAAAACTGTAACCATCTTATTCCTTAAAATTTTCTATTAGTTCTTTTCATATTTGGGTAGGTAAGGTCTTGTTGGAAGAAGTCTGTCACTGTGGGTTGAGCTTTGAAGCTCTGCTCAGTGTAGAAGAATAAGTATTCTCCTGCATGGCTTCAGAGCAAGATATAGAACTCTCAGCTCCTCCAGGCTCATGTTTGCCTGGACACTGCTATGCTTTTCACCATGAGGAAAATGGATTAAACCTCTGAACCTGTAAGTCAGCCCCACCTAAATGTTGTCCTTTACAAGAGTACCCTTGGTCATGGTGTTACTTCACACTTATGGAAACCTTAACTAAGAAACTTGGAATCTGATCTTAGGTCCTGGATCCCTCAGTGACTAGTCTGCACAGGTGACTGTGTGGACTACAGAAGCTAAACAGCTTCTAGGACAGGCAGAAGCAACACAGCTTCTGGGACAGACCCTGTTTCAGGCATCAGACACCCAGGCTCCTTCCTTACAAGAGGAGAGGTGTCCTTCCCGCCCAGGAAGACTCTGCCTTGGAGCACCTGGGGGAGCCATCTTGGGTCCCTGATCCCTCAGTGACTAGTCTTCATAGGTAAGTGTGAAGACAACCGAAGCTATACAGCTTCTGGGGCAGACCCTGTTTCAGGCCTTAATCTTCAGCATGGAGGTAGGTCCCAACTCCAGATATCTATGAACCTTTCCTGCAAAAGGAGAGCTTGCAGGCAGAGAGTACTCTGATCACTGAAACTCAGGAGAGAGCATCACCCCTAGGTCTGCTGACAGAATAACAGGAGGAACAAGCTCCAACCAGAGACAACTATAACAACTGTCTCCATAGATTACCAAATGGCAAAAGGCAAATGTAAGAATCTTACAAACAGAAACCAAGACCACTCACCAGCACCAGCACCCAGGATTCCCACCTCATCCAGTCCTGGATATCACAACATATCCAAATGCAAGACTCAGATTTAAAATCATATCTCTCGGTACTGGTAGAGGACATCAAGAAGGACTTTAATAACTCACTTAAAGAAATGCAGAGGAACACTGCTAAAGAGGTAGAAGTCCTTAAAGAAATACAGGAAAACACAACCAAATAGGTAATGGAATTGAAGAAAGTCGTACAAGACCTAAAAAATGGAAGTAGACACAAAGAAATCCCAAAGTGAGACAATGCTGGAGATAGAAAACCTAGGAAAGAAATCTGGAACAATAGATGCGAGCATCAGCAAAAGACTACAAAAGATCGAAGAGAGAATCTCAGATGCAGAAGATTCCATAGAGAACATGGGCACAACAATCAAAGAAAATGCAAAACGCAAAAAGAACATAACTCAAACCATCCAGGAAATCCAGGACACAATGAGAAGACCAAACCTTCAGATAATAGGAGTAGATGAGAATGAAGATTCTCAACTTAAATGGCCAGCAAACATCTTCAACAACATTATATAAGAGATCTTCCCAAATCTAAAGAAAGAGATGACCATGAACATACAAGAAGCCTACAGAACCTCCATAGACTGTACCAGAAAAGAAATTCCTCCAGACACATATTCAAAACAAAACAAAAAAAGCACTAAATAAAGATAGAATATTAAAAGCAGTAATGGAAAAAGGACAGGTAACATATAAAGGCAGCCATATTAGAATTACCCCCGACTTCTCAACAGAGACTATGAAAGCCAGAAGATCCTGGACAGATGTTATACAGACCCTAAAAGAACACAAATACCCAGCAAAACTCTCAATTACCATAGATGGAGAAACCAAATTATTCCATGAAACAACCAAATGCTGAAATATCTTTCCACAAATCCAGCCCTTCAAAGGATAATAAATGGAAAACATCAACATGAGGATGGAAAACATGCTATAGAAAAAGGAAGAAAGTAATCATTCAACAAACCTAAAAGAAGACAGCCACAAGAACAGAATCCCAACTCTAACAACAAAAATAGTATGAAACAATTACTTTTCTTTAATTTCTCTTAACATCAATGGACTCAATTCCCCAATAAAAAGATATAGACTAATAGACTTGCTACACAAACAGGACCCAACATTTTGTTCCTTATAGGAAACCCACCTCAGGGTAAAGGACAGACACTACCTCAGAGTGAAAGGTGGGAAAACAATTTTCCAAGCAAATGGTCAGAAGAAACAAGCTGGAGTAGCCATTCCTATATTGAATATAATTGACTTCCAACCCAAAGTTATCAAAAAAGGCAAGGAAGGGCACTTCATATGCAGCAAAGGTAAAAGCTACCAAGATGAACCCTCAATTCTGAATATCTATGCTCCAAATACAAGGGCAGCCACATTCATTAAAGGAACTTTAGAAAAGCTCAAAACACACATTGTACCTCACACAATAATAATGGGAGACTTCAGCACCCCACTCTCACCAATGGACAGATCATGGAAACAGAAACTAAAGAGAGTCTCATGGACACTAACAGAAGTAATGAAACAAATGGATTTAATTGATATCTATGGAACATTTTATCCTAAAAGAAAAGGATATACATGCCACATGGTACCTCCTCCAAAATTGACTATATAATTGGTCACAAAACAGGACACTACAGATACAAAAATATTGAAATTATCCCATGCAGCCTATCTGATCACCACGGACTAAGGCTTATCTTCGGTAACAATATAAATAATAGAAAGCCAACATTCATGTGGAAACAGAACAACACTCTACTCAATGATTCCTTGGTCAAGGAAGGAATAAAGAAAGAAATTAAAGACTTTTTAGAGTTGAATGAAAATGAAGCCACAACATACCCAAACTTATGGGACAGAGTGAAGGCAGTCCTATAAGGAAAATTCATAGCCCTGAGTGCACCAAGAAGAAACTAGAGAGACCATACACTAGCAGACTAATAGCACACCTAGAAGCTCTAGAACTAAAGGAAGCAAATTCACCCAAGAGGGATAGACAGCAGGAAATAATCAAACTCAGGGGTGAAATCAACCAAGTGGAAACAAAAAGAACTATTCAAAGAATCAACCAAACCAGGAGCTGGTTCTTTGAGAAAATCAACAAGATAGATAAACCGTTAGCCAGACTAACTAGAGGGCACAGGGACATTATCCTAATTGACAAAATCAAAAGTGAAAAAGGAGAGATAGCAACAGAACCTGAGGAAATCATAAACATCACCAGATCCTACTACAAATGGTTATACTCAAGAAAACTGAAAAACATGGATGAAATGGACAACTTCTTAGACAGATACCAGGTACCAAAGTTAAATCAGGATCAGATTAATGATCTAAACAGTCCTATTTCCCCTAAAGAAATAGAAGCAATCATCAATAGTTTACCAACCAAAAAAATGCCCGGACCAGATGGGTTTTGTGCAGAGTCCTATCAGTACTTCAAAGAAGACTTAATTCCAACTCTTTTCAAACTTTTACACAAAATAGAAAGAGAAGGTACACTACCCAATTCATTCTATGCAGCCACAATTATTCTGATACCTGAACCACACAAAGATAAAACAAAGAAAAAGAACTTCAGACCAGCTTATGAATATCAATGTAAAAATACTCAATAAAATCCGTGCAAAGCAAATCCAAGAACTTATCAAAATGACATCTATCATGACCAAGTAGGTTTCATCCCAGAGATGCAGGAATGGTTTAATATATGGACATCCATCAAAATAATCCACTATATAAACAAACTTAAAGACAAAAACCACATGATCATCTTGTTAGATGCTGAGAAATCATTTGACAAAATCCAACAAACCTTCATGATAAATGTTTTGGAAAGATAAGGAATTCAAAGGCTATACCTAAACATAATAAAAGCAATCTACAGCAAACCAGTAGCCATCATCAAACTAAATGTAGAGAAACTCGAAGCAATCTCACTAATATAAGGGATTAGACAAAGCTTCCCACTTTCTCCCTACCTATTTAATATAGTACTTGAAATTCTAGCCAGAGCAATTCAACAACAAAAGAACATCAAGGGGATATAAATTGGAAAGGAAAAAATCAAAATATCACTATTTCCAGATGATAAGATAGTATACATAAGTGAACCCAAAATTTTCACCAGAGAAATCCTAAACCTGATAAACAGCTTCAGTGTAGTAGCTGGATATAAAATTAACTCAAATAAATGAATGGCCTTTCTCTACACAAAGGATAAATGGAGTAAGAAAGAAATAAGGGAAACAACATCATTCACAATAATAACAAATTATATAAAATACCTTGGTGTGACTCTGAGGAAGTAAAAGATCTGTATGTTAAGTACTTTAAGTCTCTCTTACCAGTTGGAACATTTTCTGGATATATGACCAGGAGAGGTATTGAGGAATGCTCTGCTACTAGTTAGTCCAATTTGCAGAGGAAACACCAGACTGATTTCCAGAGTGGTTGTACAAGCTTGCAATCCCACCAAAAATGGAGGAGTGTTCCTCTTTCTCCACATCCTCACCAGCATCTGCTGTCACTTGAATTTTTGATCTTAGCCATTCTGATTCGTGTGAGGTGGAATCTCAGGGTTGTTTTGATTTTCATTTCCCTGATGATTAAGGGTGTTGAACATTTTTTCAGGTGCTTCTCAGCCATTCGGTGTTTATCAGTGTGAGAATGCTTTGCTCACCTCTGAGCCCCATTTTTTAATGGGTTTAATTGATTTCCTGGAGTGTACCTTCTTGAGTTCTTTATATATATTGGATATTAGTCCCCTATCTGATTTAGGATAGGTAAAGATCCTTTCAAAAACTGTTGGTGGCCTTTTCCTCTTATTGATAGTGTCTTTTGCCTTGCAGAAATTTGCAATTTTTTGAGGTCCCATTTGTCGATTCTCTATCTTACATCACACGCCATTGCTGTTCTCCTCAGGAATTTTTACTCTGTACCCATATCTTCAAGACTTTTCCCTCTTTCTATTCTATAACTTTCAGTGTCTCTGGTTTTATGTGGAATTCCTTAATTCACTTAAATTTGACCTTATTGCAAGGAGATAGGTATGGATCATTTCGCATTCTTCTACAAGATAACTGCCAGTTTTGGCAGCACCATTTGTTGAGAAGGCTGTCTTTTCTCCACTGGATGGTTTTTGCTCCCTTGTCAAAGATCAAGTGACCATAGGTTTGTGGGTTCATTTCTGGGTCTTCAATCTATTCCATTGGTCTACTTGTCTCTCGCTATACCAGTACCATGCAGTTTTTATCACAACTGCTCTGTAGTACAGCTTTAGGTCGCGCATGATGGTTCCACGGGAGGTTTTTTTAATCCTTGAGCAGAATTTTTGCTATCCTAGGTTTTTTGTTGTTCCAGATAAATTTGCAGATTGCCCTTTCTGATTTGTTGAAGAATTGAGTTGGAATTTTGATGGGGATTGCACTGAATCTGTAGATTGCATTTGATAAGATAGCCATTTTTTCTATATTGATCTTGCCAATCCATGAGCATGGAGATCTTTCCATCTTCTGAGATCTTCTTTAATTTCTTTCTTCAGAGACTTGACATTCTTATCATACAGATCTTTCACTTCCTTAGTTAGAATCACCCCAAGGTATTTTATATTATTTGTGACTATTGAGAAGTGTGCTGTTTCCCTAATTTCTTTCTCAGCCTGTTTATCCTTTGTGTACAGAAAGGCCATTGACTTGTTTTAGTTAATTTTCTATCCAGCTACTTCACTGAAGCTGTTTATCAAGTTTAGGAGTTCTCTGGTGGAATTTATAGGGTCACTTATATATACTAGCATATCATCTGCAAAAAGTGATATTTCGACGTCTCCCTTTCGAATTTATATTTCCTTATTCTCCTTTTGTTGTCGAAATGCTCTGGCTAGGACTTCAAGTACAATGTTGAATCGTTAGGGAGAAAGTGGGCAACCTTGTCTAGTCCCTGATTTTAGTGGGATTGCTTCCAGCTTCTCACCATTTACTCTGATATTGAGTACTGCTTTGCTGTAGATTGCTTTTATCAGGTTTTGGTATAGGCCTTAAATTCCTGATCTATCCAAGTCTTTTATCATGAATGGGTATTGGATTTTGTAAAATACTTTCTCCACATCTAATGAGATGATCATGTGGTTTTTGTCTTTGAGTTTGTTTATATAGTGGATTAAGTTGATGGATTTCTGTATATTGAACCATCCTTGCATCCCTGGGATGAAACCTACATGGTCAGGATGGATGATTGTTTTGATATATTCTTGGATTCAGTTAGCGAGAACTTTCCAGAAGCTGGAAAGAACTCAGATGCCCCTCAACAGAGGAATGGATACAGAAAATGTGGTACATTTATACAATGGAGTACTACTCAGCTCTTAAAAACAATGAATTTATGAAATTCTTAGGCAAATGGATGGTCCTGGAGGGCATCATCCTGAGTGAGGTAAACCAAGCACAAAAGAACTCACACAATATGTACTCAGTGATAAATGAATATTAGCCCAGATACTTAGAATACCCATGATATAAGATAAAATTTGTGAAACACATGAAACTCAGGAAGAATGAAGTCCAAAGTGTGGACACTTTGCTGCTTGATAGAATTAGAAACAAGACACCCATGGAAGGATTTATAGAGACAAATTTGGAGCTGAGATGAAAGGGAGGATCATCTAAAGACTGCCATATCCAGGGATCCATCCAATTATCAGCTTCCAAACTCTGAGACCATTTCATACACAAGCAAGATTTTGCTGAAAGTACCCAGATATTGCTGTCTCTTGTGAGACTATGCCGGGATCTAACAAACAAAGAAGTTAGGCCTAACAAACTCACAGTCAGCTATTGGATGAATCACAGGGCCCACAATGGAGGAGCTAGAGAAAGTACTCAAAGAGCTAAAGGAATCTGCAACCCTATAGGTGGAACAACAATATGAACTAACCAGTACCCCCTGGAGCTCCTGTCTCTAGCTGCATATGTATCAGAAGATGGCCTTCTCAGCCATCAGTGGAAAGAGAGGCACATTGGTCATGCAAAATTTATATGCCTCAGTACAGGGGACCTCCAGGGCCAAGAAGTGGGAGTGGGTAGTTGGGGGAGTGGGTGGGGAAGCAGGTGGGGGACTTTTAGGATAGCATTGGAAATGTAAATGAAATAAATACCTAATAAAAAGAAAGAACTTTAAGTATCAAGAAATAAATTGAAAAAGACCTCAGAAGATGGAAAGATCTCCCATGCGCATGGACTGGCAGGATTAATATAGTAAAAATGGCTATCCTGCTGAAAGCAATCTACAGATTCAATGCAATCCCCATTAAATTTCCAACTCAATTCTTCAATGAGATAGAAAGGGCAATTTGCAAATTCATCTGGAAAAATAAAAAAAAAATCTAGGATAGTAAAAACTATTCTAAACAATAAAAGAACCTCTGGTGGAATCACCATGCCTGCATTAAGCTGTACTACAGAGCAATGTTGATAAAAGCTGCATGATAATGGTACAGTGACAGACAGGTAGATCAATGGAATAGAATTCAAGACCCAGAAATGAATCCACAGAGCTATAGTCACTTGATCTTAAGCTCAAGCCATCCAGTGGAAAAAAAGACAGCATTTGCAACAAATGATGCTGGCACAACTGGCAGTTATCATGTAGAAGAATGCGAATTGATCCATTCTTACCTCCTTGAACAAAGCTCAAGTCTAAGTGGATCAAAGACCTCCAAATAAGACCAGAGACACTAAAATTAGTAAAGGAGAAATTAGGGAAAATGCACGAAGTTATGAGCACAGGGGGAAAGATTCCTAAACAGAACAGTAATGGCTTGTGCTGTAAGATCAAGAATGGACAAATGGGACCTCATAAAATTGGAGAGCTTCTATAAGGCAAAAGACACTGTCAATAAAATAAAAAGGCCACCAACAGATAGGGAAAGGATTTTTACCAATCCTAAATCTGATAGGGGGGCTGATATCCAATATATACAAAGAGTTCAAGAACCTGGACTCCAGAAATCAAATAACCCCATTAAAAATGGTGTTCAGAGCTAAACAAATAATTCTCACCTGAGGAATACCGAATGGCTGAGAAGCACTTGAAAAAATGTTCAACATCCTTAATCATCAGGGAAATGCAAATCAAAACAACCCTGAGATTCACCTCACACCAGTCAGAATGGCTAAGATCAAAAATTCAGGTGACAGCAGATGCTGGCAGGGATATGAAGAAAGAGGAACACTCCTCCACTGCTGGTGGGATTGCAAGCTTTTACAATCACTCTGGAAGTCAGTCTGGTGGTTACTCTGAAAATTGGACATAATACTACCAGAAGATGCAGCAGTACCTCTCCTGGGCATATACCCAGAAGAAATTCCAAATGGTAATAAGAACACATGCTCCACTATATTCATAGATGCCTTATTTATAATAGCCAGAAGCTGGAAATAACCCAGATGTCCCTCAACAGAAGATTGGATACAGAAAATGTGGTACATGTACACAATGGAATACTTCTAAGCTATTAAAAACAATGGATTTATGAACTTCTTCGACAAATGGATATATCTGGAAGATATCATCCTTAGTGAGGTAACCCAGTCACAAAAGTAGTCATTATGCACTGACTGATGAGTGGACATTAGCCCAGAAACATAGAACACTCAAGATACAATATCTAAACCACAAGAAATTCAAGAAGAGGGAAGTCCAATGGTTGGATACTTCATTTCTTCTTAAAATAGGGAACAAAATACTCATGAAAGGAGTTACAGAGACAAAGTTTGGAGCTAAGACAAAAAGATGGACTATCCAGAGTCTACCCTATCTGGGGATACATCCCATTATCTGCCACCATACACAGATACTATTGCATATGCCAGAAAGATTTTCTTGAAGCGACCCTGTTATAGCTGTCTCATATGAGGCTGTGCCAATGCCTGGCAAATACAGAAGTAGATGCTCACAGTCATCTATAAGATGGAATACAGGACCCACAATGGAGAAGCTAGAGAAAATATGAAAAGGAACTGAAGGGGTCTGCAACTATATAGGTGGATCAACAATATGAACTAACCAGTACCCAAAGAGCTCATATCTCTAGCTGCATACATAGAAGAAGATGGCCTATTCGGCCATCACTGGGAAGAGAGACCCCTCGGTATTGCAAACTTTATATGCCCCAGTACAGGAGAATGCCAGGGCCAAGAAGCTGGAATGGGTGGGTAGGGGAGGAGGGCTGAGAGAGTGTATAGGGAACTTTCGGGATAGCATTGGAAATGTATATAAAAAAATATCTAATAAAAATAAATTAAAAAAAAAGAAAAAGAAACTTGGTTTACTATAATAAAAGTTGCTTTACCACTGCATACAAGGTCTTCATTTTATGCTGCTGCATTCTACATGCAAATACTTGATTGATGATTTTTTATAAATACTGATTAAATATGCTAATCTACAATTTTTAATATTGATTTGCCTTATTTCATTCTATTTTCAATAATATTTTGCCATTTTAACACTCTTCTTAATTTTGCTCATTTTATCACTTTTTTCTTTTGCTTCATTAAGTTTTCTTTTTTTGTTTTGTTTTGTTTGTCTATTTTCTAGACATGCTCAGAAAACCAAGTTTTGAAACATCCGTTTCTTTATAAGGACATATTTTCTTTAGTTTTGACTAGTTATGAAAGTAATTACTTGTATTTTTCTCTGTATTTTCCTTACTAACACACTTGTGTACCAAAAAAGTAAGATTAGAAGACTTTTTAAATGTAGAAATTTCTATTAATAAGTTTTACTTTTCAATTGATATTCCTGTTTATCAGACTTCTGCTGTGTTATAGTTACATTTTCATTAGGTTAAAGAAAGAAACCCTTATAATAATTTAATTAATCATTTGTCATTGGAGTAAATTCAGTGGGATGATTTTCAAAATTTCACAGTCAGAAGCATTATCTGATCTTGTAAGTATTCTCAGTGCATGGCTTTTCTTTCTATGTTAGCTCTGAACTTAGTCTCTGTATCTCCTTCCAAGGGTATTTTGTTCCCCATTCTAAGAATGAATGAAGTATCCACACTTTGGTCTTCCTTCTTCTTCAGTTTTATATGTTTAGCAAATGGTATCTTGGATATTCTAAGTTTCTGGACTAATAATTGCTTATCAGTGAGTGCATACTCATATGCAACCACCAAACCCAAATACTTTTTGCATATACCAGAAAGACTTTGCTAACAGGACCCTGATATAGCGCTCACTTGTGAGACTATGTCAGTGCCTGGCAAATACAGAAGTGGATGCTCATAGTCATCTATTGGATGGAACTCAGGGCCCCTAATGGAGGAGTTAGAGAAAGTACCCAATGAACTGAAGGGGACTACAACACTGTAGGTGGAACAAAAATATGAACTATTCAGTACCCCCAGAATTTATGTCTCTAGCTGCATATGTAGCAAAAGATGACCAAGTTGGCCATCAATGGGAAGAGGGGTCCCTTTGTCTTGCAAACTTTATATGCCCCAGTATATGGGAATGCCAGGGCCAAGAAGTGGAAGTGGGTGGGTAGGAGAGCAGGAAGGGAGGAGGGTATAGGGGATTTTGGGGATAGCATTTGAAGTGTAAATGAAGAAAATACCTAATAAAAAAATATCTCAGTGAATCCACTTTTTACTTGTCTGACTTTGGCAAAGCCTCTCAGGAGACAGCTATATCACACTCCTCATCTGCAATCTCTTGTTGCCATCCACAATAGTGTCTGGGTTTGGTGGTTGTATATGGGATGAATTCCCAGGTGGGGCAGTCCTTGGATAGTCATCCCTTCAGTTTTTGCTTCACACTTTGTCTCTATGACTACTTCCATGGTTATTTTGTCCCCCTTCTAAGAAAATGCATGGTGGGACTCATGGCTCTAGCTGCATATTTATCAGAGGATGACCTAGCTGGTCATCAATGGGAGGAGAGGGCCTTGGTCGTCTAAAGGCTCTGTGTCCCAGTGTGAGGGAATGCCAGGGCCAGGGAGTGGGAGTGGGTGGGTTCATGAGCAGGGGGATGGGGGAAGGGATAGAGTGTTTTGGAGGGGAAACTAGGAAAGGGGATAACATTCAAAATGTAAATAAAGATATCAAAAAAATTCACAGTGCATAAGGAAGTGTAGATGAAAATATCAGGACCAGAATAAGAAGAGTAAATATTAAACTTATTGATTCATGCACGATGTCTAGCACAGTCAACTGTATAACTGAACTCACTACTTTAGGGATAGATGTTCTCTATGTCTAAAACTTGGAATCCCCATAATGAGTATCTTAACACCTAGAATGTCTTTTGATTTGCAATGTAACAGATTGACATATGGAATTTTATAAACTCTATAACTCAGATTAATTACAGATACAATCTTCTGTGCAACTTACAGCCCGCCAAAAACACCCGACAAGACACTCTGTAGAGCTGTTCAAAGGTGTTTATTCCTTTATTCAATATTGTTAGCAGGCTGCATGATATTTACTTACATAATTTGGCATACCTACTAAACTAGAATTGTGAGTCTGATGCAGGAAGCCTGTATTTATAGATATATGTGAGTGTGTTACATGATTGCATGTTTATGTAACATTTATTTGTACATATCAGTAGGCCAAAGATGGATGTCAGGCACTTTCTGAATTCTACCTCATTTTATTTTGTTTCCCTTTCATTTAAAATTTCTTTTGAGATTATATTTCTTTATTATATTGTATATGCATTATACTAACTACATTGTATATAATATAAATAATATCTGTATAGCAAATATATTTAGGGTTAATCATGTACACCACCATATCAAGATTTATAAGTGAATGGTGATCCACAAGTAGGTGTTTATTCTTGCACATAAAACAATTTTACTCACTAGCCATCTCCTGAACAAATCCACCATTTAAACATGCTTCTATTAAATTCTAATAAATTTAAGCATTGTGTTCTGACAACATTCATACATCTCTTCTATGCCTTACCATTCTCAGCATTGTAAATTTGTGACAAATTTCCTGAAACATTTACCTTCTTATTGGTACCTATTCAGTCTTTTTTTTCCATTTTTTATTAGGTATTTAGCTCATTTACATTTCCAATGCTATACCAAAAGTCCCCCATAACCATCCACCCCTACTCCCCTACACACCCACTTCCCCTTTTTGGCCCTGGCGTTCCCCTGTAGTGGGGCATATAAAGTGTGCATGTTCAATGGGCCTCTCTTTCCAGTGATAGCCGACTAGGCCATCTTTTGATACATATGCAGCTAGAGTCAAGAGCTCCGGGGTACTGGTTAGTTCATATTGTTCCACCTATAAGGTTGCAGTTCCCTTTAGCTCCTTGGGTATTTTCTCTAGCTCCTCCATTGGGAGCCCTGCGATCCATCCATTAGCTGACTGTGAGCATCCACTTCTGTGTTTGCTAGGCCCCGGCATAGTCTCACAAGAGACAGCTACATCTGGGTTCTTTCGATAAAGTATTGCTAGTGTATGCAATGGTGTCAGCATTTGGAAGCTGATTATGGGGTGGATCCCTGGATATGTCAGTCTCTACATGGTCCATCCTTTCATCTCAGCTCCAAACTTTGTCTCTGTAACTCCTTCCAAGGGTGTTTTGTTCCCACTTCTAAGGAGGGGCATAGTGTCCACACTTCAGTCTTCATTTTTCTTGAGTTTCATGTGTTTAGGAAATTGTATCTTATATCTTCGGTATCCTAGGTTTTGGGCTAATATCCACTTATCAGTGAGTACATATTGTGTGAGTTCCTTTGTGAATGTGTTACCTCACTCAGGATGATGCCCTCCAGGTCCATCCATTTGGCTAGGAATTTCATAAATTCATTCTTTTTAATAGCTGAGTAGTACTCCATTGTGTAGATGTACCACATTTTCTGTATCCATTCCTCTGTTGAGGGGCATCTGGGTTCCTTCCAGCTTCTGGCTATTGTAAATAAGGCTGCTATGAACATAGTGGAGCATGTGTCCTTCTTACCAGGTGGGGCATCTTCAGGATATATGCCCAGGAGAGGTTTTGCTGGATCCTCCGGTAGTACTATGTCCAATTTTCTGAGGAACCGCCAGACTGATTTCCAGAGTGGTTGTACAAGCCTGCAATCCCACCAACAATGGAGGAGTTTTCCTCTTTCTCCACATCCACGCCAGCACCTGCTGTCACCTGAATTTTTTATCTTAGCCATTCTGACTGGTGTGAGGTGGAATCTCAGGGTTGTTTTGATTTGCATTTCCCTGATGATTAATGATGTTGAACATTTTTTCAGGTGCTTCTCTGCCATTCGGTATTCCTCAGGTGAGAATTCTTTGTTAAGTTCTGAGCCCCATTTTTTAATGGGGTTATATGATTTTCTGAAGTCCACCTTCTTGAGTTCTTTATATATGTTGGATATTAGTCCCCTATCTGATTTAGGATAGGTAAAGATCCTTTCCCAATCTGTTGGTGGTCTTTTTGTCTTATTGACGGTGTCTTTTGCCTTGCAGAAACTTTGGAGTTTCATTAGGTCCCATTTGTCAATTCTCGATCTTATAGCACAAGCCATTGCTGTTCTGTTCAGGAATTTTTCCCCTGTGCCCATATCTTCAAGGCTTTTCCCCACTTTCTCCTCTATAAGTTTCAGTGTCTCTGGTTTTATGTGAAGTTCCTTGATCCACTTAGATTTGACCTTAGTACAAGGAGATAAGTATGGATCGATTCGCATTCTTCTACATGATAACAACCAGTTGTGCCAGCACCAATTGTTGAAAATGCTGTCTTTCTTCCACTGGATGGTTTTGGCTCCCTTGTCGAAGATCAAGTTACGGTAGATGAGTGGGTTCATTTCTGGGTCATCAATTCTATTCCATTGGTCTACTTGTCTGTCTCTATACCAGTACCATGCAGTTTTTATCACAATTGCTCTGTAGTAAAGCTTTAGGTCAGGCATTGTGATGCCACCAGAGTTTCTTTTATCCTTGAGAAGAGTTTTTGCTATCCTCGGTTTTTTGTTATTCCAGATGAATTTGCAAATTGCTCCTTCTAATTCATTGAAGAATTGAGTTGGAATTTTGATGGGGATTGCATTGAATCTGTAGATTGCTTTTGGCAAGATAGCCATTTTTACAACGTTGATCCTGCCAATCCATTAGCATGGGAGATCTTTCCATCTTCTGGGATCTTCTTTAATATCTTTCTTCAGGGACTTGAAGTTTTTATCATACAGATCTTTCACTTCCTTCGTTAGAGTCACGCCGAGATATTTTATATTATTTGTGACTATTGAGAAGGGTGTTGTTTCCCTTATTTTTTCTCAGCCTGTTTATTCTTTGTGTAGAGAAAGGCCATTGACCTGTTTGAGTTAATTTTATATCCAGCTACTTCACCGAAGCTGTTTATCAAGTTTAGGAGTTCTCTGGTGGAATTTTTAGGGTCACTTATATATACTATCATATCATCTGCAAAAAGTGATATTTTCACTTCCTCTTTTCCAATTTGTATCCCCTTGATCTCCTTTTGTTGTCGAATTGCTCTGGCTAATACTTCAAGTACTATGTTGAAAAGGTAGGGAGAATGTGGGCAGCCTTGTCTAGTCTCTGATTTTAGTTGGATTACTTCCACCTTCTCTCCATTTACTTTGATATTGGCTACTGGTTTGCTGTAGATTGCTTTTATCATGTTTAGGTATTGGCCTTGAATTCCTGATCTTTCCAGAACTTTTATCATGAATGGGTGTTGGATCTTGTCAAATGCTTTTTCTGCATCTAAACAGATGATCATGTGATTTTTTTTTTCTTTGAGTTTGTTTATATAATGGATTACATTGATGGATTTTCGTATATTAAACCATCCCTGCATCCCTGGAATAAAACCTACTTGGTCAGGATGGATGATTACTTTAATGTGTTCTTGGATTCGGTTAGCGAGAATTTTATTAAGGATTTTTGCATCGATATTCATAAGAGAAATTGGTCTGAAGATCTCTAACTTTGTTGGATCTTTCTGTGGTTTAGGTATCAGAGTAATAGTGGATTCATAAAATGAGTTGGGTAGAGTACCTTCTACTTCTATCTTGTGAAAAAGTTTGTGCAGAACTTGAATTAGATCTTCTTTGAAGGTCTGATAGAACTCTGCACTAAACCCGTCTGGTCCTGGGCTTTTTTTTTGGCTGAGAGACTATTAATAACTGCTTCTATTTCCTTAGGGGATATGGGATTGTTTAGAAGTTCAACTTGATCCTGATTCAACTTTGGTACCTGGTATCTGTCCAGAAATTTGTCCATTTCGTAAAGGGATTCCAGTTTTGTTGAGTATAGCCTTTGGTAGAAGGATCTGATGGTGTTTTGGATTTCTTCAGGATCTGTTGTTATGTCTCCCTTTTCATTTCTGATTTTGTTAATTAGGATTTTGTCCCTGTGCCCTCTAGTGAGTCTAGCTAAGGGTTTATCTATCTTGTTGATTTTCTCAAAGAACCAACTCCTCGTTGGGTTAATTCTTTAAATAGTTCTTCTTGTTTCCACTTGGTTGATTTCACCCTTGAGTTTGATTATTTCCTGCTGTCTACTCCTCTTGGTTGAATTTGCTTCCTTTTTTTCTAGAGCTTTTAGATGTGTTGTCAAGCTGCTAGTATGTGCTCTCTCCCATTTCTTCTTGGAGGCACTCAGAGCTATGAGTTTCCCTCTTAGAAATGCTTTCATTGTGTCCCAAAGGTTTGGGTACGTTGTGGCTTCATTTTCATTAAACTCTAAAAAGTCTTTAATTTCTTTCTTTATTCCTTCCTTGACCAAGGTATCATTGAGAAGTGTGTTGTTCCGTTTCCACGTGAATGTTAGCTTTCTGTCATTTATTTTGTTATTGAAGATCAGCCTTAGTGCATGGTGATCTGAAAGGATACATGGGACAATTTCAATATGTTGAATCTGTTGAGGCCTGTTTTGTGACCTATTATGTGGTCAATTTTGGAGAAGGTACCATGAGGTGCTGAGAAGAAGGTATATCCTTTTGTTTTAGGATAAAATGTTCTGTAGATATCTGTCAGGTCCATTTGTTTCATCACTTCTGTTAGTTTCAGTGTGTCCCTGTTTAGTTTCTGTTTCCATGATCTGTCCATTGGTGAAAGTGGTGTGTTGAAGTCTCCCACTATTATTGTGTGAGGTGCAATGTGTGCTTTGAGCTTTACTAAAGTTTCTTTAGTGAATGTGGCTGCCCTTGTATTTGGAGCATAGATATTCAGAATTGACAGTTCCTCTTGGAGGATTTTACCTTTGATGAGAATGAAGTGTCCCTCCTTGTCTTTTTTGATGACTTTGGGTTGGAAGTCAATCTTATCAGATATTAGGATGGCTACTCCAGCTTGTTTCTTCATACCATTTGCTTGGAAAATTGTTTTCCAGCCTTTCATTCTGAGGTAGTGTCTATCTTTTTCTCTGAGATGAGTTTCCTGTAAGCAGCAAAATGTTGGGTCTTGTTTGTGTAGCCAGTTTGTTAGTCTATGTCTTTTTATTGGGGAGTTGAGACCATTGATGTTAAGAGACATTAAGGAAAAGTAATTGTTGCTTCCTGTTATTTTTGTTGTTAAAGTTGGCATTCTGTTCTTGTGGCTGTCTTCTTTTAGGTTTGTTGAGGGATTACTTTCTTGTTTTTTCTAGGGCGTTGTTCCCGTTCTTGTATTGGTTTTTTTCTGTTATTATCCTTTGAAGGGTTGGATTCGTGGAGAGATAATGTGTGTATTTGGTTTTGTTGTGGAATACTTTGGTTTCTCCATCTATGGTAATTGAGAGTTTGGCTGGGTATAGTAGCCTGGGCTGGCATTTGTGTTCTCTTAGTGTCTGTATAACATCTGTCCAGGCTCTTCTGGCTTTCATAGTCTCTGGTGAAAAATCTGGTGTTATTCTGATAGGCTTGCCTTTATATGTTACTTAACCTTTTTCCCTTACTGCTTTTAGTATTCTATCTTTATTTAGTGCATTTGTTGTTCTGATTATTATGTGTCGGGAGGAATTTCTTTTCTGGTCCAGTCTATTTTTTGTTCTGTAGGCTTCTTGTATGTTCATAGGCATCTCATTCTTTAGATTTGGGAAGTTTTCTTCAATAATTTTGTTGAAGATGTTGGCTGGACCTTTGAGTTGAAAAGCTTCATTCTCATCTACGCCTATTATCCGTAGGTTTGGTCTTCTTATTGTGTCCTGGATTTCCTGGATATTTTGAGTTAGGATCTTTTTGCATTTTCCATTTTCTTTGATTGTTGTGCTGATGTTCTCTATGGAATCTTCTGCACCTGAGATTCGCTCTTCCATCTCTTGTATTCTGTTGCTGATGCTCAAATCTATGGTTCCAGATTTCTTTCCTAGGGTTTCTATCTCCAGTGTTGCCTCACTTTGAGTTTTCTTTATTGTGTCTACTTCCCTTTTTAGGTCTAGTGTGGTTTTGTTCATTTCCATCACCTGTTTGTATGTTTTTTCCTCTTTTCTGTAAGGACTTCTACCTGTTTGATTGTGTTTTCCTGTTTTTCTTTAAGGATTTGTAACTCTTTAGCAGTGTTCTCCTGTATTTTTTTTAATTGATTTATTAAAGTCCTCTCTGATGTCCTCTACCATCATCATGAGATATGCTTTTAAATCTAGGTCTAGGTTTTCGGGTGTGTTGGGATGCCCTGGACTGGGCGAATTGGGAGTGCTGGGTTCTGATGATGGTGAGTGGTCTTGATTCCTGTTAGTAAGATTCCTATGTTTACCTTTCGCCATCTGGTAATCTCTGGTGTTAGTAGTTATAGTTGACTCTGTTTAGAGATTGTTCTTCTGGTGATTTTGTTACCGTTTATCAGCAGACCTGGGAGACAGATTCTGTCCTCTGAGTATCAGTGCTCAGAGCACTCTCTGCTGCCAAGCTCTCTTACAGGGAAGGTGCGCAGATATCTTGTATTTGGACCTTCTCCTGGCTCAAGAAGAAGGCCCAAAACAGGACCTTTCTCAGAAGCTGTGTTGCTTTGGCAGTTCCCAGAAGCTGTCTGCTTCTGTGGTGCAGACTCTCACCTGTTCAGACTAAATTCCTAAGTTCCTTGGTGTCCTGCAACCAAGATGGCGACCGCTGCTGCTGAGGCTGAGGCCGCCTCCCAAGCCAGGCGGATACCTGTCCTCTGGTCCGGATGGTGGCCGGCTGTCTTCGGCCCGCAAAGGGTGCTGCCTCAGCGGCTCTGTGCTTCTGCCTGTCCCAGAAGCTGCCCGGTTCTCTGCGCACCCTCTCACCTGTTCAGACTAATTTCCTAAGTACCTCGGGTACTGGAACCAAGATGGCGACCTATAAAAGGTTTTTTTCATGCTTCAACCTACCTACTAACCAATAACCCAGCAAATGTAGTGGAAAAGAAATAGTAAGAGGAAATGGGTTGTGGACTTGTTTAGAAATATTTCTTTGGGGTAATTTGAGTCTTCGTTGTCAGAAGTTCAGTCCTCCAACAAAATACCAAACAGGAGTCAGCAATAGCATTCCAGTTAACTCAATAACCAAATATGAATCAGTAGTAGCAGGTTAATCCAGAAGAAACCACAAGGATCTGCCAATATGCAAGAGTCCACAGTAGCAGCAATAAGCAGATGGTATAGCACCAGAAGATCTTTGGTGAATTTCTCTCTACAGAGTCACAACAAGGAGTATCAGTGAAGAACTAAGAATGCAAGGTAAATCAAGGCAAGAGTGTCATCAGCAAAGAATAGCCTCAGTGAAGCCCAACAAAGACTAGCAAAGAGTAGAAAGGCTAACCAATGCAATAACATGGTCCATTGTTGGGTAATACTTATAGTCTTTAGAAGATAATAAGAAACTCCATGCAAGGAGCATCAGAAGAATTCAATCAATAAGGTTCTGAACTGAGGCATTTTGGTTGAGGCTCTTGGCTCTTAAACACATCTACATACACGCATACAAACACACATACACACACACGCACACACACACGCACACGCACACGCACACGCACACGCACACACACACACACACACACACATATATATATTTTAAACCGTATCCCAGAATTTCCAAATTTCTAATGTAACAATTTACCAACTTTAGTCTGTTCTCTGTTTGTGTTTTCTTGTATTCTAAAATGTAATTGACTTCTTACACCTGTATTTTTGTTGTTCTATCTCAACTAACACAAAAGAAGATCAACACTAGGGTCAGCTACAGGTGGGATGAAAGGCAATGTGACCCTTATGAAAGTGTCAGGCCTCTGGATGTCAGGTATATAACCTCTCACTATTCATTTCCCTGGGTCCAGAGACTGTTTTTCTATCCACCCTGTATCTACAGAAAATGTTTAGACTGAACACTGGATATATATATACATATATACGTATATATGTATATATGCATATATGTATACATGTATACATGTATACATGTATACATGTATATATGTATATATGTGTATATGTATATATGCATACATGTACATATGTATATATGTATATATGAATACATGTATATATGTGTATATGTATATATGAATATATGTATACATGTATATATGCATATATGCATACATGTATACATGTATACATGTATATATCTATATATGTATATATGTATATATGTATACATGTATAAATGTATACATGTATATATGTGTATATGTATATATGTATACACGTATATATGTATACATGTATATATGTAAATATGTATATATGTATATATGTATATATGTATATATGTATACATGTATATATGTATATATGTATACATGTATATATGTGTATATGTATATATGTATACATGTATACATGTATATATGTACGTATGTATATATGTACGTATGTATATATGTATATATGTACATATGTACATAGGTATATATGTATATATGTATATGTGTATATGTGTATATGTGTATATGTATGTATGTATGTATGTATGTATGTATATATGTATATATGTATGTAAGTATGTATGTATGTATGTATGTATATATGTATATATGTATGTAAGTATGTATGTATGTATGTATGTATATATGTATGTATGTATGTATGTATATATGTATGTATGTATATGTATATATGTATATATGTATATATGCATATATGCATATGTGTATATATGCAAATTATATGTATATGTGTATATGTGTATATGTGTATATGTGTATATGTGTATATGTGTATATGTGTATATATGTATATGTGTATATGTGTATATATGTATATATGTATATATGTATATATGTATATATGCATATAGGCATACATGTATACAGGCATATGTATATATGTATATATGTATACATGTATATATGCATATATGTATATATGTATATATGCATATATGTCTATATGTATATATTCATATATGTATATATGTATATATGTATATATGCATATATGCGTATATGTATATATGTATATATGCATATATGTATATATGTATATGTGTATATGTGTATATGTATACATGTGTATATGTATATATGTGTACATGTATACATGTATATATGTATATATGTACATGTGTATATATGTACATGTGTATATGTGTATATGTGTATATGTGTATATATGTATATATGTATATATGTATATATGTATATATGTATGTATGTATGTATGTATGTATGTATATATGTATGTATGTATGTATATTGTATGTATGTATATATGTATGTATGTATATATGTATGTATGTATGTATATATGTATGTATGTATGTATGTATATATGTATATATGCATATATGTATATATGCATATATGTATATGTGTATATATGTATAAATGTATATATGCATATATGTATATATGTATATATGTATATATGTATATATGTATATATGTATATATGTATATATGTGTATATGTATATATGTATATATGTATATATGTATATATGTATATATGCATATATGCATATATGCGTATATGTATATGTGTAAATGTATATGTGTATATGTGTATATGTGTATATATGTATACATGCATATCTGTATATATGCATATATGCATACATGTATGTATACATGTATATATGTATACATGTATATATGTATACATGTATACATGTATACATGTATATATGTATACATGTATACATGTATACATGTATACATGTATATATGTATATATGTATATATGTATATATGTATATATGTATATGTGTATATATGTATATATGTATATGTGTATATATGTATACGTGTATATGTGTATACGTGTATATATGTATATATGTATACATGTATATGTGTATATATGTATACGTGTATATGTGTATACGTGTATACATGTATATATGTATACATGTATATATGTATACATGTATACATGTATATATTTATATATGTATATATGTTTTTATATTATAGTATATATATACTATTTTTCTTTTGTTAAATCAATTTTTCCACATAACTTTTGATGTCACATTGTATTAATAAAGATTGGTAGACAATAAATAAAATAAAAAAAAATAAACAGCTCTGAACTGTTTATTTGGGATTAAATATATGGCATATCAGATTTACATTCAGTTCTGTACTTACATTTGTTAGCAGAAAAAAAATTAAAATTAGCAATTGTGGGCTAGAGAGATGGGTCAGTGGTTAACAGCACTGGCTGCTCTTCGAGATGTACTGAGTTCAATTCTTAGCAAACAAATGGTGACTTATAGCCATTTTTAATGTTACCAAATGCTCACTTCTGGTGAGTCTGAAGAGAAAAACAGTGTACTCATGTACACAAAATAAGTAAAATTAGCAATTGACCTTCCTCTGCAATACAAACCTATCTTAAAATATTAACTTTCCCCCTTTCCTTTGGCAAATCTTCCCCATAGCTTGTTTCCTGATGGTATTATGTTTCAAACAACCAGGTTATATATAGGTATTTAAGAACATTTATGTACATAACAATGCATATATGTGTGTAACTGCAGTGCTGTGGGTTAGGGGAAGAGGGGAATGGGAGAGAGTGCCTGCATCCCACCAGAGTTCCAGTGTTCTGTACTACAGGACATGGGAGAACTGCCGGGTGCTTTTCATGTGGCCCCATGTGGGCATCTGGCTGGGTGAAGCCACTGACCCCACATGGTGTGGGGGGTGCACAAGGTACAGCCCCTGGTACCAAGTTCTCAGTCTCTGGTATCCCTTGGTGGATATAGCAGAGAAGCTGAGAACAGAATAAGGGCCTCAGGGTGGCACTTGGACCCTGAGATAGGGGAAGATTGGGCAGGAGGAAAGAAAGGGGGCGCTGGGTGAATCTCACACAGGCAAGAGTCTTTAGTCTGGTCCATGGCTGGAGCAGAGGAAGACCTTCTGAGAGGAGGTTAGATTCGGCTCATTAGAAGAAAGCCTATCCAATTGTCCAAGCATGGCATGCCTTGGTGAACAGAGACAATCTATGGTTTTAGAGTTTTTATCGATGTAAAGCAGGGGGGTAAGAGAAAAGGGAGAGAGAGAGAGAGAGAGAGAGAGAGAGAGAGAGAGAGAGAGAGAGAGAGAGAGAGAGAGAGACTGCCCATGGACATGGATGGACATGGTGGGGGGAAAGAGAATAAAGGCTAGAGAGTAAGAAAGCTTAAAGAAAGAGGTAAAAACTTAAGAGAGTACGGGAGCGAGAAGGGGTCAAACAGCCCCTCTTATATCTTGCTGTTGCTAGGCAACTGTTGGGAGGATTCTATCCTGAAAGCCAGAAGCTTGGGACATTGTCTAAATGACTGATAGCCATGTGCCTCTCCTGAGGGGGCTGTGGAGGAAGTAATTTTGACAAGAGATAGGGGTCCAGGAGACATGAGGGAATGCCTTCTATCCCACGTAGCTGAAAATTAACACCACTGGTTCCAACTGGGGTTCAAGACCTCAACTCCACTGGAGATCAGACTGCCTGCGCATAGCCCAGTGCCCCACATGTAACCACAACTAATTGAGAAAAAAGACCATACATTTTAAAGGAAGCAAGGAGAGTATATAGGAGAGCTTTGAGAATGAAAGGGGAAGGGGGAAATGATGTAATTATCTTAAAATTTCAAGAAATAAAGAAATAATTAGATCAGAAAAAAGGGAGAAAGCCATAAAATTTTAAGTTTATAAACGTTTGTCAACCTGTGTAGAACTTGTCTGTTTAACCTGGGGTTTAAGGACCTGAAAGAATGGAGGTGATTATAATTTAATACTGTAGAAAACCTTACTTCAGTTTAAATATCATTGATACATGACTGTAACAAAGAAACAAATGATCCAAGGAAGGTTATTTGAGTTAAGAAAAACATGTAAATAAACATTTGTAGAAACATACAAAATATTGAAATTGCAGCCCTTACCCTGAGCTTTTTCTGAAGAGACTAATTTAAACACAGTTGCCTGACAAGTAACATTGATTGTATCTGGGAAAGCATAAAAGCAAGGCAGAAGGTCATAAGCAGATTCAAGGTACACAGACCAGATTGCGTTCTATAGCTATGATCTGACAACCAACTAGAATAAACATGATTTATAAGATGAATATAAATATTTTTTACAGGAAACACAAATCACATCGAAGAACAATCTGTGAAACAAAATGCACTTGAGGTAAAAGCTTTTTTTTTTTTTTTTTCTTGGAGCATCTCTCACAGTTGCCAAAGGCATTGTTAAACATGCATCATTCTTTTGACCATGTTCCAACAGATGTTCATTTTGTTATTGAAATATTTACTCTTCAACGTCAGATCCTCTGCAACTAGAGTTACAAGTTATTGTGAAACATCACATTAGTGCTGGGACTTGAACCTTGGTCATGTGTTAGAACAGTAAGTAATATTAACATCTGAGCCATCTCTTTATTCTCTTTCTATTTATTTTTTTAATCTATCTTAATGAATTTTTTACGACTTTACTTTGCAACTGCCTTTATGTATATAACACACCGAGGACAATTCATTTTTTCAACACAAATGTGATATGGTATCAATTTAATATAGAAGTGAGGAATGTCATGTAAGTAATACCTGCAAGTGGGAAAAGAAGTAATTAATCAGAGTTTATGACTTCATAGAATGGAAGGAATAACACAATTAGAAAAAGACCAAAATTTTTTCATCACACAAATAGATGAATTGCCATAGAGAAGTTACTTTGACACATATTTTTGATCTTATCATTATTTGTAGAGATAAAAAATAAAAAGTTTAATGTAGATTAGTCATTCTTAACATCGTAATGTAATTAAATTTTCAAATAAGGGAACCTGGGCCAGACTGGACCATTCACAAGTCCATGGTGGAATGGATGGGTATCATGAGCCTTCTACTCCTTCTGAACATTTATAGTCAATAAAGATTGCTGGGTGTTTGGGAGAAATCACACCAGACCTCACACATTTCTCACAATCTACAGGATTTCATAGATGCTGGAAGATGGGATAAAGATGATTTTCAGTGGGGTAGCTGATGAAGAGGTGCCCATGTTCCTATAAATAAGTCTGTGAACATGATTATACAATCAGTTCTAATTAAACTTACTGGTAACCTGAAACTTAACATATGTATACACATAAATATATTCATGTATTTTTGTGCATATATTATAATATAAGATTTAATTTATGTAATACACACTATGATAAAGCTATATAAACCTATATAATACATTTATGTACACATTATGTATGTATGTCTAAAAATAGACTCATCAGTTGGTATGAGGAAAAAGAGAAGTGGGAGTGAGAGAGAGAATATGATCAAAATATATGATATATATACATGAAAAATATGATTGTGAAAATCATTTCTATACCTAATTTATATATACAGTTAAACAATTTTAAAATTTATTCCACTGATGAGCAATGTAATAAAATGAAACTTAAGTCTAAATCACTTCACAGGGTTCCATCCCCATACAGTAAACAAGAGATGTTATTTTTAAGATTTTTATAGAAAATTATATTAACTTTATAAAAGTCTGCATAACTCCTGAAGTTAACATTACAAGTTAAATACAGAGGTCTACACAACAAAGAAAAGTGCATAAGTAGTTGTATCACCTAAAGCTCCAAAATATTTATCTGCTCATAATTCACCTCCAAATTAGGATTTCATCATTCAGGAATTTCTTTGACTCCAAAGTTAAAAGTGTTTTCCTGTTAATCTTGAAGTCTTAAGAGAGCAAAACAAGTGGAGAAGTTTAGTATAAGTGTTAAGAAGAGAGGGTCCAATGGGTAAGAGTGATGCTGGTCTCAGCATCTTGTGACGCTGTGTGAGCTTCTCCCATCTACTGTCTGCCAAAGGTATTATATATGCACTGTGCCCACACATTCCCACACCCACTCACATCAATTTTTATAAAAGTAAAATAACCAAAAAACATTTTCTTTTGCTTTCTTCAGACAGGGTTTCTCTGTATAGCCTTGCCTGTCCTGGAACTTACTTTGTAGACCTGGCTGGCCTCAAACTCAGAAATCTGCTTGCTTCTGCTTCCCAAATGCTGGGATTTATGGCACGTGCTATCAATGCCTGGCAACAAAAAACATTTTTATAAAATTAAAAAAAATATTGTGTTTCTACTCACCAAATATATGTATGTCTTATTTTAGGACAAATATCTGTACAATAGGGAAAAAAATCAAACAATAAGACAAAAACATGCTCTTTAAACATTTTCAATAGTTGTAAGCTTGAAAAATAATCTGTGAATAGTAAGTTAGCATCACAAATATTGCTTTCTAATATTGTATTTTATATAGAGTCCCAGGGCACAGCTACTCTCTATGACCATTCCCTTTCTCAAGCAGGTAGTTTATGCTTTACTTTGGAATGAGTATCTGCTCACACAGTTCCACAAACTCCTGCTGCTTGTCACTACCCACACGGTCTGTTTTCCTTCATTTTGTGGGAGGAGAGGAGAGAGGACAAAGAGCAGAAGAGATTGAGAGAGTTTGGGGGAGGGAGAGAGGGAAGGAGGGAGAGAAGGGAGGGAGAGAGAGAGAGAGAGCTGTTTAATGTTCTTCAATGTGGAATCCCCCCTTCCCCGCAGGTGTGCTGTCACACTAAGGGCCCCTCTCTATCCATCTTTTCATTGCTGCATCTGGTTAGTATTGTTCACCTCTGTCTTTCATGGGGTCTTGAGAAGGACTCAAAATGTGGGACATTACACATTTAAAATGGTAGACTACTGTGTTCATAATTGTAGACCTACTAAGTAAATTACAGTTTGAGCATCTCACATGGTATTTTACATTCTCCTTAACAACTTTAGTCTCCAAATTAGTTGCATCTAAGAGTTAGTAAGGTTTCCATTTATGGCATATTTTTTAAAATCCAACTCTGTCCTATTCTATTATCTTCATTGTTAGTCCTTTGTTCTGTAGGCTGCTGATGAAATGAAGTGGGGAAATAATGTAATATTTCTACAAACAAGATGATTGAGACAAAGAAACCCAGATATCCTCTTTTACATTTCTCAAACATAAATTATATCCATGTTTTCCTTTAAAGCATCTCAATTCAAATTTTATTCTTGGACTATAAGGTGACATAAGCCAGGTTCCGATGAGAATTTGAAGGAGTGTCATTGAATAGTGAACCTTCTATGTGTATGCATCTATGAATCAATAACCTCTATGTACATAGAATTTTAATTAAAAGAAGACATTACATAGCTCTGTTCTATATAATAGTAAAAGAGGAATGATGGACTGGAAAGGTGGCTAAGCTGTTAGGAACACAGCTCCCCTTTGGAGGACCTTGGTTCAATTCCCAGCACCCACATTTGACCCTACTATTCAGACACTGTGGGCACTATGCACACCATGGTGTGGAGACATATATACAGCCACACAAATAAACTAAAAAGATAATAATGATGACAGTAATGATGAGTCACCATACTCACCAGCCAAAAATAACACACACCTCAAACCTTATCATCATTGAAATCACAATTATGAATGCAATGTATTTTGCACATCTTCTCAAAAAGTGAATTCCTCAAGCATCTGGTCATTACTTCTGTAAGACTGATTATTGAAAATGATTACCAATTACTAAAAATCACATGCAAAACCGTGCATACTTTGTTATCATTAGAATTGAAGATTAAATTAATAAGCTTTAATATGAATATTTTCATTGGTTATTTTAATTACTGAAATTCTTATCTTTTATATTTCAGCCAATTAAAATATATTCATTAAATTCTTTATCAAATGTCTGTTAAACAGAACATTTTTTACTTTTTAAAGATTGACTTTATTTTGTTTTATTTATGTATATAGGTGTGTGTCTCTATGTTTATTCATATGATGGTGTGCTCTCAGAAGAAATCACTGGATTCCCCAAGAGACATTTAGATGGTTGTGCATAAATTCATGTGGGTACTGATATCAAAGCTAGAGTCTCTTGAAAGAACATCAAGCTCTCTTAACTACTGATCATCTCTCTTGCTCATGAATAGTTATTTTTATCGACAAATTTGACAATTTACTAAATAGTCAAAATAATATTTATAATGTAAAATGAGTTTTAAATTATTCTACATAAAATATATTCTTAGATATTTTTAACATGAATATATTACAGGGAAACTTGGGAATTTTTTAAATTGGTCTTTTTTTTTCCAATTTAATGTGATGTGTGTGATCTGACCATGTTGCTTCTTTAGACTCCAGTGTAAGGCCTGATGAGAAACTTGGAAATATTCTTCTAGATTCTAGTTATGGAATAATGTCAGCACCAAGGGATTTACTTCAGTCTCCAGTTTTGTTCATAAACCTTGCAAATAGGTCACATATACACACAACTTAATAAAATAAAGTAGATGAGTCTGCATTTGTGCATGAATATCAAACATTCACTTTGTTCATCCACCCTAAAAGACAAGGAGAAAGGCTTAAATAATACAAGTTTCAGATCATAGGAAATTGGTACATGGTTGCTGTAGAAATCATGAAGAATGACTTGGTTGTTATGGGTGGATCACCTCCAACTGTTTCTGAAAAAGACATCAGAAACTTGTATCTTGTAGCTATGGCAGATTCCTATGTTGGTATAAAAAAATCCTTAATCTTTTCCTTGCTATGGGTAATCTTTTTTTCAGAGTATTGATTTTTTATTTGATATTTTCTCTTCTATAAATACATCTGATTTTATGGAATCTGAATTTATTGTTGTTTCACTCATACTTTGATTTTCTGATTCAGATTGCATTCACTCAAAAAAAAAAACAAAAACAAAAACTCATATCGACATCAATGATGGACATAGATGGACATGCAGACCCACATGGGCAATATAGAAACAGATAATTGTATTCATATACCAGATGTAAGTCTGACAAATACAAAACCATCACCCATATCAGACAACTACAATCCAATGAAATCTCAGTTGTTATTGGTATATTTTTAAGTGAGTTTTCTACTCATATCTTTAGTATCGATAAAGCAAGGGATGCGTTATTAAGGTCTTCATCTAGACTATGATTACATTTGCAAAATGGGAAACTTATTCATATATTATATAATTTAAGGATTAATATTTCCAGAAAATTCTTGCTATTCAATCTCTAATATACTATCTGAAAACCAGTGATTGTACAGAACATGAATATAATTTCTTCCTCTTCACACCAAATTTATGCTGATTTCTCTGCTGATGAACATGAAATTGCATTTATTACATGTAAAAATTTCAAAACTAATTTTTGATTTATATTTCTAGTTTCCTTGAAGTCGCAATGACCATTAGCATAAGTTTATATTTTCTTATCCTAGTCCTAATTTATTCCTTTACATGTTTTTATTTTATTTATTTTATATTTCATTTTAACATTATAAAAGGGCAAGAATGAGTTAATCAGATCACTCACTTATCTTTATTCCCCAACTGTGAATGGAATGTGACCACACACTCATGACAACACAGCTAGAGACATAGCCACTGCTGGTAGACCATACCATAGTGGATCATATCTTCAATCTATGAAATAGAAAAATTCTCTTTCTTAGGTTTAGTCTCGTTAAGTATTTATTTTTAACAGTAAAACAGTACCAAGACAATAATTAATACAGAAATCAAGTGGCACAATCCAATGTGTCTTATGCCTTTAAAACTGTAAAGGAATATGCTAAATATTCTCAAAGTATTTCTAAAAAGCAGTTCTTTGCAAAGTGCTCTGTACTAACTTGCATTCATTCTTCAAGAATATTTCACTTTAAGACATCCCATCTAATGAAAAATATGCGAAGTAAATCAAAACATTAGTCTTTAGTATTCTGAAACTGTGAATTCCTATAAACGCATGCATAATCTACATAGTGGATGCCACCTCCTCGCACCAGACTCCTGAACTCAGCTGTTTGGCTGCACATTCAAGCTTACATGGGCTCCTGCCACAATGTGTGCTCTTTCCTCATCGCAAGACTTGCAAGCTGCTCTTCCATTTGTTCATTTTCTCCAAATCAGTTTCTGTTTCACATGATCAACACAGCCAGGTCCAATCTGCACCCACCTCTACCATCACATGATTCCATCACTCCTATTTTGTATGTATTAACATTTTTCTTGTTATTTAAATTGAATATGCTTCTGATTCCTTCTGAAATTATTTTCAGTTTTGCATAAATAATTTTCCCCAAACAATTGAGGCTCTTTTTTTTACCCCTATATCATATTAAGCCATCCAACTACTGTGTGCTTATTTATAAATTCATTCAATAGAGCAGTGTTAAAAAGTAAGTACAAAAACGAAACAAAACAAACAAACAAAAAACATAAAGCCTCTGCAGCTTCATGACAATGGGAATTATGTCTTTGTGAGAAGAAAGGATTCAGGATAATTTCAGCTATACAATCATACAAAAATTAGAACATATGAAAGGATTGTTTATAAAACTATATCAACAACTTAGTTAATTTGCTTGGAGACTGTGTCCTGGGAGCTCAGTGGGGAGAAAAAGCAATACCCTGGAGCATGGTGCTGCAAGGAATGAGGAGCCAGCACAAAGGGGAAAAAGGGGAGGGGCAGGCAGCATTTGCTGTGGCTGAAACAATGAGAAAGGAAGCAGGTGAGGTTAGCCAAAAGCCAGTCGAAGATGAATTCTGCAGACAGGAAGTATAGACTTTCTTCTGACTACAATGAGGAGTGAAAATTTATAGGGAGGCTTCGGAAGCTACTGCACAAGATGGTAGATTGAACCATGGAAATGTGCTTGGGCTTCTTGAAGTAACTTCAGATTGTTCTGTCATTTTTCACCCTGAATCTGCTCATTCCCTACTAAAGATACTTTTCCCTAGAAATACAGAGGTATGATATATTACAGTATGCTTAGTCTACAAGACAAGGTAGAAAAGGCTCAGTTTGAGGAGTTCATTTCTCTTTATAAATGGGGGGAAATTATTGCATTTCCTTAATATGTGATTTTTGAAGACCTGCCATTATTTTATTTATTACAGCAAAGAAATATTCTTAACTGAGCTATGACATCAGGCTTCCATATAATTTAAATAAACTTTCACTTATATTGAAAGGTTGTATTTAACATAATTTAGACATTACAATTTGTTTTCAGTTTTTTCTATATGCAAAAAAAATAATTTTTAAGACTGGGATATGAAATAATCTTAATAAATAGATTCAAATCAGAAAAAGAGAGTTTTTGTGTTATTAAAATTGGACAGAACTCAATTGAAATAGACTTAAAATATGTAGAGACTCCCCCATGTTTATGAAGTCAAATCAATAGCAACCTCCTTTAGCTACCCTCTGGACAACAATAGTGGGAGAAATCACAATTTAAAGGATACATCTGACTTGAGTCCTATTAAAATAAAACTAAGATCTCTTATAACTGATGACAAAGTGACAGTGAGAGAATACCTTCATAAATAGAGTTGCAAATAGGAGTAGTGTTGGCTTTCTTGATACTCTCTCCCTCTGTCTAAAATTTATCTTCCAAACAACCAAAACTATTAGTTTACCACAAATGAAACCTACTTGCCCACTAGGTACATATATGATATTCCGTACCTAAAACCCAAGTCTTCATATTCATCCATCATAGAAAAACATTATATATCACATATACCATACAACACAAGCACAGGACATCTCAAACATCAACTATATATCACAAAGATAAACATACATTATTAATCACTCACTATACAACATACATACAATTTACATCCTAAACACATACTATATATCATTATTTCACACTATACATCAGATACACATCATGCATCATATATACACTAAATATCAAACATGTACTCAACACTATACACAATCTAGACATCACATAGTTACACTGTACATTTTGTGCTATAAGCTCTGAAAACATTAACCAAATTTAGACTTTCTTCATTAAATTGTTTGTCTTTGATATTTTCTTTTTTATTAGGTACTTTATTTATTTCTATTTGAAAAGTTATATTCTTTACCTATCCCCCTCGAAACCTCTATCCCACCCTCCCTCCTTTTAATTCTGAGGGTGAGCCCCCACTTCTGCCTCTACACCTTCACATTCCCCTATACTGGGGCTTTGAGTCTTCATAGAACCAAGAGTCTCTTCTCCAATTGATGCCTTACAAGGCCATCCTCTGCTACATATATGGTGCTTCTTGGTCATTGGATAGTCCTATATTCAAAATTCATTTTTTAGCTCTGTATGCCATTTTAAATATGTTTTTTTTATTATCTAGAGTCTAACTTTTTGAGTTCTTTGATAATTTTCAATAGTAACCCTCTATCAAATGTAGGATTGTAAAGATCTTTTCCTACTCTGTTGGTTGCCATTTTGTCCTATTGACAGTGTCCTTTGCTTTACAGAAGCTTTACAATTTTATGAGGTCCCATTTGTCTAGTGTTGGTATTAAAGCATAAGTCACTGGCATTGTGTTCAGGAAATTTTCCACTGTACCCATGTTATTGAGGCTCATCACGACTTTCTCTTTTATTAGTTTCAGTTTATCTTATTTTTTAGGAGGTCCTTTACAATTTTACTTTAGCTTTGTACCTGGAAATAAGATTGGATCGACTGCATTCTTCTTCATACTGACTGCCAGTTGAAACAGCACAATTTATTGAAAATGCTGTCTTTTTTCCACTGGATGGTTTTAGCTCCTTTGTCAAAGATCAAGTGAACATAGGTGTATGGGTTCAATTCTGTGTCTTCAATTCAATTCCATTGATCTACATGCCTGGCACTCTACAAATACCATGCAGTTTTTATCACTATTGCTCTGTAGTACAGATTGTGGTCATTGATGGTCATCCCCCAGAAGTTCATTTATTGTTGAGAATACTTTGTGCTATACTTTTTTTTTAATTGTTTAGTTTTCTTTTGTTATTCCAAATGAATTTGCAACTTGATTTTTCTAACTCTAGGAAGAATGGAGTTGGAGTTTTGATGGGGATTACACTGGATATGTAGATTACTTTTGGCAAGGTGGCCATTTTTACACTATTAATCATGCCAATCCATGTGCATGAAAAATCTTTCATCTTCTGAGATATTCTTTAATTTCTTTCTTCAGAGACTTGAAGTTCTTGTCATACAGATCTTCCACTTACAGGTTAAAGTCAAACCAAAGAATTTTATATTATTTTTGACTATTGTGAAGGATGTCATTTCCCTAATTTCTTGATCAACCTGTTTATCCTTTCAGTATAGGAAGGCTATTGACTTAGTTAGGGTTTTACTGCTGTGAACAGACACTATGACCAAGGCAATTCCTAATAAAACAACATTTAATTGGGGCTGGATTACAGATTCAGAGGTTCAGTCCATTATCATCAAGGTGGGAGCATGTCAGTATCTAGGCAGGCATGGGACAGGTAGAGCTGAGAGATCTACATCTTCATCCAAAAGCTGCTAGTGGAAGACAGACTTCCAGTCAACTAGGGTGAGGATCTTATGCCCACACCCACAGTGACACACCCATTCCAACCAGGTCACACCTATTCAAACAAGGCCACATCTCCATATGGTGCCACTCCCTGGTTCAAGGATATATATATATGTATATATATATATATATATATATATATATCACATTCCACTCCCTGGTCCCCACAGACTTGTTCAAAAACATGAGTCTATGGGTGCCATACTTAAACACGGCATAAAGCAAAATGCATTCAGTCCAACTTTCAAAGTCCTCATAGTCTATAACAATCTCAATAATGTTAAAAATCCAAAGTTCAATGTCTCTTCTGAGATTCATCGAACTAGTTAACTGTAATCCCAAAAGCAAGGCAGCAAACCAGCTGGGCAAACTCCAAACTCTGCATCTCCATGGCTGATGTCAAAGCTGTCTTCAGATCTCCAGTCCTTTTTCATCTTTGTTAACTGCAACAAATTGCTTTCTCCTAGGCTGGTTACACTCCCTGTTTGCAGCTTTCATCAGCATGTACCCCATGGTTCTGGCATCTTTAACAGCTTTGTGTCTCCAAGGCAATTTCAATGTTACAGCTTCTTGTTTCAGTGTGTGGGATTCCACTTGATCTTTTGGACTCCTCCTAAGGGCTGGCATCACTTCTACAGCTGTGCCCTCTGTAGCACTCTAAGCTCAGGTTGATCCACTCCACTATGGCTGCTGTTCTTGGTGATCATTCCATGGTACTGACATCTCCAATACACTGAGGTGTTCCACTCCAAATAGGCTTCACCAATAGCCTCTCATAGGCTCTCTTCATGGTGCCAAGCATCAAAAGCTTTGCCTGACCCCTTCAGTCCTGGGCCATCAACAGTTAAGGCTACACCTTCTCCAATGGCCTTCCATGACTTCTCACAGTGCCAAGCCTCAGCTGTTCTTCATGACACCTTCATGCCTTCAAAACCAGTACCACCTGGGTGACTCTTTCACATTACCAAGTCCAGCTGCAGCACAAGGTACAACCTTGTCTATCTCTGGAACACAGCTTCTTTGTGCTCCCAGAAAACAACTCCCAGATTTCAACACAGTGATGCTGGTCTCTTCTTAATCATTGCTAATGTCTTAGCTCTAGCTAACCAGCATCAATTGTCCCAGTAGTTCCTTTCATTCTTAACTCTAGAGCCAGAACCACATGGCTGAAGCTGCAGAGTTCTGCTGCTTACAGGAACTAGAAAATCATCCTCTTATACTTTACATTATCACTGGCTTTATGTTTTATAAGTCCTTCACTGTCTACGCTTGGCTATCCTAGTTCTTGCTCTGTAGATTGACCTTGAATGCAGAGATCAGCATGCCTGTCTCATGGTATTAATGGTGTTTACCACATGCCTGTATCTAAATTCAGCTGGGTAGGAACTTGCCCCAATGTCCCACTCCCTTAATCTGTTATTTCCTAGAAAACAGGATTTTGCTCCATTCACTTCCAGGTATGCCTTTAATACTCGAACCATATATTTTATATTTGGCCTTTCTAAGCTTGCTATGCTTGTTCAAACTTCTCTTTGTGAGACTTAGCCAGAGAACAAAGTCTCTGCTGGGCTTTTTTGAAACTCCCTTTGTCAATGCAATTGATGCAATTAATCCAAGTCTCTTCACCGTAGCTTCAGGCAGACTTTTCAGACAAGGGCAAAAAGTAACCACATTCCTCACCAAAATACCACAAAAACAGTTTTTATGCCACATACTGAAATTCTTCTCTTTTGAAATCTCTTGGGCAAAGTCAACACAGTTCAAATTACTCCCAGCAACAAAGTCTTTCATATTCCTACTAGGATGACTCATTAAGCCCCATTTAAAGCATTCCACTGATTTCCAAATCCAAAGTCCAAAAATCCACATTCTTTCAAATAAAAGCATGCTGAGGCCCATCACAGCAATACCAACTTCTGTCTTAGGGTTTTACTGCTCTGAACAAACACCATGACCAAGGCAAGTCTTAATAAAACAACATTTAATTGGGGCTGGCTTACAGATTCAGAGGTTCAGTCCATTATCATCAAGGTGGGAGCATGTCAGTATCTAGGCAGGCATGGCACAGGTAGAGCTGAGAGTTCTACGTCTTCATCCAAAGGCTGCTAGTGGAAGACAGACTTCCAGGCAATTAGGGTGAGGATCTTATGCCCACACCCACAGTGACACAACCATTCCAACCAGGTCACACCTATTCCAACAAGGCCACACCTCTAGATGGTGCCACTTCCTGGTCCAAGGATATACAAACCATCACAGCTATTGATTTGTTTGAATTAATTTTATATTCAGCCACTTTGATGATGTTGTTTATAAGATTATGGATTTCTATGGTGAAATTTTGGGGATCCCTTAAGTATAGCAACATCATCTGCAAATAATCTTATTTTGTAACATTCCTCCCAAATTTGTATGGGAATTTGAAAACAAGGAGGGCTAAAAGGAAAATACTGAAGTAAGAAAGTTTAAAGTTTGATGGAAGAAAGGAGGATAAGGTAAACAAGGGAAAATAGGGAATAATAAATAACACTAAATACCTGCTGCAAAAGTCAAAGAGAAGCTGATATATATGTATATATATCAAGAGAACGATGGCCCTAATAGACCAAAGAATAACAAATGAAAAATGCAAGTCAGTGCCAGGAAATAGTTCCTTCTTTTGGAATTGATTGTAGGTAACTGCTGTTCCTTAGTTCCAAATAATACAAGTTATTTCCAGTGTTCTT
The DNA here is from genome assembly GCA_921997135.2 of Mus spretus. Lineage (NCBI taxonomy): Eukaryota > Metazoa > Chordata > Mammalia > Rodentia > Muridae > Mus > Mus spretus. The sequence goes on along the minus strand of OW971683.1, from coordinate 57,194,660 downwards.
GTTTAACCTCCAAACCTTTATGATAAGGTCCTATTGCTGAGGACACCACATTGAACATGGTAAATTTAAGAAAATAGTGAACTGGAAGCTTCATCCCTACTGGTTTGCTTTTATATTACTATAAAATAGTATTCTCTGTGATGCCAAAGGAGAAAATTTTCTTCAGTGAATTCTGCAAATTAAAACAATGCTAGACTGGGAAAATATGCCCAATTATACAGTGGTGGCATGTCATCATGGGAGAAACCAATCACTTTTGAAAAATTAGATTCAAGACTCATTCTTCATGAAGAAACTTACAAGAGGTACCATTTTCTGACTAAGAGCCTGTGGCTTGATAGTATTCAGACTCTAACATAGAACCAGCACTACTGGGTTACTAAATGGACATAGTGCTAAACCTATTTATCATTTTATCTATAGATCAGTATATTTCTCAACCTGTGTCACCACAAAAACAAGTAACATAAATGCAAATTATGAAAATATTTAAAGTGTTGTTAAGGTTTAATAAGACATCTGTTACTTTAACTCAAAACTTACAAAAATTAAAACAGCATCATTTATGAAGAAGGAATTTTTAAAAGAAATACACATGGCCAAGAGATGGGCAATGAGGAAAATGACAGACTCTGTTGGTTACACATCTTCTTCACTATGACAGAATGTTTGAGATGAACAACTTAAGGTACAGAGGATTTACTTTCCCTTGTATTTTTAAAGTTTTCAATTCATTATGAATGGCAGTGCATTGCAGAGTTAAAAACTCTCTACATGCCAGACAGGAAACAGAAAGAAAGCAGCAATTGTCTTTCTTGTCTTATTTTATTATACCTAGTCCCCAGCCGAAAAAATGGTACCATGTCCAGTTCCATGAAGTCTTTCCCCACATCCCCAGCCACTATCCCTTTAGAAGAGCCCTCACTGACATATCCAAAAGTGTACTCTACTAATCTCTTCAGTTAAGCTGGAAGTCAAAACCAACTTTCATAATCTTCCAATAAACAAAGCATGAGTTGTGAGTATTTCAGCCACTCTCTGCATTTACTCCTAGTTACTCAATATAAAAACTTCTACAGTTTCACTATCAGAACATCATAAATGCTTTGGTGCTATGGTAAGAAGAACTATCAAAATGAAGAAGAATGTATTGTACATTTCTTGCAGAGGTCTAAAACCAAAGCATTCTCATAGTGACATACAGCATTATGAACAGAAAGTTTTGAAGTATCTGAAATAATGAAACATTGTGGGTATCCAAATTAATGGGAAATTAATTAAGTGATGACTGGGAATGTGTTCAAGTATTTTCACTATAGAACACAGTGCAACTGTGCTCCTTATATATGTCATATGATTATACAAATGATACATTTGTATAAAAACATGCTATGAATAACTGTACTAGCAGAATGGCCACTAAGAGCTAAGAGGAAAAGAAGTGCAGAAAGCATTACCAAATATTAATTTATTTATGTCAGTTACATTGATTTAAAGATATAACATAGAATTTTAAATATAGTATAATTCAACTCTCTATATAGTTGAAATACACACACACACACACACACACATATATATATATATAGTTGATGACAACATTCTTTTGGTTTCATTACTACTACTTTGATAAAATATTTTGACAAAAAGCAATGTCAAAGAGAAAGGACAGAAGTGTGAAAAGTTCACTGAAGCAGGAACTAATCACATGCTCCCACACTTAAGAACAGAGAAATGAATAGACACATGATCACTTGCCTGTTTGATTGCACTCAGCTCACAAAGTTAAGGAACCCCTGCCTAGGATGCGATACCACCCATAGGAGGTTGTGACCTCACACACCAATAAACTTAAATAATAAGTAACTCATAGACATTCCCCCAGAGCAATCCAGTGTAGACAATTTCTCATTGAGAATCTCTGACAGCGGTCTGAATTATATGACTGATCAAAAAAAGAATTTCACTCCAGCATGTAATTGAGGTTCTGAAGTAGCAGAGAAGAACAGTTTTCAGGAACTGAACCTTGAACACCTTCACAGGATCATATTTATTAATTCTTACACCAATGTTACTTTTGTTGGTAAAAGATGTTGTTCATACTGAAGCCCCTAATCTAATCTATGTTTGGTGACAGAAAACATCACATCTCTGTCTCTTTCACACTTATTGTGGACTGTATACAGTACTCAATAATGCAAGATATTCCATGTGTGCTAAGACCATTTTGTTACCAAAATTATTAAAAAGTTATAAAGCTCCTTGAGAAAAACAACTCTAAATAACAGATATTAGTCACTGTTTCTAAAATGATTCCTTCAAAGCCAAAGTACTTCTACAAAAGAAACATTTATTATGATTTCCACACTAGGTACAGTGAAAAACAACTATTCATCCTAGTGTTCAGCTAAAATAATGATTATATTAGAATTTCACTACAACTTTCTTTCTAGGTGATCTTAGATTGTGTCAGGTTTACAATTAAATTGAACCATCACATTGACACAGTATTTCAATACCCACATACACATAAGAACATTCACATGTGAAAAATGCATATGAATCATACCAATTTTGCTGGAGATCTCCTTTCTAAGAGGATGGCAAGGCATATACCTAAATTGTGTTCTTATACTGCATGACTTTTTATTATTTGTGACTTTGAATTCTTTTACATTTAGAAAATAAAATATTGAAAAATAAATTTTATGCTATGATTATTTCTAATTGATAAAACATATTATTAAAGGAATAGGCTTACTTTTATTTGACCTCAGTGGTTCCATTATAGACTTTATATTTTTCTTACAGAGCATTAGCATAGCAAATGAGTATATGCTTTAGGACAAAATAGATAATTTCTATTATTAAGTAGTTATATTCTTCCCTTTTAATGCATTGCATAAATTACTCATAATCCCTCATAGCCATAGTAGTATAAGGAAGTAGTTCATAACATAGCTTTATCTTTGCAGAGACTGTCATGGTTGGACTTTGGGAACAGAAAGTCTGACTACTATAGGACTACTTTTGGCAAGGCACTCAAAGATGGTGATTGGATGATGGTTGGTAGAAAACAAGACCTTACACATGGAAGTTTCACAGGGAATATTTATTAACAAGGGAATATCATAGGTTTTATGATCACTTATATTCCAAGTAGTTGACATGATTCTTTTTATCAAGAATTAAATAACTGTCTCCATATCTGAATGTTTTAGTGTTTAGAGCAAAATTAATATAGACTTATACATGGGACTTATTTTTACCTTGAAGCTGTGTTATTCATATACAATTTATACATTATAGAACCAAAAAATTAACTTTTCTTGATGGGTAAAATAATATCAATATGATCCACGTATAGAATTTAAATAGCAAGTTGGAGTTAAAAGTTAGCATTAAGATCTTGGTCCTCTATAAATCTGCAAATAATCCTGGGAAATATTAATGTCCTTGGAACATTTTATGAGGATAATCCTCCTTTGTGGGTACAATTTCACTAAAGCAGCTTGTTCTTATTGACTGTTTCGGAATGTCAACAATTCATAGACATTTATATTTCACTCCACTGAATTCTAATCCCATGAATTAAAATGAAGCAATTCTAGATGCAAATACTGCCACCAAGTCTGCCAAAGTAAAAAAAAAAAAAAAAAAAAAAAAAGTGAATTAACAGGTTCATTGCATACTGTGCATACTTAAATGCTTCATTCTATCATTTTACCAGCAGCTGCATGATGTTCTATATCAGGTAAGAAAATGTGTTTCATTAGAAGAAACAATTTGTTAAAATGGAAACCAAGGCATTACAATGTTTCTGGAATGAGAAGATGATTGGGATTTAATAGTAATTTGAGAAATCTGGAGTTGCGAGTGACTGCAGCTAAAATATATTAAACTTGAGTGTCCACATTTTGATGTTTGAATCTTTCTTTATATTAAAATCATTAAATATGAACACAGTAAAAATATATCTTGTATTGAAAACTATGTTTGTAAAAGTAAAATATTAATAAATGTGAATATGAGTAAAGGAACTCCTAATATCAAATATGACAAAAGCAGAGTTTAGAAACTCACTGTGAAGAACTTTTCTTTTCCTGAAAAAGATCCGGATACCTCTATATCTAGCAATGCATACATGAGGTCACTTGGTTCACTTTGGTGACTTGGAAAATTCTGTCAATTAGGTGTCTGAGCCCCATTCTAAACCACAAGTCTTGGCACACACAGGAAGTTGGTCCATTTCTAACAGGAATCACACACTGAAAATATGATTAATAAAAATATTTCCAAACCAAAGAATAGTATCATAAAATACAGGATCAAGGCCAGAAATGTTTTCTCACTTTTATCAAGATATGTTTTCTTAGGGGACAAATATACATATGATGATAAATGTGAAGTAAGGAGTGTTTATTGTTTAATATGTATGTTTAGGAAAAAACGACAATTGCCAGCCACACTCAGTTTGAGATGATAAAGCTTGGTGGAAGTATTGTTCAATCAAATGTGAGTTCAGGATTGACTGTATTATTAACATGTTTTGTAAGGGATATGACCTTAATCAAGTGTGTCTTTGATGGATAAATAGTCCATTGTGCCTTATTTTACAGGTAATCAATTCATCAAAGAGTGTCCCAAAAGAAATGGGACTCATTATATATATGTGTGTGTGTGTGTATGTGTGTGTGTGTGTGTGTGTGTGTGTGTATGCCTATCATATATATATTGTGTGATGCAGTTCCTCATTTTCCCAATATCTACTTTTATCTACAATATAAGGGAGGCCTATGTTGAAATGAGTAAAATAGCCATTATATACTCTCAACCAATATTGGAGGGGGTAATACACTTTCGAATGAATTTTATTATTGGTATATTTTTAAGTTTGCATAATTAACTTTACTTGCAAAGTTGAAAATCAATATACACTTGCATTATATGTTTTATATTCTACCCTAATACAGGGAGGACTCTTAATCAGTATAATATAAACAACATCAACAAATAATTCTCACCTGAGGAATATCAAATGGCTGAGAAGCACCTGAAAAGAAGTTCAGCATCTTTAATCATTAGGGAAATGCAAATCAAAACAACCTTGAGATTCTACCTCGCACCAGCTAGAATGGCTAAGATTAAAAATTCAGGTGTCAGCAGATACTGGCAAGGATGTGGAGAAAGAGGAACACTCCTCCATTGTTGGTGGAATTGGAAGCTTGGAAATCAGGCTGGCGGTTCCTCAGAAAATTGGACATAGTACTACAGGAGGATTCCACAATACCTCTACTGGGCATATATCCAGAAGATGATCTAACTGGTAAGAAGGACACATGCTCTACTATGTCCATAGCAGCCTTATTTATAATAGCTAGAAGCTGGAAAGAACTCAGATGCCCCTCAACAGAGGAATGGATACAGAAAATGTACATTTACACAATGGAGTACTACTCAGCTATTAAAAAGAATGAATTTATGAAATTCCTAGGCAAATGGATGGACCTGGAGGGCATCATCCTGAGTGAGGTAACCCTATCACAACAGAACTCACATCATATGTACTCACTGATAAGTGGATATTAGCCCAGAAACTTAGAATACCCAAGACACAAGATACAATTTGCAAAACACATGAAACTCAAAAAACAAAACAAAACAAAACAAAACAAAACAAAACAAAACAAAAAAAACAAAGACCAAAGTGTGGACACTTTGGTCCTTCTTAGCATTGGAAACAAAATATCCATTGAAGGAGTTACAGAGACAAAGATTGGAGCTGAGACAAAAGGATGGACCATCTAGAGACTGCCATACCCAGGGATCCATCCCATAATCAGCCTCCAAACATTGACACCATTGCATAACCTAGCAAGATTTTGCTGAAAGGTCCCTGATATAGTTGTCTCTTGTGAGAGTATGCCGGGGCCTAGTAAACACAGAAGTGTATGCTCACAGTCAGCTATTGGATGGAGCACAGTTCCCCCAATGGAGGAGCTAGAGGAAGTACTTAAGGAGCTAAAGGGGTCTGCAACCCTATAGGTGGAACAACAATATGAACTAACCAATAATCCCTGTAGCTCGTGTCTCTAGCTGCATATGTATCAGAAGATGGCCTAGTCGGCCATCAGTGGAAAGAGACGCCCATTGGTCATGCAAACTTTATATGCTTCAGTACAGGGGAACCCCAGGGCCAAGAAGTGGGAGTGGGTGGGTGGGGGAGTGGGTGGGGAAGGGTGTGGGGGACTTTTGGGATAGCACTGAAATGTAAATAAAATAAATACCTAATTAAAAAAAGACAAATAAAAAACAACAAAAAATGTGAGTTCAAATTCACTGCATTATTACAAATTTATAAGGGATCTGATCTTTATCAAGAGTGTCTTTCATGGATAAATGGTCCATTTTGTCTCATTTTACAGATCATTACTTATCAGGAATATGTCCCCCCAAAAAAGGGACTCCTGAGATTGCTGGGACCTTGATAATATGTAATACATTTCTTCATATTCTAAAAGTCTACCGCTTTTCTCAATCATATCAGGGAGGCACACCACGAAGTGCGTATAATTGCCGTAATATATTCTCCACAAGTATGGGGGGGTACATAATTTATGTATGAATGAAATTTGCTATGTGGCACACAAAAAGTCAAACAAACTAAAAAATGCAGTTTTTGCAAAAGTTCATCAAACACAGGCATATACCTGATATTTTAATTTCATGTTACATGAGAAAATGTTTTCCCGACTGAATAATTTAATGCAAAAATGATAATATTTGTTGTAGTATGCTAGGAATAATGGGATTATTATGAAAAAAATATATCATTTTAAAAGTATCATTAAAAATATGAGTTATATCTAACTAATATGATATGGACTTATAGGGTTATATTTATGAATACATATTTCATATTCCATAATTTATTATTTATTAAAATAATACATATTTTGTATACTAAAAATATATATAATATCTATTAGAATAATATGATAAGTATAAGCATATGGTCATAATCATTAAAAAAACGATATCATGAATTTGAAGCAGTTTGTGGATAGTTACACACTCAGATTTTTATGAGGTACAGGGATATTTCAAATGGTATAACTAGATCTCAAAACTAAAAATTAAGTAAGTAAGGAAATAGATAGATAGGAAACTCTATATCATGTTGCTATGAAGGAAAATTTATTTATTAACAGGAACAAAGGTCACTCTTATTGTGATACATTTTGCCTCAAACACCACCATCATATTCCAAGAGACATTTGTTAATGATTTGAACTACCTTGAGCAATTTACAGGAGCACTGTGTATGTAAATCATGTTTTCATTAGATATTTTATGTATTTATATTTCAAATGTTATCCTCTTTCCCGGTTTCTCCTCTAGAAATCCCCTATCCCATCCTACTTCCCCCTATTGTACCCACCCACAACAACGTCACCACCCTGACATCTGATACTGGAATATTGATCCTTCATAGGGCCGAGGACCTCTCTTCCCATTGATGTTGAACAATACCATCCTCTGCTTTATATGCACCTGGATTTATGGGTCCCTCCATGTGTACTCTTTGTTTTCTGATTTAGTCACTGGCAGCTCCGGGTGGCGGGGGGACTGTTTTGTTAGATGTTGTTGTTCTTCTTATGGGGTTACAAATTCCTTCAGCTCCTACAGTCCTTTCTCTAACTCCTCCATCAGAGACCCAGTGTTCAGTCCAATGATTGGCTGTATCTGTCTTTGTAATTGTCAGGCTCTAGAAGAGCCTCTCAGGAGACAGCTATATCAGTCTCCTGTCAGTATGCACATCTTGGCATCCACAATAGTGTGTGCATTTGATGTCTGTATGTGGGATGGATCCCAAGGTGGGGTAGTCTCTGTATTGCCTTTCCTTCAGTCTCTGCTCTATGCTTTGTCTCCATGTACCTTCCTTAAGTATTTTGTTTCTCCATCTAAGAAGGTCTGAAAAATCCATTGTTTGGTCTTCTTTCTTTTTATTTATTTATTTATTTATTTATTTATTTTTTATTTATTTATTTTGGTCTTCCTACTTCTTGAACTTCATGTGGTCTGTGAATTGTATCTTGGCGATTCTGAGTTTTTCAGCGAGTATTCACTTATCAGTAAGTTCATATCATGTGTGTTCTTTTGTGACTAGGTTACCTCGCTCAGGATACTCTTTTCTAATTCCATTCATTTGCTAAGAATTTCATGAAGTCGTTATTTTTTATTAGCTTAGTCGTACACTACTGTGTAAATGGACCACATTTTCTATATCGACGACTCTTCTGTTGAGGGACATCTGCATTCTTATCAGCCTCTGGCTATTTAAGTAATACTGCTAAGAACACAGTGGAGTATGTTTCCTTGTTATATGTTGAAAATTCCTTTGAGTATATGAGCAGTAATTTTATAGAAGGGTCCTCATGTTGTACTATGTAAATTTTTCTGAGGAACTGTCAAAGTTATTTTCAGAGGGGTTGTACCAGCCTGCAATCTCCACCAGCAATGAAGGAGTATAACCCTTTCTCCACATCCTCCCCAGCATTTGTTGTCACTTAAATATTTGATCTTTAGCCATACTGGCAGGTGTGAGGTGGAATCTCAGGGTTGTTTTTATATACATTACAATGATGACTAAAGATGTTGAATATTTTTTTTAGTTGCTTCTCAGCCATTCGAGTTTCCTCAGATGAGAATTGTTTGTTTAGTTCTGTACCCCATTTTTATAGAGTTGTTTGGTTCTCTGTAATCTAAAGTTTTAAAGTCTTTGTGTATATTGGATATTAGCCCTCTACAGGATGTAGGATCGGTAAAGACCTTTTCCAAATCTGTTGGTTGCATTTTGTGTCATTGACTGTTTCCTTTGCCCTACAGAATCTTTGCAATTTCGTTATCTCCCGTTTGTCTAATGTTATTCTTAGAGCATAAGCCATTGGTGTTGTGTTTATGAAAATTTTCCCTGTATTCATGTGTTTGATGATCTTTCACACCCTCTTTTCAAATAGTTTCTGTGTATGTGGTTTTATGGGTAGGTAAATATTATATAGGAGAAAACTTTTGTTCTTTTCTGTTAATTGCAATATTACTGTGTCCCCTAAATTTAAATTCATGATACACTGGTGCAGAAATGTGTTTTCTAACGTATTTCAAGTTTGAACATGATTCTGTGAAATTCAAGTTGAATTGTAAAGAATAATAATTTTAATAATAATTCAATGCTAATTTTAATATTTCTGATTTTAAATCAGTATCTTAGATATGATGGTATAGAGAGTTACTATCTTATCCACATTAAGAATGTCTGACTTAACTTCAGAATGGCTCCCTGATGGCATCTCCATTCTGGTAGGAAGGGTGAAGTGAAGCAGCAGGACTTACCAACTAATAAGACTTGATGAACATAGACTATTTGGTGTAATTATAGTGACTGTCTCTTCTAAATTTTTTTTCCATGAAATGCAGCAACTGGAACAAATATCAGTGAAGAAATGTGGAACGAATATGTGAAGCTGACTGAATACCTCAAAATCCCTACTAAAAATATTAAAAATGTTTATGAAACAGGTCAGTAGATTCCTGTAAAAGTGACATGACATAAGAGCAAATGATAAGGATTCTTGTTTTGCATCTCAGCAATATAAAAACCTTACTTGAAAACATGAAAAAATCCACTATTATTTTTAAATGTCTCCATCTTTATCATACCTCACAGATGGGTGCCCTAAATTGGAGCCTTGATCTCAGGAGGAGGAAAAGGTGTACTAATCGCTATTCTTGATTCATTAGAATTATTTTTTGAGGTCGGTTCAAAATTGTAAACAAAATTATTCACAATTTTTCCTCAGGGATTTCTGCACACCCTAGTGTTATTGAAAATCATTAATTATTTTATGTATGATTAATTGCATTGATTTCAACATTGTAAAAGAGTTTTCAATAAAGTACCTGATGCACATCATGCTATGGAATTTCTTAGGAGTTGTTATCAAAGTCACATTTATCACCCTATCATAAGTGGGGATTTTCCATCTTCTGGCTATTAGATGTCCTTCAACAAAGGAATGGATACAGACATTGTGGTACAATTACACAATGGAGTACTACTCAGCTATTAAAACCAATGAATTTATAAAATTCTTAGGCAGATGGATGTATCTGGAGGATATCATCCTGAGTGAGGCAACCCAATCACAAGTCACTTTAATATGCACTCACTGATAAGTGGATATTAGCCCAGAAACCTAGAATACCCAGGATACAACTTCCAAAATACAAGAAAATCAAGAAGTAAGACCAACGTGTGGATACTTCATTCCTCCCTAGAATAAGGAATAAAATATCCATGGAAGGAGTTGCAGAAACAAAGTTTGGAGTTAGACGAAAGGATGGGCCATCCAGAGACTGCCCCACCCGGGGGTCCATCCCAAAATCAGCCACCAAACGCAGACACTTTTGCCTATGCCAGCAAGATTTTGCTGAAAGGACCCTGATATAGCTCTCTCCTGTGAGGCCTTGCCAGTGCCTGGCAAATACAGAAGCGGATGCTGACAGTCCTCTATAGGATGGAACATAGGGGCCTCAATGTAGGAGATAGAGAAAATACCCAAGAGGTGAAGGGGTCTGCAACTCTATAGGTGGAACAACAATATGAACTAATCATTCCCCCCAGAGCTCCTGTTTCTAGCTGCATATATAGCAGAAGATGGCCTAGTCAGCTATCACTGGGAAGAGAGGCCCCTTGGTCTAACAAACTTTATATACCCCGTACAAGGGAACACCAGGACCAAGAAGTGGGAGTGATTGGGTAGGGGAGCAGGATGAGGGGAGGGTATAGGGGACTTTTGGGATAGCATTTGAAATGTAAATGAAGAAAATATCTAATACAAAATAAGTGGGAATATTTTATGCATTTCAAAATTTAAGATCTAAAACTATATAAAACTCCTAATGATATTTGGTTTTCTTTTCTTGTATGGTTTCTTTGAGGAACTATCCAAAAATATCTTAGAGAGACTTGTTGAAGGCTAACATTGTCAGGTTAGGGTAAACTGAGATAATGGCATGGGGTTGCAAATTTATCACAAACCAGACTACCTATAAGGGAGAAAGCCTTGATTCAGTGGGGCTAGCACTTCCTGTGACTTACAAGAGTTTACTGGAACCTTTTAAGGCCTGGAGAGAAGGAAATACTGGTTAAAGGATCTCCCTCTCATTCTCTCTCTCTCTCTCTCTCTCTCTCTCTCTCTCTCTCTCTCTCTCTCTCACACACACACACACACACACACACACACACACACAAAGACATACACCGTCAGTGAATGAAGCACGACAAGGTACAAAGTAATTATTTTTTCCTTCAGCTGATTTTATATACCAGCAAAATCTCTAAGGTAGCCTAAACATTACAATGTGATTGCATACTGTTTTTCTTTCTTTTTTTTTGTTTTTGTTTTTTGTTTTTGCTACTTGTTTTTGTTTTTTTTTTGTTTTTTTTTTTGTTTTTTTAAGATAGGGTTTCTCTCTGTAGCCCTGACTGTCCTGGAATTCACTTTGTAGACCAGGCTGGCCTTGAACTCAGAAATATGCCTGCCTCTGCCTCCCAAGTGCTGGGATTAAAGGCATGTGCCACTACACCAGGCTCATTATTTTTCTTTTAATAAATGCTTATTTATAAAAATCATGCTCCCTAATATATTTTCTTGAAAAACAACTTACATATTACACATGAATGAAAGAAAAAAATCATTTCCAAGAAACCACACCCATTCATAATTAAGTCACTTGTTATATTTTAGGAAGGTATAAGAAAGCCATAAGATTTGCTCATCCATTTTCTTTTCACTGACAGGTTGCAACTTGTGGTTAATAAAGAGAAAATCAATTATTTTATTATTTATCATAAGCATAAACTTATATAATCTTAAAAGAATCACAAATCTAAAACTTTACATAAAAATCTATCAGTCATTACTATTTTAAATCATCAGTATGCATATCTACTGATCACCATTGTTTTTATTAAACCATATCTGGAAGCTGGGGGCAATAACAGGTATAAAAAATTGTCATCACTTTGATCACTTGCCCAGTTCTAGAAAGAGAATTGTGCCTGGCAGTGCTGGTAGGGCTGCCATTGTTCATGCTCACTGATCAAAAAAAAAAAAAAAAAAAAAAAAAAAAATCCCTAGCAGCTCTGCAACTTCAGATTAATACCTAAGATTTTTTCAGAAGAGTCATGGACAAACACATCTTAACCTACCTTAACAAGCTACATGTCAAATTTTTTTATAAAAATATTACTCATTGCTAAGAATCTACATCTCTAAATTCCTTTCAAGGGTTTTCTTTTAATCATTAACACTTTCAGCAGTAATGCTTAAGATCAAGTGTTATTACTGAATATTAATAATACTTCCCAGTGAGTTTTCACACAACACTTACATTAGAAAGGGTGTGAAGGCTGAGATTACAACATGCAGAGCTATAACAACATGAAGTCTTCAAGACACTTAGTCCTCAGGGATCTGACTGTCTGGGACATGTCCATAGTAGTTGTGCTAATGTTTAAGATAGTTTCTATGAGTCCAGAGAACAATTGCATTCAGGAAGCAGGAGACCAGACTCAAATATTTGCTGAGTCACAGTACAGGTGCTTCTGTGCGTTGGGTTTCCTGACACTTGATTAAATACTTGTCTGACCTAACAAAACCTGGGTTAAGAATGTGATAGTGCACATAGTGGTACATTTAGATCTCCACAAAAATCCATGACATCACAGTGCACACTTAGCCTTTTAAAACCAAGTAGGATGGAAATGCAGTGCACAACACATGGCCCATAAAGGTGGACCATACTCGACATGGGGCAAATAAATATACTTCCATTTAGTGCATTCTAATATGAGGCTCCACGCTCACAACCAGAAAAATAGATTTCCAAGCCTTTACAGCTCATGCTACCATCTTACCAGACAGTAACACTTCAGAGTTTCAGAGAACAGATGCTCCTCTGTAAACTGATGTCCTGGGCTGGGGTTAGTCACAGTGAGATGATTGAGCTGAACCACAAAGGGACACAGGCTGATTCAGAAATACTCCAATTCCAAATGTACTTCTGATTAAGTAGGATGTTTGGAATTATGCTTAAATGGGAAAGAAATGAAGGAGGGTGGGTATAAAACATCAAAGACACCTATAAATAGTTTCAAATTATATATATATACACACACACACACACACACACACACACACATATATGTATAGTCCTTAAAAGAAAATTAAATAAGTTAAAAAGAAAAAGTCATGCATGGATAGAAAATGTTAGAAAAATGGAATACAAAAAATAAGATTAGAAAAGCAATTAAAAAGCAAAGACATATAAATATTTTTATATAAAAATTATGAGGAGTAAAAAATTGTAAATGTCTTTTAAAAGAAATATTCAGACTAAAGCAACAGAACTTATATAGTCATACAAATACAGACTTTAAATATAAGCATATAATTTCTCCAAAGAATGAACAGAGGAAGAAAAATAAAGTCTCTACAGAAAGAAGAGAGTTAGAGCTACTAAAAAAGACAGTATATCACATATTAAAATAATGGTAATGCTGTAAAGAAGTCATTAGGAACACATCTCTTTTTGTTTTTATTATTAATATAAAATAATTATATATTCAGTAATGATTATAATTTTATATATTCTCTTTAATGGAGAGCAGAGTAAAACGAACTTAGAGAAAGAGAAGACAAAATTATTAAATAATAGATTGAAAGACATAGATTAAAAAATTAGATGTAACTTTAAGTCAAAATAAAGAGTATTTTAAAAAAATCCAATGTGGAACCTACGATGACAGCAAAAAACTCTCAATCCATGTAAAAGAAAAAAATCCAAAAGGGCTTGAGGAATTATGTTGGCAACCCACCAAGATACAATAAACTGAGTTGAAAATACAGATTCTGTATAAGAATGTTACCTTAAAATAGTTTCATCCAGTATATTATATGTTTGTTTCAATAGTCCAAACTAACCTATAAAAAGACTACAGATGCCTTACATGCTCCAACAAAGAGCAGAGAATTATCATTATCTGATTTGACATACCACATATTCCATACATATGCTAATGCAGAAAATATATTATCTATGAATAATTACATGATTACACATAACAATGATTTTAAAGAGGCCTTGGCAAGTTTCACCCTTCTGGATTCTAAAAGGTTGCCGAGATTCTGACATACATGTCCTCTGATTCACCCAACCTCAGATGCTCACATTAGTTGTTTCATCAAAATTTGCATCCAGGACAACTTCAAAGGTGCTGGCCCAGTGGATCCTGCCTCTTAGAGTGTGAGAATCAGGGATTTTAAAATGCTGATACTTCTTACCACACAGAAACTCAACAACAAAAGTTCCAGCAAGATTAAGACTGGCCAGCATCCTAATTTTCTTTGGGCCCTCAAAAGAGAATTATGCCCATGTTCTCACTCCCTCCCCACACACATACCTCACAACAGGAAACAATTTTAAGACAATGATGATCCATTCCCAAAAAGTGTGATGGGTGGATATTGGTCTTTTGGTGGGTATTGTTGATGTTATAGGTCAGAGGTGAAACAAGGTAAGGAAGATTATGTTCAGAGATATCTTTCTCTCTCTTTCTTTCATTTTTCTTTGCTTTTCATCTTTTTAAACTGAGAAGAATGGTGAGATGAAAAAGAAAAGTACAGATGTAAGAATGATATATTAAAGATTAGATTATTGAGTCAACATTTAGGCCAAAGTGTATGAAAAAGCCAATTTTTTTATTCAGTATGGATATTCAATATTGATAAATACTTAAGGTTTAATTTTGTTACAACATATTATGTATAGCTACTTAAAGACTTTTTTTAAGTATTGTACCTAACTGATTCTTAAATATATATGTTAAATTATAGTTCTTTTGAAATATTCTTTACAAATTATTTTAGATAAATATGAAATGCAAATTAATTATAAGTGAACCAAACTTATTGGTCATGTTAAATACTAGTTTATTTAATTACAAAATAATGTTTATTCAGCTTCTTTAGATGCTGTTAATGTAAGTAGATATTAGAGATCTAGAGACAAGCAAATCAGATATACTGGAGATAGATTCATGGATACCTCTGAGATTTCCATACTATGGAATGTAAAGATGTATAATTAATAAAAGGCTTTTTATGACAATTTTATGTCTGCTCATGATTGCAACACCATTTTACTGCAAAGATGGTGATTAGCTTTGAAGAACCTCACTATGATGTTTGGTTTAAATGTGACAAGCTCTCCACTAGTGGGGGTAGTAGTCACAAAAACAAAAATCAATCAAACTCCTTCCATAGGTGTTTTGTTCCCAATTCTAAGAAGGGGCAAAGAGTCCACACTTTGGTCTTCATTCTTCTTGAGTTTCATTAGTTTCACAAGTTTTATCTTATATCTTGGGTATTCTAAGTATCTGGGCTAATATCCACTTATCAGTGAGTACATACCATCTAGAGACTGCCATATCCGGGGATCCATTCCATAATCAGCCTCCAAACACTGACACCATTGCATACACTAGCAAGATTTTGCTGAAAGGACCCTGATATAGCTGTCTCTAGTGAGGCTGTGCCAGGACCTAGCAAACACAGAAATGGATGCTCACAGTTAGCTATTGGATGGATCACAGAGCCCCCAATGGAGGAGCTAGTGAAAGTAGCCAAGGAGCTAAAGGGATCTGCAACCCTATAGGTGGAACAACAATATGAACTAACCAGTACCCCCAGAGCTCATGTCTCTTGCTGAATATGTATCAGAAGATGGCCTAGTCAGACATCAGTGGAAAGAGAGGCCCATTGTTGTGCAAACTTTATATGCCTCAGTATAGGGGAACGCCAGGGCCAAGAAGTGGGAGTGGGTGGGTAGGGTAGTAGGTGGGTGAGTGTATGGGGCACTTTTGGGATAGCACTGGAAATGTAAATGAAGAAAATGCCTATTAATTGTTTTTAAATCAATCAAACCAAAATCCCAAGCTGGTGGTATTGCAAACTGGTATAACCTCTCTGAAAATGAATCTGGAGTTTTCTCAGATTGGTTCCTCAGAAAAATGGAAGTAGGTCTATATGAATACTCTGCTATATCACTCCAGGGTGCATACCCAAAAGATGCCCTACCATGCCACAAGGTCACATGCTTCACTATGTTCATAGTGGAAATAACCCAGTTGTTCACAACAGAGAATTGATCCCGCAAATGTGGTTCATTTACACAAAAGAATAATATTCAGCTTTTAAGAATCGTTAGTTTTGAATACAAAAGAATGTACTACATCATATCACCCTGAGTGAAGTATCTCAGAGCCAAAATGATGCACATGGTATATATTCATTAATAAGTAAATATTAGAAAAAAAAAAAAAACATAGGACACAACCCTTGGAAGTTGCCACACCCATTCCAATGAAGACTGCATGACACTCCCAGAAGCTTGGACTCAATCCCTAGGCAAAGAGTTTCACAGAAACTCAGTCTCCTGGAACCATGGCATGAATGTTCCAAACCTGTCCCTGTGTTAGTTGGTGAATGAATCTGTGTTTTCTTTCATTATTGTTCTATTATAGGTGCCTCCAAGAAATTATTTCACAAATACCTAAATCAGGTTGAACTTTACTTCCTGGCCTTCAGCAATTTCCTAGGCAGTCCTTGAGCTGACCCTGAGCTTGGAATTTTGGTAAGAATGTTACTCATTCAGAGGAAATGTCCCAGTTTTGACGGTTAGTAACCTTGAATCTTACAGTTTGCTGCATAGGAGCTAGTAATCTCATGGTTAGTTCAAAATAGTATTCTTAGAATTCTCATTACAAACATGAATGGCAGCCTACATTACATAATAGTAGTAAGAAGGTGGTTTGTGGTTTTAGGAGGAACTGGAGTATTTTATTATTCATGAAAGAGTTATGAGAATGGAATTCCCCTGGTGCATGTATTTCACTAGGCCCAGAGGAATAGCATAATTAGGTATTTACTAAGGCCCCCTGGTGGTGGGTTTACCAATAGACTAGCATTGCATCAGAACTTTCATCTGGCTCCTGTGAAGAGCTGATTTTAGATAGGGTTGTTCCAATCTCAGTTGTGAACACTGCCTGGCTCCTGCCAGCTTTTATATTTTCCTTTTTTAAAATTTTTTAACTGGGTATTTTCTTCATTTACATTTCAAATACTATCCCAAAAATCCCCCATACCACCCCCCCCACTCCCCTACCTACCCACTCCTACTTTTTGGCCCTGGCATTCCCCTGTACTGAGGCATATAAAGTTTGCAAGACCAAGGGGCCTCTCTTCTCAATGATGGCTGACTAGGCCATCTTCTGCTACTTATGCAGCTAGAGACACAAACTCAGGGAGTACTGGTTAGTTCATATTTTTGTTCCACCTATAGGGTTGCAGACCCCTTTAGCTCCTTGGGTAATTTCTCTGGCTCCTACATTGGGGGCCCTGTGTTCCATCCATTAGCCGACTGTGAGAATCCATTTCTATGTTTGCCATCCTGCCAGCTTTTTAATAACAGCATTTTCTTTGTTTTGTGTAAAGAACCATTATGCATCTCGATATACCTTGGCTGATGTAATGCCTAAATTTCTTGTTTATCTTCTGGTTATTTTGTTTGTTTGTTTGTTTGTTTGTTTGTTTTTTCCTTCTTATAAGTCTGGTGCTGGCTTTGAGAAATTACATTCAGATAATAGCACTCTCTCTGGTGTCCCTGTTTGTTTGTCATCCGATGGCTCCTTACTCATCTGAATACCAGGATCCTGGTTCTCCGTGGGTTGAAGGTTCGACTGAGTCCAGTCTTTGGAAGGAAATCATGAAGATTAACAGGCCATTGGGCCCAAGTAAGGGTGCTTCAGTCCCACTAGGGAGGTAGAGGAATCCAGAGGGCCAATTGAGGGAGGGAACTGAGTGAGAGAGTGAAAGAGGATGGGTTGGGAGCATAGAAGGAGACATGAAGCTTAAATAATATCTGAGAGTTTTAGAGTAATATTGTGATTCACACTGTGTATGTATGCAAGCTAGAAAGAGAGACATAAAGGGTGATACCCATACAGAGAGACAGAGAGTGAGAAAGAGACAGATAGAGTGACAAAGAGAGAGTCAGACAGACAGAGAGACAAACAGGGACAGACAGAATCAGAGAGACAGAAAGACAGAGAGAGCCTAGTCTGATATGAGACTCAAACCTCATCCTCAGTGACACATTTCTTCTAACAAAGACATTTATATACCAACAATGCCACTCCTAGTCTTATCAAAATCTCAATCCCTGATAAGTACAATCTTGAATGCTTACTCAAATATAGTAACACATAGTGGCCATTCTTATCTGAACCACCACATTTGCAATAGCTGAAATATATCATTTTCTCTCTTTTATTTGTCTTTTATTTTTCTTCCATTTATTAATTTAGTCTTTTTTTTACAGTTCAGATTTTAACCCCCTCCCATTCCACCATCTGAGTCTTCCATCTCACACACCTCCTCCTCCTCTGCATCTCTAAGTGGATGTACCCATCCCACAAACCCCACCCCACTAGACCTCCTCACACCCTTGGGCATCCAGTTTCTTGAGGGTTATTTGCATCTTCTCTGACTGAGTCCAGACCTGGCAAACTTCTGCTATATGTGTGCCTTATATCAACTAAAGTAAGCTGCCTGGATAGTGTCATAGTGTCTGAGAGATCTTGGGGGTCCAGGTTAGTGGTGACTGCTAGATACAGAAAGTGTGGTCCATTTTCACAATGGAGTACCACTCAGCTATTAAGAAGTAGGACATTATGAGTTTTGCAGGCAAATGTATGGAAATATCCTGACTGAGGTAACTCAGATCCAAAAGGACATGCATTGTGTATATTCACTAAGTGGATATTAGAAAGAAAAACAAAACAAAACAAAACAAAACAAAACAAAACAAAACAAAACAACAAAAACCCCAGAATACTCAGACTAAAATCCACAGAACTCAAGAAGGTTAACAAGCTGAAGGGCCCAAGTGAGGATACCTCAATGTCACTTGGTATGGAAAAGAAAGCAATTACAGGAGGGAAGGATCTGGGTAAGAAACAGGACTGAAAGGGGTAGAGGGGAATATGATCAGGTATTGGGTGAAGAAAACAGGACTGAAGCCTGACAACCAGCAGAAAGAACAACAACAGGCAACCTCAGGAGGTAGGAGGCTGGGGTATGGGAACACTCTAGAATATACCAGATACCTGGGAGATGAAAGAATCTCAGGACTCAAAGGGAGGAACATTAGATGGAATGCCCTACAGTGGGGAGATGAAACTTGTAGAACCCACCTTCAGTAGAAAGACAGAATCCAAATTTGAATCAAGGGTTGGGATGGGGTTGCCATCACACAGTCAAAATTTCTGTCCCAGAAATTTTCGTATCAAAAAGAACTGCAGGGACTGAAATGGAGAAAAGCCTGAGGAAGAGGAGGTCCATGGGCAGGCCCAAATTGGGATCCAGCTCAATAGGAGGCCCTCATGTTTGACACTACTTCTGTTACTATGGTGTGTTCTTCAAAAGGGGTCTATCATGACTGCATTCTGAAAGACCCAACAAGCAAAAGAAAATGTTAGATGCAGATATTTGAACCCAACCAGATATTTGCACCCAACCAAAGGAAAGAAGCAGCTGACCCCTGATGTTGAATTAGGGAAAAGCTGGAAGAAACTGAAGAGCAGGTTGATTTTATAAGGACTGTCTAATTTTCAAGTGTAATTTGAGTTTTTATTTGAGACTTCTATACATGTCAGTACTAAGTACTATACATGTGTGATGTACTTTTTCTTTTTTTTTTTACTTGCAACTTTTTGATATGTGTTTCTATCATTTTAACATATGAATCAGATTATAATGTCTGAGATTTATCATGTTTTTGTCCATGTTATATTTTTGTTTCTTGTAAGCTGTGTACTTCCCCAATGTTTGTTTGAATACCTTACATTTTTGTTGAATGAAATTTTATTTTGACACAATTTTTCTTCTAGTAAAACTCATGAAAAAATCTTTCAAAAATAAAGAATTTGGATCGGGATGTTTATACTCAGTTTTCTTTTCTTTGATACCAGCACCTATGTAGGTAGAGTGAAAGTACCTTCAAATATGAATGAATGATACAGAAATAATGAATAAATTCACTCTAACCTGTGTAGTCTATTTAGTATTGACATCATTACACTGTGTAAGAATGTCTAATAATGAGTAGGTTTATCATATTGAAGAATAACAAGAGTTTGCTATTAAAGGCACCAATAACTTGAAACATACATGCTGTAGCAGAAAGCAAGAGGGTAGTCCAAACATTTATCTAAAAGCTTTCTCATTATAAGAAGACACAGAACCTGGGAAAACTCAACATTTGAAAATGTGTGTAGAATGAAAACTTAAAGACATAAAAATAGAAGTCTTCTGAACCTATCTTCTACCTCCATTGTGAATGAATTTCCATTCCTAATATAAAGTAAATTCCAGTAGCAGAATTCAATGCTGAATTTTATTCAATTTTTAGTATTTAAAGATCTATTCCCAACACATTTCAAAATATCTCACAAAATAAAAAGGGAAGGTTCATGTCAAAACTTAGCCTATGATACTGGTAGTATTCTAAAACAAAAACTCTATACAGAGCTAGGCAAATAGGAAACTACAGCTAAATTTCATTGATAAAACTGGGTGAGAAAAATGCTCAATAATGTACTTGCAAACCAAATTCAATTAAACATTAAAATGATGCATTGTAATATTACTAAGGAAAGAAATCACAATTATTTAAGAGATAAAAGTAGAAAATGAATTCAATAAATGTGTCTGTTTACTTATGAGGCAATGATTGTAAATTCTCACTGTTTTGTTTCCTTGACAGTAAATAACCACAATCTTTGGTCAACAAAAAACACACTGAATGTGAAAAATCACAATAGTTAATTCACTCTGGTGACACTCATTCATTTTCATCCCCTTTCCTGTGCCAAAGCTCACACTAGGTCAAATGTTGGAGAGTCTGAGTGTTGATGGATTTTGTTCTATTCTAATGTTTTCGAGGAAAATGACAAACATATCAGGTTATGTGGTCCCAAGTCCTTTCCCCTATGTCTTGATTGTCTAAGATATGATGAGTTTGATATTTCATTGTTTACAAATAATATAAATATTAACTTAGGGTGGTAATCTCTTTCCCAAACACACATAGACTGTCTACCAAAAGCTCCAGCGCCAAGCTTGAGATGTTGTCACTTGAATTTTTGTTCAGGAGTATTCTATACATCCCTAAACAATATAGACTATAGAGAAATTGACATTTCCCTTGGTTATCTATCTATATTTGAAGGTAAAACTCTTTCTGGAAATATTTTATTACGCAGGGGAACAAGGTATTGAGCTACAACTAACTCAGAAGCATCTTCCCTGCGGACCACCTGCCATAGTATTGTAAAATGCTATGCAAGTGTTTAAGGGAGAAAAAAAGTCTATTGTCCTACTCTATCTATGAAGCCAATGAGCACCACTATCCCTACTGAGAAAGCTCAGGAAAACCCTCAGAAAAAAAGAACAACAAGGTCATGGAGACAGAGGACCAGGATGTCTGCTTTGAGCTTATACCTTCTACATATGACAGTGAAATTCTACACTTGAATGCACTTTTGAAATATCAACAATATGGTTGCCTAAAGAAGACCTTTATAAGTCCTCACATGCCATGTCAAACTGCATGGGAAAAATTTCACAAGACTCAACTTTAAATGAAGAATAACAACCAAATATTGATTGATTGAGGGAGAGAGAGAGAGAGAGAGAGAGAGAGAGAGAGAGAGAGAGAGAGAGAGAGAGAGAGAGTTACTCCTTACAAGAAATAAGTTCCATAACTCTTCGTCCAATATAATGGTGTTAGCCTTAAACACATGTGTATGAGCAATACTAAATGAGCTCACCAGATTTTATTATGTGTATGTGTGTATATAAATAAAAATAATTAATAGATGATAGATAGATAGATATTAGAAGAAAAGAAGGTAGATAGCTGGTTTCTAGATATTTATGTGAAAGATGGAGAGAGAGAGAGAGAAAGAGAGAGAGAAATAAAAGTAGATGTTCAGCATATGATTTACTAATATATTACAGAAGGATGATAGATGATAGATGGCTTATGTATATAAAGCTAATATACAGACCAACAGACATGAAGGTATATAGATAGGTAAACAGAAAGACAGACAGACAAACAGATAACTTTAATTCTCAACTTTATGCAACCCAGAATGTTCTAGTTGAGTGTTGATGAATAGTTGTGTGCATCGGTTTAGCCTTTTAGAATGTTTTAGTTGTTAACAGAGGACCTACTCAGCTGTTGGCAAAGTGTCCACTCCTATCACCTGGCTTTAAATTTGTTAGCCTATTCGGTATAATAGGGCCATTGTTTTCCTACACTTTAAGTCCATTTAAAGTCTCATAACATGGATATGGATATATTTTAGGAAAAATCTGTAGATTTACTTATGATATTTTCAATCTGTATCTCTTGTGAGCTACAAATAAATTAATGTTGGCAAAAATGAGTAAAGTTTTCTGATGCAACTGGGCTTCACTAATAGCTTCTCACAGGCTTTCTTCATGATGCTTACTTCAGTAGTGCTTGCTGTGCTGGGACTGGAACATAGCTCCTCTTATTGTACTGTATTATCACCAGCTTTCTGTTTTCCACCTCTTTTACTAAAAAAGCTTAACTGTCCTACAAATTGTTCTGTAGGTTGACTTTGAACTCAGAGATCTACATACCACTGTCTCCTGAATGCATTGATGAAATGTGTTGTCTTAGAGTGTCCATTGCTGTGAAGAAATACTAAGACCAAGGAAAATCTCTTAAAGGCTAACATTTAACTGTGGCTGGCTTATAATTTTAGAGTTTTAACCCATTATCTTCATGATGTGATGCACGTAAACATTGAGGCAGACATGGTAGTGGATGAGACAAGAATAGGGGACTTTTGGGATAGCATTTGAAATGTAAATAAAGAAAACATCTAATAAAAATTGGAAATAAAGAATTCTACATCTTGATTCAAAGATAGTCAGAAAATACCTTCTTTTCTAGATGTAAATTGACTTTATATATGGGACCTTAATGACCAACTTCACAGTGCTACACTTCATCAGACAAGTACACACAGACTTCAAAAAGGTCACACTTCAGATAGTGACACTTACTATGGGTCAAGCACTGTGACACATGAGTATGTGGGGCCAAATATATTCAAACCACCACATTTTACACCATGGCCACTATGTTTGTAGCCACAACAAAATGCAAAATGAATTTAGTCCAACTTCAAAAGTCCACATATTCTATCACAGTCTCAACAATGCTTAAAATTCAAAGTTCAATGTCAGTTTTGAGATTCTTCCAATCACTTAAGTGCCGATGCCTATAAAATTGAATAAAAAAGCAGATCGCATACTTCCAACATCACTGGATATACATTACCCTTTCAAAATGTCATATTAAGGAAATACAGGGTCAAAAGGAGATCAAAACAAAGCCAAACACACACACACACACAGACACACACACACACACACACACACACACACACACACACACACACACACACATGTCAGGGCACTCTGGTGGAGTCAGCTTGTGAGGCAGAAATGCCAAAAAGCTGCTCATGAGAAATGAATTTCTAGGACTCTCTTCCTGGTTATCTGGTGAAAGCCAACTCTCCAGTTTTTATCGGTTTGTCAGGAAGCTGTTTCACGAGGATAAGAGTTCCATGGAAATTTTCCTCCCAGAGTTATGGCATTTCTTTCCCTAACCCATTATATTCAAATTTCCACCACATTAATCTAGTGTATAGAGTCACGTGCACTCTATTAAGCATTACCTTATAGTAAATGCCTTTTAAGATTCTATTCTAACATAGCTAAAGCCTTTTCCCAGTGTTCTTAGATTCCAGATAGCAGCAAGGAGCTTAACCCATTCAGTAACTAACTAAGCTCTACCATAAAACAATTAAGCACTTGCCATTAACTCAGCTGTTTGCAGAAAGAGCCTAAATTCTCACTGAGATAGAAATTCTTATTACAGACTACATTCCATGCCAAGAGCAAATTAGTATACTTTACTGAAAATGGACAGTCTCCAGATATAGATAAGAATTAATGAGGCCTAGAGAATTTTGGGGTCAGTGACACTACATTATTCTTGAGGCATGTCAAGAGTTAAATACCCTGAAGCAATTAACTCTAAGTGTAAAACTCTTGCCTGGCAGAAAGTGCTAATCTCTAATGTAAACATTTATCTGGTCCCTACAAATTCCCTTTGTAGTCACTCCCCTTGCATCTGTGCTAATCTCTAGTGTTATACATTTATCTAGTTCCTTTTGAAGTCACTCCTTTTGCACCTGGAAAAATTCAATGTGCCTTGTTCTGCAATTTATTCTGTATTATAAAAGTCTGATGCTTAACTGGAAAATTGCATTCAGATTAAACACCTCTCTTGTGTGTTTGGCTGTCTGTCACTACATCCTAATCTTGCCCATCTACTCTAGAGACTCTTTCCTACGCAGGCACAGGGGACCAGAGGGTCTGCGGCACACACACACACACACACACACACACACACACACACACACAAACACACAAATCAGCCTAACAAAATCCAATCTCATCATTTCCATGTCTAATCTCCAACTTATTTCTGCCTTGCTGTCTGCAATACAATTCTTTCTCTTGGGCTGTTTCTATATCCTGTTATCAGCTTTCCTCAGTAGATCTTCCATTACTCTGTAATCTCTAAAATCTTAGAGTCTCCAAGGGAACTTAAATTTCACAGCTTCTTATTCCAATATCTAGGATCCACACATAATGTTCTTCATTCTGCCATAGGTCATTTCTCCAACTCTTTCCTCTGAAGCATTCTCTGCTCTGGCTAACTGCACACCACTGCTGATGCATTTTAGTTCCATAGTGCATATATCTCCAGGATTCTGGGATATTCTGCTGCAACTAGTTTGCAATTTACCAATAGACTCTCATAGGCTCTCTTCATATTGCCAAACCTCAACTACTTTTCATGACTGCTTCAGTCATGGACCTTCAACTGCCACTGAGTCTGTACCTTTAGCAATGGCCTTTTCTGACCTCTTATAGAAACAAGCTTTAGCTGTACTCTGTGACCCCATTATCCAATTATGCCTTCAAAATCTGTAACACCTGAGTAATTTTTACACATTGCAAAGACCATGGGCTTGCATGGGGTGTATCTCTGGAATACAGCTTCTTTATGCTCTAAGAAAACACTTCCCACAAGATTTCACCTACATGATGTTAATGTCTTTGTTTTTGTTAACCACCATCAATTTTCCCCTTCTGTTCTTTAAGAAATGTCCACAGTGAGCCATGTATCCAAGTCTGCCATGTTCTATTTCTTGCTATAGGACATGGACAACTTGTTCTATTACATCATTACCAGCATTCTGTTTTCAATGTTTCCTTCACTGTTTAAGACTAGCTGTTCTGGAACTTGATATGTACCAGTCTGGCCTTGAACTCAAAGATCTGCTTGCTTCTGGGATTAAAGGCATGTCCCACCACACCTAAATATTTGGTTCTTTTTTTTTTTTTTTACTATGAATGCATGCTATGCGCCTAGATTGGGCAGATCTACAACGGCACTACCATCTTCTCCATATAAGTAACCCCTATAACTTGCAGTTTCTGCAGGCCAGGTGCTTCTGCTCCTCTTTCCTTCTTCTTCCTCCTCCTCCATCATCCTCTCTCTCTCTCTTTCTCTCCCAGAACATTCAGCTCCACCTTCCCCTCTTTCTCTGCCCAATCACCGGCTCCAGCCTTTATTTATAAATTAAGGTGGGAAGTAGGTTTACAGGAAATCACCTGAGTGCTGACTCATTCCTTGTTCACAGCCCCTTAATGGAGAACAGAATTAACATTAAATACAATTAGCTCCAGGGCTATCCGAAACAACCTTTTTTTTTTTTTTTTTTTCATTTTTATTAGGTATTTAGCTCATTTACATTTCCAATGCTATACCAAAAGTCCCCCATACCCACCCTCCCCCACTCCCCTACGCACCCACTCCCCCTTTTTGACCATGGCATTCCCCTGTACTGGGGCATATAAAGTTTGCATGTCCAATGGGACTCTCTTGCCTGTGATGGCCGACTAGGCCATCTTTTGATACATATGCAGCTAGAGTCAAGAGCTCCGGGGTACTGGTTAGTTCATAATGTTGTTCCACCTATAGGGTTGCAGATCCCTTTAGCTCCTTGGGTAATTTCTCTATCTCCTCCATTGGGAGCACAGTGATCCATCCATTTGCTGACTGTGAGCATCCACTTCTGTGTTTGCTACACCCCAGCATAGTCTCACATGAAACAGCTATATCTGGGTCCTTTCAGCAAAATCTTGCTAGTGTATGCAATGGTGTCAGCGTTTGGAAGCTAATTATGGGGTGGATCCCTGGATATGGCAGTCTCTACATGGTCCATCCTTTCATACCAGCTCCAAACTTTGTCTCTGTAACTCCTTCCAAGGATGTTTTGTTCCCACTTCTAAGGAGGGGCATAGTGTCCACACTTCAGTCTTTATTTTTCTTGAGTTTCATGTGTTTAGGAAATTGTATCTTATATCTTCGGTATCCTAGGTTTTGGGCTAATATCCACTTATCAGTGAGTACATATTGTGTGAGTTCCTTTGTGAATGTGTTACCTCACTCAGGATGATGCCCTCCAGGTCCATCCATTTGGCTAGGAATTTCATAAATTCATTCTTTTTAATAGCTGAGTAGTACTCCATTGTGTAGACGTACCACATTTTCTGTATCCATTCCTCTGTTGAGGGGCATCTGGGTTCATTCTAGCTTCTGGCTATTATAAATAAGGCTGCTATGAACATAGTGGAGCATGTGTCCTGCTTACCAGTTGGGGCATCTTCTGGATATATGCCCAGGAGAGGTATGTCTGGATCCTCTGATAGTACTATGTCCAATTTTCTGAAGAACCGCCAGATTGATTTCCAGAGTGGTTGTACAAGCCTGCAATCCCACCAACAATGGAGGAGTGTTCCTCTTTCTCCACATCCATGCCAGCATCTACTGTCACCTGAATTTTTGATCTTAGCCATTCTGACTGGTGTGAGGTGGAATCTCAGGGTTGTTTTGATTTGCATTTCCCTGATGATTAAGGATGTTGAACATTTTTTCAGGTGCTTCTCTGCCATTCGGTATTTCTCAGGTGAGAATTCTTTGTTCAGTTCTGAGCCCCATTTTTTAATGGGGTTATTTGATTTTCTGAAGTCCACCTTCTTGAGTTCTTTATATATGTTGGGTATTAGTCCCCTATCTGATTTAGGATAGGTAAAGATCCTTTCGAAATCTGTTGGTGGTCTTTTTGTCTTATTGACGGTGTCTTTTCCCTTGCAGAAACTTTGGAGTTTCATTAGGTCCCATTTGGCAATTCTCGATCTTACAGCACAAGCCATTGTTGTTCTGTTCAGGAATTTTTCCCCTGTGCCCATATCTTCAAGGCTTTTCCCCCACTTTCTCCTCTATAAGTTTCAGTGTCTCTGGTTTTATGTGAAGTTCCTTGAACCACTTAGATTTGACCTTACTACAAGGAGATAAGTATGGATTGATTCGCATTCTTCTACATGATAACAACCAGTTGTGCCAGCACCAATTGTTGAAAATGCTGTCTTTCTTCTACTGGATGGTTTTGGCTCCCTTGTCGAAGACCAAGTGACCATAGGTGTGTGGGTTCATTTCTGGTTCTTCAATTCTATTCCATTGGTCTACTAGTCTGTCTCTGTACCAGTATCATGCAGTTTTTATCACAATTGCTCTGTAGTAAAGCTTTAGGTCATGCATGGTGATTCCACCAGAGGTTCTTTTATCCTTGAGAAGAGTTTTTGCTATCCTCGGTTTTTTGTTATTCCAGATGAATTTGCAAATTGCTCCTTCTAATTCGTTGAAGAATTGAGTTGGAATTTTGATGGGGATTGCATTGAATCTGTAGATTGTTTTTGGCAAGTTAGCCATTTTTACAATGTTGATCCTGCCAATCCATGAGCATGGGAGATCTTTCCATCTTCTGAGATCTTCTTTAATTTCTTTCTTCAGAGACTTGAAGTTTTTATCATACAGATCTTTCACTTCCTTAGTTAGAGTCACGCCGAGATATTTTATATTATTTGTGACTATTGAGAAGGGTGTTGTTTCCCTAATTTCTTTCTCAGCCTGTTTATTCTTTGTGTAGAGAAAAGCCAATGACTTGTTTGAGTTAATTTTATATCCAGCTACTTCACCGAAGCTGTTTATCAGGTTTAGGAGTTCTCTGGTGGAATTTTTAGGGTCACTTATATATACTATCATATCATCTGCAAAAAGGGATATTTTGACTTCCTCTTTTCCAATTTGTATCCATTTGATCTCCTTTTGTTGTCGAATTGCTCTGGCTAATACTTCAAGTACTATGTTGAAAAGGTAGGGAGAAAGTGGGCAGCCTTGTCTAGTCCCTGATTTTAGTGGGATTGCTTCCAGCTTCTCTCCATTTACTTTGATGTTGGCTACTGGTTTGCTGTAGATTGCTTTTATCATGTCTAGGTATTGGCCTTGAATTCCTGATATTTCCAGAACTTTTATCATGAATGGGGGTTGCATCTTGTCAAATGCTTTTTCTGCATCTAATGAGATGATCAGTGGCTTTTGTCTTTGAGTTTGTTTATATAATGGATTACATTTATGGATTTTCGTATATTAAACCATCCCTGCATCCCTGGAATAAAACCTACTTGGTCAGGATGGATGATTGCTTTAATGTGTTCTTGGATTCGGTTAGCGAGAATTTTATTAAGGATTTTTGCATCGATATTCATAAGAGAAATTGGTCTGAAGTTCTCTATCTTTGTTGGATCTTTCTGTGGTTGAGGTATCAGAGTAATAGTGGCTTCATAAAATGAGTTGGGTAGAATACCTTCTACTTCTATCTTGTGAAATAGTTTGTGCAGAACTGGAATTAGATCTTCTTTGAAGGTCTGATAGAACTCTGCACTAAACCCGTCTGATCCTGGGCTTTTTTTTTTTGGCTGGGAGACTATTAATAACTGCTTCTATTTCTTTAGGAGATATGGGACTGTTTAGAAGGTCAACTTAGTCCTG
Source organism: Mus spretus (assembly GCA_921997135.2). Taxonomy (NCBI): domain Eukaryota; kingdom Metazoa; phylum Chordata; class Mammalia; order Rodentia; family Muridae; genus Mus; species Mus spretus. The sequence goes on along the minus strand of OW971683.1, from coordinate 57,165,404 downwards.
ATTCAACTTTGTTATCTGGTATCTGTCCAGAAATTTGTCCATTTCGTCCAGGTTTTCCAGTTTTGTTGAGTATAGCCTTTTGTAGAAGGATCTGATGGTGTTTTGGATTTTTTCAGGATCTGTTGTTATGTCTCCCTTTTCATTTTTGATTTTGTTAATTATGATTTTGTCCCTGTGCCCTCTAGTGAGTCTAGCTAAGGGTTTATCTATCTTGTTGATTTTCTCAAAGAACCAACTCCTCATTGGGTTAATTCTTTAAATAGTTCTTCTTGTTTCCACTTGGTTGATTTCACCCCTGAGTTTGATTATTTCCTGCCGTCTACTCCTCTTGGGTGAATTTGCTTCCTTTTTTCTAGAGCTTTTAGATGTGTTGTCAAGCTGCTTGTATGTGCTCTCTCCCATTTCTTCTTGGAGGCACTCAGAGCTATGAGTTTCCCTCTTAGAAATGCCTTCATTGTGTCCCAAAGGTTTGGGTACGTTGTGGCTTCATTTTCATTAAACTCTAAAAAGTCTTTAATTTCTTTCTTTATTCCTTCCTTGTCCAAGGTATCTTTGAGAAGTCTGTTGTTCCGTTTCCGCGTGAATGTTGGCTTTCTGTTATTTATTTTGTTATTGAAGATCAGCCATAGTCCATGGTGATCTGATAGGATACATGGGACAATTTCAATATTTTTGAATGTGTTGAGGCCTGTTTTGTGACCTATTATGTGGTCAATTTTAGAGAAGGTACCATGAGGTGCTGAGAAGAAGGTATATCCTTTTGTTTTAGGATAAAATGTTCTATAGATATCTGTCAGGCCCATTTGTTTCATCACTTCTGTTAGTTTCAGTGTGTCCCTGTTTAGTTTCTGTTTCCATGATCTGTCCATTGGTGAAAGTGGTGTGTTGAAGTCTCCCACTATTATTGTGTGAGGTGCAATGTGTGCTTTCAGCTTTACTAAAGTTTCTTTAGTGAATGTGGCTGCCCTTGTATTTGGAGCATAGATATTCAGAATTGTGAGTTCCTCTTGGAGGATTTTACCTTTGATGAGAATGAAGTGTCCCTCCTTGTCTTTTTTGATGACTTTGGGTTGGAAGACAATCTTATCAGATATTAGGATGGCTTCTCCAGCTTGTTTCTTCATACCATTTGCTTGGAAAATTGTTTTCCAGCCTTTCATTCTGAGGTAGTGTCTATCTTTTTCTCTGAGATGAGTTTCCTGTAAGCAGCAAAATGTTGGGTCTTGTTTGTGTAGCCAGTTTGTTAGTCTATGTCTTTTTATTGGGGAGTTGAGACCATTGATGTTAAGAGACATTAAGGAAAAGTAATTGTTGCTTCCTGTTATTTTTCTTGTTAAAGTTGGCATTCTGTTCTTGTGGCTGTCTTCTTTTAGGTTTGTTGAGGGATTACCTTCTTGTTTTTTCTAGGGCGTTGTTCCCGTTCTTGTATTGGTTTTTTTCTGTTATTATCCTTTGAAGGGCTGGATTCGTGGAGAGATAATGTGTGAATTTGGTTTTGTTGTGGAATACTTTGGTTTCTCCATCTATGGTAATTGAGAGTTTGGCTGGGTATAGTAGCCTGGGCTGGAGTTTGTGTTCTCTTAGTGGCTGTATAACATCTGTCCAGGCTCTTCTGGCTTTCATAGTCTCTGGTGAAACATCTGGTGTAATTCTGATAGGTTTGCCTTTATATGTTACTTGACCTTTTTCCCTTACTGCTTTTAGTATTCTATCTTTATTTAGTGCATTTGTTGTTCTGATTATTATGTGTCGGGAGGAATTTCTTTTCTGGTCCAGTCTATTTGGAGTTCTGTAGGCTTCTTGTATGTTCATAGGCATCTCATTCTTTAGATTTGTGAAGTTTTCTTCAATAATTTTGTTGAAGATGTTTGCTGGACCTTTGAGTTGAAAATCTTCATTCTCATCTACTCCTATTATCCATAGGTTTGGTCTTCTTATTGTGTCCTGGATTTCCTGGATATTTTGAGTTAGGATCTTTTTGCATTTTCCATTTTCTTTGATTGTCGTGCCGATGTTCTCTATGGAATCTTCTGCACCTGAGATTCTCTCTTCCATCTCTTGTATTCTGTTGCTGATGCTCATATCTATGGTTCTAGATTTCTTTCCTAGGGTTTCTATCTCCAGTGTTGCCTCACTTTGAGTTTTCTTTATTGTGTCTACTTCCCTTTTTAGGTCTAATATGGTTTTGTTCATTTCCATCACCTGTTTGTATGTTTTTTCCTCTTTTTCTGTAAGGACTTCTACCTGTTTGATTGTGTTTTCCTGTTTTTCTTTAAGGACTTGTAACTCTTTAGCAGTGTTCTCCTGTATTTCTTTAAGTGATTTATTAAAGTCCTTTCTGATGTCCTCTACCATCATCATGAGATATGCTTTTAAATCTAGGTCTAGGTTTTCGGGTGTGTTGGGGTGCCCTGGACTGGGCGAATTGGGAGTACTGGGTTCTGATGATGGTGAGTGGTCTTGTTTCCTGTTAGTAAGATTCCTACATTTACCTTTCGCCATCTGGTAATTTCTGGAGTTAGTAGTTATAGTTGACTCTGTTTAGAGATTGTTCTTCTGGTGATTCTGTTACCGTCTATCAGCAGACCTGGGAGACAGATTCTCTACTCTGAGTTTCAGTGCTCAGAGCACTCTCTGCTGGCAAGCTCTCTTACAGGGAAGGTGCGCAGATATCTTGTATTTGGACCTCATCCTGGCCGAAGAAGAAGGCCCAAAACAGGACCTTTCTCAGAAGCTGTGTTGCTTTGGCAGTTCCCAGAAGCTGTCTGCTTCTGTGGTGCAGACTCTCACCTGTGCAGACTAAATTCCTAAGTTCCTTGGGGTCCCGCAACCAAGATGGCGACCGCTGCTGCTGAGGCTGAGGCCGCCTCCTGAGCCAGGTGGACACCCGTCCTCTGGTTCAGATGGTGGCCGGCTGTCTGTGGCCCGCAAAGGGTGCTGACTCAGCGGCTCTGTGCTTCTGCCTATCCCAGAAGCTGCCCGGTTCTCTGCGCACCCTCTCACCTGTTCAAACTAATTTCCTAAGTTCCTTGGGGTCCCGGAACCGAATATTTGATTCTTTATCGGCAGATACTTTTATGTTCTTGATTGTAGTTCATTCTGTATGAGTCAAGCTGACTACTGAGAATAGGTACACAATCCAACCCTTATCAATTTGACACACAATAATATCCTTTTATTGCCAAATGAAAACAATAACCTCCTTATGATAATGGCAATATGGTGGAGCCATACCTTGTAAAAGTGTCAATGCAAAAACAATAAGCACACCTAGGTACAATCTTGTCTTGAAATCCCCACTTTGTTAATTCAATTTAATATCCTTAAACCCAGGATTTAGCTCCATTCCACTTTCTGAAGCAAATTTTGTAGTTTACATTTTTCCTTCCTAAACTGTCTAATCTTGATAAAAATGTTCTCCGTAATTATGATGTTCGGGGGAGCTGGGCAGTGGTGGTGCATGCCTTTAATCCCAGCACTTGGTAGGTGGAGGAAGGTGGATTTCTGAGTTCAAGGCCAGCCTGGTATACAGAGTGAGTTCCATGACAGTCAGGGTTACACAGATTAACCCTGTCTCAAAAAAAAAAAAAATAAAATAAAAAGAAAGAAAGAAAAAAAGAAAAGAAAAGAAAAGAAAAAGAAGAGAAAAAAGAAAAAAAAGAAAAAGAAAAAGAAAAAGAAAAAGAAAAAGAAAAAGAAAAAGAAAAAGAAAAAGAAAAAGAAAAAGAAAAAGAAAAAGAAAAAGAAAAAGAAAAAGAAAAATGATGTTCAGGACAGAATCTAAACTAGGTTGTTTGAGTTTTCCTATGACAATGAAATTGATCTAAATCTATTCACCCTAGCATTAGGCAGACTCTTCAGACAAGGGAAAATGTAGCCTCATTCTTCCCCAAAATATCAAAAGACTGAACTCTAGGCAACCGATTAAAACTCTTTCCCTCTGAAACCCATTGATCCAGCTTCCCAGTGTTGGACTCACCCTAGGCAACACTGTCCCACATGACTTTACTAGTATGGCCCATTAATCGACCCTTAAAACATTCTACAGCTTTCATACTCCAAAAATCCTCAAATTCACATTCGTTCAAACAAAAACTATCTTGACTATCACTGGTACCATATTCTATCTTAGTTTGGGTTTCCATTGCTAAAAAGGTTTAAATGCTAATGTTTAATTGGGACTATCTTACAATTTCAGAGGTTAACTCCATGAACATCATGTCAGGAAGCATGACAGCATGCAGCCAGACATTGTGTTTTAGAAAGAGCTGAGAATACTACATTTTGATTTGAAGGCTGCCAGAGAAGACTATCTCTTGTACTGTGTGTAGGTTGAGCTTACCTTGAGACCTCAAAGTCTATATCCACAGTGGCATAGTTCTTCCAACAAGGACTCACATACTCCAACAATGATAAACCTATAAATAGTGCCACTCTCTATGAGCCAAGCATTCAAACACATGAATCTATTCGGTCAGACCCACTCAGTCAGTCACATATTCCCATTAGGTTTTCTTGGTTTTGTTTTTTTCCCTTTGTGTATTTGTATGTCTGTGTGTGTCTGTGTGTGTCTGTGTGTGTGTGTGTGTGTGTGTGTGTGTGTGTGTGTGTGTGTGTGTGGTGTGTTTGTGTGTGTGTGTGTGGAGGGGTGCGCACATGCACTGTGGATGACCCTGGTGCTATTTGTAATTTGATGCTAATTCTGATCTCCTGGGAGGAGTTGTGAACAAGGAATGAGTCAGCATTCAAGTGATTTCCTGTAAACCTTCCCACTATAACTGGTAAAATAAAGTCTAGAGCACGTGTTTGGACAGAGGAAGAGATACTGGAGCAGAAAGTTGGGAGACAGAAGAAGGAGGGGAGTGGGAGAGAGAGAGATCAAAGGAAGAAGAGGTGGAAGGAAAGCCGAGTAACCTCAACTTATAAGGAGTTCATAGATTGGGACAATGGTAGTGTAGTTATAGATCAGCCCAATCTAGGCACACAGCTTTTATTCATATAAATTTAATTATGTTTTCATTGCTGGGGCATATTTGAGTTGGAGAATTATTGCAACATGTGTGTTTAATTATTTCCACTTTGTCTTTATTCTTTTCACATGTTCTTTATTCTATCAGTTTTGTCACTGATTACTCTTTCTTTACTATCAGATTTCATTGAAAGAAAATACATATAAAATTTAGGAGGTTTTAGACTTTATAAAAGTTAAATTTTAATATAGTTGTTAATTATTTTTTGCCAGGTTTCAATATAAGACATGAATATATATGAATGAACTTCTGTATAAGGAGTATAGACTTTTATTTATGTATTCCAAAGAAATTAACCCAGTAGTCATTAAAAAAAAAATAGTGTAGCTATTTTAATAAAAAATAGCTACACTATGGACCAATACTATCCCAAGGTAATTGGGCAATTTTAAATCTGCAACAAACATTCCAACATCCTGACAATCATCTTTTGTAGTAGCTATGCTTTCCTGTGAATACTGGTTCAAAATCTCTGCTCAATTACTATGTTTCATGTTATAAACTTTTGTGTGGGACAACTGAATAATGAGGTCTCTGCCAGCACCAGTGTCCTTCACCCTTGTTTGTTCCCACTAAAATAGCAGAAAAAAAGACAAAAAAAAAAATCTGACTATGTCTTCAACACCTACATACTCTGATGGTCATATTATTACATAGCATGGAATCCAGATGGAATATTTTGGTGATGGACAAGAAAAATACACTTTCTTTCTCTGAAACTATTTCCTATTTATTGGCATTTCCCTGGAAGTCCTGGCATTGAGCTTTACCTATCTCCAAACAGGACAAACACTTGGACCATGTGATTAACCATCTGAGGCTGTAGGATCACTCACATTCCTGCCTCCATATTTCCTGCAAATCAAAGTGGAACTTCAGATGTTCTGTTGGAATTAAGGATTCATCTGTCACTCATTCTCATTATGGTGGATAGCTGTACCTGAGACTGATAGGACTGTTTGTTAACTGCTTTCAACATAACCATTTAGAATGGAAGTTGGTGCTGTATCAGTTTCCATAAACAACATATTTCTCTTAGGGATCTGAAATGCTCTTAATTGTGGACTTTTTAGTATGTTTAAAGAACAAGTATTGAAAAATTATTATGGAACAGGCCTCAGTTCCAACCAGAGATCTTTTCGTGACGCCATAACCTCATTCCCCTTCTGTATCAATGTGTAAATGTTAGTGGGGGATATAGTGGAGGTTGTGTGATTTCAAGTGGGTATACTCCTCAGTCTTCTTTCTTTGAAGCCCACATTGCATTCAACATTGTGAAATCTTCACCAGAGAGACAAGACTCCTTGGATATGTCCATGCTTTCCAGTTCTCTTAAACATTTCACCACAGGCAGCACTTCTATCTTCCTGGTGTTTTCTAAATTCTGAGGTGAGAAGAGGTCATGTCAAGGAACCAGTCCAGATAGATCACACTTTCTTTTCTATTTTGTTCTTTACTATCACTTGTCATGAAAACAAGCCATTCTACTCTGTGTCACCAACCTAGAGCATCCTCTGCATAGCATATTAAGGTTGGCAGCGAAGGGCTGATGTTGGAGCTGTGACATTTACAGAAGAGGTAAGTTTGAAGAGAATCTTAACTGAAAATTGACCTATTATAGTCAGAGCAAATGACAAAACTACATGGTGTGTCTCATGAATATTTTCTTATTCTTCTGACTCAATTAGTGAAACAGAGAGTGAAAAGCAGAGTGTTCTCTGACTTCTTTCTTAAAAACCCCCTCACTGGGACAGATTTGCTTATATTGGTTTCTGGAAAATAATAAATCAGGTCTGCATTTAGTATCCAGATGATGAGGTCAAGATCGAACACTATGATGGGTCGCATGACCATTGTTTTGTAGTGAGTAACAGTGATTTCATTTTCCAACAAGTATTTTTTTCCTATTTTTTGATAAGTAATATAACAACGTATCTTGAGATGGTCTTTGTTTATATGTTTATAGACAACCTGATGATATAATTTGATAGATATATCTCAATGGATGCTGAGAAATTCCTTCATTTTTAACCGTTTTGTGATAATATAACATAATCTGTATTTTAAGAAAATAAAAATATAATAAAGTGATTTGGACCAAACTCCCTTAGAAACTACTTTTTAGAAACTACTTTTTAAAATTCTTTCCTCTTAATAAAATTGAACACTAATACAGTATTTAAGCTTTGAATAAATATTATGGAGTTTAATCAATCCTCTATGCTATAAGAACCATTAATGATAAGCCCATACACCATGATAATGAATGGGTAACATAGTGAGTAATTTATGTAAAATAAGGAAAATATAAAGACAGCCCTTATAATTATTGATACCTGATATAGCATATGAGGTTGTAGGTAGAGAATATTATGGGAAACTAGAACCTAAAACATCAAGTATTATATTAAATAGATAGGGAGAGAATGGACAGCATTGTCTTATCCATGATTTTAGTGGGATTGCTTCAAGTTTCTTACATTTAATTTTATGTTGGCTGCTGGTTTTCAATATATAACTTGCATTATGTTTAGGTATGTGCCATGAATTCCAGATGACTTCAAGTTTTAATAAGAAAAGTTGTATTTTTGTGGAAGGATTTTTTAGTTTAATGAGATGACCATGTGATATTTACCTTAAGTGTATTTATATAATGGATTACATTCTTGATCTTACAGCACAAGGCATTGCTGTTCTATTCAGGAATTTTTCCCCTGTGCCCTTATCATCGAGGTTTTTCCCCACTTTCTCCTCTATATGTTTCACTGTCTGTGGTTTTATGTGGAGTTTCTTGATCCACGTAGATTTGACCTTAGTACAAGGAGATAGAAATGGATCAATTCGCATTCTTCTACAATGTAACTGCCATTTGTGACAGCACCATTTGTTGAAAATGCTGTCTTTTATCCACTGGATGGTTTTAGCTCCCTTGTCAAGTTCAGAGGAATGCCAGGGCCAAGAAGTGGGCCCTGGAGTGGGAGGGGGAGGGCTAGGGGGAGTTCTGGGGGTAGCATTGTAAATGTAAATGAAGAAAATACCTAATTAAAAAAAGGATAAGCTTAATGGTGCATGCTGGCCCTAGCATCTGAGAGAAACTCAACCACCAGTTGAGTTAGCTTAGAATGCCAACGTCTACATATCTCCAGCCAGATTACAATAACTATAGAGAAATGATATGACAGCAGATAGCACTTTGGGACAATATCTTCATAATTGTCTTTCGGCTGAACAATTATCAGCTGTTACAATTTTCTAATTTTATGAGTTATCCAAAATTCTTTAAAATGTCAATAAAGTATTTTAAACTTCCATCCAATATCTGACTGTGAGCATCCACTTCTCTGTTTGCAAGGCCCAAGAATAGCCACACAAGAGACAACTATATCAGGGTCCTTTCAGCAAAATCTTGCTAGTGTATGCAATGGTGTCAGCGTTTGGAGGCTGATTATGGGATGGATCCCCAGGAATGGCAGTCTCTAGATGGTCTATATGTTTAACTCCTGGAATGAAGCTTTCTTGATAGTGATGAATGATCATTTTGACGTTTTCTTGGATTCAGTTTGCAAAGATTTTATTAAGTATTTTTGCAGTGATATTCATAAGAGTAATTTGTCTGAAGTTCTCTTTCTTTGTTGGGTCTTTTTCTGGTTTATATATCAGGGAAATGGGCTTCTTATAAAGAATTGGGAAATCTTTCTTCTGTTTCTAATTTGTGGGATGGTTTGAGAAGTATTGGTATTATATCTGCTTTGAATTTCTGATAGAATTCTGCATGAAAACCATTTGGCCCTGGGCTTTTTGTGTCGGAAGTTTTCTAATGGCTGCTTTTATTTTCCTAGGGATTATGGGATTGTTTAGATTGTTTATATGATCTTGATTTAGATTTGGTACCTGGTATCTGTCAAGAAAATCATACACTTCATTTTAGATTTTGTAGTCTTGTTGAATATAGAATTTTGTAGTAAGACCTGATGATCTGTTCTTAATTTTCTCATTTTCTGTTGTTATGACTCCATTTACATTCTAGATTTTGTAATTTAGATACTGTCTTTGTGGCCTTCCATGAGTTTGGCTGAGGGTTTATCCATCTTTTTATTTTCTCAAGGAACCAACTCCTAGTTTTGCGGATTCTTTGTATAGTAATCTTTCTTTCTACTTGGTTGATTTCAGCTCTCAGTTTGATTATTTCCTGCTCTTTACTCTTCTTGGGTACATTTGTTTGTTTGTTTGTTTTTCTAGATTTTTCAGATGTGCTGTTAATCTGTTAATGTAAGATCTCTCCAATTTCTTTATGGAGCTACTCTGTGCTATGAGTTTTCCTCTTAGCATTGCTTCCATTATGTCCTGTAAGTTTTTATGTGTTGTGTCTTCATTTTCATTAAATTCTAATAAGACTTTAATTTCTTCATTTTTTATGACCAAGTTTTCATTGAGTAGGGAGTTGTTAACCTTCCAAGTATATGTGGGCCTTATGTTGTTTTTGTTGTTATTAAAGACCAGCCTTAGTCCATGGTAGTCTGTTAAAATACATGGGATTAATTCTGTTTTTTTTTTCAAAGATTTATTTTTTATTATACGTAAGTACATTGTAACTGTCATCAGACACAGTAGAAGATGGCATCATATCTGACTGCAGGTTGTTTTTAGCCACCATGAGGTCGCTGGGATTTGAACTTAGAACCATCAGGAAATCAGTCAGTGATCTTACCCACTGAAACATCTCTCCCCACACCCCTTATTTAAAAAATTATTTATTATATCAAAGTATACTGTAGCTGTCTTCAGACACACTAGAAAAGGGCATTGGGTCTCATTATGGGTCGTTGTGAGCCACCATGTGGTTGCTGGGATGTGAACTCCAGACCTTCAGAAGAACAGATGGTGCTCCTATCTGCTGAGCCATCTCTCCAGCCCACATGATTAATTCAATGTTATTATCTGTGAAGGTTTATTTTGTGTCTAATTATATGGTCAGTTTTAGAGAAGGTACCATGAGGTGCTAAGAAGAAGGTATATTATTTTGTTTCAGGGTGAAATATTCTGTAGATACTTGTTAAATCTGTTTGGTTCTTAACTTCTATCAGTTTCACTGTGTCTCTGTTTAGTTCCTGTTTCCATGATTTGTCTATTGATGAGAATGGTGTGGTAAAATCTCTTACTATTATTGTGTGAGGTTCAAAGTGTTCTTTGAGCTTTCATAATGTTTATTTTACAAATGTAGTTGTTCTTGTTTTGGGGGCATAGATGTTTAGAATTGAGTGTCCTTGGCAGATGTTTTCCTTTGATGAGGATATAGTGTCCTTCCCCATTTTTCTGATAACTTTTGTTTGAAAGTTTATTTTTTTGGATATTAATGTGGCTATTACAGCTTGTTTATTGGGTTCACTTGCTCGGAATTTTTTTTCCAACATTTTATGTTGAGTTGGTGTCTGTCTTTGTGACTGACGTATGTTTCCTGCATGTAGCAAAATGCTGGGTCATGTTTACATATGAAGTCTTTTAGTCTATGTCTTTTTATTGAGAAATTGAGTTCATTGATGTTGAGATATATTAAGGAGCAATAATAGATGCTTTCTGTTATTTTTGTTGTTATAGATGGAACTATGTTTGTGTGTTTCTCTTTTTTGAGTTATTTGTGAGAAGATTAATTTCTTGTTTTTCCTTGGATATAATTTTTCTATTTGTGTTGGAGTTTTCCATTTATTATCTCTGTAGGACCGGATTAGTGAAAAGATATTGTTTAAATGTTTTTTCTTGTACTATCTTGCTTTTTACATCTATGTTTATCTGGGTAGGGCCCAGTTAGTAGCCTAGGATGACATTTTTGTTCTCTTAAATTATGTATGACATTTCAACGGATGTTCTGGCTTTTAGAATCTCTGTTGAGAAGTCTGGTATAATTATTTTAGGTATGACTATATGTTACCTGACTTTTTTCTCTTACTGCTTTTAATATTTTTTCTTTGTTCTGTGCATTTGCCATTTTGATTATTATTTGGTGAGAGGAATTTCTTTTCTGGTCCAATCTATTCGGGGTCCTGTAGGCTTCTTCTGTAGTTACAGGCATCATTATCTTTAGGTTAGGGAAATTTTCTTCTATAATTTTGTTGCGGATGTTCACTGCCTTTTAAAATTGGGAATCTTTAGACTCTTCTACACCTATAATTCTTATGTTTGGTCTTTTCATTGTGTCTTTGATTTCGTGAATGTTTTGATTTAGGAGGTTTTTGCTTTTTCTATTTTCCTCGAGTGTAGTGTCAGTGTCTTCTATGGTATCTTCTACACCTGAGATTCTCTCTTCTATCTCTTGTATTCTATTGGTGAGGCTTGCATCTGTGACTCTTGCTCTCTTTCTTATGTTTCTGGCTTTAGTGTTGTCTCCCCTTGTGTTTTCTTAACGTTTCTGTTTCCATTTTTAGATCCCAGATGGTTGTTTTCAGTTACTTCACCTGTTTAGTTGTGTTTTCCTGTAAATCTTTAAAGGATTTAAGTGTTTCCTCTTTAATATCTTCCACTTGCTTACCTGTATTCTTCTGTATTTCTTTAAGGGAGTTATTTATGTCCTTAAAGTCTTCTATCATCTTCATGAGATGAGAATTTAGATATGAATCTTGCTTTTCAGGTGTGTTGGAGTATCAATGACTTGCTGTGTGGTGGGCAAACTGGTTTCTGATGTTACCAAGTAGTATTGGTTTCTGTTGCTTACACTTGCCTCTAGCCATCTGCTTATCTCTGGTGTTACCTAGCCTTGGCCATCCTCTGCTACATATGCAGCTAGAGCCACGTGTCCCACCATGTGTTTTCTTTGATTGTTGGCTTAGTCCCAGGGAACTCTGGGGGTACTTGTTAGTTCATATTGTTGTTCCTCCTATAGGGCAACAAACCTCTCCAGCTCCTTGGGTATGTTATCTACCACCTTCATTGGGGGATTCTGTGCTCCATCCAATGGATGATTTTGAGCATCCACTTCTGTATTTGCCAGGCACTGTCAAAACCACCAAACCCAGACACTATTGAAGATGCCAACAAGACTTTGCTGAAAGGACCCTGATATAGCTGTCTCCTGAGAAGTATTTTTTTTTCAAAATCATTCTTTTGAGTGTTTGCAGAACACCCTGATTGAGTGACAGTCACTACTGGCATCTCATTGGCACTGGTTTATTTCATCAGTGTTACTGCTATTGTGTGAAGTATGACATCGTTGTTTTCTAACACTATGGATGTTATTGAGGATGACCCTTGCACAGAAATCTATGACAGGCCATGGTGACCTTAACTTAAGGTCTAAGTTATATAATGGAGGATACGTTGTAAATTACTCATTCTGAACGACTCTGATTTTTCATTGAGTATATCATATCTTTCTAGTATTATATTCTAGTATCTTAATTTAATGCAATCTGCACTACTTTTCAATAAGCCTCTCACAGCACTTTATATGTACATTTTATAACAACATCAAGAAGATATCTTTCATATTCTATTTATTCTTATTGTTAGTATTAGTTCAGGCTACAATCACAGGTTCATTTTTTCCTGCGTTCTAAGTGACTGATTAGTACATTAAAAATTATGTTTGCAATGTGCAGAATTCTAATGAAGAGACACATAGAGGTCATTCTGAGAATAGTACACTGGGTACTAAGTCATAAGTGCAACATGTACATTAAGACTCCCATCAGCAAGATGCAGGAAATATTTCACATTTTAGTATAAGCAGTTATGGAATTCTAAAGATATATGCTCTTTAAATCAAAATTTAGTTTATTTCCTTTGCTTTATAGAAGCTTTCCCCAATCCCAGCCACTGTGTAATTTTCATCAGGAAACAATGTTGAATTTTCTATATCTATTGGCATGGTCACATGATTTTTGTTTCTTTGTCCCTTTGTGTGATAGATAACATTTGTTGATTCTGGATAAGATACTTATATTTCACCAAAGAGAGCATGTGTTGGAAAATTAGAAATGAGTAATAGGTGACTTTTTTCATGAAGTAGGAGCCTTCTCTATCTATAGGTTTGCTATAGGAGTTAAAAATATTTTGAATTTATCAGTTCCTCCTGTTTCTGCTGATATGACGAAGTTTTGTTTTTTTGTTTTTGATTTTTGTTTTCTTTTGTTCAGTTGTCATTTGTTTGTTTTTGATTTCTTATTTGTAGTCTTTAATGTGTGGTGGTTTGAATATGCATAGACCAGGGCATAACACTATTAGGAAGTATGTCCATGTTGGGGTAGGTATGGTCTTTTTTGGAAGAAGTCTGCTACTGCAGGGTGGGGTTTGAAGCTCTGCACAGTGCAAAAGATTCAGTATTCTCCTGCTTGCCTTCAGAGCAAGATATAGAACTCTCAGCTTCTCCAGTGCCATGCTTGCCTGGACACTACTATACTTTTCACCATGATGATAATGGACTGAACCTCTGGACTTGTTAGTCATACCCAACTAAATGTTGTCCAGTATAGGAGTTCTCTTAGTCATGCTGTCTCTTCACAGCAATGGAACCTTAACTAAGACACTTGGTATGCCATAATAAAAGTTGTTTTACCACGTCATACAAAGTCTTCATAAAGTGCTGCTGCATTCTATATGCAAATATTTTATTGAGTAAATTTTATCAATATTGATTAAAGATGCTAATTTATAATTTTAAAATTGTTTTATCCTTATTTCTTCTACTTTCAATATTATATAGCTAATTTAACACTGTTCATAATATTGCTTATTTGTTAACTTTTTCTTTTACATCATTAAGTTTATTTGTGTTTTGTTTGTCAGTTTTCATGACAGGCTCAAAGAACCAAGTTTTGAAACATCATTTCCTTAAAAATGGCATTTTTTCTTTAGTTTTGACTAATTTTAAAACTAATTTCTTGTATGTTTCTCTGTCTTTTCTTTGCTTGCTAACACATTTATGTATGGAAAAATAAGACTAGAGTGGTATTTTAATGTACAAATCTATACCAATAAGTTTTACATTTCATATTGATGTTCATGTATTTGTTGTTCTGCTATATTGTATTTACATGTTCATTTGGTTAACAAGAAACCCTAACAGTAATTTATTTCATCATTTGACACTGGAGTATATTCAAGGGGATGATTTACAAATTTTCATAGACATGTGCATCAACTTATATTGTAGGAATTCTCAATGCAAAAGGAAGAATAGATGGAACATACAGGACCAGAATAACAAGGGTAAGTATTAATTTTATATATTCATGCATGATGTCTTGCACACTCTACTGTAAAGTGGAACTCACTATTTTGGGGATATATGCTTTCTTTATCTAAAATATGGAATATTAACACTTATAATATCATTTCATTTTCAATATAACAAATTGTCATATGAAATTTTATAAACTCTATAACTTTGATTAATTCTAGATAAAATCTTGTTTGTGATTTACAATTTGCCAAAAAAAATCTGCACTACTGTTCAAAGTTATAACATATTTACTCCTTTATTCAATATTGATAGCAGCCTACATGATGTTTATTCATAGAATCTTCATACCTACTAAATTAGAATCATGGGCCTGATGCCAACAGCCTGTATTTTGAAATATGTGAGTGTGTTACATGCTTACATGCATATATAAGTGAAGATGGATATTTGTATGTATCTAGAGTCGATGTTGATGTCAGGAACTTTGTCAATTCCAATATATTTTATTTTGATTCTTTTTCTTTCCAAATTACTTTGGAGAATATATTTCTTTATTATATTATCCATGCATTATAGTACATTGAATATAATGTAATAATATGTGTAAAATAAATATATTTGGTTTGAAATTATAATATAATTCTATCATTTCTCCATTCCCTTTCCTACTTCCAAATTTCTGATATACCCCAGACTGGTTCTCTTTCAAATTCATGACCTCTGCTTTTCATTAATTTTTATTATATGCATCTGTTTGTATGATTATACATATATATTTCTAATATAACCTTTTCAGTCTGTATAATGTTACTTTAGGGTTCATCACCTGGTATTGAAGAGTCAATTGGGTTTTTTTCCTTGGGAAAATTATTATTGGGAATAAAATAAGGAAGCCCACACCAAACATTCCTTAGTTGCTTTTAGTTCTCTGTGTTGAATCAAAGATACAACATATAGTCTTTATTCTTGCTCACAAACCAATTTTACCCATTAGCCATCTCCTTAGCAAATCTACCACTTAAATATATTTAATTATTTCTTACAAATTCAAACACTGTTCTGACCACATTCACCCTTCTCTTCTATGCCCTACCATTCACTGCATCCCAGCTTTATGACCCAAGTTTTTTGAAACCTATACCTGATTACTGCTACTTATGTAGTCTTATTTGGATGGCCATATACTGAAGCATGGTAGCTGTACTATGGACCACACCCTTGATGAATACTAACTCTCCATCTTTCAGTTTCTTTAAAGCAAAGGACACCACCTTTGAGTGAATAAAGCATGGCATAAAAAGCAGGAAAAAAATCTCCTTACCACCTATGTATCTTATAATTTTGTAGACAATATGAAGAACTCAGAAAACTAAAATAAATATCAAGAAAGCAATGAATTTTAGGCTTAAATTTTTCAAATAGTTCTCTAATACTTCAACCTCCCTTCTAGCCCACAAACCATCAAAGGAAGGGGAGAAGAAAGATTTTAGGAAATGCATTGTGGACTTGTTTAGAAATAGTTCTTTAAGTCTTAATTGTCAGTAGTGCAGTCCTTCAGCAAAATATCATAGAGGAATCAGCATTAGCAGTTGAGTTCACTCAGCAAACACCAAACATGAATCAGTAGTAGCAGCTTAATCCAGAAGAAACTACAAGAATCTACAAATCAGCAGAAGTCTACAGCACCAGCAAGAAACAGCTGGAATTCCACCAGAATTTATTTGGTGCATTTCTCTCTACAAAGTCACAAGAAGGTATGATCAGATAAGAAATCAAAGTGAATCAATGCAAGAGTGTCATCAGCCCAACAAAGACCAGCAAAGAATAGCACAGCTAACCAATGAAAAAGCATTGTCCACTGTCTATTGGATAATACTTATACTCTTTCCAAATGTTACAGGTTCTCTCAAGTGTCTGCTCCAGCAAAACACAGCATGCACTTTTACCCGGTAAAATTCAGAAAATAATATCCCAGGAATTCTTTCTTTGTTTGTTTGAGTCTCTCTTTTTTTGCACATATTTATTAGATATTTTCTTCATATACATTTCAAATTTCAAATGTTATCCTGAAAGTTCCTTATACTCCCCCACCCTACTCCCCTACCCACCCACTCCCACTTCTTGGCCCTGGCATTCTCCTGTACTGGGGCATATAATGATTGCAATACCAAGGGGCCTCTCGATGGCCAACTAGGCCATCTTCTGCTACATATGCAGTTAGAGACACGAGCTCTGGGGGTACTTCTAATGTATGAGTTTACCACCTTCAGTCTGTTCTGTTTTCTTTGTGTTTTCCTGTACCTAAAATGCTACTGACTACTTACTCCTGGATTTTTGCTGCTCTATCTATCCTAAGACAGAATTAGATCAAAACACTGTCAGCTACAGGTGGGATGAAAAGGCAGTGTGACCCCCGTGAGAGCATCAGGCCTCTGAATATCAGGGATATACCCTCTCACTATCCATTTTCCTGGGTCCAGAGACTGTTTTTCTAAGCACAATGTATCTACTGCATGTCGAATGTCTATATATTTAATATATATTTTTCCATTTTTCTTTTATTGAATAGATTTTTTTTTCATATTTCTTAAGGTGTCACATTGTATTCATCAAGATTGATAGACAGCAATTCAAATAAAGATAAAAAGCACTGTTTAGTAGGGATTACATTTATGGAATATCAGACTTATATAATGGTCATTATTTGCACACCAATATTTCTACTACACCTGGAGTATGACCTTTTATGAATTTCTGTACTCACATTAGTAAGCAGAAATAGATTTTAAAATTAGCAATTGCCACAGACCCTCTGGGTCCCTGTGTCTGCGTAAAATGGGTCTCTAGAGTAGGTGGGCAAAGCTTAGGATTAGGGGATATGGGACTGTTTAGAAGGTCAACTTGATCCTGATTCAACTTTGGTACCTGGTATCTGTCCAGAAATTTGTCCATTTAGTCCAGGTCTTCCAGTTTTGTTGAGTATAGCCCTTTGTAGAAGGATCTGATGGTGTTTTAGATTTCTTCAGGATTTGTTGTTATGTCTCCCTTTTCATTTCTGATTTTGTTAATTAGGATTTTGTCCCTGTGCCCTGTAGTGAATCTAGCTAAGGGTTTATCTATCTTGTTGATTTTCTCAAAGAACCAAATCCTTGTTTGGTTAATTCTTTGAATAGTTCTTCTTGTTTCCATTTGGTTGATTTCACCCCTGAGTTTGATTATTTCCTGTCGTCTACTCCTCTTGGGTGAATTTGCTTCCTTTTTTTTCTAGAGCTTTTAGATGTGTTGTCAAGCTGCTAGTATGTGCTCTCTCCCGTTTCTTCTTGGAGGCACTCAGAGCTATGAGTTTCCCTCTTAGAAATGCTTTCATTGTGTCCCAAAGGTTTGGGTACGTTGTGCCTTCATTTTCATTAAACTCTTCAAAGTCTTTAATTTCTTACTTTATTCTTTCCTTGACAGAGGTATCATTGAGAAGAGTGTTGTTCAGTTTTCAGGTGAATGTTGGCTTTCCTTTATTTATGTTGTTATTGAAGATCAGTCTTAGGCCATGGTTGTCTGATAGGATACATGGGACAATTTCAATATTTTTGAATCTGTTGAGGCCTGTTTTGTGACCAATTATATGGTCAGTTTTGGAGAAGGTCCCGTGAGGTGCTGAGAAGAAGGTGTATCCTTTTGTTTTAGGATAAAATGTTCTGTACATATCTGTCAGGTCCATTTGTTTCATAACTTCTGTTAGTTTCACTGTGTCCCTGATTAGTTTCTGTTTCCACGATCTGTCCATTGATGAAACTGGTGTGTTGAAGTCTCCCACTATTATTGTGTGAGGTGCAATGTGTGTTTTGAGCTTTACTAAAGTGTCTTTAATGAATGTGGCTGCCCTTGCATTTGGAGCGTAGATATTCAGATTTGAGAGTTCCTCTTGGAGGATTTTACCTTTGATGAGTATGAAGTGTCCCTCCTTGTCTTTTTTGATAACTTTGGGTTGGAAGTCGATTTTATCCGATATTAGAATGGCTACTCCAGCCTGTTTCTTCAGACCATTTGCTTGGAAAATTGTTTTCCAGTCTTTCACTCTGAGGTAGTGTCTGTCTTTTTCCCTGAGATGGGTTTCCAGTAAGAAGCAGAATGTTGGTTCCTGTTTGTGTAGCCAGTCGGTTAGTTTATGTCTTTTTATTGGGGAATTGAGTCCATTGATATTAAGAGATATTAAGAAAAAGTAATTGTTGCTTCCTATTATTTTTGTTGTTAGAGTTGGCATTCTGTTCTTGTGGCTGTCTTCTTTTTGGTTTGTTGTGGGAATACTTTCTTGTTTGTTCTAGGGTGTGATTTCCATCCTTGTATTGCTTCTTTTCTGTTATTATCCTTTGAAGGGCTGGATTCATGGAAAGATATTGTGAAATAGAAGCAGTTATTAATAGTCTCCCAGCCAAAAAAAGCCCAGGACCAGGCAGGTTTAGTGCAGAGTTCTATCAGACCTTCAAAGAAGATCTAATTTCAGTTCTGAACAAACTTTTTAAAAAGGTAGAAGTAGAAGGTACTGTACCCAACTCATTTTATGAAACCACTATTACTCTGATACCTAAATCACAGAAAGATCCAACAATGATAGAGAATTTCAGACCAATTTCTCTTATGAATATCGATGCAAAAATCCTTACTAAAATTCTCGCTAACCGAATCCAAGAACACATTAAAGCAGTCATCCATCCTGACCAAGTAGGTTTTATTCCAGGGATGCAGGGATTGTTTAATATACGAAAATCCATCAATGTAATCCATTATATAAACAAACGCAAAGACAAAAACCACATGATCGTCACATTAGATGCAATAAAAGCATTTAACAAGATCCAAAACCCATTCATGATAAAAGTTTTGGAAAGATCAGGAATTCAAGGCCCATACCTAAACATAATAAAAGCAATCTACAGCAAACCAGTAGCCAACATCAAAGTAAACAGAGAGAAGCTGGAAGCAATCCCACTAAAATCAGAGACTAGACAAGGCTGCCCACTTTCTCCCTACCTTTTCAACAAAGTACTTGAAGTATTAGCCAGAGCAATTCGACAACAAAAGGAGATCAAGGGGATACAAATTGGAAAAGAGGAAGTCAAAATACCACTTTTTGCAGATGATATGTTAGAATATATAAGTGACCCTAAAAATTCCATCAGAGAACTCCTAAACCTGATAAACAGCTTCGGTGAAGTAGCTAGATATAAAATTAACTCAAACAAATCAATGGCCATTCTCTACACAAAAAATAAACAGGCTGAGAAAGAAATTAGGGAAACAACACCCTTCTCAATACTCACAAATAATATAAAATATCTCAGCATGACTCTAACTAAGGAAGTGAAAGATCTGTATGATAAAAACTTCAAGTCTCTGAAGAAAGAAATTAAAGAAGATCTCAGAAGATGGAAAGATCTCCCATGCTCATGGATTGGCAGGATCAACATTGTAAAAATGGCTATCTTGCCAAAAGCAATCTGCAGATTCAATGCAATCCCCATCAAAATTCCAAATCAATTTTTCAACGATTTAGAAAGGGCAATTTGCAAATTCATCTGGAATAACAAAAAACCTAGGATAGCAAAAACTCTTCTCAAGGATAAAAGAACCTCTGGTGGAATCACCATGCATGACCTAAAGCTTTACTACAGAGCAATTATGATAAAAACTGCATGGTACAGGTATAGAGACAGAAAAGTAGACCAATGGAATAGAATTGAAGACCCAGAAATGAACCCACACACCTATGGTCACTTGATCTTCGACAAGGGAGCTAAAACCATCCAGTGGAAGAAAGACAGCATTATCAACAATTGGTGCTGGCACAACTGGTTGTTATCATGTAGAAGAATGTGAATCGATCCACACTTATCTCCTTGTACTAAGGTCAAATCTAAGTGGATCAAGGAGCTTCACATAAAACCAGAGACACTGAAACTTATTGAGGAGAAAGTGGGGAAAAGCCTTGAAGATATAGCACAGGGGAAAAATTCCTGAACAGAACAGCAATGGCTTGTGCTATAAGATCGAGAATTGACAAATGGGACCTAATGAAACTCTGTTTCTGGAAGGCAAAAGACACCGTCAATAAGACAAAAAGACCACCAAGAGATTGGGAAAGGATCTTTACCTATCCTAAATCAGATAGGGGACTAATATCCAACATATATAAAGAACTCAAAAGGTGGACTTCAGAAAATAAATAACCCCATTAAAAAATGGGGCTCAAAACTGAACAAAGAATTCTCACCTGAAGAATACCGAATGGCAGAGAAGCACCTGAAAAAATATTCAACATCCTTAATCATCAGGGAAATGCAAATCAAAACAACCCTGAGATTCCACCTCACACCAGGCAGAATGGCTAAGATCAAAAATTCAGGTGACAGCAGATGCTGGCGTGGAAGTGGAGAAAGAGGAACACTCCTCCATTGTTGGTGGGATTGCAGGCTTGTACAACCACTCTGGAAATCAGTCTGGCGGTTCCTCAGAAAATTGGACATAGTACTACCAGAGGATCCAGCAATACCTCTCCTGGGCATATATCCAGAAGATGCCCCAACTGTTACAAAGGACACATGCTCCACTATTTTCATAGCAGCCTTATTTATAATAGCCAGAAGCTGGAAAGAACCCAGATGCCCCTCAACAGAGGAATGGATACAGAAAATGTGGTACATCTATACAATGGAGTACTACTCAGCTATTAAAAAGAATGAATTTATGAAATTCCTAGCCAAATGGATGGACCTGGAGGGCATCATCCTGAGTGAGGTAACACATTCACAAAGGAACTCACACAATATGTACTCACTGATAAGTGGATATTAGCCCAAAACCTGGGATACCCAAGATATAAGATAAAATTTCCTAAACATATGAAACTCAAGAAAAATGAAGACTGAAGTGTGGACACTATGCACCTCCTTAGAAGTGGGAACAAAACACCCTTGGAAGGAGTTACAGAGACAAAGTTTGGAGCTGAGATGAAAGGATGGACCATGTAGAGATTGCCATATCCAGGGATCCATCCCATAATCAGCATCCAAATGCTGACACCATTGCATACACTAGCAAGATTTTATCGAATGGACCCAGATGTAGCTGTCTCTTGTGAGACTATGCCGGGGCCTAGCAAACACAGAAGTGGATGCTCACAGTCAGCTAATGGATGGATCACAGGGCTCCCAATGGAGGAGCTAGAGAAAGTACCGAAGGAGCTAAAGGGATCTGCAACCCTATAGGTGGAACAACATTATGAACTAACCAGTACCCCGGAGCTCTTGACTCTAGCTGCATATGTATCAAAAGATGGCCTAGTCGGCCATCACTGGAAAGAGAGGCCCATTGGACATGCAAACTTTATATGCCCCAGTACCGGGGAATGCCAGGACCAAAAAGGGGGAGTGGGTGGGTGGGGGAGTGGGGATGGGTGGCTATGGGGGACTTTTGGTATAGCATTGGAAATGTAAATGAGCTAAATACCTAATAAAAAATGGAAAAGAAAAAAAAAAGATGGTGTCAGAAAGAAGCTCAAAGGCAATATTATTGGATTTTGAGAAAAACATAACAGTACACGTAATCTATAAATCTTGTCAGCTCACAGAGAATGGACAAAAAGAAAACCATGGCTTCACAAAAACAGGCAGGCTCAGCAATGGAGGTTGGCAAGCAGCTGCATAGTAGGAGACATCATCAGGCATACAAAAAAAAAAAAAAAACACTGAAAATGAGAAAACCCATAGTGAAATGGAAACCAAGCCTAGGCTTTTGGCCAGGATCAGTATTAAACACAAGAGATAGAGAGAAACGAAAAGGAACCAAATGCAGGCAGTCTGCAGTGCTACATGATGATTGCTCTGCAAGCAACTGCACCAACGGAGGGACTACTTCCAGAAAGAATAAGTATAATATATCATTAAGAGAAGAAGTATGCCTCCTTTCTTCTTATATGTCATGAGAAGAGTCAATTTTTCTGTGGTGTGTGCTCCCAGCAAGGTAATTGACAGAAACAGCTGGATTCACTCTTAAAAGAAAGAGACAATATATTATGTGATGTTTTGGGGGCAGTTTACAATGTCAAGTCTCTACCCATATCCAAAGGAAAAACTTAGATTCTGCTTGTCAGTGCAGAAAGAAACAGTTTTTCTTTAATGGACTGCCACAGAACCCACATAACCCTTCCTTTTCATATGGTGATTAAAATCCTAAGGAAGAGACTTTGCTTTTTAGTGTTACCAAGGAAACAGGAGGTAGGATTCAAACTGGACCATGATGGGGGAGTCCATCCCAGTGGGTTACCAGGTTCCTCCCTCTAAAAGTATGATAGGGTTATTATAGGCCACAGTGATCTATGGCATGTTTTGTAAAGATCTTAAATTGAAATGTAAATTGTGTTTGAAAGTTTCAAAGACAAATGACAAAAATCGAAATTCTCCAATATTCTGATTTGATCACTATATATTGAATATTAAATAAATGTTCTGAAATATCACATTGTACCTCATGAATGTGCATGATTATTATGTAATAAATATACATTTAAAAAATTTTTTTAAAAGCTTAGGATTAATTTGAGAAACAGACAAACACACAAGAGAGGTGTTGAATCTGAATGTAATGTTCTGGTCGAGTCTCAGACTTTTTATAATACAGAGTAAATTGCAAATCATAACAGAATAAGGCACATTGAAGTTTTCCAGGTGCAAGAGGAGTGACTTCAAAAGGAACCAGATAAATGTTTACACTAGAGATTAGCACAGATGCAAGAGGAGTGACTTCAAAGGGAATTTGCAGGAATCAGATAAATGTTTACACTAGAAATTAGCATCGGATCAGCTTTGTGCCAGGCAAGAGTTTCACACTTTAGTGTTAATAGCACCAGGGGGTTATTAACTCTTGTTAGGCTTCAAGAATAATGCAGTGTCACTGACCCCGAAATTCTCTAGGCCTTGTTAAATTTTATCTTGTCTGGAGAATCCTCATTATTAAGATAGTATATTAACTCACTCTTGGTATGGAATGTAGTCTGTAATGAAATTTTTATCTCAGTGAGAATTTTAGTCTCTTACTGTAGACAACTGAGTTAATGGCTTTGATTTTATTGTAGTGCTTAATTAGTCAGTGAATAGGTTAAGCTCCTTGCTGCTAACTGGAATCTTGGAACACTGGGAGAGGCTTTAGCTAATTCAGGATACAATCTTAAAAGGCATTTACAATAAGGAAATACTAAATAGAGAGCACGTGGATCCATACACTAGATTAATGCGGGAGCAGAAAATTGATTTTGTGATTTATATAGATTAGGGAGAGAATGCCAGACTTCAGGAAGAGAGTTTCTTTGAAACTCTTTGCTTCATGAGCCAGCTTCCCAGCTTTCGCTTTGTCAAACTGACTCAACCAAAGTATGTGGCAAGCAACTGTGGGCTGGAGAGATGGGCCAGTGGTTAAGAGCACTGGCTACTCTTCCAGTTCAATTCCAGCAACCACATGGTGTGTGGCTCACACCATCTGTAATGGGATCTGATGCCCTCTTCAGGTATGTCTGAAAAGAATGACAGTGTACTCATATACTCATAAAATAAATACAATTAACAAGTGACCTTCCTCTGCAATACAAGCCTACCTTAAAATGTTAACTTTCCCATTTTCCCTTTGGTAAATTGTTGCTATAGCTTCTTTCCTGATTGTTTTCTCTTTTAAAGAAGATAGATGCATATAGGTAGTTAGGATCATTTATGTACATAACAATGCATATATGTGTATAACAGAAACTAATACAAAAAGAAGCTGCACATTTTTTAAAAACCCAGGAGGGATATATGGGAGAGTTTTAAGAACAGAGAGGGAAAGGGGAAATGATGTAAATATATTACAATTTCAAGAAATAAAGGAAATAATTAGAACAGAGATAAGAAACAAATCCAAAACTTTTAAATTTGTAAATTTTCTCAATCTGTTCAGACCTTGTCTGGTCAACCTGGTGTTGCAGGACCTGAAAAAATGGGGCTGATTATACTCTAATATGGCAGACAACCTTAATTTAGTTTAAATATACATTTATACATGAATGGAACAAAGAAACTGACAATCCAAGGAAGGTTGTTTCAGTTCAGAAAAACATGTAAATAGACATTTGTAAACACATACAAAATATTGAAATTGCAGCCCTTACCCAGAACTTTCTCAAGAGAGACTGGTTTAAACACAATTACCTGACAGGTAATATTGATTGTATCTGGGAAAGCATAAAAGCAAGGCAGAATATCATAAGCAGATTCAAGGTACCCAGACCAGATTGGGTTCTATAGCTATGATTTGACTATCAACTAGTATAAACATATCTTATAAGATGAATATAAATATTTGTTACAGGAGACACAAATCACATCCAGGAACAATATATGAAAAAAAAATACACTTGAGTTAAAAGCCTTTTTTTTTTTTTTCTGCAGCATCACTCGCAGTTGCTCAAGGCATTGTTCATCATGTGTCATTCTTTTTTCCATGTTCCAATGGATGTTCATTTTGTTATTGAACATTGATTTATTCTTCAATGTCAGATCCCCTGCAATTGGAGTTAATGGTGACTCTGCATCACCACATAGGTACTAAGATTTCAACTTCAGTCATGTGTTAGAGCAGTAAATACTCTTAACATCTTAGCCATCTCTCTACCCTTTTTCTAGTTAATTTTTACAAACTTTCTTAATGCATTTTATAGGTCTGTACTCTGTAATTGCCATTATGTAACGTAAACATTGACAAACATTCATTTCTTGTACATGAATGTGATATAGTATCATAAAATAGAAGTGAGAAAAGTCATGTATGGAATGCATGAAAGTGGGAAAAGAAGTAAGGAACCAGAGATTATGCCCTCGTAGTACGGAGTGAAAAAACACAATTAGAAAAAAAGAATATTTTGTCACCACACAAATGAGATAATTGCCATGTAGAAGTTACGATTGCAAACATTCTTGATCTTATCATTATCTGAAGAGGAAAAAAAAAGAAAAATTTAAGGTAGATGAGCTGTTCTTAGCAGTATAATGTTATTAAATTTTCTTTTTCAAAAAAATTTTATTAGTTTCTCTATTTTTGTTTCAAATGTTATGTCCCTTCAATGCCCTATTGATAGGGAGAGGGAAATAAAGGGTTGGCAAAAGCCCATATAAATAGAAATATGTCACACATAATGTATATAAACAATTTGACTCATGAATCTAAATTGAGAGGTTTTTTTTTCTTCAAACAATAATCTCTTCATATGCTTTCTAATTTTGACATTTTTCATTTTTAATTAATTTACTTATTTATTTTTCACTCTGTATTTTATCCTGCCTTGCCCCCTGCTACTGCTCCACATACCATACCTACTCCCTACTTTCTTGACTCCAAGTGGATGGCCCCACCACCCAAGCCACCTGACCTCTAAACTCCCTAGGGCCAACAGTCTCTATAGGATTAGGTGCATCATCTATGAATGAACACAAATCTGGCAGTCCTCTGCAGTATGTGTACTGGTGGCCTCATCAGCTGGTGTATGCTGCCTAGTAGGTGGTTCAGTGTTTGAGAGATCTTGGGGGTCCAGATTAATTGAGACTGCTGGTCTTCCTACAGGATTGCCCTCCTCCTCACCTTCTTTCAGTCTTTTCCTAATTCAAAAACAGTTGTCAGCTGCTTTTGTCCATTGGTTGGGTGCAACTCTCTGCTTCTGACTCTTAGAGCTGTGTGGGGCACTGGGATGGGGGATAAAGGGAGTGGGAGAAAACCCATGTCCTGCCAGAGTTCCAGTTCTCTGGGCAGGTATATGCAGAAAGACTGATGCATGCTTTCTATGTGGCCCTCTAGGTGGGTGTCTGGGTGTAGAAAACCATGGACCCAGCCTGCGGGGGTGGACAAGGTACCATCCTAGGTCTATGGGCATCATGGAGGTCAGAGATGATGTTGGTCCCCAAGAAGGAGCCCCCCACTCAAGTCTTGGGATGCAAGGTTACCCAAAGAAACAGGAGAGACCTTCTTGTTGCAAACGCACTAGATAGCTTTAATGGTAGAGCTCCAGGTACATACGTATCTCAGGATACAGGAGACAGAGGAATGGACCCCGAGACTCAAAACTCAGCGTTTTTATAGGGTAGAGTTTAGGGGCTAGGAAGAATTGGTGCAGTTACCTATGATTGGCCCATTCAACATCAGCAGCATGGTTATGAGTCAGCAGAGTAGTACATACAGGCGGATAAGGATTCTAAAGCCGGGGACTTATCTGAGTCGACAATGCATCTGGTTAATGTTTCAGCTTTTATCTATGCTCTTTATAGAAAGGGGGTGAGCAGGAGGCGCTGGGCTGCCAGATGGTCAATGAGTCAGCCAAGATAGTCAGAACCACTTCCTGCATTCCTTCCCTTATCTTTAAGACCCGATGACCTAGCTTCAAGACAGACTAGGGCATGCCTGGGCTTGTTTTCTTTGCAGTCTCTGTCCCAGGCCTTTTTTAGTTTAAACCTTTTATTTTATTTAATTTCCTTTCATTGACAGGTCCTCAGTCTTGGACATCATAAACACCACTGGATACCTCAGAAGAGTTGTGAACGAAGTATGTGTGTGGGGGGGGGGAGGGGGGAAGGGGCAGCTCTGTCAGCCCTGGGGCTGAAGGAAGAAGAGGACAAGGAGAGAAGGGGCACTGGGTGGTTCCCACGTCAGCAAGAGTCCTTGGTTCAGTCCGTGGCTGGAACAAAGGAAGGCCTTCTGGCTGGAGGTTAGATGCTGCTCTTTAGAGGAATGTCTACCCCATTGTTCAAGCATGGCCTGCCTTGATGAGCAGAGACAGTTCATAGTTTTAGAGCTTTATTGTAGAAAGACAGGGAGAAAGAGAGAAGGTAGAAAGAAGGTGAGAGGCTGGTCATGGCCACTTGAAGAAAAGGGGGAAGGGAGAAAGAGAAGGAGAGCTAGAGATGACAGTAGAAAAGGTGAGAGATTAAAGAGAGGGAGGAGGGGACAAGCAGTCCCTCTTATAGTGGGCTGGGCTATCAGGTAACTGTGGGGAGGAGCATACCTGGCTATAGTCAGGTAACTGTGTGGGTGGACCCTAGCCATAATGCCAAGAGGTTGGGACTTCTAGTCATAGAATTATGGAGATGGGGGTCTCTGTTGTGTCAGGCACCTGTCCTTTGGAACATGGCTCATTGTTCCATCCCTTGTATAGTTTTCTAGTGGGTCACTGGAGCAAGCCTCATTCAACCAAAATAGGCTGCCTTTCATGGCCCCACATACCTGCATGTTGGGTCTTCCAGAGTGCTGTCATACTTAATCTTTTTGTGAGTGCTCTCTAGCCTTAGGAATATCTTTAGGCATTGGACCTCCCGCTGAGCTGGATCCCTCTTTGGGCCTTTCTCTGGAGCTTCTTTTCCTCAGACTTCTTTTCATTTCCATCCCTGTAATTCTTTCAGACTGGAACAAATATGGGTCAGAGTTGTGACTGCGGGAAACCCCCATCCTTCCCCCGTTTTTTTTGTTATTAATTAGTTTCTTAGTAGCCCCTTCATTCTATATTTTATAGCTACAATAGTACAGAGGTAAGTCACAACACCATCAACTACCAATACAATTATTCACAATTCAGCATGAATAACTACATCTTAACCACTGAATATATCATAGAGTAAATTTACCACATTTTCTTTTTTTTTATTAGTATTAGGTATTTTCCTCGTTTACATTTTCAATGCTATCCCAAAGGTCCCCCATACCCACCCCCCAATCCCCTACCCACCCACTCCCCCTTTTTGGCCCTGGCGTTCCCCTGTACTGGGGCATATAAAGTTTGCAAGTCCAATGGGCCTCTCTTTGCAGTGATGGCCGACTAGGCCATCTTTATACTTATGCAGCTAAAGACAAGAGCTCCCGGGTACTGGTTAGTTCATATTGTTGTTCCACCTATAGGGTTGCAGTTCCCCTTAGCTCCTTGGGTAATTTCTCTAGTTCCTCCATTGGGGGCCCTGTGACCCATCCAATAGCTGACTGTGAGCATCCATTTCTGTGTTTGCTAGGCCCCGGCATAGTCTCACAATAGAGAGCTATATCTGGGTCCTTTCAGCGAAATCTTGCTAGTGTATGCAATGGTGTCAGCATTTGGAAGCTGATTATGGGATGGATACCTGCATATGGCAATCACTAGATGGTCCACCCTTTCGTCACAGCTCCAAATTTTGTCTCTGTAACTCCTTCCATGGGTGTTTTTTTTCCCATTTCTAAGAAAGGGTAAAGTGTCCACACTTTGGTCTTCGTTCTTCTTGAATTTCATGCGTTTGGCAAGTTGTATCTTGTATCTTCAGTATCCTAAGTTTCTGGGCTAATATCCACTTATCAGTGAGTACATATTGTGCGAGTTCCTTTGTGATTGGGTTACCTCACTCAGGATGATACCCTCCAGGTCCATCCATTTGCCTAGGAATTTCATAAATTCATTCTTTTTAATAGCTGAGTAGTATTCCATTGTGTAAATGTACCACATTTTCTGTATCCATTCCTCTGTTGAGGGGCATCTGGGTTCTTTCCAGCTTCTGGCTATTATAAACAAGGCTGCTATGAATATAGTGGAGCATGTGTTCTTCTTACCGGTTGGGACATCTTCTGGATATATGGCCAGGAGAGGTATTGCTGGATCCTCCAGTAGTTCTATGTCCAATTTTCTGATGAACCGCCAGACTGATTTCCAGAGTGGTTGCACAAGCTTGCAATCCCACCAACAATGGAGGAGTGTTCCCCTTTCTCCACATCCTCGCCAGCATCTGCTGTCACCTGAGTTTTTGATCTTAGCCATTCTGAGTGGATTGAAGTAGAATCTCAGTGTTGTTTTGATTTGCATTTCCCTGATGATTAAGGATGTTGAACATTTTTTCAGGTGCTTCTCTGCCATTCGGTATTCCTCAGGTGAGAATTCTTTGTTCAGCTCTGAGCCCCATTTTTTAATGGGGTTATTTGATTTTCTGGAGTCCACCTTCTTGAGTTCTTTATATATATTGGATATTAGTCCCTATCTGATTTGGGATAGGTAAAGATCCTTTCCCAATCTGTTGGTGGCCTTTTTGTCTTATTGACGATGTCTTTTTCTTTGCAGAAGCTTTGCAATTTTATGAGGTCCCATTATCTGGTTACAGTTGATTGACATCAAAACTTTTTCCAATTACTGCCTCTTAGGAGTAAAGTAACAAACACTATAGATAATAAATATCTTGGTAGTAAGATGTAGAGTCTTTGGCTATATGTCAATGACTGTTATAGCTGGACCTTGTGGTTGATCAATTACCAACTTTTTGTGGAATATCTGCAATGATATTCATAATTTCTGTACTATGTTACACCAAACAACAATGAGAGTTTATTTTTGTCCAATTCCTGGTCAATATGTATAGATAATTGTTTTCCTCATCTTGACCATACTGATTGGAACAAGAAAAATTCCCAAAGTACTTGAAAATTTACATTTTCATGATGGATAATGATGTTAAACATTTCTAAAGTATTTCTCGATACTTGTTGTTTCATCTTTTCAGATCTATCTGTTTAATTGTGTATCATATTTCTAATTGTGTTATTTATTGTCGTTATTTTCAGGGCTTGGGAGGATGTCTTTGTATAGTCTAGATATTAACCCCTTTTCAAATATGTAATTGATAAAGAAGTTGTCCCATTAGATAAGTTTTCTCTGCTCACATGATGGTGTCCTTTGCTGAACATAAGCTTTTTAGCTTTATAATTTCCCATTTATTAAGTATTAGTCTTAATGTTTATGTTCTCAGAGCCTGATCAGAAAGTTTTTTTTCCCAGGCCTATGAGCTCAAGCCTTTCCCTTACTTTGACTTCTGTCATTACAGTTATCTAGCCTTATACTGAGATTCTTGATTTGTTTTGAATTTAATAGGTACAGATATGAAACTTTAGATTATTCAATTTATGAGAAGAGCTGTGTTGAAATTTTGGTGAGAATTGTACTGAATATGTAAATTGCTTTTGATAAGATGATCAAGTTCACCATCTTAATTCTACCAACCAGCATGGGAGAACTTTCAATCTTCACCTGACTTCTATTTCTTACTGAATGTCTTAAAAGTATTTATTATACATGATTTTAACTTGCTTAGTTATTTTTAAATAACTATGTTTTCTGTGAAATATACCACTAACCTTATATTTTTCTCAATGCGTTCATCATTTTTATATTGAAAGGTCATTAAATTAGGTGTATTTTTTTTACCTTATTCCTTTGCTGAGAGTGTTTATCAGCTGTAGAAATTTCTTGATAGAGTCTTTAGAGTCTTTGATATATAAAATCATATCATGTACATATGATGATATTTATTTCATTGATATTTCTATTACTTAATCTCCTTTAGTTATCTTAAGTTTTAGCTGCTACTCCACATGCTATAATTTATAGTTATTGAGAAAGTGAACATTCTTCTCTTGTTCCTCTTTTAGTAAAATATTTTGGTTCTTATTTTCCCTGTTTCAAATGATGTTAGTTATTGGTTTGCTACAAATTACCTTTATTAATGTTGAGACATGTTCCTTATAACTGTAATCTCTCAAGGTTTTTCATCATGAAGGGATGTGGGATCTCATCAAAATCTGAATAATAAGTTCACCCTGTGATTTTTGTCCTTTAGCATGTGTTATAAATTATGTTTACTGATTCATTTACATTGATTCAAATACTGATTCACTGATTCAAATACTTTTCAAGGGAAGAATCCAACTCAATCATGCTAGATAGTCCTTTTTACATTCATTTAATTTTAGGAGAGGTGGAGGACATATTTGAGCTTACTGAAATAAATTAAAGAATTGGAGCCTTTCAGAAATGACTAGGGCAATTGATGAGAAAATATGAATAGACTTTTCAAGATATGTGTGATACTATGAAAAGATCAATTATACATATTATAGGTATAAAGGAGTCAATTTTTTTTCCAAAGGCATAGAAAATATTTTCAGCAAAATCATAACTTATATCTTTCCTCATTATGGAATGCCTTTTAAAATATTAGAAGCATGTAGAGCATCACTTAAAAGAGATCACTAAAAAGTTTTACCATACCATAAAGAATTTAAATATTTGCTGAAAACTTTGAACACGTTAACTGTATTGAACAAACAAATAATATATAAAGTCAGGTTCAACGTAATGGAATTAGATTTCTCAATAGAATTTTGAAAGAGCAAAATATATTTGAACTATGAGTTTAAGTTTGAAAAGATAGCAACTTCCAACACAGACTATACCCAACAAAGCTGTTGGTCATTCATGAAGGATAAAGGAAAACATTCCATGATTATAACATGCTGAAATTAGTTATCACTACTAAGCCTGCCCTATTAAAGATGCTTGAAGTATTATTAAGACCAAGAAGGGACCAATACATTCAACATAGTGGGAAAGCAAGCCAGTTTTGAATAAAAGTTAACCAAGAAAGGATCAAGAATTGTCAAATATTACAAAATAAACAATACCATAGGAAAATTATATGTCTTTCCATAAAAAACTTAAAATATTTTATTACCGTAACAATCCAAAGAATAGGACACATATATGTGTCAGTAAGATGACTCAGTGGATAAAAATGATTTCAAGTCTTAAAACCTGAAGTAAATAACAGAAAACATCAAAAGAGGATCAACTCTCTTATCTCCACATGATAAAGAGATGATGATGATTGATGATAGATAGATAGATAGATAGATAGATAGATAGATAGATAGATAGATGATTGATACATAGATAGATATGCAGACAAACAGATGGACAGAGAGATAAATTATACATAGGTAGATTGATACATACACATATTCATGCATTCATACATAGATTCACATGTAGAGGGATGAATAAATAAAAATGTACAGTTTACAAGTCACAGATGAACAGATTGGCATAAAGAGAGAAAAAAAAGACACTGTATTTAGTCAAAAGGAATGGAAATGGTTATTCTTAGGAAATGGCCATAGGAATAATAGAAGATATATCAGTTTTCTAAAATCTGACAAATGGGCTTTACACCAAAACCATTCCAAAAATTGATTTAAAAAATTACTGCCCATGCTTGATCTTACAGCCAAGCCATTGATCTTCTGTTCAGGAATCTTTTTCCTGTGCCCGTATCTTTGAGGCTCTTTCCTCTCTCTCCTCTATAAGTTTTAGTGTCTCTGGTTTTATGTGGAATTTCTCTATCCACTTAGACCTAAGATTTATTCAAGGATATACGAATGGATCAATTTGCATTCTTCTACATGCTAACTGCCAGTAGAACCAGCACAATTGTTGAAGATTGCTCAATTCTTTCCACTGGATGGTTTTAGCTCCTTTGTCAAAGATCAATATACCATAGGTGTGTGGGTGCATTTCTGGGTATTCAATTCTGTTCTATTGATCTACCTGTGTGTCACTGTACCAGTACCACACAGTTTTTATCACAAGTGCTCTGTAGTACAGCTTGAGGTCAGGAATTGTGATCCCATCAGAGATTCTTTTATTGTGGAGAATAGTTTTTTGCTATCTTAGGATTTTTGTTATTCCAGATGAATTTGTAAATTGCCCTTTCTAACTTTGTGAAGAATTGAGTTGGAAGGATCTAGAGAAAGTATCCAAAGAGCTGAATGTGTTTGTTGCCCCGTAAGAGGAACATCAATATAAACCAACCAGTACCCCCAGATCTCCATGGGTCTAAAGCACCAATCAAAGAAAACACATGGTGGGACTCATGGCTCTAGTTGCAAATGTAGCTGAGGATGGCCTAGTTGATCATCAATGGAAGGAGTGAACCTAGGTCCTCTGAAAGTTCTATGCTCCAGTATAGGGGAATGCAAAGGCCAGGAATGTGAGTGGATGGTTTAGGGAGCAGGAGTAGGGGTTAAGGAATTTTTGGTGGGGAAACTTGGAAAGGGGACAACATTTGAAATGTAAATAAAGAAAATATCTAATAAAATGTGAGGAATAAAAAAGAAAATTAAATAAAAACAAACCACTTCACTGCAAACAAAATGATTGTAGAGAATAAGCAACAGTAGTATGCACAATGAAAAAAATATTATTTCCTGGTTGTTACTTAAGAGAACATCACTATTCTACATATGTATTCTTTAAACACAGGTACATCAAAATTTCTAAAACAAATATTGTTATAATTAAAATCATGAATAAATTGCAGGACAATTGTACTGAAAGATACTTGTAGCATTATCTCTGAAACTGAGGGAACAATTTTGCAGTATGGGCCAAAGATACAGAGAAGGGCTATGACATTATATCTCCTGGGCATGACATAATCATTGTGATCATCTCATGCAATATGGCTACCTGAATTAAAGCAACACAGACTGGGGTGTTTCACAGTCAATCATGGACTAGAGAAGATTCTACAAACTCTTATTCTCCTTATTGAGTTTTTGACAGCTGATAGATTGTGGAAAGCAGAAGTTACTCTCTTCAGTTGTATTATTCACCATATTCGTATAGTCATTGTGAGCCCTCCAAATACAAATGAATAACTCTAACCTCCGGTTCACAGAGCTTTTCCTGTTAAGCTTAGTAGGTCACAGGACAAAAATACATGTGTGATGAAAAAGATTTGTAGTAAAGAAAATGAATGGGAAAGAGATAGGGGAAGGTGGAGAATAAGCATAATCATAATACATTATGTATGTATGAAATTCTACAAGAACAAATCTAACAAAGGTTATTACAAGTGGGATATGGCATAAATTTTTCAAAAGAAGAAGCACAAATGGTGTGTGTGTGTGTGTGTGTGTGTGTGTGTGTGTGTGTGTGTGTGTGTTCAACATCCTTAGCTCTCAGAAAATTGCTAATTAAAACTATTGTGAAATTCCTTCTCAGGCCAGTGGGAATGTCCAAAATCAACAAATGCTGGGGAATAAAAAATGCTAATTGACTGTTGGTGAGAATGTAAGTTGGTGCAGCCACTGTGGTACAGTCTTTCTGGGAATGTACTCAATGAACTCCACACTGTCACAGAGACATTTGCTAATCCATGGTTATTCCTCCTCTGTTCATTGTAGCAAGTAAATGAACCAGCCTCAATATCCATCAAAAGATTAACATATTCTTTAGATGTGATGTACATATACTTGGATCTATTTAGCAGCAAAGAAAAAAAATGGAATCATGGAATTTTCTAAAAAGTGCATTGTACTAACAAATATACCAACTAAGTTAATTCAGGCCCTGAAAACAAAAAAACACAAACAAAAAAAAAAAAAAACAAATGTTCCCTCGCATGGGTGAACTGTAGCTTCCATTTTCTTCTACATGCAAGTGATAGTAAGAGGATGGGTATCAGGAAAATAAAAGTGGCCTAGGATGATAGATAGAAATTATTTTGTGCAGAAAATCACTCCATAATTGAGTCTCAAGAAATGTTATCTGTATTCATTTAAAACTTGAAAAATCATGATCATTTATTATATATAGCTGATTATTGATCATACTATTTGGTATTACTACTTGTCTTAGTCAGGGTTTCTATTCTTGCACAAACCTCATGACCAAGAAGCAAATTGGGGAGGAAAGGATTTATTTGGCATACACTTCCACATTGCTGTTCATCACTGAAGGAAGTCAGGAGTAGAACTCAGGCAGGTCAGGAAGCAGGAGCTGATGCCGAGGCCATGGGAGGGGGATGTTTCTTTACATGCTTGCTTAGCCTGCTCTCTTATAGAGCCAAGATTACCAGCCCAGAGATGGTCCCACCCATAAGGGCCATTTCCCCTTGATCACTAATTGAGAAAATGCCTTACAGTTGGAACTTATGGAGGCATTTCCTCAACTGAAGCTCCTTTTCCTTTGATAACTCCAGCTTGATATAGCTGGAGTTATCAAAGGAAATGGCCTATTAATCTTCATGATTCCCTGCCACGGACTGGCTGCCATTCATGTCTGTAATGAGAATTCTAAGAATACTATTTTGAACTTACCCTTCGATTACTAGCTCCTATGCAGCAAACTGTAAGATTCAAGGTTACTAAACGTCAACACTGGGACATTTCCTCTGAATGAGTAACATACTTATGAAAATTCCAAGCCCAGGGTCAGCTCAAGGACTGCCTAGGAAATTGCTGAAGGCCAGGAAGTAAAGTTTAACCTGATTTAGGTATTTGTAAAATCATTTCTTGGAGGCACTTATAATAGAACAATAATGAAAGAAAACACAGATCCATTCACCAACTAACACAGGGACAGGTTTGGAACATTCATGCCATGGTTCCAGGAGACTGAGTTTCTGTTAAACTCTTTGCCTAGGGATTGTGTCCAAGCTTTTGGGTCTGTCATATAGTCTTCATTGGAGTTGGTGTAGCAACTTCCAAGAGTTGTGTCCTATGTTGTTTTTTTTTTTCTAATATTTACTTATTAATGAATATATACCATGTGCATCATTTTGGCTCTGAGATACTTCACTCAGGGTGATATGATGTAGTACATTCTTTTGTATTCAAAACTAATGATTCTTAAAAGCTGAATATTATTCTTTTGTGTAAATGAACCACATTTGCGGGATCAATTCTCTGTTGTGAACAACTGGGTTATTTCCACTATGAACATAGTGAAGCATGTGCCCTTGTGGCATACTGGGGCATCTTTTGGGTATGCACCCTGGAGTGATATAGCAGAGTATTCAGATAGACCTATTTCCATTTTTCTGAGGAACCAATCTGAGAAACCTTCAGATTCATTTTCAGAGAGGTTA
This sequence comes from Mus spretus, assembly GCA_921997135.2. NCBI lineage: Eukaryota > Metazoa > Chordata > Mammalia > Rodentia > Muridae > Mus > Mus spretus. Next base: position 57,129,429 of record OW971683.1, on the reverse strand, counting down.
TACCAGTTTGCAATCCCACCAGATTGGGATTTTGGTTTGATTGATTTTTGTTTTTGTGACTACTACCGCCACTAGTGGAGAACTTGCCACATTAGACCAAACTTCATAGGGAGATTCTTCAAAGCTAATCACCATCTTTGCAGTAGAATGGTGTTGCAACCATGAGCAGACATAATATTGTCATAAAAAGTCTTTTATTAATTATACATTTTTACATTCCATAGTATGTAGATCTCAGAGGTATCTGAAGACCATCTATGAATCTATCTCCAGTATATCTGATTTGCTTCTCTCTAGATCTCTAATATCTACTTCATTAACAGCATCTAAGGAAGCTGAATAGACATTATTTTGTAATTAACTAAACTAGTATTTAACATGACCAATAAGTTTGATTCATTGATTATTACCTTGCATTTCATATTTATCCAAAATAATATTTCAAAAGGACTAGAATTTAACATGTATATTTAAGAATCAGGTAGGTACAATACTTTAAAAAAGTCTTTAAGTATCTATACATAATATGTTGTAACAAAATTAAACTTTAAGTATTTATCAATATTGAGAATCCATACTGTATAAAAAAATGGCTTTTTCATACTCTTTGGCCTAAATGTTGACTCAATAATCTAATCTTTAAAATATCATTCTTACATCTGTGCTTTTCTTTTTCATCTCCCCTTTCTTCTCAGTTTAAAAAGAAGAGAAGCAAAGAAACATGAAAGAAAATGGAAGAGAGAAAGATATCCCTGAATATAACCTTCCTTACCTTGTTTCCCCTCTGACCTATAACATCAACAATACCCACCAAAAGACCGATATCTACCCATCACACTTTTTGGGAATGGAGCATCATTGTCTTAAAATTGTTTCCTGTTTTGAGGTATGTGTGTGGGGAGGGGGTGTGAGCATGGGCATAATTCATGCAGTTATAGTTCTTCATGTTGTAATCTCAGCCTTCACACCCTTTTGAATGTAAATGTTGTGTGAAAACTCAGAGGGGACTACCAGCCCCTCACTGGGAAGTATTATTAATACTCATTAATAACACTTGATCTTAAGCATTACTTCTGAAAGTGTTAATGATTCAAACAAAACCCTTGAAAGGAATTTAGAGATGTAGATTCTTAGCAATGAGTAATATTTTTATGAAGAAATTTGACATGTAGCTTGTTAGTTAAGGTAGGTTAAGATGTTTTTGTCCATGACTCTTCTGAAAAAATCTTAGGTATTAATCTGAAGTTGCAGAGCTAGGGATTTTTTTTTTTTTTTTTTTTTTTTTTTTTTTGTCAGTGAGCATGAACAATGGCAGCCCTACCAGCACTGTCAGGCACAACTCTCTTCTTAGAACTGGGAAAGTGATCAAGGTGATGACAATTTCTTGTACCTGTTATTGCCCCCAGCTTCCAGATATGGTTTAATAAAAACAATGGTGATCAGTAGATGTGCATACTGAGGATTTAAAATATTTATGACTGATAGATTTTTATGTAAAGGGTTAGATTTGTGATTCTTTTAAGATTATATAGATTTACATTTATGACAAATAATAAAATAATTGATTTTCTCTTTATTAACCCCAAATTGCAACCTGTCAGTGAAAAGAAAATGGATGAGCAAATGTCATAGCTTTCTTATACCTTCCTAAAATATAACAAGTGACTTAATTATGAATGTGTGTGGTTTCTTGGAAATGATTTTTTTCTTTCATTCATCTGAAATATGTAAATTGTTTTTCAAGAAAATGTATTAGGGAACATGATTTTTATAAATAAACATTCATTAAAAGAAAAATAGTGAGCCGGGCATGGTGGTGCATGCCTTTAATCCCAGCACTCGTGAGGCAGAGGCAGGCCGATTTCTGATTTCAAGGCCAGCCTGGTCTACAAAGTGAGTTCCAGGACAGCCAGGGCTACACAGAGAAACCCTGTCTCAAAAAAGAAAAAAAAAAAGAAAAATAGTATGCAATTACATTGTAATGTTTAGGGTACCTTAGAAATTTTGCTGGTACCTTAGAAATTTCATAAGCACATGAAGAAAAAATAATTACTTTGTACCTTGTCGTGCTTCATTCACTGACAGTGTATGTCTTTGTGTGTGTGTGTGTGTGTGTGTGAGAGAGAGAGAGAGAGAGAGAGAGAGAGAGAGAGAGAGAGAGAGAGAGAGATCCTTTAACCAGTATTTCCTTCTCTCCAGGCCTTAAAAGGTTCCAGTAAACTCTTGTAAGTCACAGGAAGTGCTAGCCCCACTGAATCAAGGCTTTCTCCCTTATAGGTAGTCTGGTTTGTGATAAATTTCCAACTACATGCCATTATTTCAGTTTACCCTAACCTGACAATGTTAGCCTTCAACAAGTCTCTCTAAGATATTTTTGGATAGTTCCTCAAAGAAACCATACAAGAAAAGAAAAGTAAGTGATATACCTGATATCATTAGGAGTTTTATATAATTTTAGCTCTTACAATTTGAAATGCATAAAATATTCCCACTTATTTTGTATTAGATATTTTCTTTATTTACATTTAAAATGCTATCCCAAATGTCACCTATACCATCCCCTTGCCCTGCTCCCCTACCCATTCACTCCTACTTCTTGGCCCTGGTGTTCCCTTGTATAGGGCATATAAATTTTCCTAGACCAAGGGGCCTTTCTTCCCAATGATGGCCAACTAGGCCATCTTCTGCTATATGCAGCTAGAGACAGGAGCTCTGGGGGTACTGGTTAGTTCGTATTGTTGTTCCACCTAAAGGGTTGCAGACTCCTTAACCTCTTGGGTACTTTCACTAGCTCCTACATTGGGGTCCCTGTGTTCCATCCTATAGATGACTGTGAGCATCCACTTCTGTATTTGCCAGGCACTGGAAAAGCCTCACAGGAAAGAGCTATATCAGGGTCCTTTCAGCAAAATCTTGCCTGCATAGGCAATAGTGTCTGCGTTTGGTGGCTGATTATGGGATTGACACCCAGGTGGGGCAGTCTCTGTATGGTCCATCCTTTCATCTAACTCCAAACTTTGTCTCTGCAACTCCTTCCATGGATAAATTATTTCTTATTCTAGGGAGGATTGAAATATCCACATGTTGGACTTTTTGATTTTCTTGTGTTTTGGAAGTTGTATCCTGGGTATTCTAGGTTTCTGGGCTAATATCCACTTATCAGTGAGTGCAAATCAAGTGACTTCTTTTGTGATTGGTTTACCCCACTCAGGATGATATTATCCAGATACATCAATTTGCCCAAGAATTTCATAAATTCATTGGTTTTAATAGCTGAGTAGTACTCCATTGTGTAAATGTACCACAATTTTTGTATCCATTCCTCTGTTGAAGGACAGCTAATAGCCAGAAGCTGGAAATATCCCCAATTATGATAGGGTGATGAATGTGACTTTGATAACAACTCCTGAGAAATTCCACAGCATGATGTGCATCAGGTACTTTATTGAAAATACTTTTACAATGTTGAAAACAATGCAATTAATCATACATAAATCACTAATGATTTTTCAATAACACTAGGGTGTAGAGAAATCCCTGAGGGAAAATTGTGAATAATTTTGTTTACAATCTTGAACCGACCTCAAAAATTAATTCCAATGAATCAAGAATAGCGATTATTACACCTTTTCCTTCTCCTGAGATCAAGGCTCCAACTTAGGGCACCCATCTGTGAGGCAAGGCAAAGATGGAGACATTTACAAATAATAGTGTATTTTTTTATGTTTTCAAGTGAGGGTTTTATGTTGCTGAGATGCTAATCAAGAATCTTTATCATTTGCTCTAATGTCATGTCACTTTTACAGGAATCTACTGACCTGTTTCATAGACATTTTTAATATTTTTAGTAGCGATTTTGAGGTACTCTGTCTGCTTCACATATTCGTTCCACATTTCTTCACTGATATTTGTTCCAGTTGCTGTATTTCATGGAAAAAATTTTTAGAAGAGACAGCCACTATAATTACACCAAATAGTCTATGTTCATCAAGTCTTATCAGTTGGTAAGTCCTGCTGTTTCACTTCACCCTTCCTACCAGAATGGAGATGCCATCAGGGAGCTATTCTGAAGTTAAGTCAGACATTCTTAATATGGATAAGATAATAACTCTCTATAAAATCATATCTAAGATACTGATTTAAAATCAGAAATATTTAAATTAGGATTGAATTATTATTAAAATTATTATCCTTTACAGTTCAACTTGAATTTCACACAACTATGACCAAACTTGAAATATGTTAGTAAACACATTTCTGTACCTGTGTATCATGAAGTTAAATGTAGGGGACAGTTATATTGCAGTTAACAGAAAAGAACAAAAGTTTTCTCCTATATAATATTTATGTACCCATAAAACCACATACACTGAAACTATTGGAAAAGATGGTGTGAAAGATCCTCAAACACCTGAGTACAGGGAAAATTTTCATAAACACAACACCAATGGCTTATTCTCTAAGATTAACATTAGACAGATGGGAGCTCACAAAATTGCAAAGATTCTGTAGGGCAAAGGAAACAGTCAATAAGACAAAATAGCAACCAACAGATTGGGAAAAGGTCTTTGCCAATCCTACATGCCATAGAGGGCTAATATCCAATATATACAAAGACTTTAAGAAGTTAGACTACAGAGAACCAAACAACTGTATAAAAATGAAATACAGAGATAAACAAAGAATTCTCATCCGAGGAAACTCGAATGGCTGAAAAAAAAAAGTTCAACATCCTTAGTCATCATTGCAATGTATACAAAAACACCCCTGAGATTCTACCTCACACCTGTCAGAATGGCTAAGATCAAATGTTCAAGTGACAACAAATGCTTGGGAGGATGTGGAGAAAGAGCCACACTCCTCCATTGCTGGTGGGATTGCAGGCTGGTACAACCACTCTGAAAATCACTTTGACAATTCCTCAGAAAATTTTACATAGTACAACATGGGGACCCTCCTATAAAACTCCTGCTCATGTACACAAAGGAATTTTCAACATATAACAAGGACACATGCCTCATTGTGTTCTTAGTAGTATTACTTATAATAACCAGAAGCGGGTAAGAATGCATCTGTCCCTCAACAGAAGAGTTGATATAGAAAATGAGATACATTTGCATAGTGGTGTACTACTAAGCTATTACAAAATAATGAGTCCATAAAATACTTAGGAAAAGGAATGGAATTAGAAAATAACATCTTGAGCGCTGTAACCCAATCACAAAAGCACACACATGATACATATTTACTGATAAGTGAATACTAGCTGAAAAACTCAGAATCCCCAAGATACAATTCACAGACCACATGAAGTTCAAGAAGAAGGAAGACCCCCCCCTCAAAAAAAAAAAAGAAAGAAGACCAAAGAATGGATTTTTTAGTCCTTCTTAGATGGGGAAACAAAATACTTAAGGGAGGTACATGGAGACAAAGCATGGAGCAGAGACTGAAGGAAAGGCAATCCAGAGACTGCCCCACCTGGGGATCCATTCCACATACAGACTTCAAATGCAGTCACTACTGTGGATGCCAAGATGTCCAAGATGTATGTGCTGACAGGAGACTGTTATAGCAGTCTCCTGAGATGCTCATCTAGAGCCTGACAGATACAGAGGCAGATACTCACAGCCAACCATTGGACTTAGCACTGGGTCACTGATGGAGGAGTTAGAGAAAGGACTGTAGTAGCTGAAGGAATTTGTAAACCCATAAGAAGAACAACATCTAACAAACTAGTCCCCCCACCCCTCTTGGAGCTGCCAGTGACTAAATCAGAAAACAAAGAGTACACATGGAGAGACCCATGAATCCAGGTACATATGAAGCAGAGAATGGCGTTATTCAACATCAATGGGAAGAGAGGTCCTTGGCCCTATGAAGGATTGATATCCCAGTATAAGAGAAGGCCAGGGTGGTGAGGTTGTTGTGGGTGGGTGCAATAGGGGGAAGTAGGACGGGATAGGGGATTTCCAGAGGAGAAACCGGGAAAGAGGATAACATTTGAAATATAAATTTATAAAATATCTAATGAAAAAATGATTTACATACACAGTGCTCCTGTAAATTGCTGGACGTAGTTCATATCATTAACAAATGTCACTTGGAATATGATGGTGCTGTTTGTGGCAAAATGTATCACAATAACAGCATTGCTTGATCCTGTTAATAAATAAATTTTCCTTCATAACAAGATGATGCAGAGTTTCCTATCTATTTATTTCCTTACTTACTTATTGTTGAGTTTTGAGATCTACTTATAACATTTGAAATGTCCCTGTTATGCTTCAAATTCATGATATTGTTTTTTTACTGATTATGACCATATGCTTATACTTATCATATTATCTTAATAGATATTCTATATTTATATTATACAAATTATGTATTATTTTAATAAATAATAAATTAGTGAATATGAACTTTTTATTCATAAATATAACCCTATAAGTCCATATCATATTATTTAGATATAGCTCATATTTTTAATGATACTTTTAAAATGATATAAATTTTTTCATAATAATCCCAATATTCCACATATATTATCATTTCTGTATTAAATTATTCAGTCAGGAAAACATTTTCTCATGTAACATGTAATTAAAATATAAAGTATATGCCTGTATTTGACCAACTTTAGCAAAACCTGCATTTTTTAGTTTGATTTTTTTGTGCCACATAGCAAATTTCATTCATACATTAATTATGTACCACCCCCCATATGGGTGGAGAATATATTATGGCAATTATACTCACTTCGTGGTGTACTCCCTGATAAGATTGAGAAAAGTGGTAGACATTTGGAATATGAAGAACTGTATTACATGTTGTCCAGGTCCCAGCGATCTCAGGAGTCCCTTTTTTGGCGGGACATAGTCCTGATAAGTAATGATCTGTAAAATGAGACACAATGGACCATTTATCCATGAAAGACACTCTTGATTAAGATCAGATCCATTACAAAATTTGTAAATAATGCAGTCAATTTGAACTCACTTTTAATTGAGCAATATTTCCCTCTCATTTTATCTGCCCAAAGTGTGTGTAGTTGGCACATTCCGTTTATTCTAAACAATGTATATAAAACAATAAACAGTCTTTTTTTTATATTTATTGTCAAAAGTCAATTGTCCCCCAAGAAAGCACTTCTTGTTGAAAATAAGCCAAATTCCTGGCCTTGATCCTGTCTTCTATGATGCTATTCTTTGGTTTATAAATATATTTATCATGTTTTCAGTTTTTGATTCTAGTTGGGGATGGACTAACTTCCTGTGTGTGCTAAGACTTACAGATGGAAATGGGTCACAGACCCTAAATTAATAGGATTTCCCAAGTAATCAAAGGGAAGCAAGTGACCTCATTGATGCAATGATAACATCCAGTTTTCAGGATGGTTTGCAAGACGAAGAACATTCTTCACAGTGAGGTTATAACACTGCTTTTATTATATTTGATATCAGATTTTCCTTTACGTATATTCACATTTATTAATATTTAACTTTTAGCAGTATAGGTTCCATTACATTCTGTATGTTTTACTGTGTTGGTATTTTCAGGATTTTAATATAAAGAAAGACTAAAATATCAAGATGTGAAAAGTTAAGTTTAATATATTTTAGCTACAGTCTTTCGCAACTCCAGCTTTTCTCAAATTACTATTAAATCTCAATCTTCTCCTTTCCAGAAACATATTCTAATGCCTTGATTCCCATTTCAACAAATTGTTTCTTTTACCCAAATAATTTTTCTTACCTGACATAGTACGTCATGCTCATGACATTGTATTGTTTAAAATACTTAATCTCACGCATCAGCATCCTTGCTGGACTGTTTTCCCCTGTTATACCCACAGAATTACTTGCTAGGTAGATAGTATTGAATTTCCCTGAAAACTTAAAATTTATATGAATTAAAGTTATCAATTAGAGCATATGAGTTTGAGTCTCCACCCCCCTGTATGTACATAATCTCCTGTACCTTCATTTCTGAGGGATATGCTAGGACCTTTGTAGGTACTGCATATACATACTGCAACCTGCAGAGCAATCACCCACATACATAAAACACTAAAATAATTTTGGTGAAAATTTAAGATAAATCAAAAATTAAAAATGTAAGTTATAAAAGTTCAAGGAAAGATATATACATTTTTAAATACTGTGATAGAAAAAAATAAATATGTGCTTACAGCATTATTGTGTATTTCTTTTTTTACCTTATAATAGCCTAATGTCTTATGTGAAAACATATATCTATGATAATAATTTTATATCATGCAAAATATCCTGAAGAAAAAGGGCAAATATAAATAACTGTAGGTTTCTGTTAGGAAGCTACATCAACATAAAAAAAGGAATCTCAAAAACATGTAACAAAAACCCACATACTAAATGCCTTCAATGGAAATAAAAAAGAAGCAGCCATAATTTGATGTCAAAAGTCTTTGTGCCCATTGGTGCACGCCTTTAATCCCAGCACTTGGGAGGCAGAAGCAGGCCGATTTCTGAGTTCAAGGCAAGCCTGGTCTACAAAGTGAGTTCCAGGACAGCCAGGACTATACAGAAAAACCCTGTCTCAAAAAAGCAAATAAACCAAAAAACCAAAACACAAATAAACAAAAAGTCTTTGTAAGGCAAGGCTTTAGGACCAATTTTCCTATTAGATTTCTAATCAAGTCTAGGAAAGAGTTGAAATTGTACCCATTCTGTGCCTTTGCCCATGAAATCTCCTTTTTGCTGCCACATTCCATTTAAAACCTGTAGTAACGGGCAAACAGCTGCACAGACAAACACACACACACAGACATGTACAAAATTATCCTTTAAAAATGAGTCCCAGTTTTGGAATTATTTCTGCATTATGATTAATATTAATATTAACTCACATATTGAAAACAGTACAGTGAATTTAAAGGAGAAAATTCTATTCCTCCAATATACAATATATAATACCTTGCCCTGCAGATATCAAATAGATTTTGTTTCTATTATGACTGATTAACAGTCATCCCAGAATTTATGTAAAATATTAAAATATTTAATGCAAATGCACCTTGACTTTCAACTATGAAAATAAAGTTAATTATGTAAAATTAAAAACATGGCTTTAGTAAGATGTTCATTTTCATACCCTTTTCCCAAGTAAAATATTAGGCGATATGTGAAGCTAAAATGAGGTATTTATAACCTTAAACTAAAACAATTAATGTTTCAACACATGGGACATTTTACACGTACATAAATCAAAAAGGAACCAATATATTCATAAAATCACAATGATTGTCTGGTCAACCTGTGATAATTTTACCACAGCAACGTTTCTTCCTGCATAATTCCCTGATAGCCCATCCATGTACCGGTAAGGGTTCCTCAGCAGCAGAAACCAAACAGGCTAGAACAAGAAGATGAAAAAACTTCATTTTCCAGAATCTTCTCTTTCTAATGGAACAGAGGAGAAGAGTTGTTCAGCTGCTGGTGAAATGATGAACTGAAGAAGCTCACCAAGTATTTCAGTTTGCACAATGTGCATTGAACTTGTAAATCCACCTCTTCTTTTTCTTCTTCTTCTTTTTTAAATTTTCAGTACACTTTGGCAGACTGGGTGGCAGTATTTGTAAGTGTTTGGCATTACTTCATATTAGTCCAGGGAATTAGATTTCATTGGCATATAAAATAAATGTCCCTGAATTGTTGACATTCAGAAACAGTCAATAAGAGCAAGCTGGTTTGGTGAGATTGTACCCACAAAAGTAGATTATCTTCATGAAATGTTCCAAGAACATTAATATTGACCAGTATTAGTTTCAGATTTCTATAGGACAAAGATCTAAGTGCTACCTTGTAATTCCCTATTAAAAATCCTACCCATGGATAACATTGAGATTATTTTCCCAGTCAAGTAAAGGAATTTCTTGGTTCTACAATTTATAAATTGCATATTAATAGCACATCTTCAAGGTAAAAATAAGTCTCACATATGAATCTATATTCAATTTCCTCAGAGCAATAAAACACGCAGATATGGAAATATTTTTTTAATTCTTACTAAAGAATCACTTCTAATACTTGGAATATAAGTGATCCTAAGACCCACCATTTCCACTTTTTAATCTTCAGTATGTAAGTTCTTGTTCTCTTCCAACCACCTTCTTTTTATTTTTATTTTAAGGAATTTTTAATAGATATTTTCTTCACTTACATTTCAAATGCTATCCCCAAAGGCCCTTAATTCTCTCCCCCTGCCCTGCTGCCCAACCAACCCACTACTGCTTCCTGGCTCTGGCATTCCCCTGTACTAGGGCATATGCTAATCACGACCTTTATGAGACTCTGCTAGTCATCATATTCTCTCCCTTTCCCACTCCCTCTCCTTTCCCCATCCCTTTATTCCTTCCTTACTTCCTCCCACCTTCTATCCTTCTCTCTCTCTCTCACCCTTCTTTTTCTTGCTCTCTCACTCTCTTATTCTTTTACTCTTGAGATCTCTCACTCTTCATTGCACTCGCTCTCTCTCTGCCTATGAATCAGGATGTAGATCTCAGTTATTGCCCAAGCTCCTTGCCTACTGCCATGCTCTCTGCCGATCTTATAATGGACTAAATCTCTGAAAATGTAAGCATATCCGAATTATATAGTTTCTCTTATAATAATTGCCTTGGACTTGGTATCCTTCCAGACAATACAACAGTGATTAAAACAGCCGGTGAATATCAAAATATATTTGGGAATAAGTCTGTAATCTCATCACAATTAATTGAAGAATTTGCAAATTTTTAGGCTAGAATGTATTTCTTAATGGAAGGGTACTATATTTTTTAAATGTTCATATAGATATATAGTGTATCATGATCTTATCCATCCTCACATTCTCCTTTCAGATTTCAAAGATTCTCTCCCAAATATCTTATGTCTTCTTCTCAACTTCATTTTAATGAGAATGTTGGAATTTTAGTTTCTTTAAAACACAGAAATAGGATGAGATCGTGCTTTCAGGTAATTACAGGTGTGGGGCTGCTTCAGATTTCCCACAGCAGTTGACCATCATTCCCCTCATTAACTAGCAGGGTCATGATTTTGCCAGCTACAGTTTTTGCAATTCTGTGACATTTGGAATTCAGGGACCTTCTCTGGGTGTGTATAAATGCTAGGTTCTTAAGAGGCAGTGTTTGTTGATGGTCATTTTGGTTGGTCCTGAGACTTGGTCATTCGGTTGGATTCATTGAGGATTGATAATTGTATTGCTCAAATATAAAACAAGAAAAAAGGAATTAGATATAAGATTCAGGACTTTATTTCTCCCTCTCTCACTTTCTTTCAGTCTCTGTGTCTGTCTCTCTCTCTTTCTCTCCTCACTTTTGATCACTTTTTATTCCCTATTTAGTTTTAGTGGGTTGCATGGGTAAACAAGAATGGAAGAAAGGACTCATAAAGAATCAAAGATCTGCTACACTTTGTTTCCCTGTGATATCCAATCATTTTTTCCCATATGTGCCCATATGTGGGTTCAACCTCCTGACTGTGGGTACCCTATACCATTGTCTGTTGCTTTAAGGAAATGTTAACCTCAATCCCTCACCATGTAATCTTAAATTGTAGTGTATCATGGTGATCTGAATCCACAGAGCATCCCAGGGCACAAGAGAATAAACAATGCTGCCTCCTGGGAGTAATCCTTGTCTTTGCTTCTGAGTATTATGCATGAACGCTCCAGAAACCAAAGAATACAACTTTGAATTGCTCCTCTTAGCCAAGTTTCTGCTTATGTGTGTTTGTCATTCACCATCTACCTGCACAGGAACCATACATATTGTTCTGAAGAGAAGGGAGATAAATTATGCACATGTGATTTGGTGGGAAATCTTGCACTTCTGTTTATGTTGATTGTTCTGGATATAGTGCAGAACCACTTGTGATAAGCACAAATATCATTAGATGTCTCCTTTTAGTTAATAGCTCCATTCTTCCCCCTTCTCCCCGCAGATGGATTCAAGCTATAAAAGTATTAATAGATGAGAATGAGAGATTAGGATTTTCAAGTTACTAAGGTTATTTACCTCTCTGTTTCCAAAATGTCAATCTGCTGTCCTTATTTCCTTCTGTAAGATTTAAAGATCTGTGTCAAGTAAGGCTAAACACTGGCAGAATTGTGTTCTCTGCTGGCCAAACTGGATGCAATGAAAATGGCTGTTGTTCCTGAAACACAGGAAAGGGGATTACCTCTATGTTTTCTGGGGAATTCTTTCTTTCAGACAAGAGATTTCAATGTAAGCTTCGGAAGAAAAATGTATAGGTGAGAGGACTAAAAAAACATCCACAATCTTTCAGGATGAATATTGAATCTGCAGTTTTATGAAAGATATGAAAGATACCTGGATCTGAACTCACAAATTCAGGTGTATCCACACTACATCTGTGTGGATATTTAAAAAACTTATGGCCAAAATTTTTAACAGAAATGTATTTTTGCTGGTGATACACATTGTTTATATCTGTATCTTTCCACATTTTCTATTTTAGATTAATTCACGATGACAAAGTCAAAACAAAACAAATGACAAAAACAAACAAGCAAAAAAAAAAAAAAACCACAACAAAGAAAATTATTTTCCTTATTTTCTTTTTCAGAAATGTATTTTTAATTTCAAGGAGAAAACAGTTATGGTACCTGTTTTACAAAATGTTCTGTTGTGGTGAAAAGCACCATGCTGTGAAGATAGCAGCTCTGATAAAGGAAAACATTAATCTGAACTTGCTTACAGTTTCAGGGGTTTAGTCCATAAGCAGCATGGTGGTTGACATGGACACTTGCAGGCAGTGCTGGGAAGGAACTGAGAGTTTCTAATCCTAATCAACCTGCAACATGAAGAGACCAACCTCAAATCTCTCTCAAGCAGCAAATCTCCCTAGTGACCAAGCACTTCAATTTGAGAGCATGTTTGTGTGTGCGTTAAAACATGCCAATTATTTACGTCGATTTATGAAATATTATTTTTTTGAATAATTTCTACTGTCTCTTTTGCCCCCAAATAAATAGTGGGTATTTTATCCCTGCTCTAGCTCATTTTAGTTTGTGAAAAAGATACACAGAGACCAGACATTTTATTAACACACTGCCAGTCCCAGTTAGGCAGGTTTGGAGCTATTCAAATATGACTAGACACAATTTAGATTCATAAGTCCCTCATTCACCACATTTAGTTAATCCCTCCCTGTGGGTCTCTAGGGTGAAGATTTTCCTGCAGTCAAGGCTCTGCACTGACTTACGGAGATCAAAGACAAGGTCTGGCCACCAGATATAATGTGGGTTTTCCTCTGTAGTGAAGTAAGTTACATCCCGTGTGGCTGAGAGTATTGGCCAAGTCATTTTGTGGGTGTTGTTGGGGCTTAGCGCCAGAAGATACACCATAGCCATCTTATGGTTTCTTGGCCTTGCAGAAGGGAGTTGCTTGGGTTTCTGGCATCTATACAGTTGGCTTTAGGTACCAGTACTAGTCTGACATGAGTTACATGAATCCAGACAGTTATTCCATCTTTTTAAAGGATGTAGGGGTGGTCAATAACAACAGGAATGGCCCTTCCCACTTTGTTTCCAAGTTTTAGCATGATGCCTCTTAACACAAACCCAATTTCCAACTTAGTACTCTTCTGGAAACTCTGGGGTACCTGTGTTATAGAGGGCACTAAGTTTAGGCCACAATTCTTGGTGTCTGATCTGTAAAGTTTGCAATCAAGCCATAAAATCCTTGTCATTCAGAAAAGTCATTCAGGGGGTGGGGGGAAGGGGTGTCGAGATCTAGGGACAAGGAAGTGAGCATCCCATACAGGATCTCAAAAGGAATCAGGTTAAACTTGTAGGGGGTGTTCTGGGGTCAGAACAGGGCCGGGTGAAGATCACCACCCAGTAAGCCTCAGTCTCCAAGGACAATATGGTTAAAATACCTTTTAGGGTTCTGTTCATTCTCTCTACCTGCCTTGAGCTCTGGGGATGGTATGCACAATGGAGCTTCCATTGAGACTCCAATATGTCTGCCAATCTCTGCCTTATCTTAGAGGTAAAAGCACGATGATTGTATGATCCAATTACTTTGGCCACTCTGAACCACGGAAAATTTTCTACTCTCTTCTTAGCTACCACAGTAGTTGTTTCCTGCTTTGTGGGAAAAAACTCATCCCAGCCAGAGAAAGTCTCTACAAATACTAGAAAAAAATTGAGTTGTATTTTCCTGGCTTAACTTTTGTAAAATCAATTTCCAATAAACCCCAGTCTGTTCTCCCATTGTACTGTAGCCCTGGATGCTCTTGGCTGCATAAGCATTCACTTGCTGACATAATTTACAGTGTTCTACTATCTATCTGGCTAAAAATCTAAGGTCTGTTACATATGACTTAGGTCCCTTGACTGCTTGTATGAGCTTCTTTACCCCTTAATGAGTCCATCTTTGCATTTGGTCAAGTAAGTCCTCAGCTTGTGTTCTGTGGAGTAATGATTTTTTTTACCTTACCAGACCAGAGGCTTTCCAATGGGCTCTGTACTTGTGACCCAAAAATGAAACCAAAATACAAAGAACCAAACACTGAGAAACACATTGGCTCCTGTTTCCCTTTGATCAGTCTGGTCAGTGGACACTCAGGGGTCTTCTTGCATCCCCAAAGCCCCCATATATAAGAATCTGACCCTGAGGCAGTCTTACTTATTTCAAGATGTAACATATAAAGGCAAGCCTATCAGAATTACACCAGACTTTTCACCAGAGATGAAGAAAGCCAGAAGAGCCTGGACAGATGTTATACAGACACTAAGAGAACACAAATGCCAGCCAAGGCTACTATATCCGGCCAAACTCTCAATTATCATAGATGGGGAAACCAAAGTATTCCACGACAAAACAAAATTTACACATTATCTTTCCACGAATCCAGCCCTTCAAAGGATAATAACAGAAAAAAAAATTTACAAGGATGGAAATCACGCCCTAGAAAAAGCAAGAAAGTAATCCCTCAACAAACCGAAAATAAGACAGCCACAAGAACAGAATGCCAACTCTAATGACAAAAATAAAAGGAAGCAACATTTACTTTTCCTTAATATCTCTTAGTATCAATGGACTCAATTCCCCAGTAAAAAGACATAGACTAACAGACTGGCTACACAAACAGGACCCAACATTCTGCTGCTTACAGGAAACCCATCTCAGGGAAAAAGACAGACACTACCTCAGAGTGAAAGGCTGGAAAACAATTTTCCAAGCAAATGGTCTGAAGAAACAAGCTGGAGTAGCCATTCTAATATCTAATAAAATCCAAAGTCATCAAAAAATACAAGGAGGGACACTTCATATTTATTAAAGGTAAAATCCTCCAAGAGGAACTCTCAATCCTGAATATCTATGCTCCAAATGCAAGGGCAGCCACATTCATTAAAGACACATTAGTAAAGCTCAAAACACACATTGTACCTCACATAGTAATAGTGGGAGATTTCAACACACCACTTTCATCAATGGGCATATCATGGAAACAGAAACTAAACAGGAACACAGTGAACCTAACAGAAGTTATGAAACAAATGGACTTAACAGATATCTACAGAGCATTTTATCCTAAAACAAAAGGATTTATCTTCTTCTCAGCACCTCACGGGACCTTCTCCAAAATTGACCATATAATTGGTCACAAAACAGGCCTCAACAGATACAAAAATATTGAAATCGTCCCATGCATCCTATCAGACCACCATGGACTAAGACTGATCTTCAATAACAACATAAATATTGGAAAGACAACATTCACGTGGAAACTGAACAAAACTCTTCTCAATGACACCTTCGTCAAGGAAGGAATAAAGAAAGAAATTAAAGACTCTTTAGAGTTTAATGAAAATGAAGATACAACACACCAAAACCTATGGGACACAATGAAAGCATTTCTAAGAGGGAAACTCAGAGCTCTGAGTGCTTCCAAAAAGAAACTAGAAAGAACACACACTAGCAGCTTGACAACACATCTAAAAGGTCTAGAAAAGAAGGAAGAAATTTCACCCAAGAGGAGTAGAGAGCAAGAAATAATCAAACTCTGGGGTGAAATCAACCAAGTGGAAACAAGAACTATTCAAAGAATTAACCAAATGAGGAGTTGGTTCTTTGAGAAAATCAACAAGACAGATAAACCCTTAGCTAGACTCACTAGAGGGCACAGGGACAACATCCTAATTAACAAAATCAGAAAAGAAAAGAAAATCAGAAATGAAAAGGGAGACATAACAATAGATCCTGGAGAAATCCAAAACATAATAAGATTTTTCTACAAAAGGCTATACTCAAGAAAACTGGAAAACCTGGATGAAATGGACAAGTTTCTAGACAGATACCAGGTATCAAATTTAAATCAGGATCAAGTTAATGATCCTGATTTAAATTTGGACTTAACAGATATCTACAGAGCTTCTTTAGGGGATATGGGACCAACAGTCCCATATCCCCTAAAGAAATAGAAGCAGTCATTAATAGACTCCCAGCCAAAAAAAGTTGAAGACCAGATGGGTTTAGTGCAGAGTTCTACCAGACCTTCAAAGAAGATCTAATTCCAGTTCTGCATAAACTATTCCACAAAATTGAAGTAGATGGAACTCTACTAAACTCATTCTATGAAGCCACAATTACTCTGATACCCAAACCACAGAAAGATCCAACAAAGACAGAGAACTTCAGGCCAATTTCCCTTATGAATATAGATGCAAAAATTCTCAATAAAATTATTGCTAACCGAATCCAAGAACACATTAAAGCAATCATCCATCCTGACCAAGTAGGTTTTATTCCAGGGATGCAGGGATGGTTTAATATACAGAAATCCATCAACATAATCCATTATATAAACAAACTCAAAGACAAAAACCACATGATCATCTCGTTAGATGCGGAAAAAGCATTCAACAAGATCCAACACCCATTCATGATAAAAGTCTTGGAAAGATCAGGAATTCAAGGCCCATACCTAACAATGATAAAAGCAATCTACAGCAAACCAGTAGCCAACATCAAAGTAAATGGCGAGAAGTTTGAAGCAATCCCACTAAAATCAGGGACTAGACAATGTTGTCCAGTCTCTCCATACCTATTCAACATTGTTCTTGAAGTCCTAGCCAGATCAATTCGACAACAAAAGGAGATCAAGGGGATACAAATTGGAAAAGAGGAAGTCAAAATATCACTTTTTGCAGGTGATATGATAGTATATATCACTGACCCTAAAAATTCCACCAGAGAACACCTAAAACTGAAAAACAGCTTCGGTGAAGTACCTGGATATAAAATTAACTCAAACAAGTCAATGGCCTTTCTCTACACAAAGAATAAACAGGCTGAGAAAGAAATTAGGGAAACAACACCCTTCTCAATAGTCACAAATAAGATAACATATCTTGGCGTGACTCTAACTAAGGAAGTGAAAGATCTGTATGATAAGAACTTCAAGTCCCTGAAGAAAGAAATTAAAGAATATCTCAGAAGATGGAAAGATCTCCCATGCTCATGGATTGGCAGGATCAACATTGTAAAAATGGCTATCTTGCCAAAAACAATCTACAGATTGAATGCAATCCCCATCAAAATTCCAACTCAATTCTTCAACGAATTAGAAAGAGCAATCTGCAAATTCATCTGGAATAACAAAAAAACTAGAATAGCAAAAACTCTTCTCAAGGATAAAAGAACCCCCAGTTGGAATCAACATCCCTGACGTAAAGCTTTATTACAGAGCAATTGTGATTAAAAACTGCATGGTATTGGTATAGTGACAGACAAGTAGACCAATGGAATAGAATTGAAGACCCAGAAATGAACGTACACACCTATGGCCGCTTGATCTTCGACATGGGAGCTAAAACCATCCAGTGGAAGAAAGACAGCATTTTCAACAAATGGTGCTGGCACAGCTGGTTGCTATCATGTAGAAGAATGTGAATCAATCCATACTTATCTCCTTGTACTAAGGTCAAATCTAAGTGGATCAAGGAACTTCACATAAAACCAGAGACACTGAAACTTATAGAGGAGAAAGTAGAGAAAAGCCTCGAAGATATGTGCATAGGGGAAAAATTCCTGAATAGAACAGAAATGGCTTGTGCTGTAAGATCGAGAATCAAGAAATGGGACCTCATGAAACTGCAAAGCTTCTGCAAGGCAAAAGATACTGTCAATAAGACAAAAAGGCCACCAACAGATTGGGAAAGGATCTTTACCTATCCTAAATCAGATAGGGGACTAATATCCAATATATATAAAGAACTGAAGATGGTGGACTCCAGAAAATCAAATAACCTCATTTAAAAATGGGGCTAAGTCTTCAATTCTATTCCACTGGTCTACTTGTATATCTCTATACCAGTACCATGCAGTTTTTATCACAATTGCTCTGTAGTAAAGCTTTAGGTCAGGCATGGTGATTCCACCAGAGGTTCTTTTATCCTTGAGAAGAGTTTTTGCTATCCTCGGTTTTTTGGTATTCCAGATGAATTTGCAAATTGCTCCCTCAAGTTCATTGAAGAATTGAGTTGGAATTTTGATGGGGATTGCATTGAATCTGAAGATTGCTTTTGGCAAGATAGCCATTTTTACAATGTTGATCCTGCCAATCCATGAGCATGGGAGATCTTTCCATCTTCTAAGATCTTCTTTAATTTCTTTCTTTAGGGACTTGAAGTTTTTATCATACAGATCTTTCACTTCCTTCGTTAGAGTCACGCCGAGATATTTTATATTATTTGTGACTATTGAGAAGGGTGTTGTTTCCCTAATTTCATTCTCAGCCTGTTTATTCTTTGTGTAGAGAAAGGCCATTGACTTGTTTGAGTTAATTTTATATCCAGGTACTTCACCGAAGCTGTTTTTCAGTTTTAGGTGTTCTCTGGTGGAATTTTTAGGGTCAGTGATATATACTATCATATCACCTGCAAAAAGTGATATTTTGACTTCCTCTTTTCCAATTTGTATCCCCTTGATCTCCTTTTGTTGTCGAATTGCTCTGGCTCATACTTCAAGTACTATGTTGAAAAGGTAGGGAGAAAGTGGGCAGCCTTGTCTAGTCTCTGATTTTAGTGGGATAGCTTCCAGCTTCTCTTCATTTACTTTGATGTTGGCTACTGGTTTGCTGTAGATTGCTTTTATCATGTTCAGGTATTGGCCTTGAATTCCTGATCTTTCCAGAACTTTTATTATGAATGGGTGTTGGATCTTGCCAAATGCTTTTTCTGCATCTAACGAGATGATCATGTGGTTTTTGTCTTTGAGTTTGTTTATATAATGGATTACATTGATGGATTTTCGTATATTAAACCATCCCTGCATCCCTGGAATAAAACCTACTTGGTCAGGATGGATGATTGCTTTAATGTGTTCTTGGATTCGGTTAGCGAGAATTTTATTAAGGATTTTTGCATTGATATTCATAAGAGAAATTGGTCTGAAGTTCTCTATCTTTGTTGGATCTTTCTGTGGTTTAGGTATCAAAGTAATAGTGGCTTCATAAAATGAGTTGTGTAGAGTACCTTTTACTTCTATCTTGTGAAAAAGTTTGTGCAGAAGTGGAATTAGATCTTCTTTGAAGGTCTGATAGAACTCTGCACTAAACCCGTCTGGTCCTGGGCTTTTTTTTTTTTGGCTGAGAGACTATTAATAACTGCTTCTATTTCCTTAGGGGATATGGGACTGTTTAGATGGTCAACTTGATCCTGACTTAACTTTGGTACCTGGTATCTGTCCAGAAATTTGTCCATTTCGTAAAGGGATTCCAGTTTTGTTGAGTATAGCCTTTTGTAGAAGGATCTGATGGTGTTTTGGATTTCTTCAGGATATGTTGTTATGTCTCCCTTTTCATTTCTGATTTTGTTAATTAGGATTTTGTCCCTGTGCCCTCTAGTGAGTCTAGCTAAGGGTTTATCTATCTTGTTGATTTTCTCAAAGAACCAACTCCTCGTTTGGTTAATTCTTTGAATAGTTCTTCTTGTTTCCACTTGGTTGATTTCACCCCTGAGTTTGATTATTTCTTGCTGTCTACTCCTCTTGGGTGAATTTGCTTCCTTTTTTTCTAGAGCTTTTAGATGTGTTGTCAAGCTGCTAGTATGTGCTCTCTCCCATTTCTTCTTGGAGGCACTCAGAGCTATGAGTTTCCCTCTTAGAAATGCTTTCATTGTGTCCCAAAGGTTTGGGTACGTTGTGGCTTCATTTTCATTAAACTCTAAAAAGCCTTTAATTTCTTTCTTTATTCCTTCCTTGACCAAGGTATCATTGAGAAGAGTGTTGTTCAGTTTCCACTTGAATGTTGGCTTTCTGTTATTTATTTTGTTATTGAAGATCATCCTTTGTGCATGGTGATCTGATAGGATTCATGGGACAATTTCAATATTTTTGAATCTGTTGAGGCCTGCTTTGTGACCTATTATGTGGTCAATTTTGGCAAAGGTACCATGAGGTGCTGAGAAGAAGGTATATCCTTTTGTTTTAGGATAATATGTTCTGTAGATATCTGTCAGGTCCATTTGTTTCATAACTTCTGTTAGTTTCACTGTGTCCCTGTTTAGTTTCTGTTTCCACGATCTGTCCATTGATGAAAGTGGTGTATTGAAGTCTCCCACTATTATTGTGTGAGGTGCAAATTGTGCTTTGAGCTTTATTAAAGTGTCTTTAATGAATGTGGCTGCCCTTGCATTTGGAGCGTAGATATTCAGAATTGAGAGTTCCACTTGGAGGATTTTACCTTTGATGAGTATGAAGTGACCCTCCTTGTCTTTTTTGATAACTTTGGGTTGAAAGTCGATCTTATCCGATATTACAATGGCTACTCCAGCTTGTTTCTTCAGACCATTTGCTTGGAAAATTGTTTTCCAGCCTTTCACTCTGAGGTAGTGTCTGTCTTTTTCCCTGAGATGGGTTTCCTGTAAGTAGCAGAATGTTGGGTCCTGTTTGTGTAGCCAGTCTGTCAGTCTATTTCTTTTTATTGGGGAATTGAGTCCATTGATATTAAGAGATATTAAGGAAAGTAATTGTTGCTTCCTTTTATTTTTGTTGTTAGAGTTACCATTCTGTTCTTGTGGCTGTCTTATTTTTGGTTTGTTGAGGGATTACTTTCTTGCTTTTTCTAGGGCGTGACTTCTGTCCTTGTATTGCTTCTTTTCTGTTATTATCCTTTGAAGGGCTGGATTCGTGGAAATATAATGTGTGAATTTGTTTTTGTCGTGGAATACTTTGGTTTCTCCATCTATGGTAATTGAGAGTTTGGTCGGGTATTGTAGCCTGGGCTGGCATTTGTGTTCTCTTAGTGTCTGAATAACATCTGTCCAGGCTCTTCTGGCTTTCATAGTCTCTGGTGAAAAATCTGGTGTAATTCTGATAGGCCTTACTTTATATGTTATTTGACCTTTCTCCCTTACTGCTTTTAATATTCTCTCTTTATTTAGTGCATTTGTTGTTCTGATTATTATGTGTTGGGAGGAATTTCTTTTCTGGTCCAGTGTATTTGGAGTTCTGTAGGTTTCTTGTATGATCATGGGCATCTCTTTCTTTATGTTTGGGAAGTTTTCTTCTATTATTTTGTTGAAGACATTAGCTGGCCCTTTAAGTTGAAAATCTTCATTCTCATCAACTCCTATTATCTGTAGGTTTGGTCTTCTCATTGTGTCCTGGATTTCCTGCATATTTTGAGTTAGGATCCTTTTGCATTTTGTATTTTCTTTGACTGTTTTGTCGATGTTCTCTATGGAATCTTCTGCACCTGAGATTCTCTCCCATTTCTTGTATTCTGTTGCTGATGCTCGCATCTATGGTTCCAGATCTCTTTCCTAGGGTTTCTATCTCCAGTGTTGCCTCGCTTTGGGTTTTCTTTATTGTGTCTACTTCCCTTTCTAGTTCTAGTATGGTTTTGTTCATTTCCATCACCTGTTTGGATGTGTTTTCCTGTTTTTCTTTAAGGACTTCTACCTGTTTGGTTGTGTATTCCTGCTTTTATTTAAGGGCCTGTAACTCTTTAGCAGTGCTCTCCTGTAATTCTTTAAGTGACTTATGAAAGTCCTTCTTGATGTCCTCTATCATCATCATGAGAAAGTTTTTTTTAAATCTGGGTCTAGATTTTCGGTTGTGTTGGGGTGCCCAGGACTAGGTGAAGTGGGAGTGCTGTGTTCTGATGATGGTGAGTGGTCTTGATTTCTGTTAGTAGGATTCTTACGTTTGCCTTTCACCATCTGGTAATCTCTGAAGCTAGTTGTTATAGTTGTCTCTGGTTAGAGCTTGTTCCTCAGGTGACTCTGTTAGCCTCTATCAGCAGACATGGGAGGCTAGCTCTCTCCTTAGTTTCAGTGGGCAGAGTATTCTGTGCAGGCAAGTTCTCTTCTTGCAGGGAAGGTACCCAGATATCTGGTGTTCAAACCTGCCTCCTGGCAGAAGTTGTGTTCCACTCACAAGAGGTCTTAGGATCCCGTGTGGAATCCTGTGTGCGCCCTTGCGGGTGTTGGGCGACTCCACTGGCAAGGTACCCTGGTGCTCGAGTGGAGCGGAAGGGCCTTTCAGCAAAATCTTGCTAGTGTATGCAATGGTGTCAGCATTTGGAAGCTGATTATGGGTTGGATCCCTGCATATGGTAATCACTAGATGGTCCATCCTTTCGTCTCAGCTCCAAATTCTGTCTCTGTAACTCCTTCCATGGATGTTTTGTTCCCATTTCTAAGAAAGTGTAAAGTGTCCACACTTTGGTCTTCGTTCTTCTTGAATTTTATGCGTTTGGAAAGTTGAATCTTATTGAGGGAGTAAAGTAATGAATGTGAGTTTTGGAGCTCACAGTTTGCCCATCATCAAAGATATTTCAGGTGGGTTCCAAGCTATCCAGTAATATGGTCATCAGAGTATGTAGGTCAGGATGATTTTTGAATATGTGTTCAGATGTTTTTTGTTTGTTTTTTGTTTCTGTTTTTCTCTGCCATCTCAGTGGCACCTAAGTTCACTAAAAGAATGGATGACACTGATGCTGACAGAGATCTCATGCTTAACCTGCCCCACAGATAATTTTATAACATAAAACATAGTTATGGAGCAGAGATTTTTAAACCAGTGTTCATAAGAAAACACAGCTACTACAATAAATATTATACGTAAGATGACTGAATGTTTGTTGCTGGTTTAAAATTGCCCAATTACCTTGGACTATCTTTGGCCCACATTGTAGCCATTTTTTATGACTACTGAGTGGATTTCTTTGGAATTTCTGAAAAGAACTTTACCTTCATCTTCCAAAGGATAACTAAAATATATGCATGTCTCATATGGAGATCTGGAAATATAACAATTAAAATACATTAAATTTCACATAGATAGAATATAAAACTTTACCTAAATTTTATATCTATTTTCTTTCAATCAAATCTTACAGATTCTGTTAGTGAAAGAACTGATAGAATGAATAAAGGACAAGGGAAAATAATAAAGAAAAAGTGGAAACAATTAAACACGCAGCAAAACAAACAAACAAACAAAAAAAACCAAACAAACCTAATGGATACATGTGCTCGCCTGAATGGGTTTGACTTCCTAGATTGCTGTTTCAATGCTTGACTCAGAGAGAGAGAGAGAGAGAGAGAGAGAGAGAGAGAGGGAGAGAGAGAGAGAGAGAGAGAGAGAGAGAGGCACTATGTGTAGATGTGGCCCTGTTAAATCATATGTGTCCTTATTAAAAGATGTATGTCCCTGTTGAGGTAGGGTTTGAGGTCTCCTATATGAGCTCAAGCTTCTCACAGTGCAGGAGATAGTCTTTACCAGCTGCCTTCAAATCAAGATGTGTTAATCTCATCTTTTCAAACACAATGTCTGACTGCATGCTGCCATGCTTCCTGACATTAAGATAGTCCAAATTAAATGTTAGCATTTACACCTTTTTATCAATGGAAACCCAAACTAAGAAAGAAGTTGGTAGCAGTGACTGGGGTGCTGCTGTGATAGGCTTGAACATTTTATTTGAAGGAATGTGAGTTTGAGGACTTTTGAATGGTAAAGGCAGTAGAATGCTTTAAGTGTGGATTAATGGGCCATAGGGGTAGCAGCATGGAGGACAGCATTGCTGAGGGTGATTCAGACTATGGGGGCTGGATAAAGAGATAGAGGAAAAACATTTTAGTCTGTTTACTAGTGATCAGTCTTGTAATATTTTGGTGAAGAATATGGCTGCTTTTTGCCATTATTTCAGGAGTCTGCCTGATGTTAAGGTGAAGAGATTTAGACTACCTTCATTGTCAAAGGAAATCTAAAGACAACATAGTTTAGATTCTGTCCTGCAGTTCATATTTATGAAGAGCATTTTGATCAAGAGTAGCAAACTTTAGGAGGAAAAATGTAATCTTTGTGGTTCACATATGAAAGGGGCATCAGAAAATAGAATGGAGCTACATACTGTGTTTTAGGATACTAAATATAATTAACAGACTGGGGATCTCAAGACAAGATCGCACCCAGGTTCATCACTGTTTTTGCATAGGCAGTTTTATAAGGTATGGCTATATCATGTTGCCATCATTATGACCTGGTTATTGTTTTCATTTGGCCATAAAGTGATAATAATTTGTGTCAAATTGATAAAGGATGGATTGTTTACCAAGTCTTGGTTGTCAGCTTGACTTTTATCCAGAATGAACTACATTATCGAACATAAGGCCCAGGTATGGTGGAACATGCCTTTAATCCCAGAAGACAGAGGTGTGTAGATCTGTGAGTTCAAGGCCAGCTGAATACTCATCAAGTTCCTAGAAAGCTAGAGTTAGAGAGTTAAAAAAATTGAAAACCAAAGGCTGGTGAGTATATAATAGAACAAGTGGGCTATGTTCTAGGCATAGCAAGCAATACAACTTGATAGCCTCTGGCATAAAGCTCTGGATTTTGAGTCAAGACTAAAAGGGTACAATCATGTCCGTTAGCTGAAACTAAGGAATTAGCCATGATTAAGAAGATTCCATCTTAATTGAAGTGAAAACTTGGAAGTGTTTTCTGAGAGCACAAGGCTGTTTCCTAGATATAGACCTATGTTGGCAGGTAGAGTTTATAGTGTGTATATATCAACCATTGGACTGAGCACAAGGTCCCCAAAGGAGGAACTAGAGAAAGGACCTAAGGAGCTGAAGGGATTTGCAGCCCCATAAGAGGAACAACAATATGGATCAACCAGTACCCTAAGAGCTCCCAGGCTAAATCACCAACCAAAGATGTCACATGGAAGGACCCATGGATCCAGCCACATATGTAGCAAAGGATGGCCTTCTTGGTCATCAATGGAAGGAGAGGCCCTTGGCCCTGTGAATGCTCAATGCCCCAGTGTAGTGGAATGCCAGGGACAAGAAGCAGGAGTGGGTGGGTTGGTGATCAGGGTGAGGGAGGAGGGGATATAGAGTTTTCAGAGGGGAAACAAGGAAAGAGGATAACATATGAAATGTAAATAAAGAAAATATCCAATAAAATAGAAGCAAAAAAAGAAAAGAAAAAAGAAAAAAAAGAAGTCATTCCATGCCTCTCTCAATGAAGAGAAGATCAGTGAAGATTGAAATCCAAGAACCATGAATCATTGCAAAGCTAGCCATGCTAGCTCACAGTCATTGTGTATTGGTCCTATTTATATTCTTTTCAAACACTATATGTCTTATCTTAGGAAAACCCACTTGAGTTTGTTAGCAAAACAAGACCTGAGCGGGCGTCACCGACATATCCAGAAATTGCCCTTTCATACTCCCATTTTTGTTTAAATATTCTTATTTTCCCTAACATTAACAATTAACATATAATAAAAATAATTATAAGAACCTTTACATCATATGTTAAATGTACAGCCTTGGAACAATATGATAAAACAAAACAACCTAAAAATTCTGTTAGTATACAATAAGTTTAATAAAACAATCTTTAATTTTTATAAATATACTATAATTCAGAAACAACAACCTTAAATTTTTTTCTTTTATTAATATTAATCATTTCATTTTTTTCTTTAACATCGCAAATGATATCCATCTTCCTCCTGATTACCACCTCCTCAGACCTTCCATCCCATGATATCTCACTTCCCTGTTAAACCTCTGCCACCCCTCCCCCACTTCACATCTGTCCTCCACTTCCCTTTTGTCTGTATAAGAATGATCCCCAACCTGTCCACACTATCCTACCTCACCTCCAGTATCTCTGTTCTCTGGGGCATCAAACCCTCACTGTCCCTGTCCCCACTCCACCCCACTCCCAGTCCCTGGATCAAGGGCCTCTCCTAACATTGCTGTCTGCCAAGGTCATCCTCTGCTACATATGTACCTGGAGCCTTTAGGTACACACTCCTTGGTTGGTGGTCTAGCCTCTTTGAGAACAGGGTTGTAAGGAGAGCCTATGTTTTTCTTCGAGTGGGGTTCATATTCCCCTTCACTCTGCACTCCTTCTACCAGCTCGTCCACCATATTCCTGAGTTCAGCCTGATGCTTGGATCCACGCATATACCTCTGCATTGGTCAGTTGCTGGCTGGACATTCCCTGGAACTTACATACTTGGTTCATCTCTGCAAGCATCTTTTGTCCCCTGCAACAATGTTGGATTTGGTGTCTGTAGACATGCTATATCTCCCAGGGGGAGCAGTCCACAATGGCTCTTCCTTCAGACTCTGTTCCATTTTTTGTCCCTGTTTTTCCTTTGGAGAGGAACATTTCTGAGTTAAATAAAACTTTGAGATGGGAGTGTGGCTCCATCCCTCAGCCAGGGACCATGCTTATCCACTGGAGGTGATCTCCACAGGTTCTATATCATCTTCTCTGAGTATTACTGATAAAATCAATTCTATTTGGCCTTGGGAGCCTTAAATTTCTCTGTCTGGGACTATCCAGTAGTAATCCCCAGTTCCTCATCAACCCCTCACACCCCCCCCCCCGCAGGCAACTATTTTTATTCCATTTCCTGACCCTCTGTACCTCTCTTATGCTTCTTCCAGATTCTGATATGGCCACCCTTATTTCCTCATCATTCTTTCTCCCTCCCTTGTTCCCCTCTATTTAAATGTCTATTAATATACAAAAAAAAAAACAACCTTAAATTCCTCAGTATGAAATAAAATTTAAAAGCCCTTAATTTTCTATTAATATAACTTAAAAACAAAACATGCCAGCCCCAAGTTCTTCAAGCCATCTTCCCTTTGTTTCTGAGAGGATGCTACCCCATCCACTTACTCACAGCTCACCCCTGATAGAATCCTCCTTCCCTGGGGCCTCAAATGTCTACAGAATTAAGTGCATCATCTCCCACTAAGGGTAGACAAGAAAGTCCACTGCCAGATATATGTGTGTGTGTGTGCAGGGGCAGGGGCAGGGGCAGGCTCTAGGGCTATGGAGCAGCCCATGTTTACTCTTTGGTTGGTGGTTTAAACTCTGGGAGCTCTGAAGGGCCTGGGCTAGTTGATACTGTTGTTCTTTCTATAGGCCTGCAATCCTTCAGTGTTTCCCCTAACCCTTCCAAAGAAGTCCTAACCTCAGTGTAATGGTTGGCTGAAACTATCTTCACCTTTCTCAGTCAGCGGCTGGTAGAGCCTCTCAGAGGACAGCCCTGATAGCCACCTGTTTACTAGCACAACATAGCATCAGTAATAGTGTCAGAATTTGTTGTTTATGAATGGAATGGATTCCAATTGGGTTTGTTATTGGAGGGCCTTTGCTTCAGTCTCTGTTCATTTTTTATGCCTGCATTTCCTTTAGACAGGAAACAATTCTGGGTCAAAAATTTTGAAGATGTTTTGGTGACACATCATTCAAATGGTGTTATTTGTATCTACTGGAGTTAGTCTCTTCAGATTCCATTTCTCTACTGTTGTGCATATCTGATAAGGTCATCCTCATTTAGTCCGTGGAGCTTCTCATATCCCAGGTCTCTGGTACTATCTAGAGGTTCCTATTATTCCCATTCCCAAGCACCTGCACATTTTATTCAACCACCTGGCCCTCTGGGATTCTTTCCTGACCTCCATAAGTGATTCTGTCCCCATATTCTCCTCCCCATACTCTTCCCAACACAAGTCCCTCCATAATTCTGCCTGCCATGATTATTTTCTTCCCCTTCTAAGTGGAACTGAAGTATCCACACTCAGTGCAGTGCTGTGGGTGTGTGGGAAGATGGGGGAGGGAGAGAACACCGGTGTCCCAACGGTGTTCCTGTGCTTTTAGGAGGTAGACATGGGAGGATTGCTGGACACTTTGCACAAAGCCCCGGGTGGGCATCTGGCTGTGTGAAGTCACTGACCCCACATGGCAGGTGGTGGAAAAGGGGCAGCCCCAGGTACTAGGTTCTCAGTCTCTGGCATTCTATGCTGGATATGACAGAGGAGCTGAGAGCAGAATTATGTCCTGGGGTGACACTCTCTTTCAAAGAGATAGGAGAAGAGTGCAGAGGGAGAGATGCCTATGCAGGCAAGAGTCCTAAGTTCGGTCCTTGGCTGGAGCACAGGAAGGCCTTCCATTGGGAGGGTAGAAGCAGCTCCTTACAAGAAAGCCTATCCTATCTTCCAAGCACAGCGGTCCTTGATGAACAGAGACAGTCTATGGTTTTAGAGCTTTATTTTAGAAAGGCAGGGGGAAAGAGAGAATATAAAATGAGAGAGAGAGAGAGAGAGAGAGAGAGAGAGAGAGAGAGAGAGAGAGAGAGAGAGAGAGAGAGAGAAGCCATGGACATGAGGAGAGAAGGGGTAAGGAAAAGAGAGAAAGAGAGTTAGAGAGTAAGAAAGGCGAAGGCTTAGAGAGAGAGGTAAAAGCTTAGAGAGAGAGTAAGGAAAATAAAATCTTAAGAGAGTGAGGGCTTAAAGAGTGATGAGAGGCCAAACAGCCCCTCTTATAGTAAGGTTGTTATCTTGCTGTTGCTAGGTAACTGTGGAGGGATCTAGCCTTATGCCAGAAGCTTGGGACATTGTCTACATGACTGAAAGCCACATGCCTCTCTTGTGGGGGCTGTGGAGGCAGTAAATTCGAAAGGAGCCAGGGGTCCAGGAAACATGATGGAACAGCTTCCATCCCATGTAGGTGGGAATTACCATCACTGGGTTTCACCAGGGTTAAAGACCTCAACTCAACTGGAGACTAGGCTGTATGTGCATAGCCCATTGCCCCACAATTTGGGCCTTCCTTCCTGTTAAGTTTCATATAGTCTGTGAATTGTATCATGGATATTTTGTATGTTTTTGGCTAATACACACTAATCAGTGAATATACACAATGCATGTACTTTTGTGTCTGTGTTACCTTGCTTATAATGATATTTTGTAGTACAATTCTATTCATTTGGTTGCAGAATTCATGATGTTCCTGTGTATATAATATCTGAATACTATTCCATTCTGTAATGAGCTACATTTTCTGTATCCATTCTTTGTTTGAGGGACATCTGTATTGCTTCCAGGTACTGTCTGTCAAAAATAAGGCTACTATGAACATAGAGGAGAATATATTATTGTGGTATGGTTGAAAAAAAAATTTTTTTTGGTTATATGTTCAGAAAGCACATAGTTGGGTTTTCATTTAGGACCTTTTCAAATTTTCTGAGGATTTCCCTGATGACTAAGAATTTGAACATTTTGGTAAGTGCTTCTGAGCCATTTGAGAGTCCTCTGTTGAGAATTCTCCATTTTGCTCTGCACTCCATTTTTAATATGGTTATTTGGTATTTTAGAGTCTAACTTCTTGAGCTCTTCATATATTTTGGTCATCAGTCCTCTATGGGATGTAGGGTTAGTAAAGACTATTTTCCATTCTGTAGGTTGCTAATTCTTCCTATTGACAGTGGTTTTTTTTTTTGTTTTTGTTTTTGTTTTTGTTTTTTGCCTTAAGCAAAGATTTTCAGTTTCAATTGGTCCAATTTCTCAATTTTTGATTTTAGAGGCTGAGCCATTGGTGTTCTGTTCAGGAAAATTTCCCCTGTGCCAATGTGTTCAAGGTTCTTTCCAATTTTCTTTTTTATTAGATTCAGTATATCTGGATTTATGTTGAGGTCCTTGATCCATTTAGACTTGAGCTTTGTATAAGGTGATAAATATGGATCAATTTGCATTTTACTACATGTTAGTCCAGCACCGTTTGTGAAGGTGCTTTCTTTTTTCCACTGAGTCATTTTTGTTCTTTGTCAAAGAAGACGTGTCCATTGGTGTGTTGTTTTATCACTTGGTCTTCAATTTTATCCCATTGATCAACCTGGCTATCTCTGCACCAATACCATGTGGCCTTTATCATTTTTGTTCTGTAGTATATCTTGAGGTCAGGGATGGTAACTCCCCCAGATGTTCCTTTATTGAAAGAAAACATATTAGAGAGAGAGGAGAGAGAGGGGGGAAAGGGAGAGGGAGAGGGAGTGGGGAACTCTGGATCTCTATCTAATTTTATTTTCTCTTATTTCATCTTCAAGTAATAGAATTAACAAACTACAACCAATCCTACTGAATGACAAAGACACAGGACCAACATAAATTACAAATACCTAACCTCACCCCCGAATACTTAGATTTTATATACCAATTGACATGGTCACTGAATTCCATGAAACTATCTGCAGTTGGCAAACTCAGGACCTAGCTATATTATAAGGGAAATGGTAGTCACTTTCTGTGGAAAATCTGAAGCAGACCACACCTGGCATTAACGGAAAGCACATCCTTATAATATTTCTGTGTGTTTTAAATCAGATTAACCTCAAAATTCTCATTACAATTAGCTTGAGAGGATAATACGTGATATTTATGAGGGAATTTTTGGAATCTGAAGGAGAATGTGAGGGGTAGGTAGCATGGCAACAAGCATGACAACAGGAACATGGATCTTGGACAGTAGGTGAGTGCTATAATTTGATTCATAGAAAGGGAGAGGGGGAGGAATAGAGGGAGACAGATGGGGGAAGGGAGAGAGAGGGAGAGAGGGAGAGAGAGAGAGAGAGAGAGAGAGAGAGAGAGAGAGAGAGAGAGAGAGAGAGAGAGAGAGAGAGAGAGAGAATGAATGGAGACTGGTATGGTTCTCAAAGGTGGTGATTGTAAGTTTACTGGAAGAAAATGAGAGTGCACACATGGAAGTTTAGAAAGTAGAAATCATAGAACTGAGGATCACTTATATTACAAATAGGAGAATTTAAGCTTTGTCAAGAATTAAATAAATTATCTCCATATCTGAGTGTTTTAGTGCTCAGAGTTAAATGAATATAAACTTGTCTGTGGGACTTATTTTAACTTGAATCTGTGCTATAGATATGTAGTTTATACACTGAAGAACTAAGAAATTACTTTGCCTGACTTGGAAAATAATCTTAATGTGATCCATGTATAGAATTATACATAGAAAGCTGAGAATGATCAATAGCACTTACATCTTGGTCGTATGTAAACCTGAAAAATAATCAGTCAACATTAATGTTTGTGAACCATTTCATGAGATCTATGCTCTCTTGTGTGTACTATGTCACCAAGGAAGCTTCATCTCCTTGATCCTGTTCATGAATGTCAACAATCCAGGACTATTTTTAATTACACTCAAATGAAGTTTAATCCCATTAGTTAAAACAATGGCAGACACTTACAAATACTGCCACCAAGTCTGCCATACTCTTTTGAATTTTTTTTAGTGAATTAACAGTTTTATAGCACATTATGCAAACTGAGATGCTTTGTGAGCCTCTTCATTTCATCATTTCACCAGAAGCTGAACAATTCTACTCTTCTGCTTCAGAAAAAAGAGAAGATTCTGCAAGATGAAATTTCTTCTTCTACTTATTCTAGTCTGTTTGGTTTCTATTACTGAAGAACACTTACTGGTGTAAGGATGGACTCTTAGGGAGTTATGCAGGAAGAAAGGTGGCTGAGATGAATTCATCACTGTTTGACATGACAATCAGAGTGATTCAATGACTGATTGGGTCCTTTTTGGTTTTTATACTTGTAATATGTCCCATGTGAGAAAAAATTATTTATTATATATAAGGCTATAATTTCCTCATTTTAGCTTCTCATATTGTCTAATTTTATTTTACCTACATGAAGGGTATGAAAATGAACCTCTTATTAGTGTAACTTTTTAGCTTTTACATAGTTAACTTTATTTTCATAGTTAAAATTCCATACACATTTGCATTAACTGTTTCACCATTTCACACAAATTCAGGAATGGCTTGTAATCAATATAATAGAAGTTTAAAATCAATATGGTATCTACAGAGCAAACACAGTGTATATTGTATACTTGAAGAATAGATTTCTCTCTTTTAGAGTCATTGTACTATAGTCAATATGTGAGAACATATTGATATTAATTATAATCCAGTAATACCTGAAAAACAAGGTCTTTTTTATTTTGAAGTTTGATTTTGCATGTTTGAGTGGGTGTGTTTGTCTGTATAGGTGTGTACCTGTGACTACTGGTTTTGAATGGAATGCTGCAGCAAAACTGTAGAAATCAGAGGCAAAGCTATACAATATGTATAATTATAACTCTTTCCAATTCTGATTTGAGAGATTTCTAAAAGGAAAATTGGTTCTAAAAGCTTGTCAACATGATTGCTTCTTTTTTATTTGCTTTGAATGCATTTAGTATGCAGATTTTTATTACATGTTTTTATGATTATTTTTTATATTGATGCAGCTTCCTAACAGGGATGAATACTCGATATTTTGCAACTTTTTCTTAATTATATTTTGAATGATATAAAACTATTATAAAAATATATATATTTTCAAATAAATGTTAGCCAATAATAAGATATACAGAAGTAAACAATAATGCTGTCAGTACATTATATGTAATCTTTTTTCTCTAAAAATAGTAAATAGTTTCTATTTCTTTACTTAAATATCTATTACATACTTTTCTAATCATTGATTTTTTTTCATAAATTTTCACTAATTTAATTTGAACACTTTATAGGTCTCGGTGTTTGTTCTTCATGGATCATTGTGCATGTGTGTGTGCAGTACCCACTAAGCTATATAATATTCATCAGAAATGAAGTTACAAGAGATTATGCACCAAAATGTGAGTATGGGAATTCAAACTCATAAGCTCTGACTGATGAATTGAATTCATATTAATTTCTAGTTTTCACGGAAATTTTATACCATCTACCTAGCAGGCAAATCTATGAGAACGATGGCAGAAATAGTCAAGAGAGGATGAAAATGTGTGAGGTTAAGTGTTTTAACCAATACATAGTCATGAGAATGACCTTTTATGTCAGGTAAGAAAAGTTATTTGGGTAGAAGAAACAATTTGTTGACATGGAAATCAAGGCATTACAATACTTTTCAGGAAATTAGAAGATGATTTGGATCAGACTTCATTTGAAATATATAAAACCGGAATTTTCATATCTTGAGTTTTTCTTTATATTAAAGTCCTAAAAATACTACCACAATAAAAATGCAATAGGTAATAAATACTATGTTAGCTAAAAGTAAAATATTAGTAAATGTGAATATGAGTAAAGGAAAATCTGATATCAAATATGACAAATGCAATGTTTATAACCTCACTGTGAGGAATGATTCTTCTCTTGAAATCCATCCTGACAACTGGATAGTTAGCATTGCATCAATGAGGTCATTTGCTTTGCTTTAGTCACTTGAGAAATCCGCACAATTAAGTGTCGAACCCCATTCCCAACCAAAAGTCTTGATTCATACAAGAAGTTGGACCATTCTTGACAGGAATCATAGACTGAGATGAATATCATTTTTTTTTTATTTTTTACACTCCATATGTTATTCTCCCCTTTCACCCACCCTCCATCTATTCCACATTCTATACCTCCTCTCCCAGGCCCCAAGGTCCCCATGTGGATGTCACCAAGCCCCACGCCATCTGACCTATAAATTCCCTGGTTCCTCTTGTCTTTTGAGAGTTAGGTGCATCATATATGAATGAATACAGATCCTCCAGTCCTCTGATTTATATGTGCTGGAGGCCTTATATCAGCTAGTGTATGCTGCCTGTTTGGTGATCCAGTGTTTGAAAGATCTCAGGGGTCCAGATTAATTGAGTCTTCTAATCTTCCTACAGGATGGCTCTTCTCAGCTTCTTTCAACCTTCCCTATTTCAACAACAGTGGTCACCTGCTCTGTCCATTGGTTGGGTGTAAATATCTGCATCTGACTCTTTCAGCTTCTTGTTCCATCTTCCAGAGTGTGGTCATGCTAGATCCTTTCTTGTGAGTGTTCCATAGCCTCAGTAATAGTGTACCCTTGAGATAGAGCCCACTTTGATACTGTCACTGGACCTTCCTTTCTTTAGGTTCCACTCCATTTCCATCCCTGTAATTCTTTCAGACAGGAACATTTCTGGGTCAGAGTATGGAACTAGAAAATATCATTCTGATTGAGGTAACTCAGACCCCAAAAGACATGCATGGTGTGTAGCCCCTAATAAGTGGATATTAGCCAAAAAATAAAGTACAAAATACACAAGAAACAGTCCACAGAACTTAAAAAGGACAATAAGCTTAAGTGTCCTAGTGAGGATTTGTCCCACTTGAGAGAGAGAAGAAAGACATCGCAAGTGGGGGGTTAAGGAGGGACCTGGGAGGGAAAGTGGACAGGGGAGTGGAGTGGGAGGGGAGAGGGGAACTTGGTCTTGTACAGGGTGAGGGAAAAGGACTGCAGCCCTGAAGGCCAGCAGAAAGGATGATAAGAGCCAATCTCAGGAAATAGGAGGTTGGGGGTAACCTCCAGAATGCACCAGAGACCTAGAACATGAGAGACCCTAAGGACTCAAAGAAAGGGATCTTAGATGAAATGCTGGACAGTAGGGAGAGGGAACTTATAGAGCCCAACTCCAGCAGGATGTCAGAACTTAAATGATTATTAATGAAGATATTTACAAACCAAAGATTAGCATCACATAATACAGGGTCAAGGCCATGAATGCGTCTCATTTTCTGACAGATGTGTTGAGGGACAAATAGATATATGATGATAAATGTGAAATAAGGAGTGTTTATTGTTTAATATGTATTGTTTAGGATAAATGGAAAAATCCACCTACATGTGGTTTGGGCTGATTGATAGTTGAGTATCACTGGTTCAGGATTGACTGAATTTCTTTACATGTTCTGTAATGCAAATGATCAATATTAAGAGTGTCTTTGTCTCTAGTGAATAAATGCCATATTATGTTTTATTTTACAGACTATTTCTTCATAGTAGAATGTCGGAAAACCAATGGGACTTATTCCATCCCTGGGACCTATGTATTGCATTATGTATTTCATCATTTTGCAAAAATCTACTTTTATCCAGAGCATCTGTCTCTGTATTTGTAAGACTCTGGTAGGGCCTCTGAGAAGACAGCCACATCAGGTTCGTTTTTTGCAAGCACTTCTTGGCATCCACGATAGTGTCTGGATTTGGAAACTGTATATGGGATGGATCGTCAGGTGGAACAGTCGCTAGATGGCCTTTCCTTCAGTCTCTGCTCCATATTTATCTCCATATTTGCTCCTGTGAGTGTTTTGCTCTGCTAAGAAATACCAGTGTGTTAGATATGATGGAATAGGGATTTATTATCTTATCTCCTGTAAGAATGTCTGAGCTGACTTCAGAATGTTTCCCTAACTGGAATCACCCTTCTGGTAGGGAGGGTGGGGGAAGTAGCAGAAAATTATGAATTCATGTAAACAATTGAAGAACTTTGACTATTTTGTGTGATTATAGTGGCTGCCTCTTCAGGCTTTTCTTCCATGAAATTCAGTAATGAAAAAATATCACTAAAGAAATGTGGAAAGAATATGCGAAGCTGACTCAGGAACTTGGAATTCCTAATAAAACTACTGAAAATGTCTATGAAACAGGTAAGTTGGTTTCTGTGAAAGTGACTTGAAATTAGACCAAATGATAAAGATCCTTGTTTTCCATCTCAGCAATATAAAATC
The DNA here is from genome assembly GCA_921997135.2 of Mus spretus. Taxonomy (NCBI): domain Eukaryota; kingdom Metazoa; phylum Chordata; class Mammalia; order Rodentia; family Muridae; genus Mus; species Mus spretus. The sequence goes on along the minus strand of OW971683.1, from coordinate 57,093,502 downwards.
CTCACATGAAAATATTAAGGAAATGCAATAGTATTTGAAAATATTTCCCCCTTTGACTCACCTCACAGATGTGTGCCCTATTTGATGTCAGGTTCGGAAATGTATTAGTCATTATTCTATAGTGACTGGAATTAAAATTTTAGATTAATTCAAGGTTGTAAATACAAAGTATTCACAATTGTCACTTAGGAATTTTTGCAAATCCAAATATTTTTGAAAAATATTATGGCTTTATATCTGATTATTTGCATTAAATTCAATATTGCAAAAGAGTTTTTAATAAAGTACCCAACACAAATCATGCAGTGGAACTTATCAGGAGTCAATATCAAAATCACATTCATCACTGTCATAAATGGAATAATTTCGTGCATTTCAAACTCTAGGAGCTACAATTATGTAAAACTCCTAGTGATATCATGTATTTCAGTTATTTACTGTTGTTTTATTATTTCCTTCAGGAAATTTCCAAAAATATCTCAAAGGGACATTGTGAAGACCATACTTGTCAAGTAAGGAGAAACTGAAGTGAGGGTATAAAGTTGGTAATTTATCACTCAGACGACTATTTTCTGACATAGTAAAGCTTGAATCAGTATGGCCAACACTTCCTGTGACCTACAAGATTTCACTAGAATACTTTGAGGATGGAGTGAAAGCAAAACAAAACAAAACAAAAACAAAAACAAAAACAAAACAAAAACAAAAACAAAACAACAGGGAAAATGATCATACAAACACATAAGCAGATACACCCAGAGACAGACAGAAAGATACACACACACACACACACACACACACACACACACACACACACACACACACACACACAGAGAGAGAGAGAGAGAATAAGTAAATGTAATATGACAAGCTCCAAAGAAATTTATTTCCTCTTCCACTGGTTATATATCGCAGCAATATCTTTCAATTACTAAACATTACAATGTGATTACATTCAATTTTACTTTTAATGAATGATTATTCTTTAAAGGTATGTGCCCAAATACTTTACATGAAAAACAATTTACATATCACAGTGAAGGAGAAAATAATTCTTTCCTAAGAAGCCACCCACATTCATAAGTAAGCAACTTGCTATAGATTAAGAAAGTATAAAAAAGCCATGTAATTTTTTCAGCCATTTTCTTTTTACTGACAGATTGCAACTTGTGGTTAATAACGAAAGCTTTAATTATTTTATTATTTATTGTAAAAGTAATGTTATATAAATCCTAAATGAATCACAAATCTAAACTTTTAGTCTATAATGTGCCACCCCAGCTTTAGGCCTCAGTTCTGCAGAGAAAACAGAGAAAGGAACAGATTGAAGGAGAGGAGCAACATGACACAGCAGGAGAGCAGAGCTGAGTAGTGCTGTTCTATGATACCAAGTGGCTGTTTAAGCCCCTGCATATATGGAAGGAACTTGACAAAAAAAGAAAGAGCCTAAGAGTAAGTAAACATTTGAATAAGTTACATTTGAATGTAACAATAACAAAGCAGTTATACAATCTAGTTCCAGATGCTACTGCAACTACAGTGTTTCTTTCCTTAGAGTTTTGAGAAGTGTTTCTGTCCTCATGATACAAAGTGACAGTGGACAATGGAATTAGTTACTGTGTTTCCCTTAGATTGGATCTAGCCTAACTTGATTCAATAGCTGAGTAAATGTAGTCAGATCCCCCAACCTTTATAAGCCTTGGTCCATTGTAAAGGATAATGTGTATATGTATACATATAAATAATTATAATTATTACATGTAATGAGGAGTCAATGCTTCTACACAAATGACATAGTGTGTGCCCTGTCTATATAGTCAGTATACAATAATTTCAGTTATTAGAAACCATGATGCGGAAAGTCAGAAAGATAATGGATGAAGAGACCATATACAGGTTCCTCTATTCTTTTTATGGAGATAATTTTGAAAAAGATTTACAGAACATTTCTAGTTAAAAGCAGTAGAAAAATCGAACTAAATAAAGGCAAACAAAGTTTTGAACTCTTAATATTAAGGGCTATGCCAAAAGAAGTAATACTAAGATAAATAACCACCCTTGCATAACTTGACCATAAACTTATCAGTAACAACTGAACATGTTTTGTAACACACCAACCTCACATAGTTGTTACTGTAGTAAATTAGAGCAGTCATATTTCAATTCAAATAAATTACTAGTAACCTATCAGATAATGATTTGTGTGAAAGGACATTCAAGTAACAACTCCCTTTCAGGGTAGTAAACATACCTAGTAAAGGACTTGATTAAATATTTTCATAATTGCTTAATGCCTCAAAATATCTTTCTATTAAGCTAATGTTTTAATGGAACTTACTGAAATGATTTTTTTCTTTTTTGTGGCATAAAGACAAAAAGATAAGGGGACTGAACAAGGCAATAATTTCAGGCTGACCTCAGCATCACATGAATGAATGCTGAACAGAACAGGTAGTGGGGACTATAAAGAGATTTATTTCTCTGCTTACTTTGGTAGTTCTGCAACAAAACCCTACAGGAATTGTAATGTAGACCACAGAAAATTATTTGTTGACAAAAGGAATTCCAATAGAATGAAAAATAGGCAAATTCTAACCAAAAATCCAAAGGTCATGTCTGTTAAAAAAAAAAAAAAAACACTTCTTTTTCTTTTTTCATGTTTCTTTTTTAATTAATATATTTTTTTATACTCCACGTTTTATTCCCCTGCCTGGATCCACCCTCCTCCAACTGTTCCACATCCTATACCTCCACCCTACCATCTCCATGTGGATGTCTCCAACCTCCACCCCACAGTACCTCTAATCTCCCTTGGACCTACAGCCTCCTGGGGAGAAGGAATGGGATGTGGTACAGGCAGAGGGTGGAAAAGTGGGGGGAGAATAAAATATAGAGTGTAAAAAATTAACTAATTTTTAAAAAGCACAAAAGCAATAAATCGTATCAAATTCTCTAAGCCAAAGTGGATATAAACCCCCAAGTAACATAATAAACTAAGACAATTTTCTCATTCACAAACTGCCAGTCCCATAGTAATGTTCCTCAATGCAGATTACTTAAATTTAAATTCTTTTCAGCATTAAGTGCATCATCTCTGAATGAACAAAGATCCAGCAGTCCTCTACTGTACGTGTGTTGGGGGCCTCATATCAGCTGATGTATGCTGCCTGTTTGGTGGTCCAGTGTTTGAGAGATCTCAAGGTTCCAGATTAATTGAGTCTGCTGGTCCTCCTACAGGATCACACTTCTCAGCTTCTTTCAGCCTTTCCCTAATTCGACAATAGGAGTCAGCTGCTTCTGTCCATTGGTTGAGGGCAAATACCTGCATGTGACTCTTTCAGCTGCTTGTAGGGTCTTCCGGAGTGCAGTCATCCATGACCCCTTTTTGTGAGCATTCCATAGCCTCAGTAATAATCTCAGGCCTTGGGACATCTGCTAGAGCTGGATCCAACTTTGAGCCTGTCACTAGACCTTCTTTTACTCAGGCTCCACTCAACATCCATCCCTGTAATTCTTTCAGACAGGAACACTTATGGATCAGAGTTGTGACTGTGAGGTATGACCCATCTCCTTCATTTGATATCTTGTCTTTCTCTTGGAGGTGGGTTCTATAAGGTTTCTTTCCCTACTATTAGACATTTCACTTGAGGTCCCTCCCTTTGAGTCCTGAGAGTCTCTCATTTCCCAGATTTTTGGTGCCTTCTGGAGGGTTCCCCAACCTCTTACCTCCCAAGGTTATCTATTTCCATTCTTTCTGCTGGCCATCAGGACATCAGTCTTTTGCCCTTACCCAATAACAGATCAGATTCCCCTCTTCCCCCAATGCCCTTTACCCACCCAGCTCATTTTCCCTCCTACACCAATCAGAATAGCTAAGATCAAAACTGAAGGTGACAACATATGTTAGAGAGGATGTGGAGAAAAAGGAACACTCCTCCATTGCAGGTGGGACTACAAACTGTTCCAAACCACTTGGAAATCAATATGGAGGTTTCTCAGGAAATTGGAACTAGATCTACCTGAAGACCCAGCTATTCTACTCTTGGAATTATACCCAAACGTTGCCCCAACATGCCACAGGGTAACATGTTTCACTATGTTCATAGTGGCCTCATTTGTGATAATCAGAAAGTAGAAACAATCCAGATGTCCCATGACAGAAGAATGGATGATTTTTTTTTTCTTTTACAGAAACTGGTGCGTGTTTGCTGTATTTAGGAGAGGCTAGGCTGTTAGACTGGTCTTCTAGGCACAAGGTTCTATTTGAAATGTGTCCCTGCTGGTTAAATACTGCCTGCTGCAGTAGTCTCTATCCAGTAGGCAACCACTTTGCTATTAGAGTATCAACTTTCTAAAAAGCAGAGACTTCCTTCATTCTGTTTGGTTTAGGGAAAAGGCACCAGAAAGTTACTGTGTATGTTATGTGTTAATATGAGTAGAAGGGGGAAAAAGGAACTAAGGGGTCATGGTGACACTAGTGACAAGTATTAGGTTGTTAGGATGAATGATGAGAAGTGGGATATGCAGAAGAGGGTGAATAATTGAAGCAAAAAGAAAAACATGGTGGGTACGTAAAAGTTTGGGCAGATGGTAGACGAAAAAGGAGGAAATAAGATATGTACTAAGATATGGTAAGCCATTTCAGGCTCTGGACAAGGGAGATAATATAGTAAGATAGATGGATTCAGGAAAAGAAAATTAAAGAAAAAGAAAAAAATGGGACTTGGTGTTTAATGGTCCATTTTCATTATTTTCTTGTGGACTTCCAGTTCACCTTGAGTGTGGATTTTTTTTTGACTCTGCTCTGTGGGCTTTGAATAGTTAAAGTGAATGTTTTCCTGATGCACTTCTGCATCCCCACAGAGTCCATGCCAGCTTCTGGCTCTATAATACTATATGCACTATTTAGAGCCCATGCTTAGCAGCTACACGATTTTATTTCTCTCTTCAGGTTCTCTTGATTATACTGGGAGTGGTTGCTAGATTCCTTTACAAACCCCTTTCTAAGACCTTGTTAGGTTTCAGAGTAAGACTTTGAGAACAGCATGAACACTGTGAGAACACAGTGACCAGGTTGGCTGTGTATTTTTCAACAACACAGCAGTAAGTCTACACTACAGGAGAGAACATCTGAGGTTAAAAGATGTTTGCTGAGGTGTGCACTGGATTTTTCAAAGTAATAATTGTACATGGCTTAATGGTAATTACAAATTATCTCAAAATTGTAGGTGTTTCTCAACTACATTGATTTGGAGAGTTTAAAGAACACTATTTAAAATTGTATCAAATAATTGTATTCCCTGTTTCTGATCATTACACCAGATTGAAGTTCACATTCCTGTGAAGTGTGACTGAGAGCTAGTGACCCTAAATCTGCCCAACACACACACATGATTCCAAAGTCTGCTTTCCAGAATAAAAATGACCTCCCTTTGGAGGCCCTGGGTACAATGAGGTGAGGCTTTTCAGAAAAAAAACCTGTTAGTGCTTATACACAAAATAAACTCTTTACTATCACAGGGCTAGAAGAGACTGAATTTCATAAACAGAAGTTAGTAGTTTAAAAAGTTAGTGTATCTTCATCACTGAGCATATTAGTCATTTCTGAAGAGAAGATAAGAACCATAATCTTCTCACAGTCAAACATAAAGCAAAAGACTTTTTTCCTCATGAGTCTGACAGAGATAATCACTATAGAGAGAAAGACATTATTTTTGTCTTAAAATAGAAGCACAGAGTAAGTCATGTGTCAATAGAAGCTATTCAGGGCTGACATTGTAATCTACTACAAAAATTAAGTTTCACACAATAGAGGTTCAATATCTCTTAGTCTGTTTTGAAATGCCCCAGTTAAGTTCTAAGACAAACTCTACATTTGGCTGATAGACTAAAAACCACAGTAACATTGTGGTTCTCTTTGTCAAGGTAGTGACATCTAATTAAATGCATCTGCTTGGGAAACATACTAGACTCAAAAATTGAACCTTCAGTTTCATGCTTTACTATGTTAGTTCAGTTACATGTACATGCGTGTAGTTTCAGAACCATCAATACATGTAGCTCCAGTTCCAGACCTGACATAATCTTTCAAATTCTTCAGGCACAAGAAATGCACATAGTGGTTTTCCAAACATGTAGGTAAAATTCATATACACATATAAATTTTAAATATCTAAAAATATTTTAAAAATAAAGTATTAATCATTTATTATAAAATTTAGCTTCAGATAATTCCATCAGGCCAAAGCATAAAGCAGAACAATTTTCTTTCCTTTCTTTGCCTTGCCTTGCCTTGCCTAGCCTTGCATTTATTGTCTTTCCTCTCCTCCCCTATCCTCCCTTTGCCTCCTCTCTCCTACCCATCTGCTTTCCACTTTCTTTCGTCCTTCTTTTCTTTTCTTTCTTCTTTTCCTTACTTTCTTGGTCTCTCTTCTCTGTCTCTGTCTCTGTCTCTCTCTCCCTCTTTCTTTCTTTTCTCTTCTTCCCCACCCCTCATGAATATTATGAGGTTAGTCGCTAGTTGATTGTTCCTGAAGTTTTCCTCTTCTTCTAAATCCTCTTGAGCTGGCCTCCACAGTCCACCTGCTCTCAGCACTACTGACATTCAGGTTGCTGCTAGAATGGTACACTAACTTATACTCCAGGATTTACCCTACTTTTCTTGTTGAGAGCACCAAAATCTACCCCATTCTTCCCTAAACTAATATTACTTACAGCAACAGGCCACTCAGCTAGTTTCCTTTAGTTTCTTTTAGGTGAATTTTGTATTACTGTTAAAAAAATACTAGGACCAAAGCAACTTATCTGTGGAAGAGTTTTTGTTGGCTATGGATCCAGAAAGATAAGAGTCCACCAGGGCAGGAAGGTATGGCAACATGCAGAAATGGTGACAGCATGTAGATATGATGATAGCAGGAGGAACAGTTTAAGCAACCACATCTTTAACTGCAAACATGAAGCATGGAGATCAAACTGGAAGTAGAGTGAAATTATAAACTGGGTCCTCTGCAAAAAAAAAAAAAAAAAAAATTGCTTGTACTTGCTAAGCCATCTCACTAGCCCTTGGGCTAATTACATTAGCTGAGTAAATCTTAAGATTGTATAATATTGAGTTTGATTATGCTTATTCATATTGTCTAAAATGAAAATGAGTGGGTAGGTCAGAAAGAAACACACAATGTAGAGAATGAAGAGCAAAGGAGTACTAGTAACAGCAAAGTCATAGTCAAAGCATGTGCTGGAAGTGAGGCTGTACTTGCTAAGGTGATTAGCACTCTTAAGCAGATGTCTGATAAATGGAATAATGGGAAGCTTGCTCTCAAGGTTGGGCAAGACTCCACCCAGATAATCTTCCAATGTATGAATGGAAAAAGCATAAAGTTTTCTGCTCTCAGGTAGCAACTGCAAACCAAAGCTGATGCGAATGTGGCCATCACTAGCTGACAGCTAAGTTTGGCAGTATAGAAATGTGGTGCTGGCTTTAGCAGCATGAAATATGTAAGATTGAAATGGACAGAGATTTTTTCTCCACAGGTTCAGAGAGTGTTTTAAATAGGAGTCCTTGAGCAAATATCCCTGACCCCAAAGGAGTTTGCATTCTAGAGGAGTAGGTGACCTTTCATTATACTCTATCACTAATCTCTGCCTTGTTCTCTGTACATTCATAGCTTAAAATTATTGATCTACTTATGCAGCAAATGTGTTTTTTAAGATGTCTTAGCCGTAGTTTATATTGCTGCAATAAAAACACCATGACCAAAGAGCAATTTGAGGAAGAAAGGACTTATTTGGCTTTCAGTTCCAGATCGTAATCTATCATTGTAGGAAGTCAAGACTGGAACTTAATGGACTTGGAAGATGAAGGAGATGATATGGAGGTCATGGAGGGGTGGCGCTTATTGGCCTGTTTCATCTTGCTTGCTCAGCCTGCTTTTTTTTTTTTTTTTTTTTAATAGAAGCCAGGAATACAGCCCAGGGATAGAACTACCCACAATGGGTAGTGCCATCCTTTTTGATCACTAATTGAGTAAATTTCTTACATATAGATCTCATGGAAGCATTTTTTCAATTCACGTTCCTTTGTATTTGAAGACTCTAGCAGTGTCAAGTTGACAAACAAACCATCCAGTATGTAAACTCTTTAAAGGACTATATGCAACTTATTTTTATAATATAATATACTAAATATAATATAATATAATATAACATAATATAATATATTTGTAGGCATATTATTTTTCAAACTACTTATAATAAGTTTTCAAACACTACTTTAGCCCATCACCCAGCAGAGGTCGTGGAAGAGAAAAGCTATTAGGATATGAGAAAAGTGGACCTGTTCAGCAATTTTTCTTTGGTGCTGAACTCAATCTTCTAAGGAAACAGTTCGGTCTATGAAGTGAAGGGAAACTGTTGTAGCTCTGTATATATGACCTGCAAATCTGAATTTTATTATATGCTAGATGTTGTTTAAATCATTTTCTCTCTGATAATGTAGAATCCTGCCATTAGGTGCATATGTATCAGAAGATGGCCTAGTCAGCCATCATTGGGAAGAGAGTCCCCTTGGTCTTGCAAACTTTATGTGCCTTAGTAGAGGGGAACGCCAGGGCCAAGAAGTAGGAGTAGGTTGGTAGGGGAGAGGGGGAGAGGGTCTGGGGGACTTTTGGGATAGCATTTGAAATGTAAGTGAAGAAAATACCTAATTAAAAAATAAATTTAAAAAGTATTCCTCCATTAAATTATAAGTTTGCACATTAAAAGGCATTAAGTTTAATTACAAATTAAGTAGATTTTAAAATAGATCTTTATTCTTTTTGAATATTTTATGCTTTTCCTTCCCTGGTTCTTTTTTATATTCAAGTCAATATATTCATAAACTGTACAATTAGTAGATACATGAGCAATTTTAATAAAACTTTATATTTTTAGAAAGAAGTTCTAGTGGATACATGGGCAACTTTAATAAAACTATATTTTTAGAAAGGAGTTCTATCTGTGTGTCAGATGTGTAAACATGCAAATTGCAAGCCAATTTCCACGGTGGTAATTAATGACAGCATTTTCAATCCTCTCGCATTCCTTCCTATGCTGCTTTTAAGATTCTCAACATATGGCAGCTAAATAAATCACTTGTATCTATCAGAATGATGCATCTGTCCAAGCTAGAGGTTCTCCAGTCGAAGAACTTGTGTTTGGCCACATATGTCTGTGCCAAGTTTGAGGATATGATATTGATCCTTCAGATCCACACAGTGAGAAAGAAACACCAACTCTCCAAAGTTGTCTTTTAACCTCTAAGTATGAACAATGTTATACACTTGTCCACATATATGCACATATTTGCACACACACTAGATAAATAGATAGATAGATAGATAGATAGATAGATAGATAGATAGAGAGATAGATAGATAGATAGATAAATGTAAAAAAATAAGATACATACAAGTAAAATTGCTATGTTGCCTGCAAAAATTGTTATTATGTTATGGAAAAAAAGGTTGAGTATACAAATAGCAAAATGTATATTGAATTTTCATCAGCTTTTGTGTTACTTTTTGTTGTAAAGTGGGGATTGTAGGAAACTCTTAGGATTAAAATAAATGTTGAGGCACATAAAACAATTGGCAAATACAAAGTCCAAATTACGATCAAGAGCAATCATTCAATAAAGTATCAATTATGATAATATTTATTTAATATTTTTATCTAATTTAGGAAATTTATTTTTCATTTGCATAATAACCTTTCACCACATTGCTGTTCAACCCAAACTTCCCATAGGAGAAGCACTCAGCATCCTTGTTACCTCTACTGGAGTTAAAAATCACGCAGCTCTGGCAATGTGATTCCCTAATTCTTTTCATAAATACTCATGAGACCTTGTCATTGAACAGGATTTTTGATAATCCTTTCTTTTAAATACTTCATTTAAAAGCATTTTACCCCTTTGGCCTATCGGTTAACAATAGCTGTGAGCTATTCTATATGACTCTATGAGAACAAAGAACATATCTCAGCTGAAATGAACTACAACATGGGAGACATCACTCACAACTTCTCCATTTTAAAGAAATACTTTCTTTTGAAGTCTCACCCAGGTATTGCATTCACTAAGGATAAGAAATATATGTTACAAACTAGTGAAACTAGAGTCTCATATAAAAATGACTCATCTCATTGTGTAACTGTACCCCACATATTGCATGTGGAACCATTCTTCATTACATTGTTGTCTGAGATTCAACTTTAACCTGCTCTCCTTTTATTCGCAAAGCATACCCTTTCTATTGAGAAGGCAGCAGAAAGTGAATTTAAATATAAAGAATGGTGGCTTGGCATGGTGGAACACACCTTTAATCCCAGCACTTGGGAGGCAGAGGAAGGCAGAATTCTGAGTTTAAGGCCAGCCTGGTCTACAAAGTGAGTTCCAGGACAGCCAGGGTTATACAGAGAAACACTGTCTCGAAAAACCAAAAAAAAAAAAAAAAAAAAAAAAAAGGTGATAAATCAATATGGGTTGCTCAGGATAGAGGTTCCTTATTTTCTTAAAAGAGATCAGCCAGGTATTTGTTTGGTGAAGAAATCACTGCCTGTAATTATTCACACTGTGGTTATAAGTCAATCTACAAATGTATAAAGGAAATGCTGTTGCCTATCACTGGAGTCAGACTCAACTGAGAAAATGTGAAAAACCCAATTCAAGCAGGTCTCAGAGCCCTAAATCCAACCACAGCCTTACTTCCACACATTCTAAATGCTGCCTGTATTCAATTCCTCCATTGATTTCTCAGGCTTCACTTAGAGTTCTACCTGGAGCAAACTGGCAAGATCAGATTAACACATCAAACAAAGTAATAACTCCCCATTTGCATTCCCAGTACAGGATATGAGATGGTACTTAGGAGGGACTTTTGTCTGTAATTTATCTGTCTATTTAATTTCTCAGCTCAGATTTAATAACAATGTAACACAAGTCTCAATTTTGGGAAAAATTAATTTGACTTAGTGCCTGTTTCTATAATGTGGTACAGCTCTTGCTTCCTCAAAGGACACAATTGGGCCTCTGTTTTGTAAATGTTCAGATGTCTATGCTCATGGGACATCTTTGTTTGCTCTCTAACCTGAAAGAGCTGAGGAAGGTCATAGAAAGTGTAAACTGAGGTTGCTACAGAATGCAAATGGGTCATCCTAGGTTACTCAGAGAACTATCAAGTGAAAAACCACTAGCACCTAAGGTAACAGTGGACCAGGTTAGGATGTTCTTCAATTGTTTAACCACATCCAATCTTTCTCTTCAAAAATTAAAAATCTACCTTGAGAAAAGACAACACATTAAAGTATTTCCAATTCAGGAAAGCCATTTGTAAATGTCTATACCTTGTGTTTCACAGGATACAAGATTAATAATACTAGCCAAAACATGTATACAATTCCTAATTGTAAAAGTAGTAAATATGAAGTGTTAAAAGATTAGAACTGTGTTCTCACTTGGGCTGATATGAGGCCTCCAACACACATACAGTAGAGGACTTCCAGGTGTGTTCATTCAGAAATGATGTACCAAATCCTCAAGAGACTGAAGGCCTCAGGGTGTTTAGAGGTCAGGTGAGGTGGGGGTTGAGGGCATCCACTTGGAGATGGGATGGGGTGGGAAAAACTGTGGGTTGTGAAGCAATTAGAGGATGGATGGGAGTGCTGGTAATGGAATCTGACTGTAAAATTTCAATTAAAAAACACAATATATCTGCTCTTCAGATCTAGAATTCAATTTCTCATTTTCCATAGTTTATTATTTGTAATAAAAAACACACAAAAGTAAAATCTCAAAAAAAAAAGGACAGGAGCTGCATCTATAGAATCACAGAGATAGCAGAAGCCTCAAAATTATAAAATTCTGGGTAAAGGTGATTTGCTAAAATAACACAAAGTGCTTGTTATTTTGATTGAGTTCATGTTGTTGTAGAAAGTATGCCAACATGACTCATTGGTTGTTCAGTTAAGTACTATCAAAAGAGAAGCTGACATGCATGTAAATCAGGTTCAGTCTTGGAAAGAGTGAAGAATTGAAATTACAGTATAGTCTAGACATATGTGATATTTTTAAACATTTGCACACGAAAGCATTGATGCTGTGAAAGACACTATAGCACATACAGGCATGCAGACATCTGCCTAAATGATGTATGTAGTCCATAGAACACTTTGCTATAAAGAAGAGATTAACATACTACAAGACAGAGAACTGTTTTACAAATAAGAGTTTAATAAATAGAAGCGTCTTTGTTTTAACTTTGTTGATGGTTTGTTGGCCTAAATACCAGAGTTTTCCATGGAGCTCTCTGGCCAGGACTGATGTGAGCGTTTCAGAGAAGGGAATAAAGTGCAGGCAGCGAGGGGAAGTCTCTGCAATGCCTTTCAGGTCACTCAGTAACCCCAAGCAGTTCTACAATGAATTGGGTACGGCTGCTCAAAAAAGGAGACTCCACCTCACACCAGTCAGAATAGATAAGATCAAAAATTCAGGTGACAACAAATGCTGGCGAGGATGTGGAGAAAGAAAAGCACTCCTCCATTGTTGGTGGGATTGCAAGCTTGCACAACCACTCTGGAAATCAGTCTGGCGGTTCCTCAGAAAATTGGCAATAGTAATACCGGAGGATCCCTCAATACCTCTCCTGGGCGTATATCCAGAAGATGTTCCAACCAGTAAAAAGGAAACATGCTCCACTATGTTCATAGCAGCCTTATTTATAATAGCCAGAAGCTGGAAAGAACCCAGATGCCCCTCAACAGAGGAATGGATACAGAAATTGTGGTACATTCAGACAATGGAGTACTAGTCAGCTATTAAAAAGAATGAATTTATGAAATTCCTAGGCAAATAGATGGACCTGCAGGGCATCATCCTGAGTGAGGAAACCCAATCACAAAGGAACTCACACAAGATGTACTTACTGATAAGTGGATATTAGCCCAGAAACTTAGGATACCCAAGATATAAGATACAATTTTCTAAACGCATGAAACTCAAGAAGAACGAAGACCAAAGAGTGGACACTTTGCCCCTTCTTAGAATTGGGAACAAAACACCCATGGAAGTAGTTACAGAGACAAAGTTTGGAGCTGTGACGAAAGGATGGACCATCTAGAGAATGCCATATCCGGGGATCCATCCCATAATTAGCCTCCAAACGATGACACCATTGCATACACTAGCAAGAATTTACTGCAAGGACCATGATATAGCCGTCTCTTGTGAGACTAGGCTGGGGCCTAGCAAACACAGAAGTGGATGCTCATAGTCAGCTATTGGATGGATCACAGGTCCCCCAATGGAGGAGCTAGAGAAAGTATCCAAGGAGCTAAAGAGATCTGCAACCCTATAGGTGCAACATTATGAACTAACCAGTACCCACCAGAGCTCTTGACTCTAGCTGCATATGTATCAGAAGATGGCCTGGTCAGCCATCACTGGAAAAAGAGACCCATTGGACATGCAAACTTTATATGCCCCAGTACAGGGGAACGCTAGGGCCAAAAAATGGGAATGGGTGGTAGGGGAGTGGGGGGGGAGGGTATGGGGGACTTTTGGAATAGCATTGGAAATGTAATTGTGGAAAATACGTAATGATAATAATAATAATAATAATAATAATAATAATAATAATAATAATAAATAATAATAACCTCGAAAAAATGCTTGGTATAGGTATACCGACAGACAGGTAGACCAATGGAATAGAATTGAAGACCAAGAAATGAAGCCACACACCTATGGTCACTTGTTCTTTGACCAAAGAGAGCAACAACTGTCCAGTGGAAAAAAGACAGCATTCAACACATGGTGCTGTCACAACTGGCGGTTATCAAGTAGAAGAATTCGAATTGATCCATTCCTATCTCCTTGTACTAAGGTCAAATCTAAGTGGATTAAGGAACTCCACATAAAACCAGAGACACTGAAACTTATAGAGGAGAAAGTAGGGAAAAGTCTCGAAGATATGAGCACAGGGGAAAAATTCCTGAATAGAACAACTATGGCTTGTGCTGCAAGATCAAGAATCAACAAATGGGACCTCATAAAATTACAAAGCTTCGACAAGGCAAAAGACACAGTCAATAAGACAAAAAGGCTACCAACAGATTGGGAAAGTATCTTTACCTATCCTACATCAGATAGAGGACTAATATCCAATATATATATATATATAAACTCAAGAAGTTGGACTCCAGAAAATAAAATAACCCCATTAAAAAATGGGGCTCAGAGCTAAACAAAGAATTCTCACACTGATGAACACCTAATGGCTGAGAAGCACCTGCAAAAATGTTCAACATCCTTAATCCTCAGGGAAATTCAAATCAAACAACCCTGAGATTCCACCTCACACCAGTCAGAATGGCTAAGATCAAAAATTCAGGAGACAGCAGATGCTGGCTAGGATGGGAGAAAAAGAAACACTCCTCCATTGTTTTGGGGATTGCAAGCTTGTACAACCACTCTGGAAATTAGTATGGTGGTTCCTCAGCAAATTGGACAAAGTACTACTGGAGCATCCTACATTATCTCTCCTGGGCATATATCCAGAAGCTGTTCCAACTGGTAAGAGAGACTTAAAGTTCTTAACATACAGCTCTTTCACTTCCTTAGTTAGAGTCACACCAAGGTATTTTACATAGTTTGTGATATTATGAAGTGATGTTTCCCTAATTTCTTTCTTACTCCATTTATTCTTTGTGTAGAGAAAGGCCATTGATTTATTTGAGTTAATTTTATTTCCAGCTACTGCACTGAAGGTCTTTATCAGGCTTAGGAGTTCTCTGGTGAAATTTTGGGGTTCACTTATGTATACTATCATATCATCTGCAAATAGTGATATTTTGACTTCTTCCTTTCCAATGTTTATCCCCTTGATGTCCTTTTGTTGTTGAATTGCTCTGGCTAGAACTTCAAGTACTATAGTGAATAGGTAGGGAGAAAGTGGGAAGCTTTGTCTAATCCCTGATTTTAGTGGGATTGATTAGAGTTTCTCTCCATTTAGTTTGATGTTGGCTACTGGTTTGCTGTAGATTGCTTTTATTATGTTTAGGTATGGACTTTGAATTCCCTATCTTTCCAATACTTTTATCATGAAGTGATGTTGGATTTTGTCTAATGCTTTCTCAGCATCTAATGAGATGATCATGTGCTTTTTGTCTTTCAGTTTGTTTATATAGTGGATTATGTTGATGGATTTCCATATATTAAAACATTCCTGCATCCCTGTGATCAAGCCTACTTGGTAATGATGGATGATCATTTTGATCCGCTCTTGAATTTGCTTTGCACGGATTTTATTGAGTATTTTTACAATGATATTTATAATCTAAATTGCTCTGAAGTTATTTATCAGAATAATTGTGGCTTCATAGAATGAATTGGGTAGTGTACCTTCTGTTTCTACTTTGTTTAATAGTTTGAAAAGAGTTGGAATTCAGTCTTCTTTGAAGGTCTGATAGGACTCTGCACAATTTTTGTTTTTGTTTTTGTTTTGTTTTTGTTTTTAGTTGGTTGACTATTGATGACTGCTTCTATTTCTTTAGGGGAAATGGGACTGTTTAGATCGTTAATCTGATTCTGATTTAACTTTGGTACCTGGTATCTGTCTAGGAAGTTGTTCATTTCATCCAGGTTTTCCAGTTTTCTTGAGTATAACTGTTTGTAGTAGGATCTGATGATGTTTATGATTTCTTCAGGTTCTGTTGTTATCTCTCCTTTTTCACTTTTGATTTTGTCAATTAGGATATTGCCCCTGTGCCCTCAAGTTAGTCTGGCTAAGGGTTTATCTATCTTGTTGATTTTCTCAAAGTACCAGCTCCTCCTTTGTTTGATTCTTTGAATAGTTTTTTTTGTTTCCACTTGGTTGATTTTAGCACTGAGTTTGATTATTTCATGCTGCCTATTCCTCTTGGGTGAATTTCCTCCCTTTAGTTCTAGAGCTTCTAGGTGTGCTATCAGTCTGCTAGTGTATGGTCTCTGTAGTTTCTTTTTTGAGGCACTCAGGACTATGAATTTTCCTCATAGGACTGCCTTCACTGTGTCCCAAAGTTTTGGGTATGTTGTGGCTTCATTTTCATTAAACTCTAAAAATTCTTTAATTTCTTTCTTTATTCCTTCCTTGACCAAGGAATTATCAAATAGAGTGTTGTTCAGTTTCAACATGAATGTTGGATTTCTACTATTTATATTGTTATTGAAGATAAGCCTTAGTCCGTGGTGATCAGATAGGATGCATCGGATAATTTCAATATTTTTTTTATCTGTTAAGTCCTGTTTTGTGAATAATTATATGGTCAATTTTGGAGGGTTAACCATGTGGCTTTAAGAAGAACGTATTTCCTTTTCTTTTAGGATAAAATGTTCCATAGATATCAATTAAAACCATTTGTTTCATAACTTCTGTTAGTGTCCATGTGTCTCTGTTTAGTTTTTGTTTCCATGATCTGGCCATTGGTGAGAGTGGGGTTTGAAGTCTTCCACTATTATTGTGTGTGGTACAATGTGTGTTTTGAGCTTTTCTAAGGTTTCTTTAATGAATGTGGCTGCCCTTGTATTTGGAGTATAGATATTCAGAATTGAGAGTTCATTTTGGTAGCTTTTACATTTAATGAGTATGAAGTGTGCTTCCTTGTCTTTTTTGATAACTTTGGGTTGGAAGTCAATTTTATTCGATATAGGAATGGCTACTCCAGCTTGTTTCTTCTGACCATTTGCTTGGAAAATTGTTTTCCCTCCTTTCACTCTGAGGTAGAATCTGTCCTTTTCCCTGAGTGGGTTTCCTTTAAGCCAAAATGTTGGGTCCTGTTTGTGTAGCCAGTCTATTAGTCTATATCTTTTTATTGGGGAATTGAATCCATTGATGTTAAGAGAAATTTAAAAAAAAAGTAGTTGTTACTTCCTATTATTTTTGTTTTAAGAGTTGGGATTCTGTTTTTGTGGCTGTCTTCATTTAGGTTTATTGAATGATCACTTTCTTGCTTTTTCAAGGGCATGTTTTTCATCCTTATGTTGGTGTTTTCCCTTTATTATCCTTTGAAGGACTGGATTTGTGGAAAGATATTTTGGAATTTGTTTTTATCATGGAATACTTTGGTTTCTCCATATAAGGTAACTGAGAGTTTTGGTGGGTATAGTATCCTGGGCTGGCATTTGTGCTCTTTTAGGGTCTGTAAAACATCTGTCCAGGATCTTCTGGCTTTCATACTCTCTGTTGAGAAGGCGGGTGTAATTCTAATAGCCCTGCCTTTATATGTTACCTGTCCTTTTTCAATTACTGCTTTTAATATTCTATCTTGATTAATGCATTTTTTTGTTTTGATTATTATGTCGGGAGGAATTTCTTTTCTGGTACAGTCTACAGGGGTTTTGTAGGCTTCTTGTATGTTCATGGTCATCTCTTTCTTTAGGTTTGAGAAGATCTCTTATATAATTTTGCTGAAGATGTTTGCTGGCCCGTTAAGTTGCAAATCTTCATTCTCATCTACCCCTATTATCCGAAGGTTTGATCTTCTCATTGTGTCCTGGATTTCCTGGGTGTTTTGAGATAGGATCTTTTTGCATTTTGCAATTTCTTTGATTGTTGTTCCCATGTTCTTTATGGAATCTTCTGCATCTGAGATTCTCTCTTCCATCTTTTGTATTCTGTTGCTGATGCTCCCATTTATTGTTCCAGATTTCTTTCCTAGGTTTTCTATCTCCAGCATTGTCTCACTTTGGGTTTTCTTTGTGTCTACTTCCCTTTTTAGTTCTTGTAATGTTTTGTTCAACTCCATTACCTATTTGATTGTGTTTTCCTGTATTTCTTTAAGGACTTCTACCTCTTTAGCTTTGTTCCTCTGCATTTCTTTAAGTGAGTTATTAAAGTCCTTCTTGATGTTCTCTACCAGTACTGAGAGATATGATTTTAAATCCTAGTCTTGCATTTGGATGTGTTGTGATATCCAGGACTGGATGAGGTGGGAATTCTGGGTGCTGGTGACGGTGAGTGGTCTTGATTTCTGTTTGTAAGATTATCACGTTTGCCTTTTGCCATCTGGTAATCTCTGGAGTCAGTTGTTATAGTTGTCTCTGGTTGGAGCTTGTTCCTCCTGTGATTCTGTTAGCCTCTGTCAGCAGACCTTGGGGTGTTGCACTCTTCTGAGTTTCAGTGATCACTGTACTCTCTGCCAGCAAGCTATCCTTTTGCAGGGAAGGTGCATAGATATCTGGAGTTGGGACCTACCTCCATACTGAAGATGAAGGCCTGAAACAGGGCCTGCCCCAGAAGCTGTGAACTTCTGTTGTCCTCACCCTTACCTGTGCAGACTAGTCACTGAGAGATCAGGGACCCAAGATGGCTCCGCCAGGTGCTCCAAGGCAGAGCCATCCTGAATTCCAACAGAACATCTGAAGCTCCAATTTCATTTGCAGAGACTATGGAGGCAGGAATGTTAGTGTTTCTATAGCCTCAGATGGTTAATCAATTGGTCTCAAGTGTTTGTCCTGTTTGAAGATAGGTAAAGCTCAATGCCAGGAATTCCAGGGAAATGCCAATAAATAGGAAATAAATAGTTTCAGAGAAAGAAAGTATATTTTTTCTTGTCCATCACCAAAATATTCCATCTGTATTCCATGCTATGTAATGACTGTCAGAGTATGTAGGTGTTGAAGACATAGTTAGATTTTTTTTGTCTTTTTCTGCTACTTTAGTGGGACCAAAATTCATCACAAGGGTGAAGGACACTGGTGCTGGGAGAGACCTCATGATTCACCTGTCCCCCACAAAAGTTTATAACATAAAACATAGTAATTGAGCAGAGATTTTGAACCAGTATTCACAGGAAAGCATAGCACTACAAAAGATGATTGTCAGGATGTTGGAATGTTTGTTGCAGATTTAAAATTGCCCAATAATCTTGGGCTAGTATTTTCCCATAGTGTAGCTATTTTTTTTTAATGACTACTGGGTTAATTTCTATGGGTTACATGAAGAAAACGCTATACTCATTATACAGAAGATCATTCATATATATGCATGTCTTATATTGAAACCTGGCACATATAATTAACAACTATATCAAAATTTAACTTAAATAAAATTTAAAACCTCCTAAATATTATATATAAAATTTTCTTTCAATGAAATCTTACAGTAGAGTAATAGTAATCAGTGAAAAAACTTGTAGGGTAAAGAGCATGTGAAAAGAATAAAGACAAAGTGGAAATAGCTAAACACACATGTTGCAATAGTTCTCCAACCCAAATATGTCCCAGCAATGAAAACATAATTCAATTAATATGAATAAAATCTGTGTGCACAGATTGGGCAGATCTATCACTACACTACCATCTTCCCCATCTATGATAAGTTGAGTTTACTCTGCTTTACTTCCATCATCTCCTCCTTCTTTGTCCCTCTCTCTCTCTCCCACTTCCCTCCTTCTCTCTCTCCCAACTTTCTGCTCCAATTTTTCTTCCTCTTTCCAAACTCCAGCTCTAGATTTTATTTTACCAGTTAAGGTGTAAAGGTTTACAGGAAATCACCTGAATGGTGACTCATTCCTTGTTCACAAGCCCTCCCAGGAGATCAAAATTAGCATCAAATTACAAATAGCACCAGGGTCATCCACAGTGCATTTGCACACACCCTACCCTCCATACACACATATACACAAAGGGGGAAAAACAAAAACAAGGAAACCTAAAGGGTATATGTGACTGTCTGAGTGGGTCTGACCACAAAGATTCATGTGTTTGAATGCTTGGCTCATAGAGAGTGGCACTATTTATAAGTTTGTCATTGTTGGAGTACATGAGTACTTGTTGGAAGAACTATGCCACTGTGGATATAGACTTTGTGGTCTCAAGGTAAGCTCAACCTACACACAGTACAAGAGATAGTCTTCTTTGGCAGCCTTCATATCAAGATGTAGTAATCTCAGCTCCTTCTCAAACACAATGTCGGGCTGCATGCTGCTCTGCTTCCTGACATGATGTTAATAGAGTCAACCTCTGAAACTGTAAGGTTGTCCCAATTAAATGTTAGCATTTACACCTTTTTAGCAATGGAAACCCAAACTAAGACTGAATATGGTAACAGTGATAGTCATGAATGTTTCTTGTTTGAACGAATGTGAATTTGAGGATTTTTTGGAGTATGAAAGCTGTAGAATGCTTTAAGGGTAGATTAATGGGCCATACTGGTAAAGGCATGGGGGACAGTGTTGCCTAAGGTGAGTACAACACTGGGAAGCTGGATCAAGAGGTTTCAGAGGAAAAAAGTTTTAATCAGTTGCTTAGAGTTCAGTCTTGTGATATTTTGGGGAGGAATATGGCTACATTTTCCCTTGTCAGAAGAGTCTGCCTGATGCTAAGGTGAATAGATTTAGATCAATTTCATTGCCATAGGAAAACTCAAGCAAAATAGTTTAGATTCTGTCCTGAACATCAATTAGGATACTGCCCCTGTGCCCTCTAGTTAGTCTGGCTAAGGGTTAATCTATCTTGTTGATTTTCTCAAAGAACCAGCTCCTGGTTTCGTTAATTCTTTGAATAGTTCTTTATGTTTCCACTTGGTTGATTTCAGCCCAGAGTTTGATTATTTCCTGCTGTCTATTCCCCTTGGGTGAATTTGCTTCCTTTAGTTCTAGAGCTTCTAGGTGTGCTATTAGTCTGCTAGTGTATGGTCTCTCTAGTTTCTTCTTGGATGCACTCAGGGCTATGAATTTTCCTCATTTGTTTGAACGAATGTGAATTTGAGGATTTTTGGAGTATGAAAGCTGTAAAATGCTTTAAGGATAGATTTATGGACCATACTGGTAAAGGCATGGGGGGGGGGCAGTGTTGCCTAGGGTGAGTCCAACACTGGGAAGCTGGATCAAGAGGTTTCAAAGGGAAAGAGTTTTAATCAGTTGCCTAGAGTTCAGTCTTGTGATATTTTGGGGAAGAATGTGACTACATTTTCCCTTGTCTGAAGAGTCTGCCTGATGCTAAGGTCAATAGATTTAGATCAATTTCACTGTGTCCCATAAGTTTGGGTATGTTGTGGCTTCATTTTCATTAAACTCTAAAAAGTCTTTAATTTCTTTCTTTATTCCTTCCTTGACCAAGGAATCATTGAGTAGAGTGTTGTTCTGTTTCCACATAAATGTTGGCTTTCTATTATTTATATTGTTACTGAAGATAAGCCTTAGTCCGTGGTGATCAGATAGGATGCATGGGATAATTTCAATATTTTTGTATCTGTCAAGTCCTGTTTTGTGACCAATTATATGGTCAATTTTGGAGGAGGTACCATGTGGCACTGAGAAGAATGTATATCATTTCTTTTAGGATAAAATGATCCATGGATATCAATTAAATCCATTTGTTTCATAACTCCCGTCCGTATCAATGAGTCTCTCTTTAGTTTCTGTTTCCATGATCTGTCCACTGGTGAGAGTGGGGTGCTGAAGTCTCCCATTATTATTGTGTGAGGTACAATGTGTGTTTTGAGCTTTTCTAAAGTTTCTTTAATAAATGTGGCTGCCCTTGTATTTGGAGCATAGGTATTCAGAATTGACAGTTAATCTTGGTAGCTTTTATCTTTGATGAGTATGAAGTGCCCTTCCTTGCCTTTTTTGATAACTTTGGGTTGGAAGTCAGTTTTATTCGATATAGGAATGGCTACTACAGCTTGGTTCTTCTGACCATTTGCTTGGAAAATTGTTTTCCTGCCTTTCACTATGAGGTAGTGTCTGTCCTTTTCCCTGAGGTGGGTTTCCTGTAAGAAACAAAATGTTGGGTCCTGTTTGTGTAGCCAGTCTATTAGTCTATATCTTTTTATTGGTGAATTGAGTCCATTGATGTTAAGAGAAATTAAAGAAAAGTAATTGTTACTTCCTATTATTTTTGTTGTTAGAGTTGAGATTCTGTTCTTGTGGCTGTCTTCTTTTAGTTTTGTTTTTATGATTACTTTCTTGCTTTTTCTAGGGCATGTTTTCCTTCCTCATGTTGGTGTTTTCCATTTATTATCCTTTGAAGGGCTGGATTTGTGAAAAGATATTTCGGAATTTGGATTTATCATGGAATAATTTGGTTTCTCCATCTATGTTAATTTAGAGGTTTGCTGGGTATTTGTGTTCTTTTAGTGTCTGTATACTATCTGTCCAGGATCTTCTGGCTTTCATAGTCTCTGTTGAGAAGTCAGGGGTAATCCTAATAGGCCTGCCTTTATATGTCACCTGTCCTTTTTCCATTACTGCTTTTAATATTCTATCTTTATTTAGTCCATTTTTTTTGTTTTGTTTATTATATGTCGGGAGGAATTTATTTTCTGGTACAATCTATGGGAGTTTTGTAAGTTACTTGTATGTTCATGGTCATCTCTTTCTTTAGATTTGGGAACATCTCTTATATAATGTTGTTGAAGATGTTTGCTGGTCATTTAAGTTTAGAATCATCATTCTCACCTACTCATGTTATCTGAAGGTTTGGTCTTCTCATTGTGTCCCGGATTTCCTGGATGGTTTGAGTTAGGTACTTTTTGCATTTTGTATTTCTTTGATTTTTGTGCCCATGTTCTCTATGGAATCTTCTGCATCTGAGATTCCCTCTTTGATCTTTTGTATTCTATTGCTGATGCTCCCATCTATTGTTCCAGATTTCTTTCCTAGGTTTTCTATCTCCAGCATTGTCTCACTTTGGGTTTTCTTTGTGTCTACTTCCCTTTTTAGTTCTTGCAATGTTTTATTCAACTCCATTACCTATTTGGTTGTGTTTTCCTGTATTTCTTTAAGGACTTCTACCTCTTTAGCATTGTTCCTCTACATTTATTTAAGTGAGTTATTAAAGTCCTTCTTGATGTCCTCTACCAGTACAGAGAGATATGATTATAATTTAGAGTCTTGCACTTTGGATGTGTTGTGATATCCAGGACAGGATGAGGTCAGAATCCTGGGTGCTGGTGATGGTGAGTGGTCTTGGTTTCTGTTTGTAAGATTCTTACACTTGCCTTTTGCCATCTGGTAATCTCTGGAGTCAGTTTTTATAGTTGTCTCTGGTTAGAGCTTGTTTCTCCTGTGATTATGTCACCAGACCTGGGGATGTTGCTCTCTCCTGAGTTTCAGGGATCAGAGTACTCTCGGCAGGCAAGCTCTGCTTTTTCAGGGAAGGTGCATAGATATCTGGAGTTGGGACCTACCTCCATGCTGAAGATGAAGGCCCAAAACAGGGCCATCCCCAGAAGCTGTGTAGCTTCTGTTGTCTACAGACTTACCTGTGCAGACTAGTCACTGAGGGATCAGGGACCCAAGATGGCTTCCCCAGGTGCATAATGCGTAGCCCTCCTGGGCGGGAAGGACACCTCTCCTCTGGTGAGGAAGGTGCCTGGGTGTCTGGAGCCCAAAACAGGTTCTGTCCCCGAAGCTGTGTTGCTTCTGCCTGTCCTGGAAGCTGTGTAGCTTCTGTAGTCCACACACTCACCTGTGCAGACTAGTCACTGAGGGATCCGGGTCCCAAGATCGAATACCACATTCCTTAGTTAGGGTTTCCATAAGTGTGAAGTAACACCATGACCAAGGGTACTCTTGGAAAGGACAACATTTAGGTGGAGCTGGCTTACAGGTTCAGAGGTTTAATCCATTTTCATCATGGTGAAAAGCATAACAGTGTCCAGGCAAACAAGAGCCTGGAGGTGCTGAGAGTTCTATATCTTGCTCTGAAGCCATGCAGGAGAATACTACCTCTTCTACACTGAGCAGAGCTTCAAAGCTCACCACACAGTGACAGGCTTCTTCCAACAAGACCTTACCTACACAAATATGAAAAGAACTAGTAAAAAATTTTAAGGGGTCAGATGGTTACGGTTTTACTCAGAGCTTCAATCTACCTTTGAACATCATGTCTTCAGGGATAGCAGAGCAGCTACTTCACATATGGACTAAGCATTCATGAAATAAACCTGAGAGTCAAGCAAGATGAAGTCTCTGCATTGAGAGTAGAGGAAGGCATGATGTTTTGTTCCAGCAGAGGAGCTATAGGCAACTGACAGCTGCTGGGAGACAGAGAACCAATTTTAAGAGCATAGTCAGTCACTGGTAAGTTGGCCATACTCCAGAGGAAAGCCACATATCAGAGAACATTAGAACAGTACAGATAGGCTGACATGGGTTTAATGAGTGTAGCCTAAAGTTGTGTGAGTGGGGAATGGACGTTGATTCAAGATGAGTTGATGAGAGGTACATATAATCAAAACACATTTCATGGAATCCTCAAATAATAGTATAAGTATCCCAAAGACACATAAAGAGTGACACATATTTATATCTGGTACACAAAGTAGAAGACATATATTCAAGGCAGCTTGTTCAGGAGTAACTTATAAAGCCCGACAGCTAAATGTTATTTGGCAAAAACTAAACACGGTACAAGAGGATAAGGAAATGGGACCAGGTTTCTGACCCTCAGTGACCTGAGCAGCTTGCTTTAAGTGTTCAAGTAGGAGAAAGTATGTGTATGTAGGATGTTGGCTTTCCAGGGCTCCATTGGGCCTCCTGTTTTAGCATAGTAAGCAGAGGAACACATGTGCACAGACATTCATCTGAAGATCTGTAATTCCTTCAAGAGTCAGGGATTCTTAACAAAAAGGATCTTACATCACATGATAATCTCCTTTTTTCACACTGTTCTAAGTAATCATTGGTAACATTTTTCCAGGGGTCTAGTTTATGACTTCCCAGAAATCTTCCCTCTCCTGGATAAAAATAGTCATTAACAGGCTGAACATGGGCTATTTCTGGCTTTGCAGATCCATAACATGTCCTTATACCTCTATTTTGCTTTGCATTTGTGTTTTGTTTATATTATGGTACTGGGGTGGGTACTCAGGGCCTTGAGCATTTGAAATAAGGACTCTTCCATTAAGCCCTAGCCCTTGCCCATGTCTTCAGTTATGGACTGATGAACGACACATCATGGTAACTAAGACAAATGCAAAATGGCCCCACCCACTGCAGCTATGTGTGTAGGAGTGAAAAGTTAGGAATACACTAAATGCCCATCAATACAGCAGAAGATAAATGGACCTAACATATCCATATAACAGAATGGTGTCCAGATCTGAAAGCAAGTGATGCAGCACATTTGTAGTGATGACATTATTTTTAATATCTATTTGCAAAATAAGAACACTGTATCTGAGTGTTTTCCAGAACTGAAAGGCAGAATGCACATATACATTGACCAACACACAAACATACATCATCTGAGAACTTAACATGCATACTTAATTCCTAAGAGATAATCTCAGTGGCAGAGGCTAGAAAGAGATCAATTTTCTACTAAATAAATAGATAGCTTATCATATATGTATGTACTTCAATCATTTTTTAAACACTTAAACCAAAAAGCATGGCTAGTATGCATTTCATTTTCTCTGCTGATATTAAAAAATAGATCATTACCATACTAACCAGTCTCTCTCTCTCTCTCTCTCTCTCTCTCTCTCTCTCTCTCTCTCTCTCTCTCTCTCTCTCTCTCTCTCTCACACACAAAAACACACACACACACAGAGCACTTATGTGTGGGACATTGTGTAGGGAATTGTGTGGGACATTGGGCTATGAAGAGACAGGCTGGTCTCTCCAGTTGAGCTGAGGTCTGAAGGGTGATAATTCACCTACATGACACTGTAGGCATTCCCTCATGCTCCTGGAACTCTGGCTCCTGTCTAAGTCATTGCCCGCACAATCCCCTCAAAAGAAGCATGGCTAGAAGGCACTTAGGCAATGTCCAGAGCTTTTGACCTTCAGGCTAAATTCCTCCAAAGTTACCTAGCAACAAAAAAGATAGCAGCATGCTTTAAAAGGGGCAGTTAGGCCCCTCCTTGCTCTCTTACTCCAAACTCACTCTCTCACTTCTCTCATTTTTTTTGTTTTCTTATCTCTCACTTCTCTCATTCCTCTCTCCTTTCTCTTTGTCTTCTCCCTTCCTCTCTCCTCTCACTCTTTCCCTCTTACTCCCTCTTTCTCATTAGCCTTCTCTCTCTCTATCTCTTTTCTACATTCTCTCTTCCCCCTGCCTCTATATTAAAGCTTTAAAGCCATAGACAGTCTCTGCTCATCAAGATCTGCTCTGCTCACTCTTGCCACTTTGGGAACCTCTCTTCCCTCATCCTTCTCTCCCATAATCACAGAGTTACATTGAGTGGCCCCAAAGCCGCCAGGTTGGGCTGCCCCTTATCTACCCCCCAAAGAGTTGGTCAGAGGATTGGATGCACACACAGGGATGAGTGGAAAGCTTGTGGCATCCCTCCCATGTCTGACTGTCCAGAGCATAGGTGGAACTCTTGCGGGGAGTGTGTTCTTCCTCCCCTCTTTGCCTGGGCCCCATTTTAGTTCCCGCACTTATGCTTTTCTCTTCTCAGTGTTTTTATAAGATTGACATCTATAGTGGAGTCTTTCAGAAGATGAACACCCAGGAATCTATTGTAAGCAAATGTAACCAACATTTTTCAAGTTTCCTAATCAATGACCTTCCTTCTGCTGGAGTATGCTGTCTGTTTGGTGGTCCAGTGTTTTAGAGATCTCGGGGGTCTTAGATTAATTGAGACTTCTGGTCCTCCTGCAAGATGGCCTTTCTCCTCAGCTTCTTTCAGCCTTCCCTAATTCAACAACATGGGACAGTTGTTTCTGTCAATTGGTTGGGTGCAAATATCTGCATCTGACTCTTTCAGCTGCTTTCTGGGTCTTTTGGAGGGCAGTCATGATAGATCCCTTTTTGTAAGCTCCCTATAGTCTTAGTAATAGTGTCAGGTCTTGAAGCCTCTCCTTGTGCTGGATCTACTCTGGGCCTGTCACTGGACCTTCTTTTCCTCAAGTTCCTCTCCATCCCATCCCTGTAATTCTTTATGTCCTTATCAAACTTATGGAATCCTTAACGAATGCAATCCTAAGAGTAAACTCATAGCACTGAGTGCCTCCATAAAAAAGAAAAAAGAATTGGAGAAATCATACACTAGCAGCTTAACAACACATTAGAAAGCTTTAGACCAAAGAGAATCAAATACACCCAAGAGGAGTAGACAGCAAGAAATAATCAAACTCTGGGCAGAAATCAGCCAAGTAGAAACAAATATAACTATACAAAGAATCAATACAACTAGGATTTGGTTATTTGAGAAAATCAACAAGCTAGATGTTCAGCAAATTTAACTGGAAAGCACAGAGACCATATGTATACAAATAAGAAAAATCAAGACTGAAAAAGGAAACATAACAGGAAATGAGGAAATTAAAAAAAATCATCAGATAGTTCTACAAAATACTATATTCAACAAAACTGGAAAAATTTAGATGAAATGGATAATATTCTTTCCTTCCTTCGTTCTTTCTTTCTTTCTTTCTTTCTTTCTTTCTTTCTTTCTTTCTTTCTTTCTTTCTTTCTTTCTTTCTTGATATTCTTGATATTCTTGACAGATACCAGGTACACAAACTTAAATCAGTATCGGATGAGCCACACATACAGTCCCATAAACCCTAAGGAAATAGAAGCAGTCATTAGAAGTCTCCCAAATGAAATAAATAAATAATAAATTAATTAATTAATTAAAAATAAAAATTAAATGCACTGCCCCATGGTTTTAGTGCAGAATTCTATTAGACCTTCAGAGCATACCTAGGAACAATACTTCTCAAACTATTCCACAAAATAGAAAGAGAAGGAAGACTACCTAATTCCCTCTTTGAATCCCCAGTTTTGCTGACAAATAAACCACAACAAGATCCAACAAAGAACAGAACTTCAGAAAAATTTCACTTATTAATATTGGTGCAAAAATACTCTATATAATTCTTGAAAACCAAATCCAAGAACAGATAAAAAGGATTATTCACCATGATCAAGTAGGCTTCATCCCAGGAATACAGGGTTGATTCAATATATGGAAATCCATCATTGTAATCCACTATATAATTAAACTCAAGTAAAATAGCACGTAATTATTTCACTAGGTGTTGGAAAAGCTTTTGACAAAATACAACAGCCCTTCATATCAAAAGTATTAAAAAGATCAGGAATTCCAGATATGCACTAAAATATAATTAAAACCATATATAGCAAACCAATAACCAACATCAAACTAAATGGAGAGAAATTCAAAGCAATCCTATTAAAACCAGGGACAAGAAAAGGATGCCCACTCTCTCCCTACCTATTCAATATAGTTCAACGTTCTAGCCAGAACAATTACAGAATAAAAGAGGAACAAAAGATTAAATATTGGGAAGAGGTATTTACCTTATCAGTCTTTTGAGAGGACATGATACTATATATGAGTGACCACAAAAATTCTACCAGAGAGTTTCTGCAGCTGATATACAACTTCAGCAAAGTGACTGGATATAAAATTAACTCAAACAAACCAGTAGCATTCCTCTACTAAAAAGATAACCTGAGAAAGAAATTAAGGAACCAACACCCTATACAATATTCAGAAATAATAGAAAATTTCTTAATGTAACACTAATCAAGCAAGTGAAAGATCTATATGACAAAAAATTCAGATCTCTGAAGAAAGAAGTTAAAGATGGCCTCAGAAGATGGAAAGATATCCCAAGATCATGGATAGGCAGGATTACCATAGTATAAATGTCTACCTTACCATAAGCAACCCACTGATTCAATGCAATCCCCATCAAAATTTCAACTCAGTTCTTCAAAGAGATAGAAATAGCAATTCTCAAATACATCCATAATATTAAATAACCAAGGATAGCTAAAAATATTCTCAACAATAAAAGAACTTCTGGGGAGATCACCATCTCTGACCTCAATTTTACTACCGAGCAATAGTGATAAAAACCATATTGAATTGACACAGGCAAAGGCAGATAGATGAATGGACTATAATTGAAGACATAATTAAACCCACACACCTATTATCATTTGATATTTGACAAAGACTCAAAAACCATCCAGTGGAAAAAAAGACAGTATTTTCAACCCATGGGGCTGGTTCATCTTGCTGCTGGCATTTAGAAGAATGCAAATTGAACCATTCTTGTCACCTTGTACAAAGCTCAATTCCCAGTGGATGAAGAACCTCGACACATAACCAGATAAATGGGATCTAATGGTCAAGAAAGTAGGGAAGTGCCTCAAATATGTGGACACATCGGAAAATTTCCTGAATAGTACACCAATGTCTTGTACTCTAAGAACAAAAATAGTCCAATGGTATATTATTAAATTGCAAGGCTTCTGTAAGGGAAAGTACACTGTCAATAGACAGTTCCTAAGAGAATTAGAAATAGTTTTTTCCTGAAGACCCAGCTATACCACTCCTGGGTATATACCCAAAAGATTCTCCAACATATATTAAAAGGAATCATGTTTCATATTATTCATAGAAGCCTTGCTTATAATAGCCAGAAACTGGAAATAGCCCAAATGTCCTTCAACAGAGGAATAGATACAGAAAATATGGTACATTTTCACAATAGTATACTATTCAGCTATTAAAACAAATATTTCATGAAATTCTTAGGCAAAAGGATGGAACTAGAAAATACCATTCTGAGTAAAGTAAGTTAGTCATAAAAGAACACACATGGTATGCACTCACTGATAAGTGAATATTAGCCCAAAAGCACAGAATACCTATTATACAATTCACAGATCATATGAAGCTCAAGAAGAAGGAAAACTAAAGTGTGAATGCTTCATTCATTCTTAGAAGGGAGAATAACATACAAATGGGATGTAGGTGTTGGGAGGGACTTGGGAGTAATAAAGGATGAGGAAGAAAATAGGGGTGCAGGATAAGGTATGAGAGGACACTAGGATAAAATATATATGGTCAGGAATTTGAACAGAATTTTTTAACAATGGGGCATTGGGAACTGGGGATAGCCACAAAAAGTCCCAGATGCCAGGAAAGCAAGAGACTCCCAGGACTCAACAAGGATAAGATTAGCTGAGCCATGAGAACTTCATGGTATTCTGTAGCATAGCTCTGCTTGTGGTATTCTCAATCCTTACATGCTTCTTAATCTAAGTGTTGTATGTAAACTTATAGCTCAATTCTAGGCTCTCACTCAGCA
Source organism: Mus spretus (assembly GCA_921997135.2). NCBI lineage: Eukaryota > Metazoa > Chordata > Mammalia > Rodentia > Muridae > Mus > Mus spretus. The sequence continues at coordinate 57,063,400 of OW971683.1, read as the reverse complement.
GTATTATTAGCACTCACAATAATAGTTAGTGATTGAAAGGCAGTGGTGAAACACACCTTTAATCCCAGCACTTGGGAGGAAGAGACATACCGATTTTTGAGTTCGAGGCCAGCCTGGTCTACAAAGTGAGTTCCAGGACAGCCAGAGCTATACAGGGAAACCCTGTGCTGATAAAAACAAAACAAAACAAAAACAAAAACAAAAACAAAAACAAAAACAAAAACAAAAACAAACACAAACACAAAAACAAACACAAAACACAAAAATAAACCAAAAAGAAAAACAAAACCAAATTAAAAAAAAAAAAAAAAAACAAGCAAACAAAACCAACCACCCCCCCCCCAAAAAAAAATAGTGAATGAATTTTATTAACGATCACTGCTGGAACAGTTGATGGTTAAATCACAACTTTGAAAAGAATTCACAAATATCGTTTGTTAGCAATGACCACAACTTTTTTACTTTGGAAATGAAACTTGTTAGTAAAGCTAGGTTAAGTTGTTGGTTTTGTTGTTGGTGGTGGTGGTGGTGTGTGTATGTTTCTTGTAGTTATACTATAGAAAATCTTAGGAAATAATTTGAAGTTCAGAAAAGCACACTCTTAGTAGTTGAGCTAGATAGGAATAGATATTATATTGCTTAGAGTTTTATAGCTGTGAAGAGACACCATGACCAAGGCGATTCTTATAAAGGACTATATTCAGTTGGGGCTGGATTATAAGCTCAGTGGTTCAGTCCATTATCATCATGGCAGAGTTATGTCTGCATCTAGGCAGACATGGCACTGGAAAAGCTAAGACTTCTACATCTTCATTCCAAGGAAGCTAGGAGCAAACTGACTCTTCTGCACTCTGCAGAGTCTCAAAGCATACCCCCACAGTTACACACTTCACACAACAAGGCAACACCTCCTAACAATACCACTCCTTATGGACCAAGCATATTCAAATCATCACATTAAACACCCTGGCACCCATAGGCTTGTTCAATCACATGGTGCTATGGAAGCCATACCTAAACATAGTCTATGGAAGTTTCAACATCATTAAAAGTCCAAAATTCAAACACATTTGTGAGATTCATTCAAGCACTTAACTGTATAATTGCCTATAAAGTAAAAATGAAAAAAAGCAGAGCCCATATCTTAAATATCTCAGGATGCACGCTATCATTCCAAAAGATAGTAGTGAGGAAATACTGGAGAAAACAGGACCAAAAACAACCTAGGCAAATTCCAAATTCTGCATCTATATGCTTGATGTAAAAGTGCTCTTCATAATTCTAACTCCTCATCATTGTTGACTGCAACACACTTCTTTCTCTTGGGCTATTTCTCATCATCTCTGTGGCCTACAAGAGTCTATAGGAACACTTTAGGGAAATGGAGAGATAAATAAAAAGAAATAAAACTTGAAAAAGAATCACATTCACACACGCAAACACACAAACACACATTTACACACAAATCATCAGTGAATGAAGCATGGAAAATGCCAAAAAAATTTATTTTTTTCTTACACTCCTTATATATTCCAGCATAGACTTTCAAGTAGGAAAAACATTACTATGTGATTATAGTTTTTTGAAAGAATTATTATTTTTATAAAATTTTGTTCCCAAAAATCCTTTTTATTCTTAAAAAATAACGTATGTATTACATATAAAGCAGAAATTATTCCCAAGAACCCACACACATTCAAAACTAAGCAACTTGTTATATATTAAGAAAGCCATGTAATTTTCTCACCCACTTTTTTTTATTGAGTGGCTTCAATTTGTGGTTAATAAAGAGATGATTATTTCATGATCCATCTTAACATGGGATGTTTATGAATCTTAAAAGAATAACATATTAACTTATATTTAGAATGTCAGGGATTTCTACATAAAATCCTCAGGGTGTACTTTTACTGATAACCAATGTTTTTATTATACTGTGTTGAAGCTGTTGGCATTAACAGGTTTAATAATTTAATCATCACCTTGAACATTTGCCTAGTTCTGGAAAGAGAGTCATGCCAGGAAGTGCTGATAGGGCTGCCATTGTTCTTTTTCACTGTCCACAAAATTCCCTAGCTCAGCAATTAAGAGTGTGCCTTTCTGAACTTCAAATTCATAGTTAAAATTCTGTCAGTAGATCCGTGGTGGTGGTGGGTAGAAGACGTTATCCTAACTTAACCAGCAAGCTACAACTCCAAATTATATCTAAAGTTTGGGGATCTTTGATGGAAATCTACATCTTTAAATTCTTTTCAAGGGTAGTGATTGAATCATTAATCTGTTCTAGGGGCATTATTTAACAAAGATCAAGCATTACCACTATGAGTGCTAACAACACTGCCCAGTGAGGGGCTGGAAGCCCCATGTGAGTTTTCACACAATTAGAAAAGGAAGATTGTGAAGACAGGGAGTACAAGCAGAACTATGCTCCATAATGGCATGAATTTCTTAGGATACTTAGTCTTCAGAATTCTGCCTCTCTGGGGCATGCCCATGGTAGTTGTTCTCATGGGACAAAGTACATGATTTCAAAAGCAGTTTGTTGTTCCTCCCAAGTGGCCTGCTACATTGATATGGATCATAGATTGTCTCCTTGATGGCATTTCCCCATAGGTATATGTGTGACCTGGGTTTATTACAAATCATGGTATAATTGCTTCATAAGACGCAAGTAAATGATGCATAAGTAACATATATTTGTATGTATATGCATGTAATAGCAACTAATGAAATATTTTACATTACACTTCATAGTAGGATTGTTTCAAAAACAGAAATTGGGAATGCATATTCATATAGGGCTTTGACACCAATTAGTTGAAAAGGTGCACTGGGACTGGACAGTGGCTGCACATGCCTTACTCCCAGCACTTGGGATGCAGAGAGAGGTGGGATTTCTCAGTTCAAGGACAGCCTGGTCTACAGAGTGAGTTCCAGGACACCCAGGGCTACACAGAGAAACAGTATCTCAAAAAAAATAAAACAACCAACAAACAAACAACAACAACAACAACAAACCCTAACACAAAAGTCAAAAGCAAAATAAATAAATAAATAAATAAATAGATAGATACATAAATAAGTAAATAAAATTTAAAAAAAACAATTTAAACATATGGGAGAATTTAGAGGGAGAAAGAAATAATGATATAATTAGAATAAAATACAGAAAATGAAAGAAATTTAAAAACCAAGTGTCCTTCAAAAAATAGCAGGAAGTATCATTTCTGTATCATCAACCATAGCATTGGATTAAGAAGGGTGGATACAAGGTTTATAACAATTGTAGTATCTCAGTGGATACTTGCATTCAGATGGCAAGAGACCTTGTCTCAAATATATGGAAAATCTTGGCACAGGTGATTCTGTGTCCTGAATACCAACCCTCACTCAAGGTACAACTACATGTCTGACCAGACTTTTCCTGGGGCAAGGCTGTGCTATAGCACATAATGGTCCATTTGGTGGTGGCATAACTCTGTGACATCACAGTGCCGACTTGGCCTTTTAAGAACATGCAGGATGAAAACACAGTGCCTAAAAAATCATTCAAAAATCTGGATCATATCCTACATGGAGGAAATATTCACATTGCCAGTCAAGGCACTCTAACATGAGGCTCCATGCTCACATTAGGAAAAATAGCATCTCCAGTCTTATACAGCTGCTGGTACCACCTTTCCAGCCAGCAAACAACTCACAGTGAAGGAGAACAGCTGCTTCTGTGAGCTGATGAACTGGGCTTGGACTAGTCATAGTAAGATGTTTGAACTAAACCACAAAGGAACACAGAGAGATTCAGAAATAATCCAAGTTCAAATAAACTGGTGAAGTAAGACATTTATAATTATGCTCCAATTCAAAAGAAAATAGAGGGTGGGGTATAAAACCTTAAGAACTAAATATTTTGAGATTAATAAAATAAATTCCTTAAGATAAAATTAAATAAATTATAAGGAATAAGTCACACAGGAATGGAAAAATGTTTAGAAAATGGAACACAAATAAGACACCAAGGTTAGAAAGCAATGGCATATAAAGATAGTCATATAATGATTTCTGAGGGAGAGAAAAAAATAGATAAATGTTTTAAATGGTGAATATAAGCTAAAGAAACAGACCATTTACAGTAATAGAAATATGGATGTAAAATATAAACATATGAATTCTCCAAAAAAGGAAAGAGAAAGAAAAGTTTCCACAAGAAGATGAGAGTTAGATACTAAAAAAGGAAATATTTTCCATATTTAAAAATAAAATAACACTGTAAAAGAAGGCATTAGGACTCCATCTAATTTTAGTTTTACTGTCCACATGAAAGGATTATATGTTAAGTAGTAATTATAATTTTATCTATCTTCATTAAAGAGAGAAAAGAATAAAAGAGACTTAGAGAAATAGAAGACTAAAATATTAAATGCTCTAGCATTGATCTATCAAAGGCCAAAGAATAGAAATTAGAGGATTCTTTAAGTCACAATTAAGAGTCTTCACAAAATATAATGTGGAACCGACAAAACAAACAAACAAACAAACAGAAAAAAATGATTGATGCTTTCATGACTCAGAAAAATTTAGGGTTATTGTTTGTCTAGGCAGTCATTGCTCTATGTCATTTCTGTAGCTTTGAGAGGTACTTGCTCTGCACTTCCTGCATACTCAGGTAATATTTAGTTCCTCTCATAACTCTGATGGGGTTGAACACTAGATAGGTATAGTCACACAATTAAGACTAAATTTTTTAGGATTCAGAAAATGATTTTAGATATAAGGAGATATTCCTTGGATATAAATACAAGTATTGATAGAAAAGGATTTCATAAGTCTAAACTCATCAAGGTAGTGCCTTTTCCCAGATTGCCTAATAAAAAGGGAGTAAACATTTTAAATGTATATTTTACTTGGTACATTTTCATATTTGTTATTTTTGTATATCAATAATAGAGATGAAACTTTTATTGAACTAAAAGGGTGAATTGTTGGAGTTGTTTTGTGTGTGTGTGTGTGTGTGTGTGTGTGTGTGTGTGTGTGTGTATGTGTTGTGTATTCAGATATTGATTTATGTATCTTGACATCTGGTTGCAGTCAGGACTACACTGTGGTCTTCCATCTTTGGTCTCTATGATATAGAACAAACTGTTTTGCATCCCCTCTTATTGATTAAGAATAAATCTGATTGTTCAATTACCTGAGCATAAGGGGGGATCTTCTGATAATAGTCAGGATGTCCAAGAAGGAGTGGGAAGAGAGTAGATAAGGACCACAGGGGAAAGAAGGCATGGAGAAATCACCTGGAGAGAACAGGAGGGTTTCACCATGAGGTTGCTATGAGTGAGCAGCCATCAGGAAACACATGGACCCGGTAGCCTTTACAAGATGGCAAGTAGCAAGGCATTTTTCTGGGTTTTACCTGTGTAGTCATGTTTGAATAGCTCAACACCTGTGTAACTTTGAATTGCAATGTGTTAATAAAAATGCCTTGTCTCGAGCCTCGCATGGAGACACACACCTTTAATCCCTGAATTCAGGAGCCAGAGGCAAGCAGATTTCTGAGTTCTAGGCCAGCCTGGTCTACAAAGTGAGTTCCAGGACAGTCAGGGTTATACAGAGAAAGCCTGTCTTGAAAAAACCAAAAAAGAATAACGAAACAAAACAAAAACAAAATCAAACAAACAAAAAGCCTGGTCTATGGGTCTCATTTTCAGAAATTAAAATGGGCTAGAATGGTCAGAAAATGCCTGAGATTTTTATGGTGGCAAAAATGACAGTGGAATCCTTCCTCAAATACTATTACACACATCCATGAAGCAACATGCATGCTTTAATGCACACACATACAGCCTCTTACATATGAATACTTGGTCACTAGAGAGAGTTCTTGCTTGAGAGAGATTTGAAGGTTGGCCTTGTGGCAGTAAATGTGATCTTGTTGGGGGAAGTGCACTGGGAGTGAGGTTTGAGATTTCTAATGCTAAAGGCATGTCTAGTGTCTCTTCCTGTTTCATGATGATTAGGATTTGGGACTCTGAATTCCTTCCCCAGCACTGACAATGCCAATGCCATCCACCATGCTGATTATGATGAATCCTCTGAAACTGTAAGCTTTCCTTTATAAGAGTTACAGTCTTCATGGTGTGTTTTACCAGCAACAGAATATTTTGTAAGACATGTCTGTAATTGTTTCTTCTTGGAATAAAAAAAAAAATGTCCAAATAAAATCAGACAAACCTCCTTTTGTTGTTTTGGGTTATTTGGGTTTTTTTGTTTGTTTGTTTTTTTGTTTTTTTGTTTTTGTTTTTTGTTTTTTGTTTAGTTGGTTTTCTTCTTTGAGGAAGTTGTCAAAAAGCATTAATCTGAAATGGAGAATCTTAAAAGTTAAAATAATCAACATGAGTAAAAACATGTTTCTGATATCAATTGTGACCATAAAGGTTTCAATTATCAAGACCTCTGTAGAGTGTGGATGTACCTATATTTGTGAGTTCAGCTCTGTATAATTGACATCATGCATAAAAATTTAGATTTAATATTCACCCTAAAATTTTGTGGCATTGTTTGAAATCCTGTTATTTAACTATTTTTCATGTATCTCATTGAAAATAATGTGTGAAAGAAATGTCCCCTCAGAAAAAGTGAAGAAAATCCCCTTTCCTGTTTTTTAGTAACACCAGCACTTTTCTATGCATTCAGTTTCTCCAGCAGGGAACACACATCAGCCATTGATAAGCAACACTTGGCTCAGATCCTTAAATCCTATAGAAGGAAATAAGTACCCATACTGACATTATGGAAATTGAGAAGCAAATAACTTTACTACTTTTTAAATCCCAGTTTCCCACTCACAGCAGTTAATTCTTTCTATAGCTTCAGTCCATCTGAAAGAAAAACAAACAAACAAACAAACAAACAAAAAAACACAGGATTTTCTGCCTGTTCTAGCCCATTTTAATTTCTGAAAAAGAGACACAGAGACCAGTTTTATTAACACACTGCAAGCCCAAGTTAGGCAGGTTTTGAGCTATTCAAACGTGACTATAATTTAAGATTACTTAGTGAGAGATTGAGCCTAAATCTTCCTGAGGATAACAGGCACTAATGTAAGGAGCCCATATCTAGGTAGATGAGCACATATGGGCAACAGTAATTTAAATATCATGAGGAAGAACAGACGAAGTGTTGCTGATCTCTGATAATAAATTCTTCTCTCTTATACCCTTCTACCTTTTACCCTTGTCCACTTTTTTTTTTTTTTACACATTTTCCCCTCTATCAAGAGATCGGAGAGAAAATATATGAGAGAGAGAGAGAGAGAGAGAGAGAGAGAGAGAGAGAGAGAGAGAGAGAGAGAGAGAGAGAGAGAGAGAGAGAGAGAGTCTGAGTCACTTCTTGTTTCACCTTTGAGCAATACAATTAACAAACCATAATCAGTAACACTGAATGACCAGGAATCAGGACCAACAATGAATAGACAACAGTCAACACACACTCTCAATAATCTAGAATGTTTATACTCCCTGTAAAGGTCTCTGAATTCCAAATATCACACAACAACAAAAACTATCTGAAGCTGGCAAAATCACAATCCTGCTAGATGATAAGGGAAATAATAGTTGCTATGGACTCTCTGAAGCAGCCTCACACCTCTCATTGATTCAAAGCACATTCTTATAATATTTCTCTGTGTTTTAAAGAAATTAATATTCCAAAATTGTCATTACAGTGAAGTTGAGAGAAAAATATGAGATATTTCAGAGAAAATCATTGGAATTTGAAAGAAGTATATGAGGGTAGCTAAGATCAAGATATACTATATATTTATATAAAAATTTTGAAATTGTAAAATGCCCTCCCTCAAAAATACTCTATAACCAACAAATTTGTAAAATCGCCAATTATTAGTTTGAGATTTTTCAACTTGTTCTCAATTATATCTTAGTGTTCACTGGCTTTCTTAGTCAAAGTTGTATTGTTGTGAACATGTCACCAAAACAGCTTACCCTTCCTAACTTTTTTTTTTTCTGAATGTCAACAGTTCTGGAACATTTATCTTACACACCACTGAATTCTAATCCCATGGGTTAAAACAAAGCAATGCCAAACACTCACAAATATTGCCAAACAGTCTGCCAACCTGGTCTGATAAAAAACAAAAGAGTGAATTAGCGCATTGTGCACATTGAAATGCTTTGTGATCCTCTTCAATTCATCATTTCATAAGCAGCTGAACACCTATATTTTTCGACTTCAGAAGAAAACATATTCTGGAAGATTCTTCTACTGGCAGTAGCCCCTTTAATTCCTGAAGCTGAGGAACCCTTAGTGGTAAAACGTTGGGCTTTAACGAAGTTTTGTAGCAAGAAAGGTGGATGTGCTGAATTTATCACAGATTGAACTGACAATCAGAGTGATGTATGAATATATTGGTTCCATTATGATTTTTGTATTTAGAATAAAGCCACACTATGTATAGAATTTTACCTCTTTCATGCTAGAATCTGAGTGATTTCTAAAAGGAAATTGGTACTAATGTTTTGCAAACACAAAGTCTTTTGACATCTTATATGATTTTTAAAAAATTTATTTGAATGCATATAGTATGCAGATGTTAGAGATCATACCTTGAGAAAGCGAACTTTTTACAGTCTCCCACCCTGACAAGCCAAATGGCCTTGTGCTAAGGAGCCGGTTGTCACTCCCTTCTCCCTGTTCCCTTCCTGGTACTTGAGGCTGTAAAAGCTGAATTATAGTCCCCTCTTCCTTATCTCTTTCTGACTCCCATGACATCCAAGGTCATGAGTTATTTCTTACTTATACTGCCAGAGTTGGCCAATGATTGGAAAGGTTACATCTGTAAAATAAACATAACACAGTACAGAGGCAACCAGAGTCCAGATGATCTGTTTATACTTCTAATTGATTTTTCAAAACTTCATTTCCTGGTTTTGTTACAGTTGGTCATGGAAATAAAACAATAGAATCTGAGTGAGGGTGATAGAATACATGTTGCAACTGCATTTTCTCCCCACTTCTCCCCTCCCTGAGGGAGTTGCTTTGCTTCTTTTGCTTCTTGGGATGGTAGTGTGGGCTACTCATGTCTGGATGTGGGATGCTGTTTCAAACAAAATGGAAGTAGACAAACGGCAATGCTGCATGGAGTTGACATCTGTGCCATCTCAAAGTAGAGAAATGAATCTTTTTTTTTTTGTTTTTAATTTTTGCTTTTCTAAAATTGGATTGTTTATTCCCATTAGTGACTAGAAACTAATTTAGACTGTAATTTTGATATACTCTACAAGGAAATGTGAAACAAAAATTAAAATTTCATTTGTTCCAAAGAATCATTTCTTGTACTCCTTTGAAAACCATAGTGCTTTTGACTAAGTATTTTATTAAGTTTGAATAATGATTAAGAGAAAAGAAAGATGAATGGCTACATGATACATTGATTATCTTCGTAAACTGTTACTTTGTAAAACAATGTTTTATTGTCTTTGGGAATTTCATACAATGTATTCTGAACATATTCAAGTCCTTCCCTAGCTCCTCCCATCTTTTCCAAGAAACCCAACTTTGCATCCTCATTTTTAAAATTATCTATTGAGACTAGTTTGATCTGTGCATATAGTGTTGAGTGTGCAGCCATCATGGTAGGCAGTCATTGTCACACCAGAGACTAAGTATTCAAACTAAATGGGCTCTCCCTCTGCTAGCAGCTATACATTACAAATAGCTCTTCAGCTAGGACTTGGACTCTGAATACCTTTGTTTTCTTTTCTTTTTTCTTTTCTCTTCTTTTCTTTCTTTTCCTCTCTTTCTTTTTTTTGTAGAAATCTTTTTTTATTGGCTATTTTATTTGTTTACAATTCAAATGTTATCCCCATTCCTTGTTTCCTCACTGCAAAAGCACTATCCATTTCTAACTCCTCCTGCTTCTATAGGGATGCTCCTCCACCCTCCCACTCACACACACCTCATTGGCCTGTTATTACCCTACTCTGCAACATGGAGTCTTCATGGGAACAAGGGTGTCTCCTCCCGTTGATACGAGATTACCTCCTCTCTCTCTCTCCATATATATATATATATATATATATATATATATATATATATATATATATATTTCTGTATATATATATTTTGTCTGTCTTGAGCTTTTACAGGTTTTATGTATGGCAACAGACTTGCTATTACTTTTCACATTCAAATTTCCATTCATTTGTGTCCAGAAAGCACAGTTTTCAATTCATATACTCTATCTTGTACATTTGTTCTGCATTCCACCCTCTTCAGCAGTGATCCCTAAGCTTCAGGAGTAAGGATGTGATTCTGTTTTTTAATTTTTAACAATTTTTTATTAGATATTTCCTTCATTTAAGTTTCAGATGCTTCTTATGTTCCACTGAAGTGTCATCTTTCTTGACCTCTCTAAGTCTCTGCACTCTGAACAGTAGTGGAGGTCTGAGTTAACTGTCATTGACTGCAAATAGAAACTTCTCTTAAGAAGGCTAAGAGAAGCAAGAATCTTTGAAAATAGTGATAAGTTCCAGAGATCAATTTAATACTGTATCCATTTAGTCAGAAATGCATTGGAATTTGGAAGGGTGTTGTGTTGAATCTGTGTATTTCTTTTGCTTGTCTATCCATTTTTACAATATTAATCCTTAAGACATGTGAATATGGAAAGCCTTTGATCTTCTAAATCATTTTTGAGATCTTTATTCAATGCCTTACATGTTCATATTATACCAGTATTTCACATCCTTCGTGAAAATTTTCCACTTCCTTCAATTTATTCCAAGATTAATTTTGAGGCTATTGTGAATGGTATTGTTTTCCTGATTTCTTTCTCTCTGTCATTTGTATATAAAGACTATTGATTTTATGTTAATTTTATATTTTGATATATTACTGGATGTATTTATCACTTACAGGAGTAAGTGTATTTATCACTTACCAAAGTGTTTAGGGTGTTTTATATACACACTCAGATTTTCTGCAAATATGGTTGCTTTCTTTCTAGTCCCTCTCCTAATTATTTTTTTAACTACTTTAGGCACTAGTTTGAACAGAAGAGCAATGAGAAAACATCACTTTATTGTTTTGGATTTTTGTGAAGATGTTTCAGTTATTCCCTGTTTAGCACAGTGTTGGCTGTGTATTTTACCTTCATAATGTAGATAAGTCATTTATATCATTCATCTCTTTAGGACTTTTATCATGAAAATAGATTGGAATTTGTGAAAGGTCTTCCTTGCATCTAATGAGATGATCATATATTCCTATTTTTTAGTTCATATATGTAATGTATTACATGTACTTGTGTGAAGTAAATTAAATCATGGTAGATAATCTTAGACACATTTCTTTGTTTGTATTTTTATTTTATTTATTTTCATTTTTTTCCTTGTCGCAGTTTTTTGAGAGAGGGCTTCTCCGTGTAGCCTTGGCTCTCCTGGAACTTACTCTGTAGCACAGGCTGGCGTCGAACTCCTGAGTGACAATTGTAAATACTTTGTGTTTACAGTCCTGAATTGACCTTAAAATTTAATTCCAGTGAGTTGAAAATAGTGACCAATACAATTTTTCTGCTCATGATATCAAGACTCCTATTTAGGGCACACATCTGTGAGGTGATACAAAGAGGAAGACATTTAGATATATTACTGAATTTCTTTCATATTTTCATGTAAGAATTTTATGTTGCTGAGATGCAAATCAAGAATCCTTATCATTTGCTCTAATTTCAGGTCACATTTACAGGATTCAAATTACCTGTTTCATAGACATTTTCAACATTTTCAATAGGAATTTTGAGGTACTCATTTAGCTTCATGTATTCATCCCACATTTCTTCAGAGACATTTGTTCCAGTTGCTGCATTTTATGGAATAAAAGTCAGAAGACACAGACACTATAGTTTCATGTAATAGTCTAAATTCATCAAGTGTTCTCATCAGTTGGTAAATCCTGCTACCTCACCAAATCCTCTCAACCAAAATTTATATGCTTGTCAAAAATCTTTCTGATGTCAGGTTAGACATTCTTACTGTGGATAAGGTAAAAACTCTCAATCTCATGATATCAAAAATACTGATATAAATTCAGGAATATTAAAATTATCATTTAATATTAATTAAATTTATTATCCTGCACAATTCAACTTGAATTTCACCCAATCATGACTAAACTTAAAATATGTTAGCAAACACATTCCTGCACCAGTGTGCCATTAAACTAAATGCAAGGGACATAATTGGGTTACAATTAACTACAAGAAAAATTGCTTTCTCCCATAAAATATTTACATATCCAGAACTCCTGACAGTTTCTGGTAATAATTCCCGTCATTAATAAATTGTGCTTCGAATAGGATGGTGGTGTTTGAGTCAAAATGTATCACAATAGGGAAATAACTTGGGGCTGATAAAAAGAAAAGTTTACTACTTAAAAAAATGATGTAGAGTTTCTAATTTATTTATTTACTGTTCAGTTTTGAAATTTTAATATCATTATACCATTTAAAATTTCCCTTTCTTCATAAAAAACTGAGTGTGTAACTGTCAACATGCTCCTTCAAATTTATGACCTCAATTTTTTACTGATTGTCATCATATGTTTATATTTATCATTTTATAATTATAACTTGTCTATAGTATACAAATTATTTATATTACATATATTATTTATTTATATTATTTATAATATTTATATTATATTATTTATATATTATACAAATATATTATACAAATCATGTGTTATCCGATATTAAATTTTAATTTATGTAATATGAAATATTTATTCATAAACAGAACCTCTTATGCCATGTAATATTTTCTAGATATGTCTCATAATTTGTTAATTATATTATTTTTAAAACACTGTAAATTCTTTCCAAATAATATTATTCCTAGCATACTACAAATTTGTTATCATTTCTGCATTAAATTATTATTATTATTATTAAATTATAATATATAATTTATAATATAGTTATAATTATTATTAAATTGTCAGTTAAACAATTTATCCTCTTCTAACATAAAATTTTAAAAAATCAAGTGAATGTCTGTACTTGACCAACTTCAGCAAAACCTGTATTTATTTATTTGTTTCATTTTTGTTTTCTACCACCTAGGAAGATTCATTCAAAAGTTTATTAGCCCCTCCAATATTGGTTGAGAGTATATAATGGCTATTTTACTCACTTCTACTTAGGCCTCCCATATATTGTGGATAAAAGTAGATATTTGGAAAATGATGAACTGCATCACACAATATATATATATGATAGGCAGTTAATGAGTCCCATATCTTTTGGGACATTTTTTGATGCATGTATTACCTGTAAAATGAAACACAATGGACCATTTATCCATGAAAGACACTCTTGATTAAGATCATATCCCTTAAAAAATCATGTTACTAATGCAGTCAACCCTGAACTCACATTTTGTTGAGCAATACTTCCACCAAGTTTCATCATCCTAAACTGTGTGTAGCTGGCAATTCCCGTTTTTCCCTAAACATACATATAAAACAATAAACTCTCCTTATTTCACATGTATCATAATGTGTATATTTGTCCTCTAAGAAAACATATCTTGATGAAAGTGGGACACATTACTGGCTTTAATCCTGTATTCTATGATGTTATGCTTTGGTTTGGAAATATTTTCTTTTCCTTTTTTTTATTTAAAGGTATATACAGTTTAATTAACAATGGTCATTAATTTTTTTCAGTCTTTTTTTTATGTATTTTCCTCAATTATATTTCCAATGCTATCCCAAAAGTCCCCCATACCCTCCCCCCACTTCCCTACCCACCCATTCCCACTTTTTTTTTTTTTTTTTTTTTTTTTTTTTTTTGGCCCTGGCATTCCCCTGTACTGGGGAATATGAAGTTTGTGTGTCCAATGGACCTCTCTTTCCAGTGATGACCGACTAAGCCATCTTTTGATACATGTGTAGCTAGAGTCAAGAGCTCTGGGGTACTGGTTAGTTCATTATGTTGTTCCATCTATAGGTTTGCAGGTCCCTTTAGCTCCTTGGGTACTTTCTCTAGCTCCTACATTGGGAGCCCTGTGATCCATCCAATAGCTGACTGTGAGCATCCACTTCTGTGTTTGCTAGGCCCTGGCATAGTCTCTCAGGAGACAGCTATATCTGGGTCCTTTCAGCAAAATTTGCTAGTGTATGCAATGGTGTCAGAATTTCATTAATCGTTTTTTCAGTCTGTGGTTTCTGTCAGAAATGGACCAACTTCCTGTGTGTGCCAAGACTTATGGATCAGAATGAGGCTTAGACCCTTAAATGACAGAATTTTCCAAGTCACCAAAGTGAAGCAAGTGACCTCATGTATGCATTACTAGATATAGAGGTATCTGGATCTTTTTCTTTTCCTTTTTCATTATTAGGTCTTTTCCTCATTTACATTTCCAATGCTATCCCAAAAGTACCACACACCCTCCCCCCAACCCCCTATCCACCCACTCCCACTTTTTTGGCCCTGGCATTCCCCTGTACTGGGGCATATAAACTTTGCAAATCCAATGGGCCTCTCATTCCAGTAATGGCCGACTAGGCCATCTTTTGATACATATGCAGCTAGAGTCAAGAGCTACAGGGTTCTGGTTAGTTTATAATGTTGTTCCACCTATAGGGTGGCAGATCCCTTTAGCTCCTTGGGTATTTTCTCTATTGCCTCCATTGGGGGCCCTTTGATCCATCCAATAGCTGACTGTGAGCATCCACTTCTGTGTTTGTTAGGCCCCGGCTTAGTCTCACTAGAGACTGCTATATCAGGGTCCGATCAGCACAATCTTGCTAGTATATGCGATGGTGTCAGCATTTGGAGGCTGATTATGGGATGGATCCCTGCATATGGCAGTCTCTAGATGGTCCATCCTTTTGTCTGAGCTCCAAACTTTGTCTCAGTAACTGCTTCCATGGTTGTTTTCTTCCCAGTTCTATGAAGGTGCAAAGTGTCTACACTTTGGTCTTAGTTTTTCTTGAGTTTCATGTGTTTTGCAAATTGTAACTTATATCTTGGGTATTCTAAGTTTTTGGGCTAATATCCACTTATCAGTGATTGCATATTATTTGAGTTCTTTCTTATTGGGTTACCTCACTCAGGACAATGCCCTCCAGGTCCAACCATTTGCCTAGGAATTTCATAAATTCATTCTTTTTAATAGCTGAGTAGTACTCCATTGTGTAAATGTACCACATTTTTTGTATCCATTCCTCTGTTGAGGGGCATCTGGGTTATTTCCAGCTTCTGGCTATTATAAAAAAGGCTGCTATGAACATAGTGGAACATGTTTCTTTCTTACTAGTTTTTAACATCTTCTGGATATATGCCCAGGAGAGGTATTACAGGATCCTCCAGTAGTACCATGTGCAATTTTCTGAGAAACCATCATACTGGTTTCCAGAGCAGTTGTACAAGCTTGCAATCCCACAAACAGTGGAGGAGTGTTCCTCTTTCTCCACATCCTTGCCAGCATCTGCTGTCACCTGAATTTTTGATCTTAGCCATTCTGATTGGTGTGAGATGGAATCTCAGGGTTGTTTTGATTTGCATTTCCCTGATGATTAAGGATGCTGAACATTTTTTTTCAGGTGTTTCTCAGCCATTTGGTATTCCTCAGGTGAGAATTCTCTGTTTAGCTCTGAGCCCCATTTTTAAATGAGGTTATTTGATTTTCTGGAGTCCACCTTCTTGAGTTCTTTATATATATTGGATATTAGTCCTCTATCTGATTTAGGATAGGTAAAGATCCTTTACCAATCTGTTGGTGGGCTTTTTGTCTTATTGACGGTGTCTTTTGCCTTACAGAAGCTTTGCAGTATCATGAGGTCCCATGTGTTAATTCTCGATCTTACAGCACAAGCCATTGCTGTTCTATTCAGGAAATTTTCCAAAAAATTCTTCACAGTGAGGTTCCAAACATTACTTTTGGCATACTTGATATCAGGAATTTCTTTACTCATATTGACATTTATTAATATTTTACTTTTACTAACATAGTTTCCAATACATGATATATTTTTATTGTGTTCATATTTTTATGATTTTAATATAAGGAAAGATTCAAACATCAATATGTGAACACTCAAGTTTCATATATTTTAGCTGCAGTCACTTGCAGCTCCAGATTTCTCTAATTACTATTAAATCTCAATCATCTTCTCATTCCAGAAATATTTTCAGTGCCTTGATTTCCATTTTAACAAATTGTTTCTTCTAATGAAATGCATTTTCTCACCTGACATAGTACGTCATGCTCATGACACCGTATTTCTTAAAATAGTTAACCTCAAGCATCAGAATACGCTCTGGACTATTTTCGGCTGTTGCTCCCATAGATTTACTTGCTAGATAGATAGTATTGAATTTCCCTGAAATCTAAAAAATAATATGAATTAAAGTCATAATTCATATCATATATGTTTGAGTTTTCAAACCCATATGTTTGCACATAATCTCCTGTAACTTCACTTATGAGGGATATCTTATGGCCTTGGTAGGTACTACACATACATAGTGCAACATTCAGAACAATCACCAACACACATAAGACAATAAAATAAAATTTGTGAAAATTTAAGGGAAATCACATACACAAACATGCAAATCGAACTTCAAAAAATCAGTGCCTGTTTTGGAACTATTTTGCATTAATATTAATATTATCTCACCCATTGACCATAGTGCAGTGACTCTAAAGGAGAAATATCTATTCCTCAAATAGGCTATATATAATGTGTTTGCCCTTCAGAAATCAAATTTATGTTATTTATAGTATACTGATTAAGAGTCGTCACTGTATAAGTGTAGAATATACAACATATAATGCAAGTGTATATTGATTTTCAACTATGCAAATAAAGTTAATTATGCAAAGTTAAAAACATGCCAATAGTAAGGTTCATTTTTATACCTTTTACCCAGGTAAAATAATATTTGGCAATATATGAAGCTTAAATGAAGTTATTATAAACTCAAAGTAAAACAAATCATGTTATAAGATATGGAATATATTCCAAGTATAAAAACCAAAAGGGAATGAATATATTCATAGAATCACATTGATTGTCACTTCCAATTATGATAAATTGACTACAGCAAAGTTTATTCCTTCATTACTCCCTGATAGCTCAACCCTGTACCATTAAGGGTTGCTTGTTGCCAGAAACTAAACAGGCTAGAGAATGAAGAAGAAATTTCATCTTCCAGAATCTTTTCTTTCTAATTGAACAGAAGAATAGAGCTGTTAAGCTGCTGGTGAAATGATAGACTGAAGCATTTAAGTTTGCACAGTGTGCAATGAACCTGTTAATTCACTCTTTTTTTTTTTTTAACTTTGGCAGACTGGGTGGCAGTATTTGCATCTAGAATTGCTTCATTTTAACTCATTGGATTAGAATTCAGTGGAGTGTAATATAAATGTCCCTGAAGTGTTGACATTCAGGAACAGTCAATAAGTACAAGCTGCTTCAGTGAAATTGTACCCACAAAATAGGATTATCCTCATGAAATGTTCCAAGGACATTAATATTGACCAGTATTATATTCAGATTTATATAGGACCAAGATCTAAGTGCTAACTTTTAACTCCAACTTACTATTAAAATTCTATACATGGATCATATTGAGATTATTTTACCCATCAAGAAAAGTTAAGTTCTTGGTTCCATAATGTATAAATTGTATATGAATAACACAGCTTCAAGGTAAAAATAAGCCCCACGTATAAGTCTACATTAATTTTGCATAAGCACTAAAACATTCAGATATGGAGACAGTTATTATAATTCTTGATAAAAAAATCATGTCAACTACTTGGAATATAAGTGAACTTAAAACCCATGATATTCCCTTGTTAGTAAATATTCCCTTGTTAAACTTCCATGTGTAAGGACTTGTTCTCTACCAACCATTATCCAATCACCATCTTTGAGAGCCTTGCCAAAAAGAAGACCTATAGTCAGACGTTCTGGTCCCAAAGTCCAACCATGACAATACCTACAAAGGTAAAGCTATGTTATGAACTACTTCCTTATACTAAGATGGCTATGAGGGATTAGAAGTAATTTATGCAATACATTAAAAGAGAAGAATATTACTATTTAAAAATAGAAATTATCTATTTTGTCTTAAAGCATATACTCATTTGCTATGCTAATGCTCTGTAAGAAAAATATGAAGTCTATAATGGAACCCCTGAGGTCAATTAAAAGTAAGCCTATTCCTTTAATAATATTTTTCAAAAGAAAAAAAATGAAATGTTATGTTTTATCTATTAGAATTAATCATAGCATGACATTTATTTTTCAATATTTTATTTTCTAAATATAAAATAATTCAAAGTCACAAATAATAAAAAAGTCATGCAGTATAGGAACACAATTTAGGTACATGACTTGCCATCCTCTTAGAAAGACATCTCCAGCAAAATTGTTATGATTCATATGTATTTTTCACACATGAATGCTCTTATGTGTATGTGGGTATTGAAATACTGTGTCAATGTGATGGTTCAATTTTATTGTAAAACTGACACAATCTAAAAATCACGTAGAAAGAGAGTTATAGTGAAATTCTAATATAATCATTATTTTAGCTGGACACTAGAATGAATAGTTGGTTTTCACTGTACCTAGGGCAGAAATTATAATAAATGTTTCTTTTGTAGAAGGACTTTGACTTTGAAGGAATCATTGTAGAAAACCGTGATTAATATCTGTTCTTTAGAGCATTGTTTTTCTTAAGGAGCTTTACAACTTTTTATGATTTTGGTAAATAAACAAGTGGTCCTAGCACACAAGGAATGTCTTGCATTATTGAGTACTGTATACAGTTCACAATAAGTGTGAAAGAGGCAGATGTGTGATGTTTTCTGTCACCAAACATATAGATTAGATTGGGGCTTCAGTATGAACAACATCTTTTACCAACAAAAGTAACATTGGTGTAAGAATTAGTAAATATGATCCTGTGAAAGTGTTCAAGGTTCAGTTTCTGAAAACTGTTCTTCTCTGCTACCTCAGAACTTCAATTACATGCTGGAGTGAAATTCTTTCTTTGATCAGCCATATAATTCAGACTGCTGTCAGAGATTCTCAATGAGAGATTGTCTACACTGGATTGTTCTGTGGGAATGTCTATGAGTTACTTATTAATTAAGTTTATTGATGTGTGAGGTCACAACCTCCTGTTGGCGGTATCGCATCCTAGGCAAGGGTTCCTTAACTTTGTGAGCTGAGTGCAATCAAACAGGCAAGTGATCATGTGTCTATTCATTTCTCTGTTCTTAAGGGTGGGAGCATGTGATTAGTTCCTGTTTCAGTGAACTTTCCACATTTCTGTCCATTCTCTTTGACATTGCCTTTTGTCAAAATATTTTATCAAAGTAATAGTAATGAAACCAAAAGAATGACATTGTCATGAACTATATACATACATATATGCATACATATATATATGTATATATATATTGAATTTATATATACATATTGAATTATAATATATTTAAAATACTATAAGTTATATCTTTGAATCAATGTAACTGACATAAATAAATTAACATTTGGTAATGCCTTCTGTCCTTCTTTTCCTCTTAGCTCTTAGTGTCATTCTGCTAGTACAGTTATTCATAGCATGTTTTTATAAAAATGTATCATTTTATAATCATATTACATACATTAGGAACACAGCTCCACTGTGTTCTATAGTGAAAATATGTGAACACCTTCCTAGTCATCACTTAATTAATTTACCATTAATTTGGATACCCACAATTTTTCATTATTTCAGACACTTCAAAATTTCTTTTCATAATGCTATATGTCACTATGAGAAAGCTTTGGTTTTAGACCTCTGCAAGAAATGTGCAATACATTCTTTTTCATTTTGATAGTTCTTCCTACATTAGCACCAAAGCCTTTATGATGTTCTGATAATGAAACAGTAGAAGTTTTTCCATAGAGTAACTAGGAGTAAATGCAGAGAGGGGTAGAAATGCCCACAATTAACTCTTGGTTTATTGGAAGATTGTGGCAGTTGGTTGAGACTTCCAGCTTAACCGAAGAGATTAGTAGAGTACATTTTTGGATGTGTCTGTGAGGGCTCTTCTAAAGGGATAGTGGTTGGGGTGGGGGGAAAGACTTCATGGAACTGAACACTGTACCATCTTTTAGGCTGGGGACTAGGTATAAAAATATGAGACAAGAAAGACAATTGCTTCTTTCATTCTGTTTCCTGTCTGGCATGGAGTGAGTTTTTAACTCTGCAATGCACTGCCATTCATAATGAATTGAAAACTTTAAAAATATAAGGGAAAGTAAATCCTCTGTACCTTAAGTTGTTCATCTCAAACATTCTGTCATAGGGAAGAAGACGGGTAACCAACAGAGCCTGTCATTTTCCTTATTGCCCATCTCTTGGCCATGTGTATTTCTTTTAAAAATTCCTTCTTTATAAATTATGCTGTTTTAATTTTTGTAAGTTTTAGAAGTAACAGAAGTCTTATTAAATCTTAAAATCACTTTAAAAATATTTATCATAATTTGCATTTATGTTACTTGTTTTTGTGGCAACTTAGGTTGAGAAATATGTTGATCTATAGATATAATGATAAATAATTTTAGTACTATGTCCATTCAACAACCCAATAGTGCTAGGTTCTGTGCTAGAATATGAATACTATCAAGCCACAGGTTCTTAGTCAGAAAATGATACCTGGTGAAGGTTTCTTCATGTCGAATGAGTCTTGAATCCAATTATTCAAAAGTGATTAGTTTCTCCCATGATGACATGCCACAATTGTATCTTTGGGTATGTTTTCCCAGTCCAGAACTGATTTAATGTGCAGACTTCACTGATGAAATTTTCTCCTTTGGCATCACACAGAGTACTATTTTATAATAATATAAAAGCAAACTTTTATGTCCAATTTTCTGAGGAACGACCAGACTGATTCCCAGAGTAGTTGTACAAGCTTGCAATCCTACCAACAATGGAGGAGTGTTCCTCTTTCTCAA
Source organism: Mus spretus (assembly GCA_921997135.2). NCBI lineage: Eukaryota > Metazoa > Chordata > Mammalia > Rodentia > Muridae > Mus > Mus spretus. The sequence continues at coordinate 57,042,355 of OW971683.1, read as the reverse complement.
CATCCTCGCCAGCATATGCTGTCACCTGAATTTTTCATATAAGCCATTCTGACTGGTGTGAGGTGTAATCTCAGTGTTATTTTGATTTGCATTTTCCTGATGATTAAGGATGTTGAACATTTTTTCAGGTGCTTCTCCACCATTCGGTATTCCTCAGGTGAAAATTAGTTGTTTAGCACTAAACCCCATTTTTAATGGGGTTATTTGATTATCTGGAGTCCACCTTCTTGAGTTCCATATATATATATATATATATTGGATATTAGTTCTCTATTTGATTTAGGATAGGTAAAGATCCTTTACCAATCTGTTTGTGGCCTTTTTGTCTTATTGACGGTGTCTTTACGGAGGATGCCACAATACTTCTCCTGGGCATATATCCAATAGATGTTCCAACTGGTAAGAAGGACACATGTTCCACTATGCTAATTACAGCCTTATTTATAAAAGCCAGAAGCTGGAAAGAACCCAGATGCCTCTCAACAGAGGAATGAATACAGAAAATGTGGTGCATTTGCACAATGGAGTACAACTCAGCTATTAAAAAGAATGAATTTATGAAATTCCTAGGCAAATGGATGGACCTGGAGGGCATCATCCTGATTGAAACACCAGAGCTAGGAAGTTTCTGGGCTAATATCCACTTATCAGTGGATATTAGCCCAGAAAATTAGAATACCCAAGATATACAATTTGCAAAACACATGAAATTCAAGAAGAACAAAGACCAGTGTGGACACTTTGCCCCTTCTTAGATTTGGGAACAAAACACCCAAGGAAAGAGTTACAGAGACAAAGTTTAGAGCTGAGATGAAAGGATGGACGATCTAGAGACTGCCATACCCAGGGATCCATCCCATAAATAGCCTCCAAACCCTGACACCATTGCATACACTAGCAAGATTTTGCTGAAAGGACCCTGATATAGCTGTCTCTTGTGAGCCTATCCTTGGGCCTAGCAAACATAGAAGTAGATGCTCACAGTCGGCTACTGGATGTATCAAAGAGCCCCCAATGGTGGAGCTAGAGATAGTACCCAAGGAGCTAAAGGGTCTGCAACCCTATAGGTGGAACAACTTTTGTGATAGCATTGGAAATGTAAATGAAGAAAATACCTAATTTAAAAAAAAAAAAAAGCAAACCAGTAGGGATGAAGCTTCCAGTTCACTATCCTCTTAATTTCACCATGTTCTATGTGGTGTCCTCAGCAATAGGACCTTATCATAAAGGTTTGGAGGTTAACGAAAAATGCTGGAAATAACTTGTATAATTTGGGACTAAGAAACAGCAGTTACCTACAATTCCAAAAGAAGGAACTCATTCCTGGCACTGACTTGCATTTTTCATTTGTTATGCTTTGGTCTAGTAGGGCCATCGTTCTCCTGGTATATATAGTAGCTTCTATTGGACTTTTTCAGCAGGTACTTAGTGTTATTTATTACTCCCTATTTTCCCTTGTTTAGCTTATCCTTCTTTCTTCCATCAAAATTTAAACTTTCTTCCTTTAGTGTCTCTCATTTACCCTCATTGTTTTCTAATTCCCATTCAAATTGGGAAGGAAGATTTCAAAATAAGATTATTTGCAAATGAGGTTGGTATACGTAAGTATCCCCCAAAATTTCACCATAGAAATCCTAAACCTTATAAACAACATCATCAAAGTGGCTGAATATAAAATTAATTCAGACAAATCAATAGCCTTCCTATACTGAAAGGATAAACAGGCTGAGAAAGATATTAGGGAAATGACATCCTTCACAATAGGCAAAATTAAGATAAATACTTGGGTTTGACTTTAACCTATAAGTGAAAGATCTGTACGACAAGAACATCAAGTCTCTGAAGAAAGAAATTGAAGAATATCTCAGAAGAGGAAAGATCTTTCATGCACATGGATTGACATGATTAAAATTGTAAAAAATGGCCACCTTGCCAAAAGTAATATACATATCCAGTGCAATCCCCACCAAAACTCCAACTCCATTCTTCCTAGATTTAGAAAAAGCAACTTGCAAATTCATTTGGAATAACAAAAGAAAAATAAACAATAAGAAATAGTATAGCACAAACTACTATCAACAATAAAAGAACTTCTGGGGGGATCACCATTAATGACCACACGTTGTACTACAGAGCAAAAGTGATAAAAACTGCATGGTATTTGTAGAGTGACAGGCATGTAGATCAATGGAATTGAATTGAAGATGCAAAATTGAACCTATACACCTATGTTCACTTGATCTTTGACAAAGGAGCTAAAACCATCCAGTGGAAAAAACACAGCATTTTCAACAAATGGTCCTATTTCAACTGGCAGTCAGTATGTAGAAGACTGCAGTCGATCCATTCTTATTTCCTTGTACAATGCTAAAGTAAAATTGTAAAGGACCTGCTCAGAAAACAAGATACACTGAATCTAATAGAAGAGAAAGTTGTGATGAGCCTCGATAAGGTAGGTATGGTGGAAAATTTTCTAAACACAATGCCAGTGGCTAATGCTCTAAGACCAACACTAGACAAATGGGACCTCATAAAATTGCAAAGCTTCACTAAGGCGAAGGACAATGTCAATAGGACAAAATGACAACCAACATAGTAGGAAAATATCTTTACAATCGTACATCTGATAGAGGGCTGCTATCCAAAATAATCAAAAAACTCAAAAAATTAGACACTAGATTATCAAATAACCCTATTTAAAATAGCCTGCAGAGCTAAACAAAGAATTTTGAATGGAGGATTATCTAATGGCCAAGAAGCACCATATATGTAGCAGAGGATGGCCTTGTAAGGCATCAATGGGAGAAGAGACTCTTGGTCCTATGAAGACTCAAAGCCCCAGTACAGGGGAACGTAAAGGTGTGGAGGCAGAAGCGGGGGAAAACCCTCATAGAATTAGATGAGAGGATGGGATAGAGGTTTCTCGGGTGGGGGAGGGATCGGTAAAGCATAAAACATTTCAAATGGAAATAAAATACCCAATAAAAAGAAAATATTGAAGACAATTTAATGAAAAAAGACTAAATTTGTTTCATGTTTTCAGAGCTTATAGCATAAAATGTACAGTATAACAATGTGATGTCTAGAGTGTGTATAGTGTTGAGTACATGTTTGATATTTAGTGTATATATGATGCATAATGTGTATCTGATGTATAGTGTGCAGCAATGATATATAGTATGTGTATAGGATTAAAAATATATGTATGTAGTATAGTGAGTTATTAATGGTGTATGGTTATCTGTGTGATATATAGAGGATTTTTGTGATTTCCTGTGCTTGTGTTGTATGATATATGCAATGTATAATGTATTGCTATTGCGGATATATATGAAGACGTGGGTTTTAGGTATGGAATATCATATATGTACCTTGTGGACAAGTAGGTTTCATTTGTGGTAAACTAATACTTTTGGTTGTTTGAAAAATAAATTTTAGATGGAAGAAGGGAGTGTCAAGAGAGCCAACCCTTCTCATATTTGCAGCTCTATTTATGAAGGTATTGTCTCACTGTTACTGTGTCTGTCATCAGTTATAAGAGATAAATCTTCGTTTTATTTTAACAGCACTAAAGTCAGATGTATCCTTTAAATGGTGTTTTCTCCCACTATTTTTGTCCAAAGGGTAGCTAAAGTAGGATGCTATTGATTTGACTTCATAAACATGGAGGTGTCTCTACATATTTTAAATCTATTTCAATTGAATTCTGTCTAATTTTAATAACACATGAACTCTTTTTTCTGATTTGAACGTATTTATTAACATTATTTTACATCCCAGTCTTTTTTTTTAATTACGTATTTTCCTCGTTTACATTTTCAATGCTATCCCAAAGGTCCCCCATACCCACCCCCCCCAATCCCCTACCCACCCACTCCACCTTTTTGGCCCTGGCGTTCCCCAGTACTGGGGCATATAAAGTTTGCAAGTCCAATGGGCCTCTCTTTCCAGTGATGGCCAACTAGGCCATCTTTTGATACATATGCAGCGAAAGACAAGAGCTCCCGGGTACTGGTTAGTTCATATTGTTTTTCCACCTATAGAATTGCAGTTCCCTTTAGCTCCTTGGGTAATTTCTCTAGCTCCTCCATTAGGGGCCCTGTGACCCATCCAATAGCTGACTGTGATCATCCACTTCTGTGTTTGCTAGCTCCGGCATAGTCTCACAATAGAGAGCTATATCTGGGTCCTTTCAGCGAAATCTTGCTAGTGTATGCAATGGTGTCAGCATTTGGAAGCTGATTATGGGATGGATCCCTGCATATGGCAATCACTAGATGGTCCATCCTTTCGTCACAGCTCCAAATTTTGTCTCTGTAACTCCTTCTATGGGTGTTTTGTTCCCATTTCTAAGAAAGGATAAAGTATCCACACTTTGGTATTCGTTCTTCTTGAGTTCCATGCATTTGGCAAGTTGTATCTTATATCTTGGGTATCCTAAGTTTCTGGGGAAATATCCACTTATCAGTGAGTACATATTGTGCGAGTTCCTTTGTGATTGGGTTACTTCAGTCAGGATGATACCCTCCAGGTCCATACATTTGCCTAGGAATTTCATAAATTCATTTTTTTAATAGCTGAGTAGTATTCCATTGTGTAAATGTACCACATTTTCTGTATCCATTCCTCTGTTGAGGGGCATCTGGGTTCTTTCCGGCTTCTGGCTATTATAAACAAGGCTGCTATGAATATAGTGGAGCATGTGTTCTTCTTACCGGTTGGGACATCTTCTGGATATATGCCCAGGAGAGGTATTGCGGGATCCTCCAGTAGTACTATGTCCAATTTTCTGAGGAACCGCCAGACTGATTTCCATAGCGGTTGTACAAGCTTGCAATCTCACCAACAATGGAGGAGTGTTCCCCTTTCTCCACATCCTCGCCAGCATCTGCTGTCACCTGAGTTTTTGATCTTAGCCATTTTGACTGGAGTGAAGTGGAATCTCAGTGTTGTTTTGATTTGCATTCCCCTGATGATTAAGGATGTTGAACATTTTTTCAGGTGCTTCTCTGCCGTTCGGTATTCCTCAGGTGAGAATTGTTTGTTCAGCTCTGAGCCCCATTTTTAATGGGGTTATTTGATTTTCTGGAGTCCACCTTCTTGAGTTCTTTATATATATTGGATATTAGTCCCTTATCCGATTTGGGATAGGTAAAGATCCTTTCCCAATCTGTTGGTTGCCTTTTTGTCTTATTGACGGTGTCTTTTGCTTTGCAGAAGCTTTGCAATTTTATGAGGTCCCCTTTATCGATTCTTAATCTTACAGCACAAGCCATTGCTGTTCTATTCAGGAATTTTCCCCCTGTACCCATATCTTCAAGGCTTTTCCCTACTTTCTCCTCTATATGTTTCAGTGTCTCTGGTTTTATGTGGAGTTCCTTAATCCACTTAGATTTGACCTTAGTACAAGGAGATAGAAATGGATCAATTCACATTCTTCTACATGATAACTGCCAGTTGTGCCAGCACCATTTGTTAAAAATGTTGTCTTTTTTCCACTGGATGGTTTAGCTCCCTTGTCAAAGATCAAGTGACCATAGTGTGTGGGTTCATCTCTGGGTCTTCAATTCTGTTCCATTGGTCTACTTGTCTGTCACTATACCAGTACCATGCAGTTTTGATCACAATTGCTCTGTTGTACAGTTTTAGGTCCGGCATGGTGATTCCACCAGAGGTTCTTTTATCCTTGAGAAGATTTTTTGCTATCCTCGTTTTTTTGTTATTCCAGATGAATCTGCCGATTGCCCTCTCTAATTCGTTGAAGAATTGAGTTGGGATTTTGATGGGGATTGCATTCAATCTGTAGATTGCTTTTGGCAAGATAGCCATTTTCACAATGTTGATCCTGCCAATCCATGAGCATGGGAGATCTTTCCACCTTCTGAGATCTTCTTTAATTTCTTTCTTTAGAGACTTGAAGTTCTTATCATACAGATCTTTCACTTCCTTAGTTAGAGTCACGCCTAGGTATTTTATATTATTTGAGACTATTGAGAAGGGTGTTGTTTGCCTAATTTCTTTCTCAGCCTGTTTATCCTTTGTGTACAGAAAGGCCATTGACTTGTTTGTGTTAATTTTATATCCAGCTACTTCACTGAAACTGTTTATCAGGCTTAGGAGTTCTCTGGTGGAATCTTTAGGGTCACATATATATTATCATATCATCTGCAAAACGTGATATTTTGACTTCTTCCTTTCCAATTTGTATCCCCTTGATCTCCTTTTGTTGTCTAATTGCTCTGGCTAAGACTTCAAGTACAATGTTGAATAGGTAGGGCGAGAGTGGACAGCCTTGTCTAGTCCCTGATTTTAGTGGGATTGTTTCCAGCTTCTCACCATTTACTTTGATGTTGGCTATTGGTTTGCTGTAGATTGCTTTTATCATGTTTAGGTATGGGCCTTGAATTCCTGATCTTTCCAAGACTTTTATCATGAATGGGTGTTGGATTTTGTCAAATGCTTTCTCAACATCTAACGAGATGATCATGTGGTTTTTGTCTTTGAGTTTGTTTATATACTGGATTACATTGATGGATTTCTGTATATTAAACCATCCCTGCATACCTAGGATGAAACCTACTTAGTCAGGATGGATGATTGTTTTGATGTGTTCTTGAATTCGGTTAGCAAGGACTTTATTGAGGATTTTTGCATCGATATTCATACGGGAAATTGGTCTGAAGTTCTCTATCTTTGTTGGGTCTTTTTGTGGTTTAGGTATCATAGTAATTGTGGCTTCATAGAATGAGTTGGGTAGAGTACCTTCCGTTTCTATTTTGTGGAATAGTTTGTGAAGAACTGGAATTAGGTCTTCTTTGAAGGTCTGATAGAACTCTGCATTAAACCCATCTGGTCCTGGGCTTTTTTTGGCTGGGAGACTATTAATAACTATTTCTATTTCTTTAGGGGATATGGGACTGTTTAGATGGTCAACTTGATCCTGATTCAACTTTGGTACCTGGTATCTGTCCAGAAATTTGTCCATTTCGTCCAGGTTTCCAATTTTGTTAAGTCTAGCCTTTTGTAGAAGGATCTGATGGTGTTTTGGATTTCTTCAGGATCTGTTGTTATGTCTCTCTTTTCATTTCTGATTTTTTTAATTAGGATTTTGTCCCTGTTCCCTCTAGTGAGTCTAGCTAAGGGTTTATCTATCTTGTTGATTTTCTCAAAGAACCAACTCCTCGTTTGGTTAATTCTTTGAATAGTTCTTCTTGTTTCCATTTGGTTGATTTCACCCCTGAGTTTGATTATTTCCTGCCTTCTACTCCTCTTGGGTGAATTTGCTTCCTTTTCTTCTATACCTTTTAGGTGGGTTGTCAAGCTGCTAATGTGTGCTCTCTCTATTTTCTTTTTGGAGGCACTCAGAGCTATGAGTTTTCCTCTTAGGAATGCTTTCATGTGGCTTCATTTTCATTAAACTCCAAAACGTCTTTAATTTCTTTCTTTATTCCTTCCTTGACCAAGGTATCATTGAGAAGAGTGTTGTTCAGTTTCCACGTGAATGTTGGGTTTCTATTATTTATTTTGTTATTGAAGATCAGCCTTAGTCCATGGTGATCTGATAGGATGCATGGGACAATTTCAATATTTTTCTATATGTTAAGGCTTGTTTTGTGACCAATTATGTGGTCAATTTTAGAGAAGGTACCATGAGGTGCTGAAAAGAAGGTATATCCTTTTGTTTTAGGTTAAAATGTTCTGTAGAAATCTGTTAAGTCAATTTGTTTCATCACTTCTGTTAGTTTCACTGGGTCCCTGTTTAGTTTCTGTTTCCATGATCTGTCCATTGGTGAAAGTGGTGTGTTGAAGTCTCCCACTATTATTGTGTGAGGTGCACTGTGTACTTTGAGCTTTACTAAAGTTTCTTTAACGAATGTGGCTGCCCTTGTATTTGGAGCATAGATATTCAGAATTCAAGAGTTCCTCTTGGAGGATTTTTACCTTTGATGAGTATGAAGTGCCCCTCCTTGTCTTTTTTGATGACTTTGGGTTGGAAGTCAATCTTATCAGATATTAGGATGGCTACTCCCGCTTGTTTCTTCATACCATTTGCTTGGAAAATTGTTTTCCAGCCTTTCATTCTGAGGTAGTGTCTATCTTTTTCTCTGAGATGAGTTTCCTGTAAGCAGCAAAATGTTGGGTCTTGTTTGTGTAGCCAGTTTGTTAGTCTATGTCTTTTTATTGGGGAGTTGAGACCATTGATATTAAGAGATATTAAGGTAAAGTAATTGTTGCTTCCTGTTATTTTTGTTGTTAAAGTTGGCATTCTGTTCTTGTAGCTGTCTTCTTTTAGTTTTGTTGAGGGATTATCTTCTTGTTTTTTCTAGGGCGTGGTTCCCGTCCTTGTATTGGTTTTTTTCTGTTATTATCCTTTGAAGGGCTGGATTCGTGGAGAGATAATGGGTGAATTTAGTTTTGTCTTGGAATACTTTGGTTTCTCCATCTATGGTAATTGAGAGTTTGGCTGGGTATAGTAGCCTGGACTGGAATTTGTGTTCTCTTAGTGTCTGTATAACATCTGCCCAGGCTCTTCTGGCTTTCATAGTCTCTGGTGAAAAATCTGGTGTAATTCTGATAGGCTTGCCTTTATATGTTACTTGATCTTTTTCCCTTACTGCTTTTAGTATTCTATCTTTATTTAGTGCATTTGATGTTCTGATTATTATGTGTCGGGAGGAATTTCTTTTTTGGTCCAGTCTATTTGGAGTTCTGTAGGCTTCTTGTATGTTCATGGGCATCTCTTTCTTTAGATTTGGGAAGTTTTCTTCAATAATTTTGTTGAAGATATTTGCTGGTCCTTTGAGTTGAAAATCTTCATTCTCATCCACTCCTATTATCTGTAGGTTTGGTCTTCTCATTGTGTCCTGGATTTCCTGGATGTTTTGAGTTAGGATCTTTTTGCATTTTCCATTTTCTTTGATTGTTGTGCCAATGTTCTCTATGGAATCTTCTGCACCTGAGATTCTCTCTTCCATCTCTTGTATTCTGTTGCTGATGCTGGCATCTATGGTCCCAGATTTCTTTCCTAGGGTTTCTATCTCCAGCGTTGCCTCACTTTGGGTTTTCTTTATTGTATCTACTTCCCTTTTTAGGTCTAGTATAGTTTTGTTCATTTCCATCACCTGTTTGTATGTTTTTTCCTCTTTTTCTGTAAGGACTTCTACCTGTTTGATTGTGTTTTCCTGTTTTTCTTTAAGTACTTGTAACTCTTTAGCAGTGTTCTACTGTATTTCTTTAAGTGATTTACTAAATTCCTTCTTTATGTCCTCTACCATCATCATGAGATATGCTTTTAAATCCAGGTCTACCTTTTCAGGTGTGTTAGGGTGCCCTGGACTGCACAAAGTGGGCGTTCTGTGTTCTGATGATGGTGAGTGGTCCTGGTTTCTGTTAGTGGGATTCTTACATTTACCTTTCGCCATCTGGCAATCTCTGGAGTTAGTTGTTATAGTTGTCTTTGTTTAGAGATTGTTCCTCTATTGATTTTGTTACCCTCTATCAGCAGACGTGGGAGACTAGCTCTCTCCTCTGAGTTTCAGTGGTCAGAGCAGTCTCTGCAGGCAAGCTCTCCTCTTTCAGGGAAGGTGCACAGTTATCTGGTGTTTGGACCTCCTCTTGGCTGAAGATGAAGGCCCAAAACAGGATCTTTCCCAGAAGCTGTGTTGCTTTGGCCAGGAAGGTGGCCGGTTGTCTGGAGCCGAAGATGGCGCTGCCTCAGAAGCTCTGTGGCTTTCGCCTGTCCCAGAAATGGCTGGCCTCTATATTCCACACTGCCACCCTCAGTGGAGTACCGGAGCCAAGGTGACTCCCGCCTGAGCCTGAGGCAGAAACCTCTTGGGCCGGGCAGACCCCTGTGCTCTCACCAGGAAGGTGGCTGGTTGTCTGGAGCCGAAGATGGTACTGCCTCCCATCCCAGTCTTAAAATTAAATTTTATTCCAAATAGACAAAACTGAAAACAAAAATATAATATTTAAATCATATTAAATACAACCTTTCAATATAAGTTTATTAACATTATATCAAAGCCTGATGTCATAGCTCAGTTAAGGATATTTCTTTGCTGTAATAAATAAAATAGTGGCAGGTCTTAAAAAATCACATATTATGGAAATGCAATAATTTCCCCCAACAATAAAGAGAAATTAACTGCTCAAACTGAGCCTTTCCTACCTTGCCTTATAGACTAAGCATATTGTAATATATCATACCACTGTATTGCTAGGGAAAAATATCTCTTTAGTAGGGAATGGGCGGAGCCAGGGTGAAAATGACCACACCAAAAACAACAATCTGAAGATACTTCAAGAAGCCCCTCCCTCTTCCTCCCTTTGTGCTGGCTCCTCATTCCTTGCCTCACTCTGTTCCAGGGTATTGCTGTTTCTCCCCACTGAGCTCCCAGGACACAGTTTCCAAGCAAATTAACTAATGTTGTTAATATGGATTTATAAACAAGTCTTTCATATGTTTTGCTTGTATGATGTGTATAGCTGAAATTATCTTGAATTCTGTCTTCTCACAAAGAAATAATTCCCATTGTCATAAGGCTACAGAGGCTTTATGTGTTTTCTTTGTCATTATTTTTTAACACTGCTCTATTGAATGAATAAATAAGCACACAGTAGTTAGATGGCTTAATATGAGATAGGGGTAAAATAAATGCCTCAATAGTTTGGGGAAATGTATTTATGCAAAACTGAAAAAAATCAGAAGGAATCAGAAGCATATTAAATTTAAATAACAAGAAAAATGTTAATACATGCAAAAAAGGAGTAATGGAATCAAGTGATGACAGAGGTGGGCACAGATTGGAGCTGGCTGTGTTGATCATGTGAAACAAAAAATTAATTTGGAGGAAATGAACAGATGGAAGAGCAGCTTGAAAGTCTTAAGATGAGGAAAGGGCACAGATTGTAGAATGAGGCCATTTAATCTTTAATGTGCAGCCAAACAGCTGAGTTGAGGAGTCTGATGCTGAGAGGTGGCATCCACTATGTAGATTATGCATCTGTTTATAGGAACTCACATTTTAAGAATACTAACGACTACTATTTTGATGTACTTCACTTATTTTTCATTAGATGTGATGTTTAAAGTAATATATTCTTGAAGAATGAATGTATGTTAGTACAGAGCACTTTGCAAAGAACTGTTTTTAGAAATACTTTGAGAATATTTAGCATATTCCTTTACAGTTTTAAAGGCATAAGACACTTTGGATTGTGCCACTTGATTTCTGTATTAATTCTTGTCTTGGTACTGTTTTACTGTTAAAAATAAATACTTAACGAGATTAAACCTAAGAAAGAGATTCTTCTATCTCATAGATTGTAAATATGATCCTCTATGGTATGGTCTACCAGCAGTGGCTATGTCTCTAGCTGTGTTGTCATGAGTGTGTGGTCACACTCAATTCACAGTTGTGGAATGAAGATAAGTGAGTGCTCTGATTAACTCATTCTCGCCCTTTTATAATGTTAAAGTGAAATATAAAATAAATAAAATAAAAACATGTATAGGAATAAAATTAGGATTAGGATAAGAAAATATAAACTTATGCTAATGGTCATTGTGACTTCAAGGGAACTAGAAATGGAAATCAAAAATTAGTTTTGAAAATTTTACATGTAATAAATGTCATTTTATGTTCATCAGCAGAGAAATTAGCATAAATTTGGTGTGAAGAGGAAGGATTTATATTCATGTTCTGTACAATCACTGGTCCTCAGATAGCAGTGTATTACAGATTGAATAGCAAGAATTTTCTGGGAATATCAATTCTTAAATTATATAAAATATGAATAACTTTCCATTTTGCGAATGTAAACAGAGTCTAGATGAAGACTTTTATAACTCATCCTTTGCTTTATCAATACTAAACATATGAGTCGAAATCTAACGTAAAAAAACAACAATAACAACCGAGATTCCATCGGACTGTAGTTGTCTAATATGGGAGATGGTTTTGTATTTCTAAGATTTACATCTGGTATATGAATACAAGTATCTGTTTCTATGTTCCCGTGTGGGTCTGCATGCCCATCTATGTCCATCATTGATGTCTATATGAGTTTTTTTTTTTGAGTGAATGCAATCTCAATCAGAAAATAAAATCAAAGTATGAGTTAAATAACAATCAATTCAGTGTCCATAAAATCAGATGTATTTATAGAAGAGAAAATATCAAATAAAAGAATCAATATACCCATAGCAAGGAAAAGATTAAGGATTTTCATACCAACATAGGAATCTGCCACAGCTACAAGATACAAGTTTCTGATGTCTTTTTCTAAAACAGTTGGAGGTGATCCACCCATAACAACCAAGTCATTCTTCATGAGTTCTACAGCAACCATGTACCAATTTCCTATGATCTGGAACTTGTATTATTTAAGCCAGTCTCTTTGTCTTTTAGGGTGGATGAACAAAGTGAATGTTTGATATTCACGCAAAAATGCAGACTCATCTACTTTATTTTATTAACTTGTGGGTATATGTGACCAATTTGCAAGGTTTTTGAACAAAACTTGAGATTGTAGTAAATCCCTTGGTGCTGACATCATTCCATAACTAGAACCCAGAAGAATATTTCCTAGCTTCTGATCCGGCTTCATAATGGAGTCTAAAGAAGCAACATGATCCGATCATACACATCACATTAAGTTAGAAAAAAAAAAAAAAAGACCAAACAATTTTTAAAAAATTAGAAAAATTCCCAAGTTTCATTGTAATATATTCACATGAAAAATATCTAAGAATTTATTTTATGTAGAATAATTTAAAAATGATTTTACATTATAGATATTATTTTGACTATTTGGAAAATTGTCAAATTTGTCAATAAAAATAATTATTCTTGAGCAAGAGAGATTATCAGTAGTTAAGAGAGCTTGATGTTCTTTCAAGAGACTCTAGCTTTGATACCAGTACCCAAATGACTTTGTGCACAACCATCTAAATGTTTCTGGGGGAATCCAATGATTTCTTCTGGAATCTGGGAGCAACCCATCATATGAATAAAAATAGAGACACACCTATATACATAAATAAAACAAAATAAAATCAATCTTTAAAAAGTAAAAAATGTTCTGTTTAACAGTCATTTAATAAAGAATTTAATGAATATATATTAATTAGCTGAAATAAAATAATAAGAAAGTCAGTAATTAAAATAACCAATGAATATATTCATATTCTAATGATAACAAAGTTGTGATTTTTAATAATTAGCAATCATTTGCAATAATCAGTCTTACTGAATTAATGACCAGATGCTTGAGGAATTCACTTTGTGGAGAAGATGTGCAAAATAAATCGCATTCATAATTGTGATTTCATTGATGATAAGGTTTGAGTTGTGTATTATTTTTGGCTGGTGAGTATGGTGACTCGTCATTACTGTCATCATTATTATCTTTTTAGTTTTTTTGTGTGGCTGTATATATGTCTTCCCACCATGGTGTGCATAGTGCCCACAGTGTCTGAATAATAGGGTCAAATGTGGTTGCTGGGAATTGAACCAAGATCCTACAAAGGGGAGCGGTGTTCCTAAGAGCTTAGCTATCTTTCCAGTCCATCATTCCTCTTTTATTATAATATAGAACAGAGCTACATAATGTCTTCTTTTAGTTAAAATTCTATGTACATAGAAATCATTGATTCATAAATGCATACACATAGAAGGATCACTATTCAATGACACTCCTTCAAATTCTCATTGGAACCTGGCTTATGTCACCTTATAGTCCAAGAATAAAATTTGAATTCAGATGCTTTAAAGGAAAACATGGATATAATTTATGTTTGAGAAATGTAATGGGTTTCTTTGTCTCAATCATCTTGTTTGTAGATATATGACATTATTTCCCCACTTCATTTCATCAGTAGCCTACCGAACAAAGGACTAACAATGAAGATAATAGTATAAGTTGGAGTTGGATGTTAAAACTATGCCATGAATGGAATCCTTACTAACTCTTAGATGCAACTAATTTGGAAACTAAAGTTGTTAATTTTGGATAATGTAAAATTCCATGTGAGATGCTCAACCTGTAATGTACTTAGTAGGTCTACAATTGTGAACACAGTAGTCTACCATTTTAAATGTGTAATATCACACATTTTGAGTCCTTCTTAAGACCCCATGAAAGACAGAGGTGAACAATACTAACCAGAGGCAGCAATGAAAAGATGGACAGAGAGGAGCCCACAGTATGACAGCACACCTGAGGGGGATTCCACATTGAAGAACATTAAACAGCTCTTCTCTCTCTCTCTCTCTCTCTCTCTCTCTCTCTCTCTCTCTCTCTCTCTCTCTCTCTCTCTCTCTCTCTCTCTCTCTCTCTCTCCCTCCCTCTCTCCCTCACTTTTTGTCTCCCTCCTTCCCTCTCTCCCTCCCCCAAACTCTCTCAACCTCTTCCTCTCTTTCTCCTCTCTCCTCTCCTCCCACAAAATGAAGGATAACAGGCAGTGTGGGTAGTCAAGAGCAGCAGAAGTTTGTGGAACTGTGTGATCAGATACTCATTCCAAAGTAAAGCATAAAGTACCTGCTTGAGAAAGGGAAGGGTCATAGAAAGCAGCTGTGCCCTGGGACACTATATAAAATACAATATTAGAAAGCAATATTTGTGATGCTAACTTACTATTCACAGATTATTTTTCAAGCTTACAACTAGTGAAAATGTTTAAAGAGCATGTGTTTGTCTTACTTGCTCGACTTTTTCCCCTATTCTGCAGATATTTGTCCTAAAATAAGACATACATATATTGAGTGAGTAGAAACACAATTCTTTTTTACTATTATAAAAATGTTTTTTGTTGCCAGGCAGTGATGACACATGCCTTTAATCCCATCATTTGGGAAGCAGAAGCAGGCAGATTTCTGAGTTCGAGGTCAGCCAAGTCTAAAAAGTAAGTTCCAGGCGAGCCAAGGCTATACAGAGAAACCCTGTCTGAAGAAAGCAAAAGAAAATGTTTTTTGGCTATTTTACTTTTATAAAAATTGATGTGAGTGGGTGTGGGAAGGTGTGGGCACAGTGTGTATGCAATACCTTTGGCAGACAGTAGATGGGAGAAGCTCATACAACATCACAAGATGCTGAGACCAGCATCAATCTTACCCATTGGACCCTCTCTTCTTAACACTTATACTAAACTTCTCCACTTGTTTTGCTCTCTTAAGACTTCAAGATTAGGCCGGGCGGTAGTGGCACACACCTTTAATCCCAGCACTTGGAAGGCAAAGGCAGGTGGATTTCTGAGTTCGAGGCCAGCCTGGTCTACAGAGTAAGTTCCAGGACAGCCAGAGCTACACAGAGAAACCCTGTCTCGAAAAAAAAAAAAAAAAAAGCAAGACTTCAAGATTAACAGGAAAACACTTTTAACTTTGGAGTCAAAGAAATTCCTGAAAGATTAAATCCTAATTTTGAGGTGAATTATGAGCAGCTAAATATTTTACAGATTTAGGTGATACAATTACTTATGCACTTTTCTTTGTCATGTAGAACTCGGTCGGTATTTAACTTGGAATATTAATTTCAGGAGTTATGCAGACTTTTATAAGGTTAATAAAATTTTCTATAAAAATCTTAAAAATAACATCTCCTGTTTATTGTACGGGGATGGAATCCTGTGAAGTGATTTAGACTAAAGTTTCCTTTTATTCCATTGCTCATCAGGGGAATAAATTTTAAAATTGTATAACTGTATATACTACTTAGGTATAGAAATGATTTTTACAATCATAATTTTCAAGTACCTATATAATATATTTTGATTATAGTCTCTATCTCACTCCCACTTCTCTTTTTCCTCATACCAACTGATGAGTCCATTTTTAGACATACATATATTATGTTTACATACATGTATTATATAGATTTATATAGCTTTATCATAGTGTGTATTATATAAATTAAATCTTATATTATAATATGTGCACAAAATACATTATATACATATGTATATATGTATATGCATACATATGTTAAGTTTCAGGTTACCAGTAAGTTTTATTAGGACTGATTGTATAATCATGTATGCAGACTTATTTATAGGAACATGGGCACCTCTTCATCAGCTACCCCACTGAAAATCATCTTTATCCCATCTTCCAGCATCTATGGAGTTCTGTAGATTGTGAGAAATGTGTGAGATCTGGTGTGATTCCTCCCAAACACCCAGCAATCTTTATTGACTATAAATGTTCAGAAGGAGTAGAAGGCTCATGATACCCATCCATTCCACCATGGATTTGTGAATGGTCCAGTCTGGCCCAGGTTCCCTTATTTGAAAAATTAATTACATTATGATGTTAAGAACGACTCATCTACATTAAACTTTTTATTTTTTAATCTCTACAAATAATGATAAGATCAAAAATATGTGTAATAGTAACTTCTCTATGGCAATTCATCTATTTGTGTGATGAAAAAAATTTGGTCTTTTTCTAATTGTGTTATTCCTTCCATTCTATGAAGTCATAATCT